>JAZDUA010000109.1:3007500-3607500 GCA_038098605.1 Gryllus longicercus | reverse complement strand
AAGGTGGCGTTGTTCCTTCACCGAATAGTGACATTTGGCACCTACCTAGGCGTCAGTTAGCGGGGTTTTTCCCACTTCACTCGCCTCCCCACAGCGTCACACCGCCTCCCCCCATGCCAGGTCAAGGTCTAACATCTCGACTGGTCTCCCAACATGTGGTAGTGCAGTGCGCGCATGTACATCTGTGAAACAGGAGGTAGGATGGGACAATGCACAGCAAGAAAAGATCAGAAATGTCAGAAGCCTGTTTGTTATGTTACCGACCCGGAATTCGCCTGGTACTGATTGGAGAAACCACGGAAAATTACCATTCGGAGCAGACGTCCGCTAGAATTCACTTCCAGACAGCTGCCAAATTCGAGCTAGCTATCTACATAGTTTCAAAAATCGCCGACCTCCTGGTCAAAGTCGCTGCAGAGACAGCGGCAATGCTGGAGTCAACTCCGTTTATTATTGTTGGATATTAGTGAGAGTATTTCACATATACTGGAAGAGGTAGCATTACTAGTGTAAGAAATTATTTGCACAAAGCTAGGTTTCGAATGACTATGCATGCGAGTTTCGACAGCGGGGTCGGGAGAGGGGAGGAGGAGAGGAGCGAAAGGACATTGGGTAGTGTGTAAAGCGCGTGGATTTTGGATGGGTACAATTGCTCTGGGATATGAAACGAGGAGTTGAGGACTTTGGGGTTATGGAGAGTTAGTTTTTATATTACTAAATACGAGACAAATGGATTCTTTCAAATAAAAGATTTCAGCAAGAAAAAGCACTACTGATCGTTAGGTATTGGTAACTATTAAAAACTGTGTGTGGCGTGCTACGGAGAGACGTGTCGTTGGCCAATATTGATTTGTGAGTTTATGAACCAATCGCACTGGTGAAAAAACAGCTCATAAAATATATTTATAATGCAGTTTTAGATATTTAACAGGTTATAGTTGGTGTGGATTGTTCGAGTTTTCTAATATGTACCACTCTCATAAGGTGTGTTACTTGGGGATACAAAGAATTGTTTCGCCCGGAAAGAAGTGTGATGAGATAGTTGGGAAAATCGAAGCTCATTATAAAGCTGTTTATGGGACATGGACCATCGGCATTAGTTAACAGAGAACACCTAGCACCATGGGACATGAAGCTATCGGTGTAGTACAACATTAGTTTTGTCTTTCTCTTCTTATCACACACATCTTCGAAAACAGGAGGGTAATCATTGAGGATGGATTTTCGAATTATCTACAGAATTTCTACAAATTATAAATTCTGTCAATTTGGATCAAGGAGTATTAAAAGTTTCGGTATCTAGAAGTCTGAAGAGTTTTGTGGACTAGTCTCGAGGCCCTATTAAAGACATTTTAAGTGCCTCACTAATGCAATTTTGAAGAACAGCTCGTTTAATACTTTATGGATTCATCTATTGTATCAATTTTATTATTAGTGGAAAAGGAAGAAAATCAATGAATTTCAATTCTATCATCTGACGAAAAAATGGAAACCTCTAATTTCGAATAGATCGCCTAGTGTACATCGTATGCTCAACTCAATGAAAAAGGCAAAATTGTAGTTTGTTTCGTCTGATAGAGAGAAAAGGGAGAGACAAAGAGAGAGAGAGAGAGAGAGAGAGAGAGAGAAATCATCGATTTCTCACTAATTCCTTTAAATGAACTACAATGATATCAGGGTAAAACTCCACTACAAAAAAATATTATATCGTAGAAGAGAAACCTCGCGAGTGCTTTGCGTAACGTCTTTTCTTCTGACGTAACACCAAAACGCAGAAGCTTTCTTCCGAGAATCATTTGTACTGTTTGCGGGCGCTGGTCCCCTCTGAAAGAACGGCGCGCCACGTGTCCGCCGCATGAGCGCGGCGCGTGGCCGTGCGGGTGGCCGCGGCTGCGGCGGGGCGGGGACGGGGCGGGGGCGGGGTACGAGGCGGCGTTCCGTCGATTGGCCAGCGGCGCGTGCGTCAGCGGCAGAGGCGCCTCGGGCCTTCCGCTCCTTCGCCAGCGCCCTAATTGCGTGGCAGCCGCCGCCCCCGCCCCCGCCCCATCCCACTCCGGCGACCCCCGGCCCACGCGCCCTGGCGTCGCTCGGGCCGTCCGCAGTCCTCCGCCTGCTTCGATCCCGCGCCGCACACGCCGCCCGTCTTTTACGAGGGCGACCGCGGCGGCGGGGAGGCTCGGCAGGCCGGGGCCGGAGCTGGCGGGCGACGAAGGCAATTGGAAGCAACGGCGGCGGGAGCCAGGTGGAAGCAGAACGCAAGTGGCGGCGCAGACCGCACCAAGGGCATCGGCGCGGTGCGACGCGGGGGCGGCGGGGGCGGGGGCGGGAGGTGTCCTTCACATAAACGCTGCCAGTCGCCCGCTGACCCGCTGCCCTGCGCCACGCCGCGCCGCGCCGCGCGAACTTCGTGCCGAGAACGTAAATGGCAGTTTTGTACGATGATTAATGATGGCGCGGCCCCCATCGTTCCGCGCAGGCGTGAATGATGATGTTAAGTTATTGTAGTTATTATTATGGATCAGCCGATACGCGAATAAAACTATGAATAAATACTGCGCCTCCCTATGGTATAATGAGATATTGATTATTGCGTTCATTTATTATTTTCACATTAGGGACGATAACCCAAGCAGTGTTGAAAATAATTTGTAAAACAGTAATTATGATGAATACTCATAACACAAGCGTAGTATTTCTCAATATAATTGCGATATAAGTACAAACAATAATAGTAAAATGGTAAGTAATTAAATACTTATGCCATATTAATCAACATGTAAATCGGTATTAGTATTAGCATTATATTTACCATTCTTTTAAACCATGTACTCCCATATAGCTCTGCAAATTTAATTCAGGAATTGACAAATCCTACGCCCATGCATAGTGTTTTCAGCATTCATGAAGCTCATGACATCACAATTACATTTTCATTTTCTTTTCACGATTAACATCCATTATTTGAAACAATTCGAATTTAATGCTTACGTCCTTTACTTTCTTAAAGACAGCACTTATGTTGTGTCTGATATTTCAGTTGGCTGAGTTGCACCTATCAAGAGCACTGACAAAAGCAGCAGTTCATAGAAAAATTGTTGCGGCTTCTATTCTCTCTCGTAATGGTGACACGGTAACCAATATCAAATTCCAAAGTACTCAGTTGTATCATCCAGTGTTAATTTCGGGTGCCACACTGTACCATGATATCCGCACATTTGCGAGAAATAGTTCAAACACAAGGTTCCTTAAATTAATACAGAGTAGAAGGTATTGGAGTATTTTTTTGTTTCTTCTTATCCGCATTCTTTTGCCTTTCCTCTTTCTTCTCTTCCTTCTTCGTTCTATTTTCTTCTTCCATTCTCCTTCTTCTTATGCTCTTTCTCCTTTTTTCTTTTCCCTATTTCTTCTTCTTACTTCTCCTTACTTCTTCTACTTCTTTAACTGTCTCCATTTTCATTTTTCTTTTACTTCCCTTCAATTTTCTTCTCCTTCTGCACCGTCTTATTCTTCTTTTCTAAATACTTCTTTTTCGTTCCTACATTCATACTTCATATTACACCCGAAGATAAAGATAATTTAGTTATTTGAGGAAGATAGTGACGATAGTTCTTGAGATAAGGTAATTATTTCGTACATAAAGTAGGTTTGTGTTTATCGTCTTCTGTAAAAAATTACAATAACATTTTTATACATAAAGAATAAGCTGAATACATCCGATTAACATTGGCATTCCTACGTTACATGAACCAGTTCTTTTCTGGACATCGATCTTTCAAACACGTTTAGGTGAAGAAATAGCGTGACTTGAAAATATCATTTGCAATTTTAAAGAAGCCTCTACTGGATCAGAATTGAAGTTGAAGGATCAGAATTGAAGCAAATAAATTAATACAAAACACAATATGAAATTTAGTAATTTTAAGGCAAGAGATCTATTTAGAAAGAAGTATGCTAATAGTCTACTGAGTTTCACCTAATTTAGTACTATAGACCAAAAATTTAAAGAACTCTAAGAAAATATTGAAAACTGTGGACAATGCTGGCGATTTTATCTTACATGTGAAGACTCTAATTGTAGGGTAAAACTTAGTCACTAGTTCTGTCGCTTTACACCTAGCAGAGGATGCGAGTTCTTGCGTGTAGTGTGTTTGAAAAGCGCGTTACTTTGCCGACAAGCGTGTTGCCATTTTCAAGAGCTTCGCGAATATTACGTTTTTAGTCGCCTGAACTTTGCCAGCCAGCCATCTGCCAGCGGCGCTGTTCGTCCGGCTGCCAGATTTATGCATGTCCAGAACGATGACAACGGGTGTCTCAGGCAATGCACATTAGCATATTCTGTGCCAGTTTTTTGTATTTTCAGCGGTTTTTTATATATGTGAACTTTTCATACCAAACTTTGGTGCCACGAAGTATAATAACAGTAATGAACTACACTCTAACATCTAGTGTACGTTTCTACATCTTCGATTGAAGGTTGTCTAGCTTCGTACAATCTTGTGTCGAGTTATCATTACGTTTCCCCATTTCTTCATAATGCTCTCTCACAACCATTATCTAATAGCAAGAATAACGAATTGTTGAAGAAGCGGTTTAAACTTCTCTAGAAGAAGCATTTCTTTGTTCTGATCCCTTCGCTTTTCTATCAGTTGCTTCAATATAATGCTTGTAACTATTTTAAGGATCTGTTCCTGTACCTTCCAAATACTACTTCTCTGAGATATTTACTTCGGTGCGTTATACGTTGATTCATAATACTTGTCTATAGCCCTAATTTTGCCAAACACTTGAAAATAACGTATACATTGGCCGTTATAAAGAAAGTTGTCAATATTAAAAACAGTTTTTTAACATAAATTTGTGTTTATCGACCATTGAAGTACAGAAAAACAAAATAGAACGTTTCATCAGTGTATTCTTGTAAGGAAAAATGAGCTTCAAAAGAGCCGAACGCGCTCCTCCCCGCAGAGGAGGGCCTTGTGGTCGCCCGCGTCCCCGGAGCGGGCCTGCGCTGATCCTCCTGGCTGGGCCAGCGCGGGGCGGGATGGAGAGAGTGCAGAGGCGGGACCGCACTGCTGGGCTAATGGCGGGCTCGAGCGGCCCTCAAAGGCGCCGATGGCCACAGAGGGCTCAGTGCGCTCCGGCTGGTCAGCCCAAACAGGCCCGAAACCACGCCAAGAAAACGAAACGGGCGTTTCATCGGCCCACAAATAACAAATCGTCTCCCACGCAGCCAGTGCTACTCTTGGGCACATAAAAATGTCAGTCATAATTGATGTGATTCTAATGTGATGAATGGCGAAATCAGTTGCTGTCGCACTGACACTGCAAATAACAAAATATCACCGACGTAAGATAAGCGGGTAATCTTTTAAAGTTTAAAGTGGGTAAAGTTTTCCAAGTGTGCATGAGTGTCAACTATGAAGACATTTTTCTATAAGTATAAACCATATATTTCCTAAAAGGTATCCAGCAAACTATTTTGGGTGGTCAAATATTGAACATAAATCAGTAGCAATAAAATAAATAAACGAACCATAAAGTATTGGACGCATCCTCAAAGAAGAAACTAGTGGTGTTACAACTGCGCATATATTCTCGCACTATTTCTAACTTTTGCAATAAAAAATTCGAAAAGTTCAATAAAAATGAAACCTCGGCCATTTTAAAGCTTTCTTTACTGTACCCAAGGAAGAAAACGTAAAGGAAAAATTTGGTGCAGGTTTTGAGAAAAGAAAAGTATAAATTGCATTAACATTAGTCAGAAATTCTGAGGACAATTCGTTTATTTTCAAAGAATTGTGCATAGATTTATTTAAAGAACAAGTTTTGTAAAACAGATTTTAGTAAAATGAAAGTTCAACAAAACGTGCGCATACTGTGGCTATCATATGTTCAGAAGAAAAAAAAAAGGGGCCATCTTACAGTTTGCTCAATGGATCCGGGAAAATGGACGAAAAACTTGATCGAGATTAGAGTCATTGACCCAGAAGCTCAAGAACGGACATAGAAGATCATTTTACTTTCTTGTCCTTACATCGTAAAAAAGAGAAATTATTATAATTGTGCGCCGCAAATTTTCTGACAGAAAAAAACAACTTTCATTGCCGGGCTCTGATGAAGTAAAAGTGCACCAATCTTGCTATATAGAGAGTAAATTACTTTCTCTAAAACGCTTCGTTGTCAGAAACCTTATTTTGTGGGTTTTTGGTATCGAAAAATTGATTGTCTGTCTGTCTATGGTCAACGCCAGCGCCTAAACAGATCAGATGATTTTCTGCAAAAAATATATATTCTCCGATGGATTTAAACAAACACGAGGTTCTCTGATATCGAAACATATTTTGATTTGGTGGACACTTTATATGAATCCTCAACAATATTTTCAAAATTTTGATCAAGATATGAAACCAGCGAGATTATTATTTCTGAAGATAAAGTTTTTTTATTCAAATACGTTAAAATTACTTTTTTGAGCTATAAATAGCTAAAACATCATACTTTCACTATGATCAAAATACACTATGTGATTAAAAGTATCCGGACACGTTCAAAATGGTGTTATGGTGTGGTCGTGTTTTTTACGGAGGGGCTTGCACCTCTTGTTTTGTGTGGTACTATCACGGCACAGGCCTACGTTGATGTTTTCAACACCTTCTTGCTTCCCACTGTTGAAAAGCAATTCGGGAATGGCGATTGCATCTTCCAACGGCCTGTGGCGGAGTGGTTACACAACAATAACATTCCTGTAATTGACTGGCCTGCGTAGAGTCCTGGCATGAATCCTATCGAACACCTTTGGGATGTTTTGAAACGCCGACTTCGTGCCAGGCCTCACCGACCTACATCAATACCTCTCTTCACTGCAGCACTTCGTGAAGATGGGCTGCCATTCTCCATGGAAACCTTCCAGGACCTGATCGAAAGTATGCCTGGGAGAATGGAAGCTGTCATCAAGACCAAGAGTGGGCCAGCACTCTATTGAACTTCAGCATTACCGATGGAGGGCGCCACGAACTGACAAGTCATTTTCAGCCACGTGTCCAGATAGTTTTGATCAGATAGTGTATATATAATAAATATTCAGCATATGAAACTTTGATGTGTGATATAAGAACCATTTTCACAAATAAAACATTAGAAATATGTTTAAAAACTAAATTAATATTTTCTTATTGTATATTTATTTGATATGTTATTACTTTGTGAATAAAACATTATTATTGGCGAAGTATTTCTCAAAATACATGCTCATTAGGAAAACTTGGCAACATATCTTCGAGAAATACATAAAATGTTTTAAATCTACGACTGCAACATAAGGATTATGTTATTTTAAGTCTCTCTCTATTAACCAAAAAATACATAAACTTTCCAAATATATATCTTGGCTTGCCAAGTTAAAGGTTAAAGATGTATGTGTTTGGCTGTATTAGTTTCAGAATACGCGTACTTTACGTAAAAAGCTATCTAGTAATTAGTAATTAGTATCTAGTAAGAGATGTAACCGTACAAACTAATGAGATACTATGTACATGAATGTGAGAAAGCATTAACTAACAAAGTTATCCTTATTTCTGGAATTTTCTACGTCTGTCAAGAGCCCTTCAAATCTTCAAACAAGTGAAAAGTTGAAGCAAGTGCGCAGCTTAAAGACGTCTTTTGATATAACCTTGAACTTCACTTGTCCATCACGCACAGAAGTGAGATAATCACAGTGGAAGCGCAGTAGGCGAGACCTTCATTAGAGTGAGCCTGCTACAGCGCGATTAATAACACCACAAATATGGTCGCGACTGCCATAAAACTCCTAATCTATATTGTTTGAGATAACAGAAAAATTGACTACCCTCCGACAGATGTTTAGTAGCACTCAGCACTGCATGACCAGTTTTTGTGGGACTCTACGTGTTGCCTTGCTGTTGGGTTGCTGCAATTGAACGAATTTGCTGGTGGCAGTATTGACTAGAAATTTGAACTATTGATTGTTCAATCTTACTGGTGAGTTCTAAAATAACGTTTTGTTTAGTGAATAACTTTTCAGAGTGCCTGCTCAGGGAACCGATTCGTGAATAACCACCTTGTTATGAGTGCCGTTTGATACAAAGTTGTCTCCTACATGAGATGTATTGAAATGCAACTGACAGCGCAAGATCGTTCATGATTGAACTTGTTCTGCGGCCGCCTCAAGCGATTCTGAAGAAAATCAATACTCATTTTATGTACCGTTGACCTTTTAAAATAAAAAAACTCCAGCTAATGCTTCCGAGAACATTGAAAAATTGTCTCCAGCTAGTTGCCCAAATGTACGTACTGTCCAGAGGAGACTTCTAGCGGCCAGCTGATATGATCGGTAGCTGTCCGTAGATTCTTTTATCAAAATCAGGCGATTGCGGAAGCAGTACCTTCACAAACGGATCACTGACCGCGTACGATCTTTGCTTCCTCTTCTTTGTCCTATCCTCACCACTTTCACACACACACACACACACACTTACATGCACTACACTGCCACACGTGTTAAGAGAGCAGTCGGGAACCTGGAGCTTGTCCCAGTTGGGCGGTGCCTCGCTGGGGAAGGGGAAGGTATCCCTCTAAGGGAGGAACCCCTCTTCTAGATCTCACCATTTGACAAGGAATAAACACCGCCCCTCCCAGGATAACATTCACGACACTAAAAGGTCTAATGTCCATAGCAGTTGACTTGTCGGGAATATTAATCAATTAATGGGACGAGTATCAATGGTTTGCCAGCCGGAGATATAATACAAGTTTATAACAATGTATTATTGTTGTATTCAGCGTAGATAAGTTGGCCTATTTCCACCAATTTTCTATTGACGACTATTAAATTGACTGGCTGCATTAAGTTCCTAATCTATCCATGGTTAAATTAGTTTCCTTTAACACGAGACTCGTATAAATTCCTTTAAGATCGTTAGTTGAAAAATGTACTGAAGATACAATCATCCTTTAATTTTTAAAACATTTTCAGATGTTTCATAGTGGTAAATTACTATAGGAATAACTATAATATATTTTTATTCATATTCATTGAAAACATATCATATAATTAAGAAATTCTAAAAATTTTTACATATTTTTAATGTTATGAATGTTAATGAAACTTTAAGTAAAACTCGCAGAAACAAAACACAAAATGATTTAAACAAAATTGCAAAAGATAACTTAAATTTCACCCTACTTGCGCCTCTTTCAATGTCTCTAGGTGTCGTAGACGTCACGCAAAATAAGCTTACCTTGTAATTTTACGCAAAACCCAGGAAACCATGTGAGGGTGTGGTTGCAGATAACGCTGACCTCACCTGTTTCACTCACTGTTTCAACACATATTGAAAGATATCCATACATTGTAGTACCGTTTGTATTAGCCCCAGTGTCATCCATTGACGTGTAGATATCATTTTCAATTATAAAAATTTATTGTATATAGTTATGTGTATTAGTACATATAAAGTGTAGAGAAAGATATGTAATATATCAGAAGACATTGATGTCAACGTCAAAATTTTTATGGAAATAGTACAGTTTTTGGGTGTTCCATATTCCGGAAACGTATATTCAAACGTCTGACTGCCTGTCTCCGCGTCCTCATGTCTGAAAACAACACTAGCACCTGAAGTGAGCTAAAGCAGTACTTTATCTCTCCCTCTCTCTCGCTCTCTCGACCTCTCTCCCTCTCTCTGCAAATACATTGCGATCGTTGGATGCTTTCCATGAGCGAGGCCGCCTCGCCCAGCGGTCACAACTTCCCAGAAAGTGAAGGGCTCTCTCTCACCCTGCGACGCACAGAGGGAGGCGGCGCCCCCCAGGCACATGGTGGAGAAAATCACAAGGCCGTGTCGAAGGAAGCGAACATCGGCTCTCACTAATGGTCGCTTCCAGGAACCTCGCCCTCACTACCACGTGACCACGGGTGACTGTTAATTGCGGTAGTCGGTGAAGAACACGAGTTTGAGTTCGATTGGGTGCTGGATGTCAGTTTTACTACGTCTGATGTTTGAACTAGAGGAATCTAAGGTCTACCCATTTAAGTTGAGTGGAAGGCACAGGTCAGCTGATTGAAGCTGAAAGGTAAAACTGACTTTTTCACGAGTTTACAAAATAACAGAATTTGCGTGCCCAATCGTGCGGGGGCACACACTTACTGCGAAACTACTATTCGGCCGCGGGGAAACACCAGCCATTCGCACCGTCTTAGGTGGCTCAGGGCATCAATTGATGTCACTGCAACGCCTATGAAAGGGCGTTGCAGGCGTTGCAGTGACAGGGGGTCCTAGGGTACCAGTCCTGACGGGGCCAGGATTTTCGACACTTGCTGAATAGCTAGGTCGAATTTAGCCGCTGTCTGAAGAAGAATTGTGAGTTGGAAAGAACTCCGATCGGTAGTTCTCCTTAGTTTCTCCAATCACCACCAGGCCAATTTCGGTACGCCGCGCGGAGTGTTCCCTTCCTTTTCCTTCTCTTATACTCACTCCTTACTTTCAAAACTTACATTTACATGCACTCCACTACCACCCATTCTGGGAGGCCAGGCGGAAGCTCAGAGCTCGTTCCCGCTTGAGCGCCCCAGTGGGGGCTGGTGAGAGATGCCTGGTCGGGGAAAACCCCACGAGTCCACAGTTTGGTTGGCGCTGGATCTCTCCATCCATAGAGGGAATATCACCGCCATCTCCCAAAAAGCATATACTACACTTGTGGGACTAATGACTCTAGTAGTTGGCGCATCCGGAACCATCAGTTAACTAGCAATCCGCCCGTTCATTAGCGATCACGTAAAATGTGCTAGTAGTAGCTACGGATCAGATTCTCTGCCAGAATTGGCAACGGCAAATAAACGTGTGTGGAGTGGTGATTTGCCCGGGAGCTGAGGGTCCGAAACCTGATCTTGTAAAACGAACTGATTTTTTTGTTGTTGTTTCAGGTCGCACACTATGTGATCAAATATATTCGAACACGTTCAAAATGGTGTGGTCGTGTTTTTCATGGATGGGGCTTGCACCCCTTGTTGTTTTGTGACGCACTATTACGGCATAGGCCAACGTTTATGTTTTTTAAAAACCTTGCTTCCCACTGTTGAAGAGCAATTCGAGGATGGCGATTGCATTTTTCAACACAATTGAGCACCTATTCATACTGCATGGCCTGTGGCGGAGTGATTACACGACAATAACATCCTTGTAATGGGCTGGCCTGCACAGAGTTCTGACTTGAATCCTATCGAACACCCTCGGAATATTTCGGAACGCCGACTTCGTGCCAGGCCTCACCGACCTACATCGATACCTCTCCTCAGTGCAACACTCTGTGAAGATTGGGCTGCCATTCTAAATAAACCGAAGCAAATGAATCCTTAGTTATTTATAAATATTAATATATTATCTTTATAAAAATATACCGGTAATACTGTAAAAATAATAAAAACGTAAAGATAATAAAAATATGAACTTTAACAAATTCAAAAAATTGATTTGTTAGTAAATTACGAAAGACTAATGAGAATAGATGGACTTATTAGGGGGATAATACGTCCATAGTAGATGAATCGTGTAGGTTATACTTAGTGAAAATGTTTTCGTATTAAAATCATTCCCCAAGAGAATTGCGCAAACTGAATAGCATCGTCTTGTTGCCCTCTTTGTGTTCATGACTCGAGCAGTAGCAGCAGCTAGCGTTCGCCCTTCGCCGGCCGTGATTATCGCCTGCTCGTAAGCTCAGAAGTTCCGGTGAGCCGTCGTGCGCGCGAGGTGGTGCAGGGGCGGCGGAAGCGATGGTAGTGGCGGGGGGCGGGCCGGAATCGAGAGGGGCAGTGACGGCGGAGGGGCGGTGGGGTCGGGGGATGGAGCGGGGTCGGAGGCCGGGCCGGAGGCGGGAGCAGGTTCGGAGACGGAGCGTTGGCTGGGCCGGAGGCGGGGCGGGGTCGCCGGACTCGAGGGCGGTAGTGGAGGTGGAGGAGCGTGGGGTAACCGAGGCGGGGGCGGGCGCTGGACCAGAGGCGCGGACGGGATCGGAGATGGGCTCGGGGCGCGGGGAGGGATGGAGTTGGAGGCGGGGAGAAGTCTGGAACCGGGCGAGCGGGGGTGCAGCGGCCCTGCACCGAGTGATGGATTCTCTGGCAGAGCGCTTTGCGTCCGCGACCCGCCTGCGGACCGTAATGATGATGAATGGCAGGCGGAAAATGATGAGCGTTTAATGAATACACTTGCCGCCCCCGTAGCTTCGGGCGCGCTCTTTGTCACGCCGCGCAAGGTAATCGCCCAATGGAGGAGGACGAAACAGTTTTCGAGTTTTAATGCGAAGAATCTTACAGCGCAATAACAGGAGACGGCGATCAAGGATTTTGATTAAACTTCCCATATTGATAAATGTCCGAGATTGGCCTTTCTTTAGTGATCAACTATAACTATCTAAATCAAGATCATGTCTTATCCTGCGAAATAAGCGCCTTGTGTGTACCTCTCAGGTGATAAGATAGAACGGGACATGTCAAGATATGTAAATTCCTCTGTTCCTCTGTTCCTGTAAATTCCTTTGTTTACCTCAGTTTTTATTTTCCCTCATTATTTACTTGTTTGAAACGCTTTGTTTGTTCAGATACTCCTTGCTGTCTCCAGAAATTCTGGGTAAATGCTTTTCATAATGGATCGTATGACATTTGCAAATTTGGTTACCCGAATGACACCATTCTTTGGAGAAAAAATTCGTGGGCAGAAAGGGTTCGCCACAGGCATATTCCTGTATTTCACGTTTTAATTAAACTATATGTCATCAATCTGATTACAAAACTGAGTAACAGAAATAAAGATGGGCTCTCCTTGAACATTGTGTGCATTCTACAACCATTGAACATTGTGTGCATTCTACAGCCATTGTAGATCTGGGCAGCACGAGTGAGGCTCATGCCCGTTAGTTTACGTACGGAACAGTTTATAGCCCTACCAAGATAGTCGCATTATTTACGACTATAAAACACTACCAGACATTTGTATCGATATTTGTTGATTCGATCGATTTACAAGGAATATCACTAATGTTCCGTTAATGTGATGTTGCGGTGCAGGCGGCTCCGTGTCAGGCGCTTGCTTGTTGTGGGGGCGGCTGAACATGGAGGGCTTAGCGCAAGTTCCCCCAGGGCAGCTGCGAGCGGCTGGGCGCAAAGGCGTAGCAGCCGCCGCACGCGCCGTCCGCCCACCGCAGGTTCGCCACCGGCGCGACCCTTTCGTCCTCCCGTGCCCTCCCGTGCCCTCCCGGCGCCGCCCAGCGCACGCCCCCCCTCCGCCCCGGCAGCTCCGGGCTCGCCGCTTCGCCTCGCCCTGCGAGATCCCGCCCGCCCCACAGCCACCGCCGCTACTTCCTGGGCCTGCGGCGACTTCCACCCCGCCACCGCGCCGGCCAGGCCGCCGCGCCGCGCTAATTAGCATTCTCCTTCGCTGCCCCTGCCCCGGCCCGCCGCCACCTCCATTGAAAACCTCGGTCGCCCCTCCCCCACCCCGACCCTCGCGCTAATGAGTGATGATAGGTCACCGCCGAGAACAGAAAACGCTTGCCACACCCTGCAGCGGGCCCCCATCGCTACTGCTCGCGTTCTACAATCCCTGACTGTCTCGAAGGCGACGGATGCAACCGCGTTGCCTCGCCCAGCACTCTGGTGGCGGTCCTCTCCGCTTCGCCTCCACGTTTCTCCTCCTTCCCCGTTCTCGTCCTACGTTGGCCGTCCCGAATGCACTCAGTTGCCCGCCTGCACGAGGAGGACAGGTACTCCGAACAATTCCGCTCTCTTACGTCCTTACGAGTCACATCCTCTACTGAACGACAGCTACGATCTTTTGATCAGCTACGATGTAATTCATCACGATGTTTATAATCTTTTCAGTATTTCTATACACTTTTATACCTCCATGCTTCCGTATTTTCTTCTGCGAGCAATTATCTTTGTCCCTCATTCGATTTATGGATTTCCCGTCTGGCGCGTCATTGTTCTCTACCCCGACTATTACGTCGTTTTCCATACGTCCCCTGGCTCCTTTTCCCCTCACCCGCCCAGTACCCTTCCTGCAGCGCTGGGTCACCTCGCTCACCTCTGCTGCCCTCCTCGTAGTCTCCCGCAGCCCCGCACACCACCGCTCAATGAAGTCTGCAGGACTCGCCCCGCGCGGAATCGGCTCTCGCCGCTCACCCCGTGCATCGAGAAACCAAAGTACCTTCTCTCATTATTTTTTTCTCTCAGACAACCGTTGTGCAATTGTTCGGTGGCAATATTGAATTGAATTGTTGCCTTATTTTACGTGGCGAAACTCAGGCCGTCAGCGTCGCTCTTCCGCCTGAGAACGCAAATTTCCCTTCACTGAATAGCGGATAAAGGCGGTATTTCTTGGGCGATGAAACAGACGATTTGAATTTTAACTCAGATACTTCATTTAGGCTTGAGAATCTTTTACATGCAGTACAACTACATGGGACAGTCAGCTTTACTTTCCCCTCCGAAGGAAGGCGTACGAAGGGTATGAACTTGGGTATAACAGTCCAATACGCTAACCGTTACACAATCGCCGCCGCTACATTCGTTGCCTCAGCAACACTGTTGACCAAGATATCTTACGATTTGAGTCCCGTCAGTGGCGGACGTACGGCACGCTACCTAGCTGTGTCGAATTCCATTACTGGGGAATTCTAGCGGCTGTCAACTGTAATCGGGAGTTTCCCGTGGTTCCGTCGATCGTTATAAGGCAGATGCCGGAGCATCATCTACGCAAATGAGCCACGTTCCGCGTGAGCTTGCTTGCCCATCTTTGCCCCCTTCTTTTCCCTTGTACGCATGTACATTTAGATGCACTGGAATACCACACGTGTTAAGAGACCACTGCGGGAGTTTTAGAGCTTGTCCCGGTGGGTACTTCTGGGGCTGTTCGAGGGGAGATTCTCGATGTGAGAACCTTGCAAGTCGACGTTCAGTGAGGTTCTCGCCATTCAGTGAGGGAGAAATACCGTCACCTCCACGGTATATAACTTCCACTACACATACTGGCAAACGACGCTGTCACGGGGCAGTTAACTCTTCCAGAAACACTAAATGTTCATTCTTTATTTTCAAACGAATCCAATGTTTGTCAGTCACTGCGTCATAGCAAAGCAATAAGCAATTTAAATACATACTTCTAAAGTTGAATGTTTCAACTTGAAATATCATAATAGCTATTGTAATGACAGTAAAATATTTTCATTCCCTTGAATATTACAGTACATTAAAACAATACGGTAAAGAATAACATACAATGCTTTCGGTGTCAATAGTAAAGCCTGTATGAATAATAACGTGCAATAGTCACAGGTAATATGAATTTGAGTTTGGCAATCACCAGTGGTTTTTCTTAAACATATATTATGTAGCAAATGTCATAAGGTGTGCCAAACAAAGAATTTCTTTCTTGTTGTCCTTTTTACCCACAACAAGAACAAAACATAATCTGTGTTGTTTTCTCATCACGATGTCATTTAGAAGGCGCAGATGACAGAGGCATGGGGATGATATAATATAAATGAGAATACGTTATATTCGGTAACACAAAATTCTGTGTAGTAATTTTACAATTACTACATTTGGAGAAATGATCGTATTATAAGTATAATAAAAGTATACGCTTAAATATCATTTGCAACGACGCTTTCATAAAATCTGTAAATATTTGTCTTTCACTTTCGTGTATCTGCTTCATCCCCAAATCATAATTTGCCAAACACCCTAAATATTACCCGACAATATACATTCGGTAACATAAGCCTATTAGCGCATGCACTGGGTAGGTTATTCAATCAATAACACATCTCGTTTCATCAATTTGATAATACCAGTGGATTAAGCGGAACTTACTTCCGCTATTAAGTTGAGTATCCTTTGATATTTACAGCGTGCCACTGCAAATCGCGTGTCACTGAAAATCCGAGAAATACGCGAGAAATTACTTTTGCGAAATTCATTAATCGTGTGGGATTTTCCATTCCATGGGCGTTTATCTGCCGAATCTGCGCCGCGAACTAAGGCCGTAAAGTAGTAGACTGATGGGAACCAAATCTTTATAATTGATAATGATGCTTTTACAGTAGAAGTGGCCGATCAAGAGAAATAGAACCACATGTATTTAAATTGGAACGAGATTTACAGAATTCGATTACAATAAATAATTCTGTACGATTCATGTAAAAAAAAGAAAACTAGGGTAAATAATTCGAGATTTATGTTAATAGTGTAGTTCATTTCTCATAAAAACGCAATACATTGCGTAAGTAATTGCGATACATCTTTCTTCGGAAATATTTTACTTGGCACTTAAACTTGTATATCGATTTTAATTGTTCAATGTTATTTCGCAGTGAGTCGTAAAATAACGTACTAAATGTATTATATGTAGGTTTCTCACAGTGAGCTGCTAGATACTGACACCTAATAAATATGATTTCTGGGACATGTGTTGTAAATTATAAATACCATTAATGCATGAAAATATATTGCCACTCCTAAGAAAGTCTCTTTTGGCAAAAACTACAGATTCGAAATTACATAGGTAAGGCAATAGTAAGATTTAAACATCTTTCTTCACTGCGAAACACCCCCTTCCCACCTAACGGAATTTTTGAATTCATAAATACACTAGTGGGTCAGTACAATGCGAGTGCTTTCCATTAAGCAGAGAAGTAATTTTCGCTGAAATCACCACCGCCCTCTCTGCGGCCACGGCGCAGCGCGCGGGCGGCCCGGGACCACGCCCTCGGCGGGGCCGTCCTCAAGGCATCCGATCACGTGAGGCTCTTCGTTCTTCGCAAGAAGTTTTTGATGCGCACTGTCGTCACGTAGTCACGCTAAGCGGTTTAAGGCCTCGCCGCTTCTTTGCTAAATGTACTCCTTTCCGAGGCGGGCTCCCAACTTGGGCCCAGGCGCCGCCGAGCCTCGCGGCTTGGAAGTTCCGAAGCCCGCCTCGCCGCGCCGCGCCGCGCCGCGCCTCGCGCTCATTTACCATATTTGATGAAATTCGAAGGGAAATATGAAGTTGTGAGCTCCCATATGCATGAGAAACCGGCTGCAAACTAAACGCAGGAGCTTCGAACAAACGGTAATAATTCTGATACACGATATGCGTTATGAAGTTCGGGTAGTAATTCTAATGCATTAGGGACGACAAACTTGTAAGGGAAGCTCCATCTATTCTTGGCGACCCGACGCGTGGGGCGCAGATTTTCTGTCCCCGTGATACCAATGCAGTCGTGATAGTTTTGCGATTACTGCTAATCACTGGACGATTGCGAGAAGTTACTTCCACACATGAACCCTGCGATGAATTTGTATGGACGTAACTCCTTTCGGATTACCCTGTTCTTGAGTTCAAATCGAGCTACGCTACATATTTGGTGGCGTTTA
Source organism: Gryllus longicercus (assembly GCA_038098605.1). Classification (NCBI taxonomy): domain Eukaryota; kingdom Metazoa; phylum Arthropoda; class Insecta; order Orthoptera; family Gryllidae; genus Gryllus; species Gryllus longicercus. Next base: position 3,590,072 of record JAZDUA010000109.1, on the reverse strand, counting down.
AAGGGATGGTTCGCATTAAATTAAGACTATGTAGTAAATATTATGTTATTTAATGTCTGATACACGTCTTACGTGTACTCTGAAGAATGATGTAATAAATACGGAGTGATTATTAACGCTCTTTATTCAGTTCTTAACGGTAAGATATAGGGGGCATCAGAAAAGGCTTTATTAGATTTTTCTTCGACTCCATAGAAGATTATACATGTGAAATTTAACAAATACACAATTTTATTCGCTTTATTTTCGCGCTAGTCGCCAATTTTTCAATAATTTAAATGGCATAGTGTAAATAGAAAAAATATACTCAGTAAAACTCTTCCATTTAAACGTAAATACAAACGTAAGCCCGTAAATAAACTTGTTCATTCACATAGTAAAATGAGTAAGTTTAAAGATGTTCCAGAGAATTTTAGTCAGGTATCAATTCACGTGTGTTGTCTCTCTGGGAAAATAATGTAACCATTTGACTCAATATATTACTAATCAAAAGTATAAATTATAAATGACTCTTGAAGCGTACGGCGATCAAAAATTACGTTGTTGAAGAATCTTTTCAAACCATCAAGCTTGTTTACAAATTAAGCGTTCTTTAAAAAATATTCTCTGACATTACTTCATTAAATTTATGTCTGATAAATCAAAACTTTAATATCAAAATTTTGTACTTAAGTTACAGACTGTTGAATTCTGTATATTCTAACTTAAAGCAACAGACTTCAAATTTAATTTCTAACCCAAGACAAAAAATTACATTTCTAAACCAAGTGAATTAATCACTTGGAACACGGTAGCATAATTTAGAGAAAAAAGTTTCAAAGATAGGTTTTCTTACTGTTCAATGGTAGTTTTATTAACGATATTATTTTTATTACACGGGAGAGTATACTTTATTATCTATTCTGGCAAAAAACGCACGTTTCCACCTGTATAATAATTCGAATTGTATATGAATTAGGATAGGGATTTTAGTCTAAAGGCAACGATAATAGAATACACTTCTCCCCATAGTAAACTATAGACAGTCTTTAATTTGTTTCCATTATTTAATAATTACCAATGCAATTCGAGCCAATTTAATACGCGTGGGTTGATATGGGCGTAAGGAAGCCTAATGCCAAAGGTTCGTCAATTTGTAAAAATATCGAAAATAATGGTGCGATAATGTAAGCAATGTAACAAAATAATGAAAATAATTCCCTCTTTAAAAAGCAACAATAAAAATATTTGAACAGTAATAAGTGATGTTGCGGTATTTCTGTTCATATAACCTGATAAAGATCTTCTATTATTTATTGAAATAAAAACAATATTAGAAGAGATCATGAATATCCTTTTATGGAATTCCATTCCGCGGACATAGAATAAAATTTATTCGCGTGGTCAGCCTGGCATCATTCAGCACTCGTGAGCGCCGAAGAAGCCTGGGCTTTCTCGATCCCGAGTCTTCGCCGAGGCGGCAGATCGTCTCCGCAGCGCTCCACAGCCCCGCGCCGCCCAGCCACCGCCGTCACGCCGACTCCAACTCCTCCCGACAGCCCCCGTAATTATTGGAGTGAAGTAATACGGTAATGAATAATAAGGTGTCTGCGGGAGACGAGCGCGGCTGGGAGGAGCGACGAGGCGCGGAGGAGGGGGCGCCCCAGGGTGAGTGGCATCACGGGCAGAGACGACGGTGACACGGCGCAGGGTGGGAATCGAGAGAGCGCGAAAGAGGGCATCGGAGGACGAAGTTGAGGCAAAGCAAGGTGTTTCTTCTATCTTTGAACATGCCGGGTGAAGTGACAAACAGGATGCACCTTGTCTTGCCGCTGATATCTACATAACAAGAAATCGTAGACAAATGCTCAATTTTAGAGACAATCATATGATGAGAAAGAAGCGTCTGGTAGAAAAGATGGGTGGAATGGGAAAATGAATAGGTAAATCAAAAGAAAAATCGAAAATGCATTAAAGAGTAGCATAATCGATACAAATGCAATGCCTGCAATTGATGCACAATATGGTGTAGGCCTTCAATCAGGCAATTCTATACTTATAAATCGAATTAACGTGGATAAAATACTCCATCAATATATTCTGCAATATAAGGTTTATAAGTACGAAATTATCATTCGAAAACCATGTTCTGATGTCCAAACGTGACAAATCCTTTTAGCTGTAAATCAATTCTCTTAAGTCTTTTAATTGAGGACATCAAAACGTTTATCAAGTTTAGAAATGAATGTCTCATTCATATATAATATTTTCACGTCTAGAAGTGATGTTTCGTGTTTGATCCTAAATGTTACAGAGTATCTTGTTAAGAAGTGCTATTTATGATTTCAAAATTGGGTTTAAAATAATAAACTCTGATTCCCTTTTTATCAATCCTTTTAATGTAGATGTGAATTGCAGATCCTCAGATAGGTAGTTTTTGGCATTTCCAAAGCAAGTTTCATTTGCAAGTTTCCTTCAAGTACGGATCAGACGCTCCAAAATCTCATGTGACACTACTGAGTTACACCTCATGATTCTGAAAAGAGTGTATTATTGAAAGCGAGTGGACACTATATTTTATTACCATACCCAAACAACAAATTTCTCCCCTTTCCTCTAAAACATTTTTGGACTAGAAATAAATATTTTTAAAAAATAGATAAAATTTGTAGATATCGAGAAAAAATATATTTTCAGTTAACGATTTAGCGATAAAAACGTAATCTTTTAATTTAGTACATTTTAAATAACAACCCAAAAAACTTTTTATCACACCACATTTTCTGATATCTGAATTCGGTTTCAATGACACCATAATCTTGTATCGCAAAGAGCCTCTTCAGCGACGCACAAACATCAACTCTAAAACTGAAGGAGAGGGTGGGGTCGCGTGAAACGGTGCCCGCAAGGGGCAGCGCTTCATAGAAGGAACCGATTTTCTGCAGGGAGGTGGGGTGTGGGGCGCGTGGGTAGCGCGGCTGGAACGGCGCGTGGCGGCGTGGGCGGCGGGGGGGCGCGGGTGGTGGTGCGAGGGGTGAGGGGGCGGGGGGGACGACGCAGCCAACACGAGACGCTAACGCAATCCAGAGTGGTGTGCGCGCGCCGATCACCGATTGCATTACACGTAATGCGTTAACGCGCCGCCCCAAACGTTGTTAGAAGACGCTGAACCGCGGTCAGGGGGCGGAGGGGTTGGGGCAGTGAGGCGAAGTGATGCAGTGGACGAGTGACCCGAACCCGGGCCATCGCCGTAACTGGGCAGCGATGGATGACCCGGCCTTTTACTCTAGGCTTGCTCGCCCCGTTCCCGCGACACGGAGATCAGGAGCAATAAGCAGCAACATTGCAGAATACCACATAAAAATATTAAGTAAATAAAAATGTATTGTTTATATAACTATAGCGAACTGACAAATTTCATGATGGATATAAATTAGATTTTTTTAAATTTCTGCAAGTAGTACCGACAAAGGTGACTCAAGGCATCAACTGATATCAATGCAGTACCTCTGACCTGGAGGTCGTAGGATTCCATTCCCGACATTGGCAGGATTTTCGACACTGGCTTGACAGCTAGGTCGGATTCAGCCTCTGTCTGGAGGAGAATTCTAGAGGCTGGTAGTTGTGGAGGCTGGTGGTTGATTAGTAGTTTTCCGTTTGACCAGTGATTTATCCGATCGACACTAGGCGAATGCCGGAGCAGTACCCTAACAAACGGGCCACGGATTGCGCGGAATATTTTCTTCCTCTTCCTTGTCCGTTCCTCACATCTTAGTTACACACTTACACTAACATGCACTACATTACAACGCATGTCGGAGGACCGGTCGGAAGCTTAGTTTTGGCTAAGGTTGTGCCACGCTGGTAGGAGATATACATGGTTAGGGCCGCCAAGCCGACGTATATCGGCGCTGGATCTCGCCAGTCAGCATGGTAAAATCACCGCCACCGCCTGTGAATAAACATTCATTTCACGTAAGGGACTTGAGACCATACCACTTGACGCGCTCTGGATCACTAATTAATAAATCATAACTGCAAGTAGGTTTTTTGGAACCCGGGGGCATGATAGAATATATAAGATTTTGTTTCGTTATTTTCGTTTGTTTTTCTAACATTTCTTTTCAAGCTTCGTTCAACATGAAGAACATTTAAACCCTTCAATGAATAATATTTCATTAAAAAATCTAAAAAAAAACCTGAAGCCTCATTAAACAATTGCACATTTCGCGGACATATTGGACACGAAGAACACGAAGAAGACTATTGAGTGAAAACGGATAAGAAATGAAAAGGGAATAAAGTTTTACGTGAGATTCGAAAGACATGAGAAATATAATTCTTACGTTCTACTAGGGTTGTATCTCAGGTATATGACTAAAAGTATTTTACACCTCCGGAAACTATTGAACGAAGAAACTAGTAATGCTACAACAACAATGACTTTCACGTATTATTTTTAACGGTTACGTAATGTTATAATTAGATGGTGACAAAACGCATTATATTGTCGATCTTCCTTGATGTCTTGCTTTAAGGGTCTCGGAGGATCTTTTTCAATTAACGAATAGTCAGGGATTTCAACAAAAATGAATTCTCCGTCAATCATTTAAATATTTATACTATTGCAGTAATCCGCCAAAAAAATTAAAGAATTCTGAGTCTCAACTGTTTAAATTATCAAGAAAAAAACTATTTTTCATTCGTGTTTATCGATTTTAAAATTAATACAAGAAGCTCATGCACTTACTCATGGGTCAGTAACTTCTTAATTCCTTCCATTAAATTCCTTAGAAGTACTTTCGCAGTTTTTAAGGTAAGCAGATCTGTTTCCACATATTAACACACAAGTGCTGTTACCGCTCTGGAAGCAGACTCTTCGTGTGGAGAGCGGGGGCGGGGGTCGTAGACGTTTTAATTTCGCATGCGTAGCAAGAGGCGGAGGAAGAGTGCGCTCTGTCGGCAGATGAAGCACATCCAGCGAACTTGAAGCCAGGCCATTGCCGGGCCGCATCGGAAATTCCCTGCATTCCAGGGCGTGCAGGGTCTGCAGAGTGAGGTGGGGCTTGCGGGGCGGGGCGGGGCGGGGTGGAAAAAGCGGGGTTGAGCGGGGGGAGTGTCGGAGAGGGGAAGGACGCGGCGCGGTGAGCTGCTGCGGTGAGAGCCCCGAGGGATGTGGCGTCGATGTGGCGCAGGGCGGTGGTTGCAGCAAAAGCTAACAAAGACTCGCAGTAAAGTGACACGAATATCGATCTTTTAGGTGAACAGCATATTCACGACCGAAGTACGACAAAGGACAAATCGAAATGCATGCAAAATCGGAACATATTACTACATCTCATCCTTAAGAATGTGCTAGTTATTACTATTTTTCTACTTTTCCATGACTCAGTAGTAGGATAATGCTTACTACGTTAATTTACGTTGTCATTTTTTCCTTATACTTATTTTTATAGATATGCTAATAAAAACCAATAAAAGTATATAATTATATTTAATTATCAGTATTCTATTATACAATCTATTATAATATATTATAAAATATACATTATATTTTCTATACGTTTGTGGGAAGTGGCTTAAAATTCATTGCCGATGAGCCGATTTTTTTCACGTGGAACTTATCATGTAATAATTTGGTCCGAGGGATTATACGAATGATATGAGTAGGAAAACCAGAGATTACAATCTCCTAACTGCTAATTCTCCGTTGGAGTAAGGGAAATGGGAAGTAATTTCAACCTTGTTGAACCGAATGAAATTAATTAGAGAATCCCTTAACTTTCACATACTTATAAAATGTAGATTGTTCTTTTTTCACACCACCATCTCAACCACAACAAGAAAACTTTCACATTACATGACATATTTTGAAACCTTTCCACACTCATCTGCTTTCGTTACAATTTTACAGCAGGATTTGTAACTTTGGCATCACATATTCATCTTATATCTGTGTCTTTGGTCATTGTAGGAGTAGCACTAAAACACTTTCACATCTAAGCGGTTAACTTCCCAGTTTTCACTGCACATGTGTGTGGACAACTTCAACAGTTGTTATAACTTATTACGCACGGCCGCGTCGATAGACGCCAACTTCACTACTGCCTGGCTCGAATCGCGACACTATAATGGTTTTGTTCGAATGTCACTTCTCGACTTTGTCCAGTGCAGTTTTTACGGATGCCGTGGCACAACTGCTTCTTCAATTTATTTATTTACTTCATTTATTTACTTTTTACTTATTTATTTATATTTGTTCAAATTCGCTGCATTTACACCCTCAGGGCAAGCGGGGACGACAAGCTACTCATTATACATATATGCACATCACATTATAATTAACTGTCTTCCTCGTACGGCACATACAGTTTTTATTGTATATTGTATCAGTTTTGTTTTTGGCAAAAGATAAATAAATAGATTATAAAGTGACGCAGAATATTATTTTATCTACATTTTCCTCCATGTTTTCTATGCTTTACAGAAAATATCACTCGCATACGTCCACTTATACGCAGCACAGATTCACTGAGACGAGGGTTAAGGACCATTCGAACACTTTTGCGCGCACCGATAGCACTGCTCCGTCAAACGACCCGTTTATATTTAACCCCAAACTGACAAATTGATGAAAATGGTTTTCTGTGAAATTTAGGCGTTGAAAGGGTTGGCAAAAAGGATTTTAAACTCAACAAATTAGAGGGAAACGCGTTGCATTCACGGTTCTTTTCAGTTGCGAAGCATGAAAGGGAGCGAGGGCGCCCCGGTTGAGCGCGACGCCGTTTGACGGCTGCCCTGCGTCGCCACGTGTCTGTTGCGTCACGCAGGCCTCCCTCGCACCGATATAGTTGCCGCGGGTGGGGAGGGGGTGAGGAGGGAAAAAAAGCGAGGAGAGAAGGGACCTGGGCAGGGGTTGGCTGTGGCCCCAACATTTATTCCAAGATGAGAGCATTGGGGTGGGTAGGCAGAGCTAAAAATAAATTCTAAGCATTTAAAAACGATTTCATAACGCAAGAGAAGAGACCGTTTCTATTAAAAAGACGAAACATTCTAAAAACAAGACAAAAATAAATCGCAGCATATTTTCTGATGGGAGGTTTAGCAAGACGTGTCGCAAAAGCAGACGCGAAGCAATATAGTCTCTTGGAAAATTTAGACATTTAGGAATCTTGAAAGCGAATGAGGAATCAAGAATAAACGCGATGTATTACGAAATGTATTACAGAATTGTGAACCATGGATGCAAATATTATTCTGAATTTGTTCAATAGCATTGTTGATTTCATATCGTATCTAGTAGTGGTTTCGTCATATCGTATTGTGAAATACAGCTTTTCTTCAACCGATATTTAAGAATAAAGGTATTTCGAATTGCCAGGGAAATTATCGTGGCATATTTTATCAGCCCTCATAAATTGTTTTGTAAAATTCTCAATGTTCGCCTGAGCGAATGGGCGAAAAAATGCAGTAAAATCTCAAAATTGTAGGCAGACTTTGGAACAGGTTTTGCGACCACTGACATTTTATATTACATTCTCTAGTAAAAAAGCGCTTTCACGTATTTGGGGCATTTTGTACCGCAATTCTGTGTATTTTGATGAGTTTCTTCACTCAATTAAAAAACTCGTAAAGATCTAAACATGTTCAGAGAAGTATTTTTGTACGTTCAGTGTGGCGACTGAAATATAGCACAAAGTGTACAATCGATAATAGGTTACGACAGGGTTGTCCTATTTCACAGCTATTTTTTATTTTGTCAATAATGAAATTAACAACATGTAGGCAGGAAGCGAATCTGCGACGCAAATTTATGATCTGCTCACAAATTTCCACATTACTATATGCGAATGATTCAGTTCTACGTTCAGAAACTATTGACGGTTTAGAGGAGTTTAAACATTATCAAAATGTATAGTGATTAGACTGATTTCGATAATCATCGTTAAATGTTGGGAGCGTAGGTTTCCGCGGCCGGAGTCAGTATTTACTAGGCTGTCCGGGTGACGCCGCGTCCATGACGAGGGTGCCGACGTTTCGGTCGCCATTCTGCGACCTTCCTCAGGGCATTACGCCCCGGACAGCCCAGTAAATTAAAATTTAAAAGTTGCTATCACGCAGGGTTAAAAATATATAAACATATGTGAAAAAAACAAAATCCTATACTAATTTCCGCATTGTCACTCCAGTTATATTATCAGAAAATTTTATGAACATGAGGTAAGAAAACGTTAAAAATGGACTACGCATATGCGAGCAATAATATTGAAACATCTTGAAAGGAGAAATACCTATAGCATTGCTTAAAAATGCTTTGCGCCTTGTCACTTACTCTTGTATTCCTCTTTACTCTCTCTCTCTCTCTTACAAGAAACCAGGAATAATCTCTCATCATTGGAGGATCCTTACGCCCTTGGTATCTTCTCTCCATTGTAGCAATGTCTCGATGAAATTGTTCACCATGTTCATCACTAATATCACACAAATTCTACGGAAACAATTAAGATGGGAGTAAAGAAAATGAATTTATTTGACGATTTGCATTTTATCGAGCCGATTCAATTCACAGATCATGTGACGAATTTCACTATATTATATCTACAGAGCTGTAATGTATTAATGTATTTAAAGCACACGGAAACCAGACACTAACATCACGCGTACTGCGGGTACAGTTCCGCATGACACCGACTGACTGAAAAGCGGCCACCCCAAAAGTGGGATACTTGTATACTTGCGATAAGGCAAGTAGCTAAATAATTCCTTTCTACTGTTGCGCAGTGGGAAATATGAGGGTGACTTATTTTCAAAACATTCAGTAATACCTACTAAGATCTACTAGTAATTGAGCCCGACTACCAGACGCGAGAATAAAGATGGCAATCTTTGAATATCGAAGATAAAAATCTCACGAAAGCCTAATATTGTTGATATTTCATGAAAATAGGATTAATTAACTGAACAAATATTTTATTTTTAACATATTTTGTGAGTATTGATTCTACATATCTTACAGGTACAATTTAAATGGATTTGAATTAATAGCAAAATACGGTATGATATGGTTAAAGGAAATTTAAAAACTTCTAATTAAATAAATAAATAAATAAATAAATAAATAAATAAATAAATAAATAAATAAATAAATAAATAAATAAATAAATAAATAAATAAATAAATAAATAAATAAATAAATAAATAAATAAATAAATAAATAAATAAATAAATAAATAAATAAATAAATAAATAAATAAATAAATAAATAAATAAATAAATAAATAAATAAATAAATAAATAAATGTTACATGAAAAGGAAATATTCAAACGAGCACGTAATTGAGTAAATGTGAATGGGTGTACAAGACGTAAAAGAGGCGCGGGTGAGGAATACTTTCGGTGGCGCTGTTTCATTTTAGGCGCTAAGAATGCAAAGTCTGGAAGTAGAAAATGTGTCGTCTAAGCCTGGAAATAAGTAGTTTGGTACATTATTATATAGTGCTTGTCTTCTGAGAACAGTTTTTTCCCTTCTGGCGCTTTTCTCAGCTGTCCCATATGGTCCCTTTGTTGCCCCATTATGGTCCTGCGGCTTTGTTGAAAAGGAGGGACCATTTGGGACGAATTCCATCATTCGAAAGTGTAGAGTACCGTAGGATGTAGGTTTTGTAATAGCTTAAAAGACTTTGACCTGGCCCGGCTATTAAGTAATGTTACGTGTGTGATCTTTATTGACCTAAAAATATTTTAGGAAATAATTAGAAATTAAAATATAAATTTTTGTGATCGTCAACATAAATATATTATTATTGTTGTTGTTGTTGTTGTTGTTGCTGTTTTTTCTTACACATCTGCATTTCTGACGAGACTCAGGCAATAGGGCCTGCTCTTCCGCCTAGCCAGTATTTCATAGTTATTGTTCCCCAGAAAGTAAAGGTTTTAATATTTTGTTCTAAAAAGTTTGTATTGCTTGTAAAACTAGTCAGTTGAGAAAAATCCTTTCAAATCTTTAAATCGTCACGCCTCATTTTAGCATGTAAATAGTTAAATGTAAAATGCAGTGCACTCGGTAAATTTCATTTGAAAACAGTGGTGAATCTTCACGTAATGTCACATATGCAAATCACTACACTCTAACCAAACAATAAATAATTAAATAAATAATATAGTACACAAAATACATATTTTAAAAGGCCGCTTTCTAACGGGGAAACGAATGTTTAGAGGATATATTTAACGCCATCTGTCGGTCGTGTCAGCAACTGTGTCACATTTCAAGGCCGTGAAGACAGAGGCACCAATTACGCATGCGCACTGCCGTTGCCGACGCAATTCGTAAGGGTTGGAGAGTGGGATACCTGCAGGATACGAAAGGCGACAGACCTATCCTTTCACTGAAGGTGCTCTAGTGATTATAGAATATAACGCAAGATATCGTTGTACCATGAAAGACGTTAGTGATACGAAAACACAAGGCCGCCCGCCCGTGGATCGACTGCTTTGCAACTCGAATAGATTCGTGACCTTTCGCACGTCAAGGAGTGAAGAGAGACACGTGGAACGAAAAACCAGACCGTTTTTAGTTCTGTTTTCAGCTAGACACAGGCGACAGGGTTAGCACGTGCTTTTTCGTTTCAGTCGCGAGGTTGCAAACCAGATGCATACCGTCACGAAACGAATGCGTTCAACAATAGGGATTCCAAAGTAAATTCTTAAACTAAGTTTATTTCACCTGTGTATATGACAAATTAAAAATGGACAAGAGTAAGAGAAGTGTTCAGGACCACACAGATTGAAGAAACAAGAAAGATTTGAGGCAAAGATGTAAGTAGGGAAACATCGTGAAACGGGAAACAGTGAATAGTACATTCTTTTTTGGCGTACAGTACATACGTATTAGAGATAAAATTATGAAATATTAAAAAAATATTGTCGAGATTTTGACGCAAATATACATTTTGGGGGTCACTGGTACAAAGAGCTTTTCTCAAAGCACACGTTTCCGTCTGTCCATCTGCTTATTTGTCTCAAATCAAATCAAAGATCATGCACATAAATCATAAGCATCATTTTCTCCCAAGTTGACATTCTCCGACCGATCTGTCGCATCTTAAAGCTCTGTATATTTCAAACGAATCTTAACATATTTGAAAGTACTTTACATGAATTGCCTACCCAAAGTAGATCTATATTTAAGAAATTATTATTTATCGATTATTTTCAGGGTTGTTTCGAAAGTAAATTGTAGTCAGGGATGGAAATTATTATATTTAATCAATTCTCTGGTATACGAGAATATAAAATTAAATCATCGAAATATTTATATAAGAATAAAATGTTCGTGGTAAAGTTTCTTATATTCATTTTCTACTCTTTTCTTAGCAAGGTCTGCAAGTATTGGAGTTACGGGCTCCTATAGAAGAACTTAACTATTGTAGATAAGTAATATCATGATAAGAAAATGGTGTTATTACAAATTATACAAAGTCCTATGATAAATTGCTCTATAGAAATATTTGTATGCATAGAGAGTATGTCGTATCTTTCTTTGACGATGACTTCTAACTCTGCTAATGGTATATTTGCAAAAACATTAGGGAAAAAATAATTCGTAACCAGGAGGGTCAAAACAACAGAAATTTTATCTATACGATTAATGCTATTATTCAATTCATACATACTATAAATAAAATAAAAAACCTTATGGTAAATTGCCGAATTACATCACGAACTGTCTATACTGGAGACGATAGGTCTCAAGTGAATGACAGGGTTTTGTATTTTCGTAAAGAATAGCTAAGTGAAATTAAGTTCAACGGCTCCAAAAAATGTACTCTTCTTCTCGATTGTTTCACATAATTAGAATCGTTGAAGTTTAATTTGGTTTCTTAATAGAGAGGTATAATATGCGCACGATTTCTTGACATCCAGAATCTCTTCCCCCACCACTTTACCATACATGGTTGAATGACGAATAAAAGTATCAACAAAGCAAGATAAACAACATTTCAAAAATAGTTTCGCTCCTGTCTTTTAAAAACTTACATTCATCGGTAAAAGAACTATATATTTGTTTTTTAGCATTGCTAACTAAATAGAAACCCACACCCCTAAATCAAATTCCACATAGTGAAATTGTATTTACGCCCAGAAACAAAACAATGGGCCTTCTGAGCATGTGCTCAAATAGATCAAGAAAACAAGACGAAAAACCTGATCGAAAAGGGAGTTGTTGACCCAGAAGCTGAACTACATTATCGTTGCATATTCAATCTTCTTGAAACTGTACAGTACAAATGTTAACTAATGCATTGTATGTCAATGTCAGAGTAAATATTATTTTTCTTTGCGATGGTCAGTATATACTCTAATTGTATAGCAGCCTCAGAAAATATTTTACTTGGCACTTAAACTAGTATATCGATTTTAATTGTTGAATGTTATTTCGCAGTGATTCGTAAAATAACATACTAAATGTGTTATATGTAGGTTTCTCACAGTGAGCTGGAGATACTGACACCTGATAAATATGATTTCTGGGACATGTGTTGTAAATTATAAATACCTTTAATGCATGAAAATATATTCCCACCCCTAAGAAAGTCTCTTCTGGCAAAAACTACAGATTCGAAATTACATAGGTAAGGCAATAGTAAGATTTAAACCTAAACGAGAAAGGCTTGCAGGAATCAAATTGATGGCATTTATGCTTTATTGTTATTTAAGGACGCATCAATATGTAGGTCATTAGCGACAACTACTGGATTTTAACGTTAAGTAACTGTGAAGATGACATGATATGGTGATGATAGGGGAGGAAAGGATGAAAACAAATACAACTATGCCCGAGGCGGGACTCGAACCTGCGATCCTTCGCTCTGACATCGCTGCAGCACTACTGCCCCCAACGATCTCGGCCAACGGATCGCCGCGTTTGCTTATTATTCGTACTTTTTTCTGCAATCTAAAAGTCTGGTTATTACAAAATTACATTCACGGTATGTTATACCATATTTCAGGCTGGAATGAACATTCACAAAATACACGCCACAGTTGTACGAGGTCTGATTGAATTGGAAAGAATTTTAATTTCCTAACAATGAGCGTAATTTAGTGTTCAACGCATTTATATGGATATTCCATTAGAGGTTTGACTGAATTCAGAGGACCAGAAATTTTGTTACCTTAATATCAGCCAATTGCTTATTTTCAATGGCGCACACGATTGTTTGAAATGCAAAACTGCATGAAAACTGTTGTGTTTCATTTACTATAATTGTTATTATGAAATCAATTCAAAATATGAAATCGTACTACTTATTGTTCCTTTCTTTGTTGCGAGTTTAAAACTTTCTCAGAAGCAAGTGTTGTGACCTTGTGGCGATTAACAAGTGAATCATTCTATCTCAGACCGGGATAACATTGCTTCTAATATGAGAACTATTTGCAAGTTCAACTAGTATTATTATATAGAGTAATTGTTACAAATAACATGAAAAAGTATGTGCTGATGTACCATCATTAGTTTGTTGGTTCTTCTACGTCCTCGTTTATTACAAAATGAAATATAAAATTAAAAGTTTAAAAAGAGTTTAAAAGCCGTTTGAATTTTCATAAAAATTACTGAATACATCTCTGCTATGTACAGTGAGCTGAATTTGAAGTAGTTTTTGTTCTATTCAATTAAACTAATAAGGTTGAATTGGAAAAAAATCTTAGCACATTGTAATATTCACAGAATATTTTTTTAAATATGTTCTCCTTCTTACAGCACAGAGAGTATAATTTTTGAATTTATAACTGTCTCAGAAATGTATCGTAATGCTAGTTAGAGGATTGCTAATCACACGAAAGTTCAGATTACAGTAAAATTCCATACTAAACAGATACTTTTATCTACCTAAAAGCTACGCATGTGATTTCTGCAAGTCATTATTCAACTTAAAATTCTCCCATTGCCTTGCTTCTTCATTTGCAATTAACTGTTTCATATTGAAACTGTAAGAGGCATATTTTAAAAAATATAGATATCCATAACAACACGCAACTTAAGGATCAAATTTATGAGATTTCAATACAATAAGCTCTATTCAAGTAAACATCTCATTTGTAACGTTTAACAACCTTTTTCAGACATTATTAAAATATCGAAGCGAAAACATAGTCTCACATATCCGATTACTTATTTTCTGGAGGTAACTGATTGTGTGCAATTAGAAAATACAATGCTACGAAACGAGTATACGGTTTTCTATGATATTTACATTAAAATAATAACAAAGATGCATTAAAAAAAGAAAAATCTCATGCTTAGTTTCATATTGTAAATTGTTAAATATATATTTTAATTGTATAATACTAAGTGACTCAAAGTTTTTTGAGGGAGCTGTGGTTCCCATTTCCTTTTTTTAGTCGAATTTCACTCCTTTCAAAAATCAAAATGATAATGGGTCACTTCCTTTGATTCAGTGTAGTATTGCTCTCCTCCCCATTCGTAATTAATATTTTGCTGTTGTGGTTTTCTGAAATGACATAAATAAACAAAAGAAAATAAATTATTATTCTAAAAAGCACGCGATTTTTGACAATTAAGAATCTGTGCTAAGGAATACTCACATGCCTAGACGATATCGCGGCCAGGGACAAGCTTAACTCACACGTCTATCAATCTCCAGCAGATGGAGTGTGCAGTGTCGGGAAGAGACTGGATCAAGCTAATGCGTCGCGAATGCAAACTGCACCACATCGCTGAGATAAAGACGGGAGAAACAACTGAGGATTGTCTTGGAATGACAACGATAGTGACCCACATTGACCTGAAATAAATAAACTGTATGGCCTTCTCAAACCCTCAGATGCATGTCACCCGATCAGAATTCTTGAGCGAAGTGTCCGCTATCAGCACTCCCGGCCTCCGCTTCGACTGCTAAATGCAGTGCTCAGTGACGCTGCACGCAGCCTTCAGCGAAATATTTCGCTCTTCCTTGAAAACGGGTCAGCAATTTGGATATTTAAAAAATAACGATGCCTTAAATTCACAAAGAATTTCTCATGTACTACATTAATTTCGAAATAGTTCAGGTGATTCTTTATTAACGCTTATTTGAAGAACAAATCAAATTATTATTATTATTAATAATATTATTATTATTATTATATTAAAGTTATTACTACTACTACCAGCCTGTGAGATCTTGACCTCTTTCTCGTCGGTATTTGCAGGGAAGACACGGGACGTACTAGTTAAAATGCTGGGAAAGGGGTTTTGGAACTCAAGAGAACGTGCGCAGATGACCTTCTGCCCCATACATCACATACAGCTTCCACTGTTTTTGACTAAATAAATCATAATAAATCAAAATACTCTCGCACGGAAACCACCTATCAGGGCAGTGAACCTACAAACTCGCCAATGTTGAAGACATTGAGCACTTGTTTGGCGCTTCACCGGAATCGAATCCCAGTCACCTGGCGCACTCAAATGTCCATAGTCTAACATTGTCGAGCCCAAAGAAGACATGAAAACAAGGATTTTCTTCTGTTGTGTTCTCCGCTTGACTCGCCACGTGATAGGTCATGATTGATTGAATGAGCGCTTCCTCCTCAAACGATAGCTCCCAGCTGGGTGAGCAGGGTTTCCTGGCGTCGCCTTCCGTAGAAGCGCTCGGGCAGCGCCGGCGGCGTGGGGCGAGCGGGCTTTTGCTAGCGGCGCTCGCGACACTTGGTCGGGCGAGAGAGCGTGTGCGCGGCGGAGGGGGTGGGGCGGGGCGGGAGGTGCGGCAGGTCGCGGGTTGGCACGTGGTGGCACAAGGCGGCGTGGGCCGGAGCGGGGGAGGCACGGGGCGGGGCAGGGACGGCGCGGGGTGAGGCAGGCGTAGCATGGTTCGGCGCGGAGCGGGCGGGCGGGGCGGGAGGGGTGGCGCCCGGAGGCACAGGGCGGAGCGGGCGGAAGGGACGGGGCGCGGCCTGGTGTGGTGTGGTGCGGCGCGACGGGGCTCAGCGCGGCAGTTTGCTTTTCATTTCCGATGGCATTTACTGCGCTACTGTCCTCGATCATATAGCCGCGCGCAGCGTTCCGATGTTTTTGTTGCCACGCGCGGCTGCGATCGCGTCCCCGCTCCCCCCCCCCCCCATCCACCCACCGCAACTGCCGCCGCCGGCGCCGGCGCCGCGAGCAACACCACACACTGCAACGGGCGGAGGAGCGACTATGAACTACAGCCAGTGATTTCAATAATTGAAGTAATAGTTACTGGGTACGTTTACGCGAACGATTCGTTATCGATATTCCATAATCGAATGATAAACATTTTGCGTTAATAACGGCATATGATAATGGAAATGCAATAAAAATGATTGCGTAAATGTCTGCTCCTCGCACCCACAGACCTGTAAACAAATACATGAGTGGGTCCTTAGAAAAGTAAAATATATTTCGAAATTTCAGATTGCATTCCTTTGTCGAAACTTCAATGTTAATTACAGTTTTGTACTAATCACTGGACACCAAATAGACAAGTCGCCCCATAAAAAAGAATGTCTTGCTATGATTTTGTCTTCGCAATATTTTCTTATTCGAAAGAATTCTAATTCAGTTTAGAATAATAGACGCTTTAATTTAATTTAAAGATAGTCATCAGATGCTATAAAAGCAATAATAACACAACTAATGTATAGAAGGTATCAGATATAATATGAATTTAACTTTTTAATTGTTCTAAGCTGTAGTCATCCCGTCTGGGAAATGAACCTGGGTCCTTCATTTCGCCCAGTTGCTCTCAATATTAAGTTTTAAATCCTGGTACTAATATAATTTTTTTGGTCGTCGAGAAAACAAGGAACCACTTCAGATTTTGTTAGTTTTAAATTAAGATTACCATATTGTTATTTGTGGTAAAGAAAGCAAACTGCATTGATCGGCCAACCATGATGCAACAATTTAAATGCAGTAAGAATGTTACCGGTATGAAACAATAAATTAAATCTAGAAAATATCAAAACAAGCCTCCTCTATATAATTCAGAATCAATCTGCGCCAAACTCCTAACGACATAAGACTACACTAATACTGCATTATGTTATAAGAATATGTATCGAATATTGTTTCACAGCAAAAACAAATTACTAGAAAGTAGTAGTTCTTAGAAGGAATAAACTTCTGGGGTTAAAGCAAATATTTTGTATGAGTAGTAGTAAATCCTTCATAATTGCATCCTTTCTACGTAATTTCATGTATTTTATTAATGTTCAGTTCGTATTATTTTATAATATACTATTTTTGTCCAATAGAATTGTCTATAATAATAACGCACGACATAGGAATCATATTCATCTGGTATCAGTATCAATTGCTCCCTAAAAAATCCACACACATTACATGTGTATTATTTTACATTTCCAGACGAAAATTAAAGCAATGAATATCGATACACAAGTTTCAGTTCCAAATGAAATATGTTCTGCTGGACAATTGTTTCAAAGCAATTCAATTGGGGCAATTCCAAAGATAAATATTATTTATTCCAACCATTATATTAATGCACTAGTTACCAGTTACACTCTATAATTTGTTAAGACTAAATATGCCTAAAACATGTATTGTAATTCGGTTTCTGTGGCAATGACACCCATCTCGATAAGGTTTTTCTTCCAGTCTCCATTCAGACGACTTTTGTTCTCTCGCCTCTGTTTTATACGTTCAGAATACAAACATCACTGGTAGACGTAACATGGAATTGCATAAATTAGAATGTTGATTATGGCAAATAGCTACGTGTACAAAAATCCTACCACCACAACCTGAAAACAGTTATTTTGCTTCTCTGGATTCAGGAGATTTCCATAATTAAATCAAAAAGATTTTGAATATTTTGCGTTGGATATTGACATAAATTTATTACAAAATAGCACAATATGCTTTTCAAGAAATTTTGATAAGTATGAGGTTTGACAGTTTGACAGAGGTGACAGAGGGGTAAGATTGAGGTTTGACAGAGGTTTGACATTGATAAGTATGAGGTATGCAATTAGGTTGATAAGTATGAGGTATTGACTCGTGTTATTGCTCTCGTTCTCACTCTTCGTCCCTTATTTCTTGCCTCTCTCTTCCCTCATGTCAAGGGTTTCTCAGCTTTCACCAACCATACGATCCAGTTCCTGCCTGCGCCTTTCCTCTGTTGCCTCAATTCTACATTTTGCCTGTATGCTTATCTTTACGTTTGAAACTCGCAGTTACATAAACTCCGCGCCGCAGCTTGTCCATGTGATATCGTAGCACGTGTCGCCTGTCTCCCCTCTCCAAGCAACACATCTCCTCTCACCCTCCTTCAACTCTAACATCTGTCGTCCTTCCCCACCCACTCTCACCCACCTTACACAACCGTTCAGCATTCCCTACGCCTGCGCCCTTCTCCTTTGTGCGGTAGGCCAGCGCCCGCCCGCCGGAGAGACCATTGGTGTCCTTTGAGGCCGCGACGTGTCTTACGCAAGCAGAAAGGCAACACCGCCCGCAGCAGAACCCTTCCTCCAAAGAGAGCAGCGCATTACTAGAGGGCAACGGGAGGTCGCCAGGTGATGCGGCGGCGGCGCCTTTCAACACGGGGCACACGTTGCCTGAGGGCCCGTGCCACGCGGCGTGACGTACAGTGGCGTTGGCGAGCGGCGCCGCGCCACGCGACGCGGGCGCACGAGCTTGTTAGCGGCGCAGCCCGCGCCCCCGCCCCCCCCTTTCTTCCTCGCTGGCCCATTTGTTCCCCGCGGAAAGGTGACTTCTCGGAGAAAAGAAAAAAAGAAATGAAAGTATGCGGCGCAGACTATGGGGCGTCTCCATCACAACAAGCCCATTAGTTGGAATTCTCGAGTTCGAAAGATGCGGCGTAATGAGTGCGGTCCTGGACACGGCGGCTCTTGAATGCTGAGGCTTCAAAGAAACGTTATGTCACAGGTGGACTTTACCTTATTGTTTGGAATCTCATTATTGCATTTTTTTGAAAAACATCCGTCTTGTGGTATATAATGTAGATATTTTTCGTTTTTTGAAGTTTTTAACGTATTTATTATTCATAATGTACTCATACGCAGGTGACCTGCATGTTAATTGTGCAGAAATCTGTTAAACATACAGCATGATTGTTAAATTGATAATATTCATTGATAGATTTTAAACATATATCCTTTCCAGGCCAAATGCTAATTTATAACGTGAATTTTAAAATAACTCTTTTTTTATTCTCAATCGAATGTGGATATGAATTCGATATTATTTAGTCGTGGTCCAATGCACTGAAATAGTGGGTGGTAAGTGAAGAGAATTGCGAAAGCACCCCTTCCTGATCTTATTAGAAATATTGCCAAGTCAAATTGCTTCTCATTTTGATATTTTGTAAATCGCTTCATGTGATAAAAATGTATTGCTCCCGGGTCATTAACCGAAAATGTGCCAAGATATGTAGCGACGTCTGCGAAGAGAACACGTAGCTCTACTTCAAAAGTTTTTAAATATTCAAAATATAAAATAAGTAGTTTTTATTGCCAATTCGTCTTAAGAAGGCAGAAAAAATAATTGTTACTATGTTAATATCTATTATTAAGTAGAAAAAATTGGAAGTAATTTAAACCTAATAACAAATACACGAGCGTTCGTGATTTTATAAATACAAAACTCTGGTCGTTGATTTTACTGATGGTGACCATCATTTTTATAAAGAGAATAATGTTTTAAACTTTTTGAAGCATATTACATTCACTGTTTGTGAAAAAAAAGAAAATATAAATGCGTGATGAAATATTACAAGTATCGTTTCCATCCATAACTATTTTAACCCAAATTACGATGTTTTAGAATAATCTAGGTTGATAATAAACCTTCAGAGATCGATGTACTCCCAAACTGTGTTTTTGTTTCACAAAGACCCTTGAAACGTGTTGAAACTTTGTCATTGAATGTTGTATTATATAGTTGACTATTTTATTGTAAAAGCATGAAATGCATCAAAAATATTTAAACAATTGCATTCCTTCATTTTGGTATGAGTGAATATAGAAATAATAATGAATACTTGAAGAATGAATATTAAATTGGGACCCCAGGAAGCGCGTGTCACAATGGCCAAACCCGTGTCGGCCCTTCCAGCCCGCTCTTCGCTCGAGTTCCTGCTACCTCGAACAACGAGCAAGCGCTGCTCCATCGACTCGCAATATGCCGCTTATCGACACGCGCGTAAAACTGGAAGCGTGATGACACGAACACCGTTGTCACTCCCCGATAATGATGGCGTCGTTCTCCGCCGGTTTCAGAAAGGATTGTCGGGATACGTTGATACCTCGTAGCGGGGGATGGCGACGAAAAGAGAATAGAAGAAAGCCGGGCGGGGCACGGCAAGAGATAGAGGGTTGGGGCGTGGCGGGGTGTGGCGGAGTCGGGCGTGGCGAGGCGTCGCGTGGCAAGGCGGGGTGGGGCGGGGAGGGGCGGGGCGGGGCGGGGAGGGGTGGGGCGAGCCCATTACGCTACGAACACAGCCGGCGGCTGGACGAAGAGGAGCAGAGGGGCGCGGGAGGAATGTGGGTTTACGCATGCGATAGAGCACGATTGGAGAAAGATCTAGTGAGGCTCCAACAGCACAAAGTGTTTCGCAATATTTGAAACAGTTACGTAAAGTTATAATATCGCAGACCCTCAAAGTTCTTTTGTTCACTCTGGAAAGGTTTTAAAAACACGTCACTTACCAGCTGCACCAAATACGTGAGTTGTCACACGATCGTTACGATCTCTTCAAAATCTAAGTTAACATCTTGGCTTTTGAAAACCTCAGAGGTTTGAATGAAAATCGGACCTAAAGACCTGATTTTGAAGAATATATTATATTAATAAAAATCTCTTCTTTCAATATTGTAGTTGTAGAAAGACCCCAAAAAGTAAATTTTTGCAATTTTCGAAAATACAGAGACCTCAGTGAAATTCATATATATAAAGTTTTTATGCGTGTATTTTTCTCTATTCAAGACAATATATAAAGAAAAATTCACTATTTTGGAGAAAAGTTTCAAGTGTTGTTGGGGCATTATGTAGAGTACCTCCCTAAATCAAAGATATCCGTTTCATATTCAAGGGACAACGATATCAGCCAGATTCTGTAATTAATATAAATTGTGGTGGAAATGTTCTGAACGGTTTAGATGTTAGTGTTGTTCATAGATAGACCTTTTGTCGTAAACCAATTTTTAGATATCATGGCCCCAAAATCTTAGTATTTCAATGCACTGCGTTTTAAATAAATTTATTTATTACATATAGGAGCAAGAATTCTCCAATTTTCTGTATCAGATGTCAAGTTACGGTTTTTCTCTCAACAAATTGGAACTTTTTACTGCAACATTAGGATTCTCTCTCTATTCCACGTAAGTAGTATGCGATGAAGTAAATTGAAGATGCCGAAAGGTACATGCGCGTATGTTAAAGCGTGCGCGTGTGCTAGTTCGGCGGAGCGCTGGGCGTTGCCGAGATCACGAAGTGGTTGCATACGAGAGCAAATATAGAGATAGACAGTAGACGATTTCCGTGAACTGTTTTCTCACATATATCATCCTGTCGTCTTCCGGCTGCACTACGACGCTAACGTATTAGATTTACAATATCAGGGATTTCGAGTGCGCGGTTGTTTATTCATGGCATTTAATATTTTTTTATATTTTAGTATTATTGAAAAGGAAGAACTCGTCAATAATTAATTTTAATTCCTTTTTATAATTAATTGCTAACCTTTAATGACGTAAGATTGCCTAATATCCCTGCTATTTATTTCTTTTACGAACATTTTCTTACTTTAATCATGTGTATCACACAAGCATGATTTTTTTCTGTGTACCATCATAGTGTATGACACAAGCACGAAATTTTGTAAAAGACCTCTTCGTGCTTACAGAACAATAACGGCAAACAACAACAATGATTGGAGGTGGTTGAGCTAAAACCAATAGTTACTGACGAAAAGAAGATTAAATGTTGATATATCACAGCATAAAAAGGTAAAATTTTCGGAGAAAGTTAGAAATGGTGATTTATAACTTCTACGAGTATATGCTTCTTATATATAATACGTGTTTTGGCTTGTTTTAACTAATCACTATTCTTTTACATCACGAAAACACGACTACTTTTTCGAAGTTTAGTACTTAAATATGTTTTAGTAAGAAACTCGTATCGGCGTTGTCCAAAGTTCGTAGGGAGAAGTGCGGTTACAAAAACCTTTTCCACTTTGAAGCCAGTTTCATATTTAACGTTTTCAGCACTCCCGTATGAAAATCACTACTTTCATTTATTCTTTATAGATTGAAAATAGTGCACTTTTTACGTGTACAGAGAAGCATTTATGTTTCAGGACGCATACCGCAAAATATCCATGGCACAACAAATTGCTATTCTTTAAATTAATTTTTATTCACTCATCAGGCTTTACATTTGTTGATTTTGGAACTATACAGTATTTTATGAACAGTTATGCCCTAGGAGTTAACCCAATCGGGCTCCTTCAAGATGTTTATATTTGGGTATATTTTGGTTAGCGGTGGAAGTGAAGTAGGGTCAGAGGAGAGAAATATTATTTTTGCAGTAATGTCATCATGAAGATATATTTTTGTTAATTCTATAAAATTGCCGATCTTATTGTATAAATCCATCAGAGTTCCACATTGCGATTTTAGAAAATGTAATCTAGGATTCCGTGCCATGAATGGTGTTTCATATTTGCGGAAGAGATACTATTATTTGATTAATTTATTAGTCAATAGTTGCTCAATGTTGTTTTGCAACAGATATAATTGTAGTTAAAAGAGATTGGATATTGAGGTCAATTGGGGTAATTGGTTGGATGGGGATATTCTCACTAAGTCTAGTGAAAGCAACAAAAATTACATATAATTGTTGGTACCTTTAAGGGTTTTCAGGATAACGCCAATGTCATATCAAATACTGAAACGTAAGCATAACAAAATTTTATTTTTGAGTAGTTTGAAACAGGTACAGCACAAATGGATGTACTAATATACATACCCAAGCCATACCGATTAGATATAGCTATCGCTAATAATGCAGACTAATAGGAGCAACACATTTTTCTAGGCTTTTATCCAACCGACAGCCCGTTACCCTTCACGTCCGATGGAACGCGTATTTGACCATACGCTAGTCATCAACACATTTGCGGGTTCCTCTGATGCCGTATCAGTAGAACGCGAGGCTCTCCGCGGCAACACATACACGCGAGACAAGGTACAAACAACCATGGCCATGGCGGAACTCGAAACAGCAACCTTAGCGACCCCAAACCGACGCGCTGAGTTGGTATCCGCTCTTAGCCACCTCGGCCATCTAAGTCCGCAGGACACATTCATGATAGGCCAATGAAGCCTACTGACTTTATACTTGAAAACGAACAGCATAAAAGGTTTGAATGGATATTTTGCGTGTCGAGTTTTCGTTTATGCTACTCCACATAGTTAATCTGCGCCGATTCGGATGGGCGAGATCGTTCAGGTAGGTGTGCCGTAGCGAGGATCGCGGGTTCGAGTCCCACCTCGGGGATGATTGCATTTGTGTTCGTTCTTTCATCCCCATCATTACCATATTAAGTCATCTTCACAGTAACCATAACGCTAAATCGAATACTGGTCGCTAATGACCTAGATGTTGATGCGACCTTAAATAACAAAAAAGAAGTTGATCTGCATGCTGTTATCGCAGTCGGATATTCTCGTGCAATAAAACGAAAGACGATAAATGTATCAACTGGACGTAACGATCTTCATCTGAACGGCCGAACTGAAATAAGACGTCAACCGTCTGGTCCACTGGTATGGACTACACGCATTCTCTCGTGCCATATTTAAAGTATTGCCACGTCGCGTTGTTTCGGCACCGTTTCCTCTCGCAGGTGCTAGGAAAGCCACTGGAGCGCAGCACGGAAGTGCGATGGGGAGGAGGATTATCTCGATCACTTCGGAACGTCGCCGAAACGCCCTTTGTAGGGGGCGGGGCGGGGCGTGGTGGGGGAGAGCGAGGAGGGGAAGCGCGGCGACTCCCTGCGCGCTGCCTTTTCGCAGCAATTGGATCCACTTAATCAGAGATCGCGCGGGCGGGGGCGGACTAGAGCGGGAACGGGAGCAAAGAAGTGGAGTCGGGGCACGGGGCGCCTTCGAGCGCGGGGGGCAGGGTGACGGGGTTGGCAGTCCTGCGTCGTCTGTCGCCCGCAATCCGGTTATTGTACAACGACACAAGTATCTGATTAAATGCCAACCGTTCCCTAATTAGGTGAAAAGCACTATTCCGCCGCCCTTGACAAACAACATAAAACGAGACCGAGCCTTTCTGGCTCTTTCGCTCGGCGCTCATCGGATTACGAAAACCCTTTGTGAGCGGACGATTTTATTACGCTCTTCGCGCCCCGTGTTTAATATGGGGAACGTGCGCGGCTCCATTAATTCCTACGGGAGGAGCTTAGTCGTAGGCCGCTGCCCCGAACGACGCTCTTCGCCGGCTGCCTTTGCGTTTGAGGAGATAACGTCGTAAAGCAGGTTAGGAAATTGAGCAAGAACGTCGCGGAGCGAATCGACTCAAGGCGTTCACAAACAAACTAACTCCCCCCGGCCTTTACTAGCGACTGCGGTGAACTTTACGTGCTCAGCGGCGGGGGCGCGGGGGGCAAAGGCGCGGCGGGCAGCGGGTTCAGACTCCGTCTCACGCGCGGCGCTGCGGAGGCCGCCGGCCCTTAAGCTGGCTCGGCCTAGAAGAAAACACACCTTGTTTGTCTACGCCTGCCCTGTCTCGAGGTTTGCTCTCTCCAAGCCCTTGTGCGCCTCAAAGCGCAATACAGGTGGTGACCGCGCCCCCGAACACCGCCGGCCCCTTCCGGCCCCCTGTGACCCCGGTGGGGAATGGCCAGGGAGTGGAATGCGGAGTTGGAGATACGACTGCTGTTGCGGACGCGGTTGCGCCAATAAAATACCAATATTCCTCAAGAGAAGCTGCCTTAAATGTCAAAGTATACTGAGGTTAATTAACGGATATTGGAAACGCGTGTTTGAAACAAGAATTCCTAACGACTTTCATAATTATACATAATCTACTTTGTATACTATATTTTTCCCAGATAAAAGCAGGGCAACTAATAATTATATGCAATTACTACATTATATTTCATATGTTTTTACAAGTAATCGAAATATGGCTTCGAGTCGTTAGCTGACGCGAGATAATTAACTCAATGAAATGTCACATTTGACGTGTTTTGTGTCTGTTTTCATCAAGGTTCCTAACGGAAAACAATTACTTCCAAATGGTTGTAGAAGTATAACTCATAGAGAAACAGTAAAACATTATGCAGCATTTCCGTAACACCATACGACCACAGTGAACTTCTTCCGTTCTTCCCTGTCGGCGCCTTGGAATTCCCCCCGGTGGTCCTGATCTTACCTCTTGGTTATTTCCAATCTCCCTCCGGGCTCGCGCGCTCGTTCACTACTCGGCAAAAGTTTGCACTCGAATAGAGCGTTTGTGCAGGCCTGGTCCACGCTACCCTTGAACAATATTTCATACTCCAGTGGACATCTAACGAATACCGTTACTATGTGATTGTATTAACCGCGTACCATACATTTTCGGGGAGACGACACAATGACCATAGTTTCGCAGCAAGAATCTCAACAATAGCATCACCAGGCGCTTCCGGTAGGTCATTAGTGTGAAAATGTTGACGAAGTGCGTAATAAGCGTGATGGACGAGATGATGGAATGAAAGGAAAGGAAAAAGGAGAACCCCGAGAAAACCTACCGCGTACCCGCTTAGTTCCTCACGAATCCCACTTGTATCACTTGGGATTCGAACCTTTCAATGAGAGAAGGCGATCAGTGCAGCACTATTGGTCACGAGACGCTCAGTAGCATTACTAACTAGTAGTACGTACAGGGTTCATACTCTGTTGACGACGGTTAATTTTCGAAGGACGTGAAATCTCCCGTTGTGGCATGTAAAAGATGTCTCGCAAAATTAATCCTTTCGCAACTTCTGGTCTAATCATATTCTACAATTCAGGTATCGAGGAAGTAATGAGTAAATACGATGACCTTTTTTTTTCAATCTTCGATCGATCTTTAAACTGCTAGAAAAGGAGGATTGTGCATCTTTTTTACCATAACCTCTGCCAATATCCACTCCGTATCGCCAATCTGAGCTGAAGTGTAGGCACGCGATGAAGGCTGATACGATTGACGCTCCGCTAAGTGCGAGCTGCGTAGTGCTATTCGCTTTCTGAAGAAGGAAAAACAGCTGCAAATATTTACGCAAGAATGAGTCGAGTTTACGGTGTAAAGTTTCGAACAAATTGAGAATGCTGGCTTCTGGAGATGTCATCATTCATCGCGCCGCAGATCCTGACAGTGCTGCTGCAACCAAGTGTGGCAGTTGGGTCAAGCTTGTTCTTTCGGTGTATAGCCCGACTAAGCAACCAGTAGTTATCATCTCTTCACGAATTGAAGAATTGGCTAGGAGGCTAATGCTCCAAGACCAATGAGAAAAAGTTCAGACCTATCTCACTTAATTCCGTGACGACGAATATTGCAGCGGAACGTAAATGGCAACGCTGAGAGTACGTGCGGTTTCAATTACATTTCCAGCAAAACAGTTCATGATGCAGATGGGTGAATTGTCACGTACCCATGAGCCTCAGACACTAAATGCAACAACATTAATGTGAATTTTGCTGAAGAGAAAATACCCCCGCACAATTATCTGATTGATATTTATTTGCTGGGACTTTCGAAATCAATTGTGTTAGATTCATTTTACTCCAAACGTATCTACCAAGTTGAATAATTATTGCATTTACTTAAATAAAAATATTTCAAAATACGTTTAATAAAAATGAGCATGCTTTTTTCTATCGACATAACTGGGCTGTAAACAAACGGAACACATTGAATAACGTTTCTAGCGGTCAGTTACTGCCACGATCTGCAAAATGTGAATAGAATCGGAGAACATGTGTAAAATAAATCGTTGCTGAGCGTTGCAATTGTACGTTGTTAAAAACGTTTCATTCAGGATGCAATTAATATGTAATATTTAAGCCACGTTAGGGATTCATTTTGGACGTACTCAACGAAAAAATACATTTAAAACCCATCCCAGTAGACATTTGGTTACAGCAACCGCCTTACATTCTCCTTCGCGAGTCCTCACAGATAGGATTCACAAACACTTACGTGGGTTCAGGAGTCTCTTGGGTCCACAAAAAAACTCACTTTGGAAGTTTTCAATGTCTTTCAGGATATATTGTCAGCAACTTCGTAAATCAATTTTGGAAGTAAGAGCAAGGAGAAAATAAGTTCGAAAATTTTTATTTACGCATTCATAATGCACCTCAATCAAAAACGCATATCATTTTATAATGATCAAAGTTTGTATGTCCTACACCTGTTTAAGTGGTCTGAAAAACGAAAGTAATTATCAATGAACTTTATTATGCGTGAGTTGTCGGGTATGAAGGATATTCCCAGTTTGATAGAATCGCTATCATTAACAAAGCTATAAAATACTATTTTATAATAATTATTTTGATAAAAGTTCGGGAAGGGAATGTCTGGATATTGCCGAATCTAACGCGTTCCTTAAAAAGTTTCGAAGTGAGTCACAAACTAATTTTCCTCTTTCAGGTACACTCCGCCCCAACGAAGGAACCGCGCGCCGTGGCGCCGCGGCCATGACGCCAGAGCTCGTGGGGCGGCCTTCAAAAGAGGCAGGAGGCGATGCCAAAGAGGCGGCCTTCAGGTAAGCACCGAGGCAGAGCCATCCACGCTTGTGGAACATAACCCCGGCAAATTATCAGTTACGTATTTTTGCACACATCTTTGCGGTGGCTCCCATTTGAGCACGCATCTTCGTTATCCAAGAACCTAAGTGCCCGCAAAACTGCTGCATCCTAGCTCTGGCAGAGGATATCAATGCAGCAGGAGGCACTAGTGAACGTCACTTCAGCAATGAACCATCAGAGAGATCGCAGCCGGAAACTCAGAGAGAGAGCGAATATTTGTCATTGATTTCTTACTAATATCCATAATATACCTTAGTAAGATCCATTAAATAGCTTATAAAACAGGTATTATCGTCTTACACCCCGGACTATGATCCCACAGATAATTAATTTCTCATGTTTGCATAATGAACACGTGTCATCCAGGAATCCAAGAATCTCGTGTTCCTTAATAATAATAGCCGCAGAATATATAAAGAGACTAGAACTAGTATTTTTTCTAGTTAATCATTATATAGAAAATGCATATATATGTTGTAGATCCAAATTAATTTTCCAATCACTTAAACATTCGAAGTTATAAGTAATAAGTTCTTGAAATAGCCTTGTTGGTATGTTACAAGAGTGAATACCTATTTTAACATTAATGCAGCATTTTAAACCTCCGGAAAAGCCAGGGACGAATACTCGTTTACTGAAATCAATCTAACATGTCCGTTATTTCAATTTGTGACTTAAACGCCAAACATGATGTCTGGGGGCTTCAGGTATAATATTTTTAGGTTCATTCGTTGTGACAGTAATTCAAAACGGTAACTTTAAAATTATGGCATACATATATCCTACTAATTCTAGAATAAATCCTGTCTACGAAATGTGTTCCATACAGCTGTAACTAAACTTGAAGTAACTCTCCACTCATATTGTATATTGATAGCAGATTTCGACCATGTTTCAATTACGACATCTAAGGGAATAGGTAAAGTTCCATTTCGATTCCCAAATTAAATACTTATAAAATCGGCAAACATTTAAAAGAAAGCAATTATTCTTGCTATCATCCGTTCGTGTGTCGTTAACGTTTTGGCACCTATTGGGTTCCAATTGAAATGGTGAATATGTAAAGTTACGTGAGATCTGAATATCTAAACAAAAGCGAAGACAAAACATGAAGACTAAACCATCAGATACGAGTAATAGGGAACATTTTAAAAGTATTTCATTTCGAAAAATATTCGAAATATTTGAGCAATTTAAATCCATCGCACTCCTCTTTGAGAAAGGCAACGTGAAATTTTTTTGCAAGACCTTTTATAAAATAAAAGTCAAAATTACTTGCAGTCTGCATATCTATTACACTTGTTGGCCACTTCATTGCTGATACTACTCATCCACAATAGCGAACGGGCGAAATGACGTACGTTCTGACATTAATGACAGTGGTTTTAACCGTACATTTCAATGTCCGTAGATTATAAGTTCAATAAAACATTGCCATGACTACGGCTTTGTTGCAAAAATCAAACGTAATCATAATTTAATGCATATCCAATTCAGAAAAACTGCTACTACTCTTTTTCGAATGCCATTTGATTGATTTACTGCATGGCACTCATTCTCTGGGAAACGGCACAGTACCCGAAGCTAAAATATCATCTTCCGTGGTTAGGTCTCCACGGTAAGCCATTTAGATTGAAATGTAATAGTGATGATATTGATGATGATGATGATGATGATGCGTTAAGTAATGAGCATAATACGGGAAGGGGTGATGTAATGAGAGGTAGAAAAAACGTGAGAACCTCGAGGAAACCTTCCGCAAACTCGCTTTGTCCTTCACAATTAAATACCAAAATTCCAATGAAGTACAGTAATGACGGAAATAGTCCACAGTAACGGCCGTATTTCCATTCCTAAAATCTTTACATACACACACATAAACATTTTTTTTAAATATTGTACAGATACAGAATAAACGAGGAGAGTATTCCAGGTGGAAGATTCCTTGCGCGAGGGCGGAATTTCAGGAAAAATGTAGATAATATGTTGATGAACTCCAACGAATGCGAGGAATGTGCGGTATTCGCCCCTTTTCTTTCATAAAACTGGCAAAGTGCTAGAACGCAGTAGCCAGTGCAGCAAGATATCCCAAAATGCATTCTGCATTCCGTTCAAGCGAATGGAAGTCAAAACGTGTAATTACTTACTGACAAATTGAAAAAATGTCTGGAGCACCTTGAATGAAAATTGCATTGCAAAATTGCATAAAAAAAGATCTTTTACACATTCAAATAATATTACCATTTATAAAACAAATTATCCATTTTATATCTTCATTCCATCAATTTATTGCTAAACAGTAGTTCCACAGGTTTTCTTTATCTTTTCCACTAAGTATTTGCATTCAAGCAGCACGAAACAATGACTAGATGTCTAATTTAAAGTTTCCAGTATTAAATATTTTTCAGCCGTGCCTTCGGTCATCACGCACACCAACATAGAGGTTCACTCAATTTTGCCTCTCATTTCTTTTCAGCTAACTAATTTTAAATGAATTGCAAACTAAACAGAATATTTCATCCGTTTAAGGGTGAATGGTTTTCAACGAATGGAACAATCTACAAAGAAATACGATTGGAAATAGAGATCTAGCTTGTGTGGTGCGCCAGAGAGTATTCGCAGCAAAATGACAAACAACCGGCGTAAAGTTTTGAATTGGGCATCGATGCGTCAACGCAGATGTGCTCGTCTGTGCTGGTCCGTTCGCACTCACGGTCAAACAGCACGCGCTGCGTCCGAAGCGCTAGCTCAATAGCGACTTTGAACAAAAACAGACGAGCGAGAGGGGGATAGTACGGACCACGGAACGGATACATCATGCAAATTGCTTAGCCCAACTGGCCAATGCACGTACATGTCACAAACAGGTCACAAAAAGTATCCCTTCTCAACCGCGTTGCATACTAGCACAAGCGGCGCCGGGGGAACCGCATGCAGAATTTCTCTTGCCCTTGTCATCGTTTATGCATGCATAATGAAGGTTAGTCCATATTATTTCCTTAGGACAAGAAAGTGTAGAAAAGGGAAACACATCTAATAGCTCATAAAGCTGGAGAAACACATTCTATAGCTCCCAGTCTTTTAGATTACACAAAAGAATTCTACGAATAATAAACAAATCCCACCCACGTAATTTTTGTAAGCCTGCGAGAAATTCTACCATTACATTCCCCATTTATTTAAGAATAAGAATTTTTGTCAAAAATTAGTTAAACAAGAGTAGAAATATAATGTTTTCAGCCAACACAGTTTTCAATACTTATAACACTACGTAGAAATCACAATCATCTAGAGTCAGTATCAACAGCCCACTACAAAAATATCGCATAAAATACATGTACATTATTTTAAATTGCATTGCCACTTAACAACTGTATTATACCTCAGTCTGGGTCAATGACCTCCACTTAATCAAGTTTTTCCTCCAGTTAATCTGATCCCGATGAGAAAATGCTGAGATGGTCTCTTGTTTTACTTCTGGCCATATACGTAGCTTTACTATCGGTGAACGTTTGCTTGCACTCAGTTGGGAATATAGCCATTCAAATCGTTCTCCACGTTCTTCGACACGAAGTTGCATTTTCACAAAATGCATGAGAAGAAATAATATCGAAACTCTGTAACTGATTTCTCTTTACCAACAGGTTTTTGTAAACCAGCATCATAAACGACCGTTTTCTGTTGCAAGAAATCGTTCATAATCGGGGATTTTACGGCACAAATGATGACGTACTATCATTTTACGGCACGAATGATTGCGTCATCACACGTTCAGCCAATCGCAGGGAGAGAATCGTGGGGAGGGAGAGGTAAACGGAACAGCCGACCACCGTTTTCTCGCACAGATGTCAAATACCCGAGCCGTCACAAGAAAGGTGTTTCACAAAATTAAGATTTATTCTCTTATAAATTGATATTGCTGTTATAAAATATAGTATATGTAACTTGTTTATAATGTTGCTTTAATGCATTCGTACAAATTTGAAAACTCGGGACTGACGTCGCTCGTTTTCAAAACATGTACACATGCAATAAAGCTTAACATTATAAACTAATTGCGTAAGCTAATATTATTACACGGGACTGAACATTATCACGTCAAATTCTTGCTAATAGCGCTGGTTGCCACCTGTATTCATAATTCAAATAAATACGTATATGAGTGAGGTTAGGGATCGACTCAAGGCGTCCTAGAGGTAAAAAATGTGCCCAGATTGTACTTCTCTCCATAATGTGTCACATAGCTTATTATTTTTTTGTTAAATGAACAAATAAATAAATAAAAGTTGTTTCAATAAATGTAAATAATCATGGTAATATTGTAAAAATCATTAAAAAGAGAACTCTTAAGTTGTGTAATACAAATATGAGGAAGGGAAACAAGCTTACAGAATCAAGCTTTTAATGCGGGGATATAATATTGACTGTTCATTGCGATATTTTCCATGACAATTGCATAAAAGGATTACATTGTTTTTGTGTAAGTTCGAATATAACATAAAAAATTAAGATTCGTATACTTCGTTCTTTACATTTTAATTTCTTCTTTAAATCACAAATTATGTGTATGTATATAATATTTATTTTCTAAAGTATGCATTCCTGAAAATTTCTCGATGTCTTTAGTCATTGACGTTTTCTTATAATTATGCTCTCTAAAACCATTTAACCGCGACAAACGATGGTGCAGATTTTTTGTTCCTGTGACCAAAGGATCTGTCTAAATTTCTCCGACGATCTATAACTTAAAGAATGTAAGATTGCATGAAACTTTAAGAGCTGTGCTGGGCAGCGCCTGGCAGAGCTCTTCCAAATCGGCAGGCGGAAGGAACTACAGGGAAGTAGAATTGTGCGGTCGGTCCCCGTAATGTAGAATGTTCGTTAGATTGACCGTGGTGACGTACGCTCAAAAATACTTTAAATGAAAGTAAAATAGCTGTTCAAGATGGTAAGAAAAAAATTTGGCCCTTCGAGATCTAATGATTGAATTAAATAAGTTTAAATTAGTCAGGCTCTTATGAAAGAACTTTCGCAGGCATAATTTTTTTAAAGTTATTTAAAAAGTTATACGATGAAAGTACTTTTTCTTTAATTCAATACATACTAGTTCTTTAGGAATCAAGTATATTAAATGTAAATTACCTTACCGGATGTTATGAAGAGTAATTGAACTGCTGAGGAATTCGTCGCAACCGGAAGTACTGGCTCTCGGCTTACGGGTTATGCTGTACAAATGAGGCCATTGTCACTGGCAGGCACTCTTTCTCTTGGGGTACGAACCGCCCGAACTGAAAATTTTGAACCACAAACTATTTGACGATAGACCACGTTCTGAGTAAACAATGAGGACTAATATTCAAATCAAAAAGAAAGAAAAGTACGGGCGCCCAAGTCAACCGAACCTATATTAGCTATTGACAACTTATTAAAATGAAAAATTATGAGAAATACTAAATTTAATAATAAACATGTTTTTTTTCTAGAGTATCATAACGTTTCTTTTAAGTATTTATAGATAATTGTTTAAATGCTTCGTTCACGTTTTAAGGAGCTATTGGTCGATTTTGTGAGTAGCGACTGACGCGAACGCCTGGCGCGTTACGTGCCAAACGGATCGCTGCGGAGGGTCGCCCTCCACCTTCATTTAATATATTTATTTTTGAATGGGAGCACATAGCTCTGTATTTGTTTGTTTATACTACATCTTATAAACTGGCTGTTATGGATCAGCGATAACACATTGGCTCACCATATTTTAAAAGCAATTTTGATGGATTTGTCTCTTTTTGGCAAAATTTAAAAAAAAAACATTCATGCTACTTACAGCGATAATCCAAAATTTATATTATCTTCAAATCGGTAAGAAATGGATTTAGTACCATTTGGAATTTATCATCTCATATTGTGCCATTTATAATTCATTTTATGAATATCTAAAAGTATAGACATAATAAAGTATATCTGAAAGTATGTTGAATTGTTTTGACAGTTTTGCGTTCAGTATGGTGATAACAGTAAGCGAAAGGAAACAATGATAATTGCAATTTTAGTGCAATACTATCTTTCCCCTGGCAATCATTTAAGTTCATTTTTATCGTAATTAAACAGTCATTTGCCCATTCATGCCCTGCGCTACTCCGCCATTCTATCAAATTTTCTTCAGCTCACAATATAACCTCTCACTTCATGTGTAAGTTCTGAGCTTTGACACATTGCCTATGTTTACACTACTCCGTAACATATATTATTTTCGTTTACTGAGTTCAAATGATTATGATGGTTTATGAAAACGTTTTCGAAAACATGTTTTTACCTACGCAGCAACAAAATTGGTATCATTCTCTTCATTTGCTAAATAGAAAATCATATCGATTACGACCTAAACGTTGTCGGTTTTTGCGGCATTGTTGCGCGATAATTCCTGAATTCGGCTTTTGTCATCGAGTCTATTGTTTGCTAAATCTAGTTAATTATCAACGGAAACGTCCCCGCCGCCTATATGCCAGAACGCGGAACACACTGGAATAGCCATTAGACCACTTTGGATTTCAAAGCCACGTACCACCTCCATTGAGACTTTTAATGGGTGAAGGAGGATTTCGTAAAACTGCTTTCAAATGCAGGTCTCGACGTGGTCAATGCACCGATTGCGTGTAGCACAAGCACCATTCCTGCACTCCGCATATCGATCGATACATGGATTCACGCTTCGTGCTATCAGCAGCCAAACGCAGAGAGCATATTGAGGGATTGATATGCGATGCATGGATCCCTTACCGAAACAGCATCATTAATGCATAGTCCCCAATAGTGCGAATTAGATTACCTAGTACAATACTCTGTCGACTCTCATGCCCCGTTCGAAATTATCTCTCTGGCAGATTCGTGCAGTTTTGTGCTAGAGTTAGAAACTCGCTAGAAACGTGTTTAAGAATCTTTGTGTTGAACATGGAAAACTGTGGAGCGAGTATTTGCCTAACACATGAATTACTGGAATACATATCATGTTGAAGCAGATTACGCCCTAATAACAACCAAGAACAGTAATCAAACCAAATATGTGGTAGAAGAGATAGACAGGTTTCCTAGACTGACTGTATAACTTTTAATTGGAGATGGTCCAGGTATAGGCAGTCAGTTTGTTTGCATTTTAATATTTATTGACCAACGTTTCGAAACCTACTTTGATTTCTTTTTCAAGGTATACTGAAATCAACAGCCAAACGCAGAAAGCATATTGAGGGATTAGTATGCTTTCTCTCTCTCTCTCTCTCTCTCTCTCTCTCTATATATATATATATATATATATATATATATATATATTGATACGCTGAGCGTTTCTTTAATTACTTCGAAACGCAGGGCATTATCTTCCAATTACGCCTATTTCGAATTGCGCGGCAACGGCGGCGAGTAACGGACGTAACAAGGGAACGGGTCAGGCGCGAGAAGGCGGCGAGACCGGGCGAGACGACGGCAGGAGGAGTGTGGAACAGAACTCGAAGGAGAGCGGAGCGATGTTGGTGCGCGCGGTGAAAAGAGGACAAAATGAAGTTAAATAATGTAAGGGAAGCTATCAAGAAGTGAGTTAAGTGTGACAGTGGCAAATGTTAAATAGTGCAAGCTGGTGGTCGTGGAATTGGCGTCAGGAACAGTGGTGAAAAAGGCAAGAACTGTAAGCCGCATGGCTGGTAACGGCATGGGTAGTGGCCACGTGCCTGCGTTATGGTAAAAGGAAAGCGAAGGAGAACTGGTGGATTGTGCCGCAAGAAAGCATCGAGATAAACTGCAAGGGATAGGCGGACAGTAATATAGAAGTAGTGCCTACTCGATTTGAAAGACACGTGCAACGGTCGGAGTTGAAGCAGAGGTATCGTGTAACCGCCGCAGAGGGCCGGTGCCACGGGCGTCCACGCAGTCAACCGTCCGAAGGGCGCCGAGTCGCGCCGAAGGCCGCCGATCGTCGCAGCCGTTGGGAACCATCCGAGAAGAAACGAACTATTTTTGGTATTCAAGGTATTGTGAAATCTAAGATCATGGGTATAGTTTTGGTACCAAAACAGGGAGTAATTAGATTGAAATTGATGTACTAAATGTGTGATTTCGGTAATAAATTGCTTGTTTGTTCAAAGAAAATTATAATTGAGTTTTTCCAATGTTCTTGTCAAACCATACGAGACCTATTCATGAACTAAGACACCTGTCCTTTCTAAAAATAAATGTAGTGAAAAGTACCGCAAACCAGGTACGTCACAATATATATAGCTTTTGTTTACTGTTATAACTGTTTAACACCAACGGGATTAAAACATATAGTCAAGGCCCTTAAATGATTTTGTATTTCGGGATTGAGTCAACTGCCACGGTCATCAGTCCCGTAAGTGTAGAGAAAAGCTCTATTCTCGTGAACAATTTTGCAGTATGTTTGGTAATGCATATGTGTAAGTATGGGCATGTTTTTGTGTAATTGACGAGGAGAAGGTTAAGATGAGAAAGAAGTGATTGCGCACGATCCGTGAGCGGCTTTTAATGGAACTGCTCCGGCATTCGGCAGGTATTGATCGGAGAAACCACTATAATCTACCAACCAGAAAAATTACTCATGAGTCGAAAGGGGGAAAATGTGCAATTATCATACATTTTCTTATCAATGCATTGCTGAGTGACTAAACTAATTTTTCATCAACACGCAGAGGCCTGCTATTGCGGGTTGGGATTGCAAAAAACACCAAACGGGTCGTAAAGCAATAAAAAGTGTTAAGGACATCGAAATTTACGATGCGGGCCGCATCGCTCTCGTGTCATGCAGGTTGCCTATCACAGTGTTCCAGGTAGAAGAAACCTTTGAAACCACATGCAGATGGGACATATTCTTTTAACGCAAAAGTTCGGGAATTCGTGTAATGTTTCAAATAAATGTTTATGATGTACCCTGGCAGTAATGATGTTAGACAATCATTCTTTATTTTTACTTTAGTTTTATCTCTTTTCAATTTTTAACCTGAGTCCTGGAGAAGCATATTGCTGCTGAACAAAACTACATAAATGATTTTTTCAGAAAGTAGCAGACACACTGCTTAAGAACAACTAATAAAATACTCTCGTTTAACATAGCAACAAATTAAATACTTTAGCTGTAATACTCTTCAATAATACTGCAAAACCGTTGTAAAGTATTAATTGATACCCAGTTCAACAGTTTAACAACATAACAAGAATGTCAAAAACGCGATGTTCCATAACACGACACGTGAATGGAAAATGTTTAACGGCGGGCGGCTTTTTTCTTGGAGTTTTGAAATCGTGTGGCATCGTCTGTGTCAGTGACTCTCAGTGACTCACTGAGTACGAAAATTCATTCGGAACGCCTAATGAGAGTAGCCGGAAAAATAAATCAAATATTTGCATTTTCAGTCAAAATCGAAATTGTTTCATTGTATTTGAAATTTTTCCGAGTTCCTGGGTATCCTTAAAAAACCATAGACATAGTCGGAGTCTCTCACATATCCCGAGGCTACCCAGATTTCCGTTAATTTACATGTTAATTCGAAATTAGTAATAAAGATTCCCCCACTACATACTAGATCAATGAAGTAATTTTCACGCACAAAAAGAAAAATCTAGTGTGCAGCGATTAAATCTCGAGTGCAGAGTAAGTCCAACATTTCGTTAACGCCCCTAGCAGACTCCGCTCTCCTTTGGCCTTCCTTCGTTGTGCCTGATTGCTTCAAAGAGACGAGTCATTAAAAATTCATGAATGGATACCTCTTGCCATCACAGAGATACAGCATAAAACGAGCTGCCCACTGCAGGCAAATAAAAATATTCATATTAAAAACGTATATTATACAAAAGACCGGTAAAAACATGAATTGAAAGTCCGACGAAGTTAGTATTACCTCTAAAAGTCACAAAGGCTAGATAATATATTTCGATTAGGGTTGGAAATATTCGAAAGAGGAACAAGCGTACAAAATATATATAGTTTTAGAATCTCGAATGTTTTTCAAGACTCGGGGTTTGAAATGTTCTATCGCTATGTAGAATATTCTCTAGAAGTTTGAGATCGGATAAATATACATCCGTTTTAGGTCGAAAATTATGTTCACTGCCGAATTCAAAAAAATTGCGAGATCCTTGTTTCTTAACATTTCCGATGAGCCGAGTTAAGTGCGGAAATATGTTTCGCATGTTGCTGAAAAATTTTAGAACTTACCACCAATCTTTTCAAACTACATTCACGTAACTAAACAAAAGTCAGTGGCATATCCGAAACTGATTACTGTAACTCATTTAGGGAAGCAATATCTTCCTGCTTCCATCTTATAACCAACTTGTTCCTTGTAAAGAAATAATATCTTGGCATATATTTCTCTTTAAAAAGACGGAGAAGCAGGATACAAGATGACTTTTGGAATCTAGTCGTTCAACAGTATCCCTTTGCACAGTCAGGACTATAATTTTTATTATTCCTATTCGTATAGTGTTTGATTTCGTTTTCCACTTCGTTCGATATAACTTAAGCTGGTATTTTTTGAGTAGTACAATTTGAATAAAAATTCAGAATTTTCACCTCTATTGATGATAAAATGAAGTAATAAATAATTTTACTGCCGACGTCAATTTTGCTATTTCTTTCTCGATTGACGATCCATGGTCCAGTCGAAATAATTCTTTTACACGCATCGTCTGCGCCTGTGACAGACGTCTTCAGTGTCGATGGAGCAATGGACATAGCATTCTCCTGGCTCACGGAGGCAAACGAAATGGCTGGAAGAATATTCTGATGCAGAGAACTTTCAGGGGCAGGATAGTGATAGCTGTGGGTGGGGATGAGGCGGTGAATATGGTGTGACTGATAGATTGATATAATCGAGCGCGTAAAGAGCTATGGTCGTTAGTTCCGTTAGTCTAGTGAATGTTTTATCCCGGGAGGAACGGAGCTCATCGTCCTAGCTCTCTAGCTAGTGCTCAGTATTCACCACCGCCGAGTTTCGAATCCTAGGACCGCCCGGTCCGAAGCAGCGCAGAGACAGCGACGATGCTGGCTCTGAGATAATCCCATCCGGTCAGCGGAGGTGGCTGGCGGGTGCGGAGACATGCATGAGCGCGCAAGGGAAGGGCGGGGGCGGGGGCGGGGGCGGGAGCGGGGGCGGGGGTGCGCCCAGATGCGCGCGCAGCAGACGCCTGGCCGCCGCGCGTTGGCTTCGCCACTTGGAACACAGGCTTTTTCTCAGGCGCACTTCAATGGAGACAATAAAACGTGCAGAAAGGAAGAGTGCACAAAGGCGTTAGGACACGCATTGTCCTTCCCACATCCCGGCAGTCAACGCGAACTACTCGCTCTTCTCAGAACGATTGTTTCCATTTTGCACAGGTCTTCCGTGGAGTGTCATGCCCAGCTGTAGCGCTCAAAGCAACGACCCACATGCTTTGGAATCCCTTTCTTCGAAATTTGAATAGAAGACGTTCTAAGGCAAACGAAATTCATTATCTTCGAGTTGAACAAATTTGTACGGTATTGATATATGTACATATTTAAAGTAAAATCTTAACTACTTTATTGAATGTCACCACAACAAATGAAGATAGAAGTTAATAATAAGTTAATATATAAAATGGATAATTATAACTCGATAATACATTGAACTAAACGAATTACTCAAGAAATTGCCAGCAGAAGTTGGAAGTATTAGGTATTTATTAGTGATAGGGATCCTCTCATATTATAGAGTACACACAAGAAAAAAATATTCCATTTACTTTCGAGCCCATTTGAACTGATCAAAATCCAAATGTTGCTCATGTTTTAAAGCAATTCTCATGATTGACATATGGAGTGTCTTTACAAGGATGTCGGCAGCATGGATACAAATCAATATCTCTAGTATAATTTAGTGCACACATTGGAGTGATATAAACTTTCACTTCAAATAAACCGGGACAATCACTGCGTTCCCAATCGATAATTAACGCCTCCTAACAGAAAGCATACCGCCGTACCATAATTAAACACAAGGTAATTACGAAACCGCAAAGTACAGGTAAATACAAACGGCCAACCCGCGATTATTCCTCCCTTCGATGTAGAGGTTTTACCAGTAATTAGGAACCCAATTAATTCCCTAAATTAGAACACTGTAACACACCGCACTCAGCCACAATAGTTTGGGGCCAAAGGAAATGAACGACATATAACTCCACCGATTCTTCAAAGTGTGAAAAGAAAAGCAATTTTTCTTTTGGCAAAGATAATATTTCTCAATAACAGAGGAAATCAATTTTAAACGGGTTTTATTTGAGACGATCCTGTTACCAAAAAGCATGTAGTTTCGAAAACCGAGAGGCCGCCCAAGGCCCGTCTACTCCCAACGGTGGTGGATATTCGACATCAAAAAAGTAGCTGAATCGTTTGATTGATTGATTATTTCGTGTTTACGGACACGTGATAATTTCCATGAGAAGTAGGAAGCATTAGGTGTTAATAATGGGGATCCTCACATATCATAGGGTACACACAAGAACAATCATTCCATTTACTTTCAAGCGCATATCAACTTCGGTAATTCCTCGAGACATTCGAACCCTAGGAA
Source organism: Gryllus longicercus (assembly GCA_038098605.1). Lineage (NCBI taxonomy): Eukaryota > Metazoa > Arthropoda > Insecta > Orthoptera > Gryllidae > Gryllus > Gryllus longicercus. The sequence goes on along the minus strand of JAZDUA010000109.1, from coordinate 3,549,645 downwards.
CAGAGTTGCCTGAGTTGTTGAGTAGACCATTAGTTCCGTAAGCGTAATGCATGTTTATTACATGAGCTAGCAGTGTTATCTACCGCTATATGGTGAGATCCTAACCTACACGTCGATCTGCGGGGTTTTTCCCATCCAGATATCTTCCACCAGCGGAGCACTAACCCAGCCGGAGCAAGCTCTGAAGTTCCCGATTGGTATCCCGACACGTGTGGTAGTGTAGTGCATGTAAAAGTGATACTAGGTCAAGGAAGAGGAAGGAAAGATCACGTGCGGTCCGTATCCCGTTCGTTATGGTACTGTTTCGGCATTTACTTGGTAGTGTTTGGAGAACTATCAATTAGAGCAGACTTCCGCTAGAATTCACATTCTCCAGACGGCGTAACTGGTTCGAAGCAGTCTGGGTGTCACCTGTTCTGTTTGGTCGCCCCTCAGATCATTTGCAGATGCATAACAAATCACCACCTTCCAAAATGGGCCATGAATCTCTAAAAATGTTTAGTATTTTAAAACAAATGTTTAGTTTGAGTGCGAGGATGAACATTTTTATAGCTGAAGAAACTTTCAATTATTGTTGACAGATCAACGAATGAATAAATGTTGTTCAGTTGTATAAATTCAGCGTTGCTTAACACGTTGTCGACTATCCATGGAACAAAAAGCTAAATTTTCGTTACAACATAGGTTTAAGAATATGGTACTAAATGGACATGCGGTGCTGTAATTCAAAGTGTTTAATGAAGAGAGTTTTGGACTTGAATGTAGGTGAAATTTCAGAACCACTACATAGCTTGTGATATTTTTGCCATTTTTTATCAACTTCAGTTATCCTTAAATGAATAAATAACTTTCTGAAAGAAAATAGTTATTTAAAGTTCTCGAATATTCTTAGGTATGTAGATGATTTTCAAGTAGCACGAATACTAGCAGCATTCTGAGAGCAGTGACAACATCGCATCTCATTTTGCATTTCATCATCAAAGGTTGTCAACACTTGTTGTACCCTTTGTGCGTCCATCCCAGCAGCTCGATCGGTAACGCGCTCTGTGCAATCGTCTCTAGTGCAGGATCCTCCAGCCAATGTCGCCCGCATCAGCCACTGCCCACTCCCTCACCAGCTACGAGTGGCGACGTACAAGTCCTCCGGGCTTCAATCACATTCCTCATCTTCCGTTGTCGTCAGATTACGTGTAGTAAGTACGTTAGTAATCGAATGTTAATTAGTAAGTAAGTACGTTAGTTACCGTAGTTAATTATATTAGTAGACGAATGTAGTTGACGGGTAGCTCTGATGCAAGTAGATTATGGATTTGCTAATCCAAGTATCCAAGGATTGACCATTAGAGAAACACAGAAGTGAAGGGTCAAGAGCGAAATAATAGAGTTGTGATATATGTAACATACTACTACATACTGTAGAATACTACAACATATTGTAAACGTAGCTAATTACTGCACTTACTTAAATGAGCAAACCAAACAATCATATGCACCGAATATTTGGCACACATAATACAAAGGGAATTCAATATTGTTCACGTATCAAGGCTACATGTTCTGCCTAATCTTCGTTTATTTTGGACAGATTTGATGCTAGAATATAGCGGATAAAAGTAGTAACACGAACTCAAAGTGCTTCAAATATAAATAAAAATATTTTCACAAAATTAAGGTTGCATTCCTTTAAAAAAAGTTTACTAATCACGTGAATTTAAGTACATTCTCCGGGTTCTAAAGCGCCTTATCTTTGGTTACTGTTACAACAGCGAGAAGAAAGAAACAAGATAAGGAAAGGAATAAACAGGGAAGGTTTGTTCTTTAATCAGCAAGCTCCTCTTGCAGAGCCGACACTGCTGCAACTGAGCCTTTAATTTTTGCGAAATTCGCTTGTTCGGGATTAATTTGTCGTGGGAATCGCGAAGGCGGATCCCCTTTCGCGGCAGGGACGTGCCCCCTTCCCGAGCCCTGGCACCCCCCCCCCCTCCAAGACTCCAGGAAAACTCCGACCTTTGAGATTTTAATTGTATTGTATAACTGCAGCGCACTTCAGAAGTTTCTGTCTCGCCCTTCCCTCCAATAGCCTTATTACCCAACGACGAGAACATCGTGTCCTATCTAACGATAAAATTTAATAGCCAATAGCAGAGTTTCTCGCACACGTTGCAGCGAAAAATGCGATCGACAATTCTGAGATATTGAACTCGTGTCGTTTTGGGAATTTTTTTTTTCATTTGAATTGAAATGCTCAATGATTTGTATTATTGTCCAAAGAATGTATACTGTATATTTTTTTTTATTATTGTACAAAGAATGCATACTGTACAAAGACTGAATAAATAGTAAATAAAAATTTAAAACGAGTGAATAATGCAAACGCAGCTTGAATTATAATTCATTTTCTATTGCTGAACATTACAATTTATCCTTGAAACCAAAAGAATACTTGAAATGTGATATTTTATCAGAATGATATATTTGTAATTTGTAATTTGAAATTGTTACTCTTCATTTTTGCATTTGTGACGGTCATCTAGAGAATGTTTCTTGCACCTTTCAAAAGTACAATTGATTGCAATTCTTTTATTTTCAAAAAATATAATGCATAGCCCTTTCCAAATACAGACTTATTTTATTTTTAAAATGATGAAAAAATGTGCTTATTAAATGAAAGTATAAAAGTACAAATTATCAAATCGTTTAATTTGGGTAAATGTTTTTATATTTTAATATTCGTTATCATAATCTGTTAAAACAATGTAATGAACAAGAAAAATATAGTTTTATTATTTGTAGAATACTATTAATATTGGTTGTTTGTGAATATGACCTCCCCTTAAATGAGGAATAAATTGTTATTGCACAGAAACACAAACATTGTCAACAAAAGTGTTTGTCATTGTCTTATTGCCAGATTAAATACTCAAGAATTCTTCGTTTGCTATTTTCATACATTTTTATAAGAAACCTAAATTCCACAATACTATACAAATAATATTTGAAGATGTATCCCACTAAGTATTGCCGACTCAATTATCTTAGTAACAGATAATCAAATTTACCACTTCGCGCTAACGTTTTAACTTGTATTGGTCAAAAATGGTTGGATTCATCGCAATCGGCGGAATATAATACACAGCATATCAGTGCTTCAGGACACTGGCTCAAAAACATGTAAAGTAGATTGAAGAATGGAGTTGAAATTTGCTGTCTATAACATATCTGTTTTTTCTTCCATGGGAACGTATAGATCTTGCTGTAAAATAATTTCGGAGTCCTCAATGACATAAAATTTTAACTGTTTTTTTTAACACATTGGCCTGAAGATTTTAAGAAGACCAAGTTATGACCACGTTACAACCATTTATTTATAATTTTAATTAAGCATACCCTACCCTTAATAAAATATATTGTTCGTTCATGAAGAACTATGTGCATGGCAAACAAATTTGATATGTAGGTCTTTCATATCACCTCGTTCTTGTTGAGCATCTACGAATATTACTAATTCCCAATGCGTCCAGAAATTGAAAGAAAACAATGCAGTCACCGGCCATGTGTTGGTTTTGTTAGTTCAGGAAAATTAGGAACTCATGAAAAATCCAAAAACAATTAAAGAGTTTCCATTTTGAAAAAAACAAATATTTGATTGTATTATTCCGCCTATGTTTCATACTGAACAAACCAGCTGAATTTACATACTCAGTGCGTGACTGCTTACATTCTTACGTTAAACTGATGTCAGGCTCCAAGGAGTAGGCCTCCTTCCATTAAGTATTTTCTATTGACGTGTTGCGTTATGGAGCAGCAACGCCATTGATATTCTTTGTAACAATGTAAATAACTTTGTTTTGTAAAAATACCGTACTACTGTACGTTCTTGCAATATTCATGAAGACTGTTTTTGCTAAAACGTTTAAATTATAGATGTTATATGAGAGTATTTTATGTGTGGTTTTTGAGAAGTGCGGGTGCTACTGTTTGTAAAACCATTTTTTGGATTTCGTTCTGCAGCATTTTTGTTGCTGCAGACCACAAGTTATAACCTAAATAATCATCATATTACTCGCGAATTGTGTATAAAATTTTCTCTAATGTGTTACCTACATGTGGCTACAATTTCTACAGAAATGTATCCTGGTAGAAGATAGAGTTGACTGCATTTAAGTTTTAGTAGGACATGACATCCAACTGTATTTAAGTTTTAGTAGGTCATGATTTTCCACGATATTTAATCAATACAGATAATAAAAAACCTTCGCGACCACTCTTTTCGCTCAAGTTGCGCAGCTTCTTTCCGCATGAATATAAAGTTGACATTATATTAGCATACTAAACAGCAAAAACATTTCTCTCATCTAAAGTTTGAGAGTTAATTAAAAATTAATAATTTGGGCGATATTAATTTGAATAGCTTCACGCTAAGTCTACCTCATAACATTTCATATTAAACATATGAGGTATAAACATTACATCTACCACCATTATTTCAAAATTACTTTTAGAACAAATTTGTACAATGGTATTCGTGAAGCTCAAAATAGTGTGCAATTAATTGAAGATCAGAGTGTTTTTCAAATCTATAGCTTCTCAAAATTATTATTGGTACAGTTTTTCTACATCTATTATCAAGTCATATTTTATTAAATATAGCGTTTTACAGCATGAAAAATATGACACATATTTTGCATTTTTTAGGATGAATAAAGTTTTATATTTTTGCTGAATTATCTGAAAATGTATTAGAACTATTAATCGCTGTATATGTCTTCAGAATACGATAATTACCTCAAATTAATTCCAATTGCTAAAATACAATTAGTTGCTTATTTTTTGGATTTATCGTGTTGGTTGAGTCTTGTAAAGGAAATTGGAGTGTTTGAAGAATGTATGTTGCCGCCCTGAACGTTTTGGCAGAGCCCCAAAGGACTCTTACACCGAGAAACTTTAACAAGACTGTCAAATCAGGCAATTTTCAATTTTTTCCAAAGTAGCTGAACTACACAATTCTTCAAAAAAGTTTTTATTTCTGTTTGCGTTCACATGTAGATACGTGGAAACACAGTTGCCGCTGTGAACATTTCTCTGCTCTTTACCTTGCCTAGAGCACTTTCAGATTTCAGTTGCACTTTGCGTAATGAACACTGACTCCGCAGGTATGATAGGTACAACGTGTAATATCTAGCTATATTCTCAGAATTGTACCATGATAAAATCGCTGTCCACACATCTTCTGGCGAAAGGATGTTTCTCGGAACAAATAGTTTTTTTTACGTGTCTACCCCTTTACTTGTAATTAACTTGTAATTACTAGGAAATTGTAAAAAGCATTTCCAGATATTTGTACACAATCACTCTCGAGGGCATAATAATAATAAGGAAAATGCTTATTTTCAAAACGAAACATTTATATTAACAAGTAGATGTTAATTCCGTAACTATTGGAATCCGTATTTTCGTCCCTCACACCTCCCAGAGTCTACTGACGTCACAATCCAGTTAAGAGGTTTCTTTAACTTACTTGATTACCTGCTCCCCCTCAACATTCTAGTAACTCATAAGTCTGTATCAGTCTCAGTACATATTTTAACCGGACTCAATGTGTATTGTGCACTCGTCGCTGTCCAGACCGATTTAATGGCAGGAAGCCATCTTGCACCTACGGTATGTGGTGCTGACCACAGTATCGGATATACCCATTTGTCGCATTCTATCCTCTCACATAGGCATGAGGGTAAAAAATCTATAAACTTAATTTAAAATTGAACAAAAGTGTGCATTATTAAAAGAATACGCTGAACGATAATGGACTGATATCTTTTATTTTAAGCGTAATGTATTGTGCTATAAAATATTTTTTTTTACTTTTTGTCTGGTTCACTTCCAAACGTATCATTCTTAATAAAATAGAGTGTGATAATTTAAGAGAGCGCTTTCGAGGTCGTATCACAACATTCACGCAATTCAACAGCAACAAATTATATTACAGTAATTAGGACTGTTGTAGAAGTCCTAAAACAAAATATTTTATTATTTGCAGAATAGTCTGTCACAAATTGTAAAAAGAAACTAAAAGACTTTTTAGTATATGCTTTAGAATGAAAGAGCTTTTTAGTATAAAAGAGTCAGAACTTTCGCACAATAGAAAGTGAACGGTAAAAAATTGCAAGAGACCCCTCATCAACATTACGACACACTAAACACTCTTTCCTACAAGGTTCTTGAATTCTGACCATTGCCTATTATTTCTAGTCGTGCAAAGATTGTTCAGAGAGAGATACTCAACAAAAGAACAGCAATAACTTCACAAGTGAAATTTGATTGCTAGTAAATTTTCTACACGGCTCCAAACGCCTAACGCCTTGATGCGAAATTCATGAAACGAACAAGAGAAGGAGGCTGTCGTTGTTCCCTCCATTGAGAGCCCCATTGCGCTGAGCCATCACAAGCGGGAAACGCCCTCTTCCGAGCGTCGCATGCGCGCCCGCAGGTCGTGCCACGGGCCGCCCGGCCGCTTTGCGTTGCGCCCCCGCGCGGGAGCGGCCGCCTGCCTGCACGCGGCGCGGGCCTTTCATCTCGGCCCGAGCAAACATTCGCTAATTTCCGACGTCACCTGCGTCAAACACGCTCCTCCACCTGCCCGGATCCCATTCTTACCGCGCGCTCGCGTCGCGCCCGCCTGGCGCGAGGGGGGCCGCCCTTACGCGGAAATCCGGAACGCAACGCGGCACGCAGCGCCGCAAGTCGCTACAGTCCGTCCGGCGTCCCCGCACAAATCGTATACGTCACCTCATTGTTCTTACGATACAATCGTTCAGGAGCACATTAGCTAGGTAGCTAGGTCGAACTCAGCCGCTGTCTGGAGGAGAATTCCAGCTGCCGGGTGCTCTAATCCGGTAAATAGGTTTCCGTGGTTTCTTCGATCAACACCAGGTGAATGCCGGAGCTGGACCCTAATAAACGGGCCGCGCGCGTTTTTTCCTTGCTATTCCTTCTCCTGTTCTTATCCTTTATATACTTAGCACTTACTGCACTTTATGCACTTAGATTAGAGCTCGTCCCAGCTGGAGCGGCGCCACGCTGGTGAGAGATACCTAGTTAAGGAAAGTTTTTGCAAGCCGACGTAGTTCGGCACCGGAGCTCGCCAGCCAGCCACCTCCCGCGACAAAAACTTGCATGGCACTTACAGGACTAATTACAGTAGCAGTTGACGCACCCGGAATCACAAATGAATCAATCAATCAATGAGACGGTGCTGCTAATATGGAGCAACTATGACAAACTTGTGATGAGTCATACTGCACGCTAGGTCATAAGCCTCGACTCCCTGATGAAATTTGCATGCGGTTGATAGTTTATATGGTATATACTCAACAACTCTATCAATACTATTCTTTTAATATAACAATAATGTAAATGTCGAATTATTTGACCAGTTTTCTTTTGACATTTCATTTCATGTATTACGCATATTTTCTATTTTGAATTTGTATATTTTTGAATACTTCAATTTGATGTATTATATTGTTCATATATTTGTTTGAAGAAGAAAAGTGTAACTTTATGTTGACTAATATTATTAGGATTACACTGAAATATAAAGAAATATAAAATTTATTTTACTTAAATCTGTGAACGAGTCAAAAAAATGCTGTTTGCGAACGAGTGCTGAAAATTCCAGTTACAGTATTTAGTATACAGGTTTTGAAGAAAATTACCGTCGGATCGTAAGTATATTAAAATTCTGGATAGTTTTCGGGTCAAAGACTGGGACTTTTATTGAAGCGTCCTTGTGGGTTAACACGAAATAACTTAACCGGAAAGAAAGAGCGAAAATAAAATTTCAAGAAGCTCGACTTTGCTAGAAATTTCCCAGCTATAATGAATCAGACAAAGCTTAAGAAGGAATCAAGCTATTGAACAACGAGGGAATTTGTGACACCATGTGGAGCACCGTCGACGTTGATCAGCAAGTACATCTAATAGAGAAACACAATAATTCACAACTCTATCACATTCTAGTACAATAAGTAAAAATGAAAATTGGTGCTGCTTTTTATTAATAGAATTGGTGAGCACCAGTCTGAGATATTTATAATAAATTTCAAGCTTTCGTTTTCATTGCGAGATTTGATACATAATAAAACACATTGTTCTTAATGTTACAGATACAATGAATCACGAAATTATTAATAATATTTCGTTGTCCTCTTCTCTCCAGAAAAGAGTACGCTAAGTATTGAATGCAATGTATGTGGAAAAGGGATCGGAATAATTATCAAAAATAACTGTTGTGTGTAGTTCCGTTTTCGACTCTATTTCTCTAGATGATATTGCCAATGTACTGAAGTAAAATCACAGTATCAAAAGTACCGTTATCAAATACACCCTCGTAATTTATGAATAAGTAAATAAATTAATAAATACAATATTTTTTGAGAGTATGAACATTTTAATACAATATATTTCGAAATCATCGAGGCCTCAAGCAGATGGAATAAATGGACGAAACGAAATGAGTAAGATGAAATTCCAAATACCGAGCGCTAAATCACTCAGAGAATGTTAGGCTGCTTGTACGCTCACAGCAAACTCCGCTCAAGAGAGCAGCGGCGGAACCCGGTTGAAACGCCTATGGAGAGCCCATTAACCGTACGCTAAACGCTGATTAATCCGCACTTAGTTTGCGCCTGTCACCCCCTTCCTCGCTCCGCCTCCGCGCCGGCCGCCCCCTCGTCCCCGCCTCCCCCGCTCTGCCCCGCTCTCGCCCGCCCTCGCCCGCCCTCGCCACCGTCTCGCCCCCGCCTTCGCCCTCGACCTCGCCGGGTCTTCGCCGCGCCGGAGAGCGCCCTTTTCGCGGGCGGCGCCGCGAACCTCGAGCTGCTCACTCGAACGCAAAATAGTGCGCGGCTGGCGAGTGGACGCGGCGAGGGCGAAGCGGGCGAGAGGAGGCGGTGGAAGATGAGGGGGAGGAGGACGAGGCGCAAGGAGAGGAGCGGGTGCGTTCTGCACGCGGCGAGGACACCAAATCGCGAAGGCAATCAGCTCGAGGAGGAATTCCGTCAAAAGCGACGCGCCGGCCGGGGCCGCGCGACGGAGGGCGGGGAGGGGGGGCCTCGGTGACATCTGGAGGGGGGACGGTGACGCTGATGGTGAGTGGGCGCGCACAGAGACCCGAGGGCTTCGATGCTCTGTGGCTATGCGGGAGTCGGCACAAGTACGAGGTCGGGAGCTGGCAGCCCACGGAAGGAATGTCCGCAGGAGAGACGCGATAACACGAATAGGATAGGCGGACGCAAGGGAGCAAATGAAAATACGATGGAGGAGAATGTACGACAGTAATGTAGCAGCCAGCACACTCTGATTAAGGAAACCGCTAAGATTCTGTGGCAGAAAGTAAAACCTGATCTGAGTCATACAAAGGAAAGGAAGCGACTTCCAGGAAAGAGGTAATGCGTAAACGCCGTGAAGAGTGTGCGGGGCGGAGCCGGCGGGTGGGCAGCGACAGCTTGGGCGGCAGGCGGAGCGCGCGCGAGGGGGCGGCCGGGGCGGCGCCGGGGGCCGGGCGTCGGGGCGCGGAGCGGCGCTGAGACGCCAAGCGCCGCACGCAGCCGCGGCCCCGGGCTCTTTAATGAAGGAATGCGTGGCGCCCGGCCCAAACAATGGGCGCCCACGCCCTCCCCGCCCCGCCCCCCGCGCCGCCAAGTGCCAGAGGCTGCGTTCGAATCCAGTGCGCTCGCCGCAAACCTCTGCGTTTCCGCCCACGCCTGCCGCCCACCGCGCTCCGTCCATCCACCCTCGCGCCTGCCAGCACCTACCTCCCACCCCGCTCTGGTGATCCTCCTCAATGCCTGCCTCTCACCCCACCCCTACACACACCACCCTCATCCCCCTCCTGCCCCTCCGTCCCTACAAAGCCTGACCCCCATCTCGCTCGCACTCCAGCCCGCTCTCGCCCCAGCTCCCGCCTCTGATGAGCGCGTGCCTCGCTTCGCCAAGGCCCTGCGCTGGCAGCTGGAGCTCGCCTTCTGCCGCGTGGCTGCCCGCAAATTGCAAACGCGCATCGCAAACGTCTGAGGCTCCGACTGCTCGGATGCGTCGCTCGCCTAGGCGAACATTCGAAAGAAAAAGTCGATAACGTGTGGGAGGGCTTCGGCCCCCTGTGAGCAACAGGTTGCTTCTAGAGGTCACGTAGCAATGTGTGTGTAGCATTTTCAATTTTTTTTTAAATTTCTGGGTGAGCTGGATATTCTTCTTTTAATGTGTTAAGTTAATTAAAATACATTGACTCGTTTATATGCAATAATATGCGGATACATTTTAGTACGTAGTATTCATTACCTGTCCTTACATGTGGCCAAATTTCAGTATGCGTTTTAATGTAATACAAGATGTAGTCTTAAAGGCATTCAACAAGAAAAAAAGTTTCAAATCACAAATAGAAATATGATACTATGTATTTGAAAACGTATGCGCAACATCGAGGTCGCGTTGTGCTTTGTAATTGCTCTTATTAAACAGTCTACAGCTAAAGCAACATCTTGAGACGAACGCAAAATATCTTCAAGCAAACTTATGAACACTACAGCAATAGGGAATAGAAACCTATCACATTATTTTGTTCTGTTACGGACAAATAAAGATGATTATCTTGTTCCCACTGAATATGAGACAATAAACCTTTTTTTGTTATTGCTCAATATCCTCTAATAACCGAGGCAATATAAAAAGTCCTAGTCCAATACTAATACACCTGAAGTGTTGTTATTGGGGGCTTGAATATGGTACTAATGAATGGGCTACGTTATGAATGCAACATGATTCATTTCACAACAAACTAAAGAGAAAGGCGCACACTTTCAAAACTGGCACCCAATCACTTTTTCATACTTTTTTATCGGCGTGAAATGTAATAATTTGAAACGACGTATCAACAGACTGACCATAATATTCACGATGTTCGCTTCAACAGAAACGAAATGAAACATAAATGCAAATTTCCTAGCTTTCAAATCAAAGTGTACAAAGTGTTGTGGCCGGTGTGCTGGCGTTAGCGTGGCGGAAGCTAGGAGCGTAGGGGCGCTACCCGCCGCACAACCGCCGCCACCTCCGCTGCAGCGGGCACTGGCCATGCGGGCCGGCGGCGGGCGCGCGAAAACAGCTAGGCGCCTTCCCTTAACATTCGCATCCTGCAAGAGCAGCCCTTTCGCAGAAGAACGTCGTTAACAATGAACACTTCCACATCGTTTCGCACACATTGCTCACTCCCCGGAGGGCATTCTCGGAAGTGATAGGGTGAGAATTTTATGGTCTGAACTGAAACCATACTGATTTGTTGTTAATTTATAAAGAACATATGGCGACATTTATGGAAGATTTTAATATTGCGAGATATGATTTTAAGTTTATGGCCTAAAAGGAAAGTTGTGGTAAGGAGGAAGTGTCGGGCACATGTTCGTTATTTTCTCCGACACTTCCAATAAGGACATCGCCGGAATAGGAATAGGGAAAGACCTGTCTCTTCCAGGCCAATCGGAAAGTCATTAGGGAGGGTCCGCGCGTGGCACCGGAGACCGGAGGTGGGTGAGCGGCCGGCGAGCCGCGGGCGCGTGGCGCGGGGGCGGCGCGGGGCGGGGCGGGCAGGCGGGCGAGAGGCCGACGGCGGGCCGGCCAGAGCGCGGGAGGTTGCCACGGGACCGCGTGGTGGCCGTGCCGCGCCGCGCCCCGCCCCCGCGCCGCCACGCCGCGCCGCCGCCGCCGAGCGCCGACTAAGGGCTCGCTCTGCGAGAAGCGCGGGCGCATCCGCCGCCTCCTACCTGGTCGATAGACGGCAGCTGAGCGGCCGGCTCGTGCGTGGGGCTGGGCTGCGGTGGCGGCGGCGGCGGCGGCGGTGGTGGCGGCGGCGGCGGTGGTGGCGGCGGCTGCTGCTGGGGCGAAGCTTCTGCGCAACGGCTCAGCGGGACGCGGACTGTCCTGAAACAGCGGCGCGCCATGCGCTTGAACAAGGGCGTAGCGCCGCCGCCGCCGCCCCCGCCGCCGACGTCGCCGTCGCGTCGTCGCCGCGCCGCCGCCGTGGGCTTGCGCAGCAGCCGGTGGCAGCCGGCCGCGCAGCCGTCGCGCGCAGAGCCGGCCGCGCAGGAGCGCGCGCGCCCGCCTCGCGCCGGCGCAAATTCCAAAATCGCCCCGTCCCGCGCGCGGACTCGCCGCTCGAGCATGGCGACAGCGATCAGCTGCGAATGCCACTGCTCCCTCGCGCCCCCGACGCGTGCATTGTAAGCGCCCACCCGCCCGCGGCCACACGCGCGCCCAGCTCTCTCCTCGTTTGCTCGCGGCGCGCCTGACCCGCTGCTCGACTCTGCTTCTGCACTCTCAGGTACTCAATTCAACTTTACGCTACTTAAACTCCTATATGGTTGCTCAATGGTCTATGATAACAAAGCGTACCTTGTGTTTCGTTTCGATTCTTATTTTACATTGTCTGTATGACTTTACATTTTTTTACATTTTACATTATTCTGAAACACGAAATAACTCATAACACAATGAATATGAATGTTTGACTGGTGCGTACTGGACTCCTGTCATCACATTTTCAGGCATTACTGATTCTCCTGTTACATTAATATGGTCTTTCTTTTGCGTAGATATCACAGGGTCGTCGGCTAGTTCCAGTCCACGGGAATTCGAGATTCTATCCAGAGCAAGCAGATTTGGCCGACGAAGATCAGCTGATGTCACGGCGTCGTCGTGGAAACAGGGGAGGCAGAAACAGGGGAAACAAAGGAAGGAGGCGTGCTGGGTATGTACTCTTACTGCAACTACGCCACTCTACATTTGTCCACGCGCGGTCGGTAGGTGCCGAAAACCTGATGGTTGTTCGGTCACCCTCCACCATCTGCCCAGGGTCGCGCCTCTTACGATACTCGCTCCCCCGCGTCACAGCTACGGACTCCGCGTCGATGGCAACCCGACGTCTCGCCCCGCGCGCCCCGTGCCTAGCGACGCGCGGTTTTTGGAATGGCCAGGTTGCAGCTAACATATCTGTTGCTTCGACTACGTTCATGTCATAGTTTCAGTATTAAGCAATTTAGTCATCTCCCCACATAGAGTTGTGATTTTTATGATAGCTATTTGTACACAGATGGCATCGCGAGTATGTTTTAGTTGTAGGAGCAGTCAGATAGAACTTTGTCACTCTAACAACCTATTTTCTGCGATTTTGTCAATTGTAACCTTCGAAAGGGTCTCACTGCCGCATCACACACTCTCTGTCATTTCCGTCATTGCCGCATGCCGCCTCCCGCCGTTCACTCTACCGAGATTTCCGGCCCATCCCGCTCGCCCTCCCTATCGTGCTCTCAACCTAATCGCTTGCACCGTACATACCGTGAAGTTTCTTTTTACATCCCTCTTTGAAACTGAACAACCCCTCATCCTCCCCTCTTACAACGCCGATCCCCGTCCTCACCGTTCTGTGCACAATATTCGATTCTTACTTCGCGACCTGTGCCCCGCTCCTGCGTCCCGAGTCCGACGCACTCGGTCATTTTCCCCTCGGCCTCCGCGCCGTCCCGCGCCGCCCCGCGTCTCCCCGCGCCGCCCCGCGCCGCCCCGCGCCGCCCCGCGCCGTCCCGCGCCGCCCCGCGCCGTCCCGCGCCGCTCCGTGCCACCCCGACTCTCGCCCACACGCGCGGCAACTTGTTGCTCTAAGGGCCTCGGCAGGACGGAGAGACGCTCGGCTTGCGAAGATTTTTCTTACCGCCCGCTCCGGCCAGGTGCGACTCTGTCCTGCCTCGCTCCCTTCCCGCACGATATGCACGATCAATACGCCGCTTAACTGGGTTCGCGAAACAATTTTTTGATCGGGCTGCTTGCTGACGCGATCGCGCTACATTATTTTGCAGCCTGTGAGGGTTTCATGGCTGTGCTACTTCACTTATGAATTTTTGGGCGCGTTTGAGCATCATTACCGGTAGAATCAACGACGCTTGTAAAGTTGTGAAATAAATTCAAGTGTACACAAACTGAGACAGGTTTACTCTTGCGAGATATTTCATTGTGACAATAACGCCCCTTGTTTAAAAGCCAACGTAAGAAAGTAAGAAACCAAGTGTTTCTGAAGCGGCAATTACTTGTGTTTCAGTGGCAACGGTCCCGCTCATCGTAACGGCTTCATGAGGAACGGTCGTCGGATAAACGGTAAGTGTGTCGTAGGTCGGTCTCTCCGTGCGCCGCGCAACGGCTTGGAGCAACGAGAATCGTTTTCCAGTTGGTCGTCGAGGCCACTCCCCGCCGCCGCCGCCGCCGCCGCCACCGTCGCCGCTGCTCTCGTCGTTGTTCCCGCACACCGCGCAAGTGCACGTCTTGGTGCAAACTGCAGCGCAGTACATCTCTGCTTTCCCCCTGCTGCCCAACTGCTCCCCGGTCATCAGCCAGGTCACTGGCTCGTTGCTTGGGCCCTGGAAGAACTTCTCCGACGCCCTGCGGAGGAGCAACCGCAGCGGATCGGCGGCTGCCACCGCTGACACAGACGCCCAGGCCGAAGCTCCCCCTGCTCCGGGAGATCCTTCTACAAGCGGAGCCTCGGCTGTTGACAAAGATACAGACACGTCATCAGCTTCTTCAGCAATCTCAGACTCATCTCCTTCGGCTGGTCCGTCTTCCGCCGCATCCACAGACGGGTCCTCAGATGAAACAGATGAGTGGACAGACTCGGCAGCATTTCCAGCTTTCACTTCTCCAGAAACACCTGGCACTTCAAGCTCGTTTTTTCTCGGGGATGAATATGCTCCCAACTCTGCAGCCCAACAGCCACTTACGTATGCAGCAGCTTTATCGTCAGCCACACATGTGCCAGCGGAACCAGAAGCATATGTTGCTTCCGCTGAGAATGTAATTCCAACTGTATCCTATGCCGCTATTTTAGCCTCAGAGCGAAGGGCTTCTGAGGCCTCTGATTCAATCTCTGCTCCGCTGACTTATGCGGCCGCAGCATCTCGCAAGGTCTCAACTTCACTTGCCGCCGCAGCTGAGAGCATTGCTTCCACATCCCGATATGTGTCTCCATTTGTCTTTTCTGCACCGGGTCATGCCTCTCGCCAACCCTCGTTCAAGAATTCCCCTGAACCCACTCCATCCACATCTGCATTTAAATCGTCATCTCGACAGGTTAAGAAGAGTCTTCGAACGGAAAGAGGCGACGAGGCTGAGGTGGTAGTCAGCGCATTGGTAAGTTTTCGCGTAATATCTCATCCCTTTTGTTTTTTCGACAGCAAGTGGCCACCAACGAGCCGCTGCAGCTATAGATAATTCAAGACTGGAAGTGGGAATCGCCGAATGTTTCAAACTCACTTAGTCGATGCATTCTGCGCTCAACGGAACAGATTACCGAAGGACCATTCACACTTCTAAATTCATTGGAATCACTTTGAATGAAAAGGAAATATTTCTAATACTTTCAAATCTTCCCAAGTTATTCACATTGGTTTATCCAGAAGTTTTCATTCCACATCTAAAAAACATTAATTTTGACAGTTTCAGTAATTCCCATTACCAGTCTTCAATTGTTTTCCCTCCGCAGGAAACGCTGATGGATTGGTGTGGAAATCACACTGCATTACCGGATATCACATCTGAAAATAATGGTCCAATTTTGAATAAGACACAATAAAGCACATGCTCGGGTTTGAAAAGGCCAATCTCATAGAGCAAACATACAAAAGTATACGATATTGTAAAGAAAAGTAAAATGAGTTTCAACCGTCCATTTTCACTTACTGCTTAATTCTTATTTTTAATTAAATGTCTCCTGCTGCTGCTAATGATAGGATCGCAGGATCAGGTGAAAACAAAATAAATGACGTTAATTCTTCAGGTCGTCCTGTTGATCCAATTACAAAACAAACTGCACCAGGGCATTTAAAACACTCATAAGCTGTAAATCATTGGAGCTGGCAATTACACCGAGTAGGAAATGAATTATAATATATTTCTAATAACTTTTAATGATTTCTAAAAATGTTCTATTTTTTTTAATAATTTTCGTTATATAGTGCAGATCTACATACAATTTATTACCTACAATTTATTACTTTAATTAAATCAATGATATAAGGGAGAATATATTAATGTTAATAATTTTCATAATTAATAACAATATTGATAAGTATTGTATTAATTATAATCGCCAGTTATAACACATTACACGAAGTCTGAGCAAATAAACATTCTTCATGAGTCTTTCATATACACATCTCCATTTTTATGGAATTACGATTAACGTTTCTACAAAATATTTGAATATTATAATTTTCAAAATTATTGTTTTGTTAACGCTGTAATTTCGAACGTTTCTAAACATTTCTTCTTTGTTTCACAAGTGTTGGTGGAAAGGCACCAGGTAAGAAAAATGTTCACAGTCAAGCATCACCAACAAATTTGTTCATTGCACAATCCAAATTTCAAATTGTTGTGTAAACTTTGCCAACTATAATTGACACTTCAACATCATAGGAATGATTAAATCACTTGCCTCTTGTAATGTGTAAAACTTTAGTGTTAAGAACGTGTTAATCTAAATATCTGGATGTACAGAACTTTTGGTGAAGTTATTCAATACCATACAGTACATTTCAGTTATTAGAACAGATATTTTAAACTCATTGATTACAACTTAAAATTAGTATCTTAAAGAGAAAAATAGCGAATTCAAGAAGGTAATTAACATTTTAAAATCCCGATAATTGTAATAGTGCCCCAATGATTGTTTCTCTTGTCAAAACGTCAACTAAATAATATAAATCGAGGGCAAATATAGGTTATATCATTATCGGGGTCTATTGCAGCCAAAGAAGAAAGAAAAATGGTCTATTTTCTTGAGAGAAACATCAAAGTCGGAAGATAGTGAATTGAAGATAAAGCAGGTGAAAAAAGAACCTTCCACCAGCAGCACGTATTTGGTGAGTACTTCGTGTCCGTCCCTTGAATTTTTAAGTATCTTATTTACCAACCTCAGCAACAGAAGCTTTTAGGACAAAGAGTTTCACATTTATGCCAAGGGAATACTTTCTTTTGGTCATTTCACAAAATATTAACCAATACACCAAAATATATAAGTAACGTCTTTGCAGTATAATCTGTATTAGACAAAAAAGAAACAGAACGAAGATATTATTTTACGTTTTTATTGAAATACATGAAATTGAAGTGATCATTTTGGCACGTATTTCCTTATAAAACAATCTTTTTAATATGTATTGTATATTTTGGCAATTTTTATCATTTAACGTCAGAAGTGTCATATCAGTATCATGAGATGTGAAGTGCAATACGATTGTCATAATTACATTTTATTAGGTGAAAAAATTTATGTAATTCTGCTAACTAATCCATGTCAAATTTAGTGGATGTATATTAAAGACTTCTTAAGGTGATTGAAATGTCACAATATTTCTAAAAAAACTTGTTCAACATTTTTAGGGAATCGTTTTTATATCAACCAAAATTTAGTACATGATGTCACAATATTTCTGCCAGAGAAAAGTGAGTCACTTTAAACAGTGTAAAAGGGATTTATAATATTCAAGATCTAAAACTTTATAATAAAATAATTTCATTTTGTTTATAAAGGTTTTAGGCTGATAAGAATTATTGATGAATATTTTTCCAAATTACAGAAAAGGAAATTCTTAACCACCATTTCCAAAACACCTACTAAAACTCCTTGAATGGAATTTACATTTTCCACGCAATGTTTCTACTATTTTCTACATCTCTATTGCCAATCTCTACATCTCTACTTCTATATTATGAATCCAACTATCGTGCGTTTCTTTATCATGTGAATAATGTTTTTCTTGTTGATATTGATTCATAGTCCTGTCTAGGTCTTTTACTTAATACTACCATTGACGTGATAACCACCTTTTTAATTTGTTCAAGATAAAACTAGTGGTGCTACACCGGCACATACATTGTTCGTAATTTTTGCAGTTTCCGACAATTCAGAGTGTTCAGTAAATATTAGACCTGTGCAATTTTCCTAATAGTTCTCTGCTCTACATGTAAAATTATAAAGAAACCAATTGGAAAGGTTTTTGAGAAAATAATACCTTAAAAAGTGTTTATATTTCACACAAAATTACACTAAAACTACACATAGATTCAAAAAATTGTAAATGACCTTATTTCAAAATCTCTCTTGGAGGGAAAGAGTTTATTCTCAAAAAATATATATCTTCAATGTTTTAGTTGTAGGAAGACGCCGAAAATGTTGAAATGAATTCTTGTAAGCCGCCTTTACGCTACTCGAGGCAAAGTTTGGAGAAATTTTTGAGATTTTGTGAGCGACTCATGAGATTTTCTGTCGAAAATTAAATTATTGCTGCACGTTTATAAAAGTTCCCTTACTTATGTTGTATGATGAGAAAGTAAAACTACTCAACTTTGCAAGAGAAAATTTCAAAATTATATATGTGACAAAAGAATTCTAGGATATGACTGTTTCTGTCTCCATTTAATTAATATTAGCAGGAATTAAATCCCACTCTTTGTAAAACATTTAAACTTCTTCAATGTTCTATTGAGTCAAGAAAGTAAATATTTTACAAGAAACAATTTTCAATTTCTCCATTTGAATAGTTATCCAATATTGACGTTTAACATTAAAACACTCTAAATGGTGATTTGAGTTTAATTGTTTTAAAAGCAATATTTGCGATCTTTAGACGATATACTCAATACCTGTCGGAGTCCTTAGTCTCAGAATTAATTTTTACAAAAAATATTTTTTCTGGTTAGACTATTGTATCGATTGAATTTTCGTAAATCAAGATTTTCCTAATATGGTTGATTTTCCTGCTCTTAGAACATATGATGGTTAAACTGTGATGAGATCGATTATTGCTCAGAACAATAGCATTATTCCGACATTATAAATGTGTATTACATTTTACTGCACAATAAAAAGTATGAGTTGTTTTACAACAGATAACAAAGGTGGAGCTAAAAGTTCCTTCTTAATTTTGGCTGTTGCCTTCTGTGAACTGAAAGAATTATCGGTCAATTGAAGTGCTTTGGTTCTTCTTCCTCTTCTTCTTCTTCTTCGCTCATTCATCTATTTCTTCTTATTCCAGAATTCCTTATATCCTTGACATTTTGCTACCGCTAAGACAATTTGAATTCCTGTGGGTATTTTGCTTCAATTATCACAATTTTTAATAGAACAATACGGCAATAAAAAGACAAAAATTGTACATTTACAAGCAGAATATCGCATCATAGTCCCCGATTAGCAGTCTTACGACGAACAGTTTATTTAAAGTATCATTTCTCTATTAAAATATTACCACTTTCTTCAAATAAATAAAAAATTATTCTAAATTGATTCCATTGCACTGTCATTTTTTCTATCACGCTTCCAACGTTACCTAGAAGGTGTTTTAGGTTATTTTAAATTTGTGGGCGTTTAAATGTTCCAAAATTCATCGCAACTCGTAAATTAACATCAGGTTTGTAACCTTAGATTGAGAACAGAGCACTGCGGGTACTCAAAATGCAACAGTGTCTCATCAACTATATCAGAAAATATTGTAATTCTCATAATTCCGCATATCTCCGAATGACTAATGTGTATTTTCATGTTCATTTTGATTTTCAAGTCAGTGTCTAAGTAGTCACAAATATCAAGTAAATTCACATTTTGTTTGCTCGAAAAAATGCCTTTCAAAATTAAAATAATAGTGCCAAATAGAGCTTCCATTCCATACACAGACGAGTCTAGATCGTAGAAAAAATTATTCACTCCGATTTCAAAGCAGAACGTGGTATATCCACAGAAAAACATCCCAGCTTTGAGAGTTCGATGATAACTGTATCATTCTTTACGACGATTCCCGCAATAGCGCTCCTTAAAAGAATTCTGGACTTTCATGTTTGTCGCGCTTCCGCGAAAGAACGAAGAGGCGTTGTATATGTATCTTAGATAGTAGACGTAATATCCAAGTGCGCAATACTTGGTCGGAGTAATCTCGATACCGAAGCTCATCAACGAACTCGTGAGGAGCGCTGGTGGTCATGGCGACTGGAAGAGCCGGGCGCTCGGGCGGTCGGCGCAGGGGAGGCGGCCGGCGGGAGGCGAAGGCCGAGGGTGGAGGGGGCCGCGGGGAGGCTTGAGGGCAGCGTGGGCGACGGCGGCGACAGCGGCGGTGGCGGTGGCGGGGCGGAGGCAGCGGAGGCCGCACGCGTCCGGCCCCGCAGTCGCGTCCGTCGCCACTGCCTAGGCGCGCGCGCGCGCGCGCCGCGTCCGCGTTCGCGTCGGCGCGGTGATTAGAGCGCGCAGCCAGACGCACACGCGCCTTGCCTCTCGCCATTCGCCCCGCGCTCCGCCGCCGCGCCGCTGCACGCCGCCTCGCCGGCCCCCCGACCCCGCCGGCCCCCGCCGGCCACGGCAGGCGCCGCTCGCCGCCATGCAGCGCCTCCACTGCGGCGACGTCCCCTCCCCCGTCGACGACGCCCGGGCCATGCGGCTGGCCCTCGACATCCTCAGTGTCGTCCGCGCCAGGCAGCGCGCCGCTCTCGCCAACATGCGGGCGCTCGAGGGCGGGCCGCGCCCCGCCTCCGCCTCCGCCCCCTGCGCCATCCTCGGCTGGCACGCGCTCGCGCTCTTGTTGCAGCACGAGGAGCCGCCCAACAGCCACGCGGGCGCTGGGAAGCACAAGGCCTGGCAACCGCCGGAGGTGGAAGCGGTTCACGACGAGCAGATCAAGCTGCTAATCTTGCGCGAAATACAGCAACGTCGGCGAGATGTGCCCCAAAAGAATCAGGGACAACTGCAAGAATTGCAGCTATTACAACAAAACCAGATCCAACCTCTTGAAAATCAAAATTATCAGCAACACCAACAACAGTTGCAGCATCTCCAGGCGTTCCACCAACAATTTGATGAGCAGCCCCAACATGCAGGAAACCAACCTTTGCAACAACAAGTGCAAGGTCATTTAGAACATCATCTGCAACAACGGCAATTACAGTACATTCAAGCGCAACTGCAACTGCAGCTGCATCATCCTGAGCTTCAGTCAATGCAACAGTTGCATTTACATCAGCAATTCCAGCAACAATTGGTTTATCAGCAACAAATGCCAAACGATCAACAGCATCTGCTACGTGATCAACTTCTAGGACATCAGCAGAGCTATTATTATAACGACCCATCATTTTGGCAACTACCATACCAGCAACAGAACGTTGACGACCGGGAACTGCTGTTGTTACTGCAGCAGCAGGATCAGCAGTTACTGCAGCAGCAGCAACGACAACAGCAACAGAAACAACAACAGGATCAACAGCAAGAGACGCACCCAAAGAAACCGCTCCAGCAGCCGGCTCCAGATCAGCATCAACAGCTGCAAGATCCAGCAGAAGTTTTGAACGGTAAATTGATTTATACTTTTTTTGAGTGTTTCTTATTCTGTTTTTGAAAACCTTGTAATAAAATTGCAGGTCTGCAAAAATATCCCAAGGCGTGATCAACTTAGGTAATGCATTTACAGATACGTATATTGTAGGATATTTGGTGGTATGAATAAATACGGGCACTTGCATAGCATTTACTTCCACTTTTTATATATTATTTATAGCACATAACTAAAATAATGCAGTATAATTTTACTAAATTTTACTAATAATTTTACATTCCCTAACTTCACAAAATTAAAATCGAATATTAATTCATTTCGTGAGGATTATTTGTGCGTGTGCGTTCTTCTGGTGCTTGACTTTTGTAAGTTCAATCAATTGCCACTTCAAGAATAATTCTTTGTAATGATTTCTAATGACTATTCCTAATTATGAACGATTGTAATGGAAGGTCACATGAAGCGGAAAGGAATTCATTCGAATGCAATTAACAGATTAAAAACTTTTTTATTGATGTTTTCCGTCGTATTTTCAAACTAAATTGAATTCGATTTCCTAGATTCAGGAGGACATGAACAATAAAATGAACGCCAAAGTTCTCCTACTGCTTTGGTCAAAACAACCTTGTAATGTTTTAATAAACGTGCAAGTGCTCTCCTTATAATTTGCATCATTTTAACGAAAATATATTTTCCTCGTATCGCAATATGTTGCTGTACCATGATTAAAACACACACAGAAGCACCAGAATACAACGGAAATGCAATAAAACTTCACAGAACAACCAGTGAATACACACATAGCACGATTCAAACAAATCAAGATAGCTTCCTTATCAAATATTCCCCATTTGTAGTTCCAAAAAATTATTAATTTGATCTTTGATCTATTTTGTTCTTTAAACAAATGCTCATACATATTCCGAGCAAGTTATAACTTTATATTGATGTTATTAATTGGCGTTGTTAGATAGTTTGGCGCAAAATTTAAATCAGCCTTCAATTTTGTTAGCAAAACATAGGTGACATCAATGAGTGTACAGTGCAGTATTTCTTGCATGATAAATTTTTCATGTTCAAAGAGGAACATGGAAATCTGCCTACTATTTGTGTCATTCAATAACTCTCTTCTGATAATTTTCCGGGTGCAAAATGTTTCAATATTGCTCTCGTGACCAAAACAGCAGATGTGTCGCGTAGATATTTTGACTTTCTCATAAATATCGAAGATATGTGGTACAAAGAAAGTTATGTGGTGTAGAAAATTCATGTCGAATTTTAACGCAAATGCATGTTTTTGAGTCCCCCAATACCGAAAGAGTGTTTTATTAACATTTTCTTTTGTTTCAAAACGTGTCTCTCCGTCTATGAAACACACTACCGCCTAAATTATACGATTGATTGAATATTTAGTGTTTCCGAGCATGCCAACAGTTATGGATATTAGTCCCGTAAGTGTAGTTCATGCTTTATCACGGGAGGTGGCGGTTCCTCCCTCCCCTGGATGGCTAGATCCGGTGCCGACCATCACGCTGGCTTGCGGGGTTTTCCCCATCCAGCTATTTGCCATCAACGGATTATCGCTCCAGTCGGGACAAGCTCTAACCTCCCGACAGGTCTCCTGACGTGTGTGGTAGTGTGTGTACGTTTATGTATAAGTAAGAGGTGAGGCTATGACAAGGAAGAGGAAGGAATGATCGCACGAGGTCCATGGCCGGTTTGTTGAGGTATTGTTCCGGCATTCGCCTCGAGTTGATCGGAATACTAAGGAGAGCTTCCGACAAGAGCATTTGACCGCTAGAAGTCTTCTCCAGAGGCTGAATTCAAACTTCGCCATCCAGCTAGTGTAGAAAATCATGCCATCGTGCCTCGAGCACAATGACTTCACGGTTACTGTAGTGATATCAGTTGATGCCCTGAACCACCTCAGCTAGCACTAAACCATACGAAGGATTTTTCCCAAATGAAAATTCCCTGGTCTATCTGGCCCGACTCAAGTCCCTGCGAACTTAAAAATAGTTTTTTAAATGGGGGAGGGCATTTTACATGAAGACCCCGGGACATTTTCAAATTTTTCTCAAAAATGGATTCAAATGATTTATTTTTGAATTTTTTTTTAAGAATACATTGAAATACGATTAACAAGATGACATAGACTTCATTTTCATCAAAACTTCCCAATTTTCAAAAATTGCAAAATTTAAAATTAGTTTGGACTCCTTTAACAATAATGTAAGAAAGAGTTTTCAGAATGAAATTAGTTCTTTATAATACGATCTTTAATCAAAGTCACGTATATATTTTTTGAAATCATGAGTAGTTTTCACGTAATCTTCAGTGAAAAGGAAAAATTTAAAGTAAGTAGTGCGTCAATAAGTTTCTTCTCTCCAAAAGCGCTCCATATTTCCTCCCCGATAATGTCCATATTAAAAGAGTTTGGGTTTTCTATGATATTCTCAAAGCTAAAGAAAGGAGCGTAACAATGGGAAAATGGGAAAATATGTGTTTAATGATAAAACACAATTTGCTTAATATAAATATTACAGAAAAGAAAACTATGTGACTGTGTTGAGGGACAGTTTGACAATACTTCATTCTACAACAGTTTCCGTTAGGTTATTTAATTGTAAGAAGTTAACAATTCTGTGGTTGATTGTTTTTAAAACTAAAGTAACTTTCTTTAAAATGTTGCTATTGTAACGCATGTTTTCTAATGTCTTTTCGATACATAGTTTCAAAGTTTGCAATGCTCATTATAGCAGTAAAGATATTTTTTGTTATTTTTCCATAACTTTTAATAAAATAATATTCTACATTACTGTAACACGTTTTCAAACAGTACGGTCAAGTCAGCAGCCTTGGCGAGTGTGTCCAAGGAAGTAGTCACTAACAGTAGATTTGAAACTCGCATAAGGAATGAATATTTTTAGTTGTGTTCGTTATGTTTGGAGAGAGGGGCATTTACATTTCCATTAGTATCACTTCAATACCAGAATGTTTCCATAATTTCTTGCCCTAGACGGTAACTGTGTGTGAGATCTGTGCAATTTGTGTGCATGATTGAGGAAGTGACTCTAAAACGAGAACAATGGTTCAATCACTTACATAGAGCCACCGGCTACCC
The DNA here is from genome assembly GCA_038098605.1 of Gryllus longicercus. NCBI lineage: Eukaryota > Metazoa > Arthropoda > Insecta > Orthoptera > Gryllidae > Gryllus > Gryllus longicercus. The sequence continues at coordinate 3,525,108 of JAZDUA010000109.1, read as the reverse complement.
CTGGCATATAAAGAATTAGTTATTTCAAGCCGAGAAAACGCTAGTGTTCCTCATTATATTAGCAATAAATAATTCATTTGACTTTTGACTCAAAAGCGTAGAATCCCTTTGAATTTTTTTGTTGTAATTCTTCGATTCCGTTCCATCCTAAATATTTCTCAACGTTACGCGCATTTCCAAGGCTCGAAGCGCTGTGTATCTGGGCGATCATTAGTGTCATTTGTATCCAGGTGACAGTCTAAGACTCTGACTAGGTGCGTCTATAGGGCCCCGCACGATATAGGCCGAGGTCATTTTTATCCCAGTTTCGTCAATTCACAAATTCGCGTTTTCCTTCCTTCGTACCACAAAAAGTTTTGTTTTTTCGAGAATACTTCCACATATCTTCGGCTTTTTGACGCCCATAAGCACAACCTTCCTCACCACATGTAATATTGCAAAAATCCTTCGAATCTTGCAGGAGGGTTTTTTTGCTCATATCTCGACAACTATGCTCTTTATTGAAATGATCTTCATATAAAAAATTAACCTTAACAAAACTCCGTAAAACACAAATATTGTAATTTTAATATTTCGATAATTATTTTAGGCAAAGGAGCGTGCAAAAAAACTGTGATATTTTGGCCCTCTCGCTGAAACGACAGAAAACCTGTCCTCCGCTTCTCATGGCAGTACTTTAGTTTAACTACGTCGTAGTTCAAAACGTCTAAAACGATTGAATTATTTTGCATTGTAAAATGATTAACACCCTGTCTTTTTGGAACCAGTATAAACGTGTTTACTCTTCTACGGTATTTGTATATTTTCGTCTTAGATAACAAAAATACGATAGAAATGAGATAAACTAATGGTGCTTTCAAATTGTAGATGATACATTTTTAATATCTGATTTTTTAAAACTAATTTGAGTCAAAAGAAAAATATCTGTCTTCAATATCGCAGCTTTACATGCTATTTTTTTGCATTTTTCAAAAATACATTATATCATCAAATGTTGTTCTACCTTTTGCAGTTTTCGAAAATTCAGAGTGTTTATCGAAAATTTGACCTGAACTAATCTTTTAAGTGTCCCTTCTGTATATAGTTTAAAGAAACAGTTTATGTCCGTGGAAACTGTTTAAAGAAAAAATCTACAGCCGTTTTTGAGAAAAGTTTTTATCAATGCATTAATTTCAGGTAGAAATGACGCAAAAATTTCTTGCTTAAAAAACAAATTGTAGATGACATTTTTTAATATCTGATTTTCTTAAACTAATTTGGGTCGAAAGAAAAATATCTATCTTCAATATCGCAGCTTTACATGCTATTCTTTTGCATTTTTCAAAAATATAGCGTTCGCCGAAAATGGAACTGAATATTTACATGCGAGTGATTTTATATACACGAGGAGAAAATTTACAAGAAAAATTTAGAGCTATTTTCAAGAAAATAATTGTTCAAAAAAGTCTAGATTTCACGCAAAATTACGCGAAAATAACTCATATTTTCGAAAAAATGTACATCACCCTATTTCAAAATCTATTTTGAACAATATATTTCTTTAAGGAAAACTATATTTATCTTCAATATTGTAGTTATAAGAAGACGGCGAAAAATTATGAACTTTCACAATTTTCGAAAAATCAGGTATTTTAACGAAAAAGAGACCTGTGCCATCTTTAATGTTCCCTTCGTGCTCCTCCGTTTGCCGGCGAGCCCCATTCCGCTCATCTCCATCCCGCTCCACTCTTCATTCCGCTCCGCTTCAACTCCGACTGAGAGAGGTGGCTCAGGGCATCAAGTGATATCACTGCAATGCTTCTGAACGGGAGGTCCTAGGTTCGAGTCCCGAGGGTGGAAGGATTCTTCGACACTAGCTACATAAATAGCTAGGCCGAATTCAGCCGCTGCCTGGAGGAGAATTCTGGCGGACGACTGCTCTGATCGGTAGTTTTCCGTGGTTTCTCCGATCAGTATCGTACGAATGCCGGGGCAATATCCTAACAAACGAGCCACAGACCGTGTGCGATCTTTCCTTTGCCCTCCTTGTCCTTTCCTCACCACTTTCTTACACTTCCAGTCATAGCACTAAACTTTCACACTTGCTGAGCGATCGAGGAAAGCAGCGTTCGGTCAAGGCGTTAGACGATGGCATTATCTGACAAAGAAGCATGAGAACAATCATGACATGTTATGCTTGTGTGTAGTTTCTATGAAATGAGCTGCAGGTTTTAAAATTTCATTAATTGTGTTAAACATTAGAATGACTATTTCACTCGTGAAATTAAAACGAATAGTGTTTAACAATACATACAAATTGCCCCAATTATGGCGTTGTATCTCAAAAAGTTTACCGCTTTCTCTATCCGATTTTTCCTACCGCTTCTCCCTATTGGCCCATCGTAAACTGTGACTCATTTGTCTTAGGTGGCGGAATGCTACATCGATCGCTATGTCGAATGTGATTTTAACATGATTTCAGTTATTTTCAATATTTGGCGCATTTTGGAACTCTATTGGACATATTTCACTCGTGGAATAGTTTTATTAAATAGCACTCGTGCTTTGGAAATTTTCAGATAAATCCCCACCTCGCTTCGCGAATCGGGAATTCATCGACAATTTCCAAAGCACTCGTGGTATTACTTAAGATAAGAGAGATAAGAGAGTAAAGAAATGATGAGAGAGAAGAGAGTAAAGTTATTTTACGTATATAATACTAGAAACTTAACGAAGTGCGACAGCAAAAGGTTTTTCGTTCTTTTTGAGGGTTGAATATTTTTTTCACGTATTACTCACATGGAAAGTTCGTGGATGATACCAGGATCTAAATGAAACATGATTTATTTGAAAGAGATCCAAAAATTGTTGAACTGCATGGCATGAGGTGTCAAGATCAAGATCCCATTATATTCCACTTCCCATTATATCTATAATATAAATTATCAGTGTTTCAAGCAACTAATACAAAGATTCATATTCTGCAAGTAATTGATACTTCAGCCAACTGCAGAGTTTGGAATTATCCGGAATATCTCTTAGTGAAAAACAAATTGTATTTCTTTATAACGCTACATTATTTGTGATCAAGTAAACTACTGCGTTTGGTGTGCCCGCCAAGAGCCTTATTTCGACACCTGGTGGGAGCCGTGGATACTGTCAATATGAGATTAAACCGTTCGAGAATTTTTTAACTTTTAAAATGTGAATATAATACAAACATGTTGGTGAAAGTTCTGTTAATTTTGGGACTATGAGTGATAAACCAACAGTCGATGACCGTTCTGGTGACTTAAAATATACAGTTCACGAATCATACACAAAGGAATCAGAATAATAGTAATCCATACAAAAGAATAATAGGTTTATTTATAAATTCAAATTTAAAACTGCCATCATAAAAGGGAAAGTAAGTTCTTCAGGTTAAAAAAGATTTTTTTAAGAGAAGTTTTATTTATTCATAAAGTTTGACATGTTTTCTATCTAAATATACGTTAAATAAATGAAATTTATTTCCAAAATATGCAAATCTCAGCAATCAAACAATAATTTAAACAGATTTATTTTCCGGAGCGCACCTTTAATTATATGCAAGTTAAGAACACTCTTTAGTCCACATATATCGAAGAAATGTCCGAAAGTGAATTCAATGGGTGGGTTAATACAATTCAGGGCGTGCTTATATAGATATTTGTACAATAGATATCTAATCAGACCTTCGAACCGTGGGGCGGAAAACTTATGTGAACAAATGACTATGAGCGTAGGAAATAATTTCTGTGCCAAACGTGAATGTTTTAATCTATAAAAATTACGTATGAAATAATTTTCATCATTATTGTACAAGTAGAAACAAATAGTCGTCTGCATCTTGAATTTGGCGTATACATTTTTCAGGAATAAGTTTTTTGATAAATCTTAGGCGTGACGAGGTTGTTGAAAGAAATAATTTTTCATTCATATTTGGTTTCCAAGAATCCATTTTCATTTAGTGGCATATGCAAGTACCAATGAGATATTGCGGAAATAGATCCCATGGCAGCATACACTCTTTCTATCTGTCATCACCAAACGTCTAGCAGATCGCATCACTTTATCAAACTGTGACTGGTTTGCATTAACTACTTGCGCACGGCTTATATTAACTTCATCAATATGACGGTCTTATCTTCTGAACAAAATAATCTGCTCGTTATTTAAGGTCAAGCTCTTCGTGTGTGGCTTTCTTGGACATTCGGAGTGTTATTTTTCAAGAGAGAATCTTGTAAGTTTTGAATTTTATACTCAAGAAGGTGATGCTTGAATATTTTTTAATAAATTTCATGTTGGTAGCAGATATCTTGTGGTAATTCCTAATGGGAGAAGGAAATAATCGTCCACAAAAAGTACAATAATTTTATTAATTACTACCCAGAGTTAACTTTCGGGAAAACACTTTTCCCATCCTCAGTGGGTCTTGCCCAAGCAACGCGGATAACTTAGAAATGTTCACAACATGGTCGTAAAATTATTCCGACCATGTTGTGAACATTTGCGTCCACTTCCCTCTCGCGCCGCGGTCACACCTCTCGGCTCCCACTATGCTCAGCCTGGAGCTCTTGATGGCATCGAAATGCCGTGCTTCTCCCGACAATAAAGTGGGAATAATAACGATGTCATGAGTTGATCACGGCACCTCATGTTTTGTAATTCAATAGGTTTTGTCGAAGTCTTTCCAATAAGTCAAATTTAAGTTTCATTCTGATGACATCCAACTGTGACCTATCCTTGTCAGTTTACTGATTGCTTTTCCGGCATGACTGATCAGTTTACTGCGGTAATGCGAAAGATGTTTTCACATCAGGATGCCTTTCTCTTTTCCGTAGAGACTTACAGCGGGAGGTGGCCGTTCGGCTCCTTTCCCCCGACGCCCAATCCGTGTGGCGCCAACTGGTGCATCTACTGCGTGGAGCTGCCAAAAGGACTACTCCCTGACGAGGGTAAGAACACCGTCTCATGCAAAAGAGGCGAGAATGTATTTTTTCCCTTACTTTTACACTAGTGGTTCAAGCATGCAGCGCGTTTTAGATATTTGTCGAATATTTGCTCTGCATTATTTCCGTGGTTTGGATTCTTAGAGTATTCCGGAAAATAAAAATTTGTAATTTTGATACTCAAATTGCACGAAAGAAATGTTTGTTCTATAAACACAATAATGCATCGTAATTTCTATTTGCATGGATATTTTACACGTTCAAAGTGAATTAACTGTTATTATAACTTTCATCTCCTTTTCAAAGAGTCATCCGGGTATTTGTGTAAATAATATTGATTAGCAGCTAGAACAGAAACTTTCCAGTGCCATAGCGGTTGTACATCCTTACCGACGAGTCGGAGAACAACTCGATATCTGAAAGTTCAATGGATTGCGACAGAATAACATGTTTATTTCCGTATTGTTGAAATTTATTTCTTTGTTTTTGTTTTTTCTTGAGTTCATAGCAGATATATTGATTAATTATATATATATATATATATATATATATATATATATATATATATATATGTGTGTGTGTGTGTGTGTGTGTGTGTGTATATATGTATATTTTCTGTGAAATGTTTTTCTTAATTTATTTACTTTTTATTTTTATATTATGTACTTGGCGTTTTAAGATTGGATTAATCCAACTAGTAGTATGGACATGTATGTTTTTACTTATTTTCCACGCCTCGGGTTAAGGGAGTTATATTTGCCACATAGAGAAAAGTCGACTTTTCAGAAAAAAAGCATGACGTATTCCCTTCACCTATTGAGCACACTTCGTCTTTCTAAGCATTTCATTCGTCGCACATCTATTGAAACTAAGACGATTGAAATGGAAAGCTACCATTCTATTATTGGAATCGAACCCAGGATCAAACAACGGAAAGCCAGCACGCTGTTCATGCCACGCTGGCCACCTGATGAGCATTTTTTTTCTTTTTATTTTCATGCGATTTTTCTGATTCATTATTGTTCTTGTTACTATTTCTTATTCAGTTTTCCTTTATCTTCCTTAGTTGATTTTGTATTTCCCGTTGTTTAAATGAAGACGCTTAAGTTGCTACAAAAAATCACAAATCTTCAGATGGCTCTAGTACATATATACGAAGTGTCTGAGTAAACGTCACCTTCATTTTTAATCCAAACAATTGGCCCAATCCAAGAAGAAATTATGGCGATATTTTCGCACCGATTCTATGTTTCTTGGAGTGCTAAATTTGATTTTAGATTTGCCACATAGAGAAAAGTCGACTTTTCAGAAAAAAATTCCAAAAAAATCGCACATTTTTCAGTTTTTGCTTATATCTGGGCAACAATGCGTTTTATTGAAAATACTGTAATACACAAAATTAAAGTAAACCATGTTTCCTATAAAATGTATATTTAAGTTTAAATTTTCGTGTAATTTTTCAGGCGTTTGAACGCGCTGAAAAACGTCGAATTTTGGCTTTCTGGCTAAAAAGAGAGAAAAGCCCTCTCCCACCCTACTATTTCGTTGCGACGCTCTAGTATCTCTAAATCGTACTTAAAAACGATTATTGTGAATTAATTATTTGCATTGTTAAATTACTAACACCCCACTACTCGCCCCAGAACCAGTAAGAGCCGTTTAGTCTTTCAGTGTATTTGTATACCCCAGGCTTAGATTACGAAAATATGACGGAAATGAGAAAGATATAAGGCAGTATGTTCTGTACAATACAAGATGTTCATATAATGTACTATGTGTCAACACTATGTTCTGCCAATATGTGACAAATTATCAAGCAAAAGAAACAAAACTAAAGAGTAAATTTTAGGTATGAAACGAAAATAGAGAAACAGATAATTTAATAACAATTTCATGAATTGAATTTAGTGATAATGGACATTGTCCACTATCACCAATATATGGTCCAATTTTTGAAATAATATGCTTCGGCATTGGTTTCTCCAGGAAAACGTATATCACTCTTTGCCAATCGCTGACGTGAAGACAAGATATCCACATGTCAACAATCAGAGCATACTGTATGTACATTGACTTTGACTTCGTTTCTACGAGATGTTCGTAGATATGTACTATGTCTGCTCTACCAGGAGATGTAAGAATGCATGCTTTTCCGTGATAATTATGTTTACTGAGGGACGATACATCTGCTTTCTATGCAAAATCTCTCCTGCTGTAGCTATAATTCTGAAGATAGAGTTTGTTACCACCACATGTTATACTCCACTCGAACTCCGGCTTTTTCTGTGAAAGGTTCCATAGCAATAAATATTCTTGGGAAGAAACTGTTCGTCACGAAATTGTGATTCCACAAAAGGGAATTAGATCACCACCACCAATTACGTGTATAGGTAGAGTGCAGAGTTGCCGAGCGTCAGCATCGGTCATAACAAACTTATTTTATTTTTATAAAGATGCTCGCACGGGGAATGCAGATTCCCCAAGCAAATTTGGAAAACTATAAATTGCATAATATTGTACTATGTAAGGGGGAAAATGGAATATATATTTAGACCTTTATCAACGAATACAAAAGCAAGTGACCGTGTGTACGAGTAGTAACAAAGAAAAACGTCGCCTTTTTTGGGGTATCGAAATACCTCGCGTGATTACTTAAGTTTTAATGAAAAAAATATTACGTACTACTATGCGAGTTGACACATTAAAGTTTATTCTCTCACTCAGAAATTACCTCGGATTTAATAGTAGGGGAGTAGTGGCGAATTAAAGCGTTTGAGAAATATTTTTATAAGGGAAGTGGTGTTTCCCAGTTCTCAGCGGGTGAGTGGTTAGCTTACTGATCCCTTAACCTATAGAACATGGCTTCGATCCCAGCTGAGGTACATGAGTCTACAGTGCTCATGGCATACTTGCAATATGTAAAAGAACCAAGGTAAATTTATATTTTTAAAAATTCCCCGATCTAATCATATTCCATATATACTTAGCCAAGAATGCCTCAATTAATGGATGAATATTTCTGAGACCGTTGTTGAGGCGTTTCCTGAGGGTCACTATAAGAAACAACGCTGGGAGCCATAGCGTGCATGAAATGAACAAAAACCACCCAAACAAGTAACAAATAACAACAGTTTATTTGTGTCCTGTCAATGTTCCAAAATCTTACTCGTACCAAAAAAAATGCCAAAGTAATCAAAAGTTCAGGAGAGAATAACTACGTTCAAATGCTAGTAACCGTTCACCAGAAGCAGTCCAAAACGTAGCCTAATCCCCAGAGTTACAAAAGAGCCTAAACAAGGAGGTGAGGGTGGTCGGCGTAGCAGGTACTCAATCACTTTGGGCACTATAACGTATAATACACACCCCAAACTGATTTGACTCTTGAGGCGCCACTGCCTGCGCTTGTTGGAGCGTGGACCGCCACGTCGACTTCTGTAGCTGGCACATAGAGAGCGCCCGCCGTCCTGGCCGTACGCGGGAACTCAAACGTTCGCCTTGGATACAGCGGAGACAAATAAAAAAATCCATTCAAATTAATTTCAGGAATTACAAACAACAAGATATTGTTGTATGTTTGCTCAGGTTGTTTTATCAATGCTCAGGTTGAATTACAAAATAAAAGTAAAATAATTCATGAAGCAAGACTTAGTAGTGTTGTACATTTGAAAGCCCAATGGCAGATTTATACCATAACAAATGTGACTTTCGACCTGCCTGGACCTTCTAAAATTTGACTTTGAAACAAGTCAGTGATATACTTGTTCATTACGTTGTATTAAGTAACTTCTCTTAGAATAACATTGCACATTTGAACTCATAAACTATGATAAATATATTTATAATAGTTATAAACTATATTAAATATATTTTCATTCGTCATTGAACAATGTAACTAATTAATTCATAATAGTTCTTTTAAAGCGTCGTATAGTGAAACTACAGCGCTGCTGTGCGACAGTAGCGCGAGGAAGAACTTTTCCCCCATTTTATCCACAGGGAGCGAGTAAACCGATTGTCAAAAAACTAAAAGTAATATGTGTATTTTGTATTAAATTTTGTTTACTTTGATTTTATATAGCCGTATTTATAAAAAACGCATTGTTGTGAAGATATAAGTTTAAAAATGAAAAAAGGGTATATTTCTCTGTGAAGCCGACATTTCTCGAGGTGGCAAATTTAAATTCGAATTCAGCACCCCAAAATACATTTAGAACGGGTGAGCAAAACCTTCCAAATGTTTTTCCCGGACCTAGACACCATTTGTCTGGACTGTTTGCGGTAGTGCGAATAGGAGTCCGTTGAATTGTAACGCACGTCAGTCTGAAAACATTAGACGACTCTGATCTATATTCTTGACAGTACTCTTTATTGTAGATGCGCTTCCAAGATTTAATATATGTCATCCAATTAACATCCAAGGAGCTATTTCTGAGCTGCTGCCGGAAACCTTCACTCCGCCGGCCTCCAACGCACAGTCTCTTCGCCCGATCCAGCGCCCGGGCTCTCTAGGCGGAGGCGTCTCCTCTCCTCCACCTCGGCCGCCCACGTGCACCACACTGCTGCCACGCCGCCCAGCTCCACCGCCCCTCTCGTCGGCATATCTGGCCTCGCCTCCTGCGCAGCACCGTCTGTACTTAAACGTTGCGCCGCGTTCTATGAATGACATCCCGGAGAAAGAGAAGTTTGAGAGCGAAGAGTCCGAAGACAACCCCAGCATTGGAGACGGAACCGTTGCCGGCGACGATGACCCAGAGTACTCTGACGACGGATTCTCCGAAAACGAGAATCTTATTGAAAACGATGAAGAAGAGGAAGAGGAGGATGAGGAGGATGAGGAGGATGAGGAGGATGAGGAGGATGAGGAGGATGAGGAGGAAGATGAAGACGACTGGGCAGATGTGGATGTTTGGGAATAGTGAAAATAGGCAAGAATTCTTTTTTCGTAAGTAACTAGAAAGAATGCAAAAGTATATACAATAGTTCACAAAAAGAAACCTTCCTGAGGAAAATGTAAACATTTGAAATATGTAGAAACCTCAATGCTGAAGTCGAATAAAATTAACTACACGACTCAACCAATCTTGTTTTTCATAGTTATATATATTTTTTCTGGAATCCTTCATTAATTCACTTTTACAAAATTCCTCTTCGTTTGTAGAACACAGGATAGTGTTGAGTGGGCTATTGTATATATTAAACAATTAGTACATAATATATTCTCTGTTTTACTGCAAATGCATGTCTATTTTCGTTTATCAGAAAAGTGGAGCAAAGATAATTTAATTAGACTGATAATAAATGCAACCAGTAGTTGTGACACAGTGAACACAGTAAAAACGACTTACTTTCGCCCTGTAGTTTGTCTCAAACCGAAACTCGTGGTGTTACAATAGTACATACTTTCTCCTCTCGTATCATTTGTATCAGTTAAGTAATAACCTTTTATTTTTGAATAAATGAATATCCTTAAACTTCAATTAATTAATATTAGATTCTTTGAATAAAGAGCATTCAGATCACAATTGTTCATAAATGAATGGTTTAAAAAAGTTTAAACAACAGTTTTTACTTTACTTTCAGCAATGTTTTGGAATTTAATCTTTAAATCCACCTACAGGTGAACTAAAATATACGATGCATATTAAAATTATTGTACATCACTAGTCATATTATACAATCAGTTGGAAAACATTGATAAGCACAAAATTACAAATAAATGAAAGCTCCAGTGCGTAGCTCACTTTATAAAATCCAATTCATGAATTATTTTCAGCCCTAATTTAATTTCATGTGTTGTTATTTGGTCAAAAATCTATTTAAAAAACCTTTACGGTAATTTTCTTACTAAGTGGTTTTCCAAAGTATTTCAAAGATCATATTCAAGTTGTCAGTGCAAGCAAAGCTAATTATAATTATTACTTACATTATTTTTTTATTATTATTATTATTACTTATTCAATTTATACTGTTAACCAATTATATTATTATAAATGCCTGTGTGGTCCTTCGTGCTAATAAAAGATTCGTTGATAAGAATTAGATTAGTGAGCTATCAAAGGAATGTTTGGGAACGGTCGAAATGTCAATTTCCGCACAAAAGTCCACTGGCTCGACCCAACTCATTCACAAGTTTCTAATAGTTTCAAAAATCATCCGTACACGGCCATGGTTAACGGTGCAAGGTGGCCTTTCTTCATTGTCTGCATATGAGGATCCAAAGTGAGGACGCTAGGGATGTGTTCCATGAATTTGTTTATGAAAATATTCTGCATGTGATAAAACGAATCGTCTACGTACTGTATTGGTTACGCGATTTAAGGAGAGAAGAGATGATGGGTGAGAACGAAATGAGAGAGGAGAGAATAAATATGGATGACGATGGTAGTAGTTCTGAACTGTTCTCTTACGATAGACGTAAATTATGTTTATTACTTACGTTTATGTAAATTATTGGAAATTGATGGAATGTGGGAATTTATTTTTATTGATGGCGAGATAAGCCAAGTATTGATTGATTTAGTAAATTAATCCCTTCATCAATTTTGCTAGTTGGTTGAATTATTCCGGAGGTAATAAATCGATTTAGCATTGTTTGAAAGAAGAGCCATTGATTTTCTTTAGATTATATGATGGTAAGGACTAATAACTCAATACGGCGTGCTTAGTTTGAAGGTAATTGATCGATGGTCGAACTGTAAGTGGGTAATGTATGTGGGTTTCATCTGAAATGTTTGGGAAGAAATTCAAGGAGATTCCGTAATCAATGTGCCCTGAAATTGACAACGGATAGATGGTAACGAGTTGGAGACTCCGGAGCATGGATGTTAAGGTTGAGGTTGTATATTATTGTACAAGAGGACTACTGACAATACTGCAATCCCAAACAATGTGTTTAGCATTGACGAATCCAATTAAGAGAGTGGATTGTCCTTTGAGGAAAATGCATATATTGATTTTAGCTTGAAAGGAATATTAGGAGGCTTACAAACAGAAGTAATGTAGAGAGTAGCAGCGGCGGAGAGTTGAACGATAAGGTGAATGATTTCGTAAGGAGAGTTGGGGATGGTAGGAACATGATAATAGATTGGTTTATGATTGCTTTACTACACCACTACTACTTTTTCAGCAGGGTCTGTCTTCGGGAAGAATGTATAAATTCGGTAATATGGAATGAGATGACCGTGGGTTCTAATAGATTGTCATAGTTTCAAGACTTTGACTGTGAGTGCAACACATTGTTTCTGAAGGCGCGATGCGTCATGGTATCGAGGTGCAGTGTGCGAGTTGACCGGAGATTGGGGAGGGTGTGAGGGAGACAAAATTTAAACCAAAAGTAGTGGGGCTACAGAATGGCACAGACTTTCCCGTATTAGTTTTCTATTTCCTTTGGTCTTGGCTAGCTGTTCGAATAAGACACACACTCTTGCCTGATGCCATCGATCGTCGCCCAAAGTATATTTTTGAAGGTTTCTTAAATTTTCAGTTTCCTAATAATAGAATGGAAATATTATTTTAAGAATATTAAATAACAGTAAAACCGCGTCCTCAATGGAAATTTTCTTTGAAAAATTTGGAGCCGTATTTAAGAAGATTGCTTTTAAGCGCTACTCTAAATTTGAAATTTGAAGCTCTTTTTCACAGGAACGTTTCGAATTTTTGAAGAACTTCCTTAGAAATCATTTGAAGCACATTAACTCACAAATAAAATAATTTTACAAATTACTGAAAATGTGCAAATTAACAGTGTGATAAATATTTAAAAAATTATGTTTGTGTATTTTTTTTAAAAACCAAATGAACTTTACATCATATTAGAGAGTGTAATTAGCAATATCCGTTAGAAAAGTTTGAAGAAAAAATGTGGAGCCGTTTTTGAGAAAATGGCATTTGAGCGTTTCTGAAATTGAGAACTTTTGAGCTATTTTTGACCCAAAACGGTTGATTTTGGGAGAATATTTAAGTGACATTTATATTTACACGAATATTGACATGAATATTTAAAGCACATGTACTCATAAATATAATAATGTAAACAAATTGCTGCTAATGTAAATATTAACGACGTGAGACACGACAAAAACATAATTTTTGTGATTAAAAAAAATAACAGAATAGAGGAGGATGGCGTTTCGGTCATCTTATAGAGTGCATTTATCATAATCCCTATCAAAATTTTAAAGAAAAAATTTAGAGTGGATTTTGAGAAAATCTTGTTTTAGTATTTTTTAAATTGCACAAATTGCAAGAGATATTACTAAAATTTTCAAAAAAATGTACATGACCTTAATGAAAGAACAAATTATGAACAACAAATTTTATTAGAAGGAAAAAAACTCTATCTTTAATTTTGTTGTTGTAGAAAGACCTCGAAAAACATTCAAACTTTTGAAATTTTCGAAAATTCAGAGTTAACCGTGAAAATCAAACCTATGCCACATTTATAAGTGCATTTTCGAAAACACAGAGTTTACCCCAAATACACCAATTTTTTGCCGTCCTTGATATATAGGAAGAGAAAATGTAACAAAAAATTGAAGTCGTTTTTGAGAAAACAATTGTTTAAATATTGCCTAGGTTTCATACGAAAGTACGTAAACGCTACTCACAGTTTGCAAAATGTTACATTTTTTGTACAAAAAATACTGTTTGTATAAAAAATTTTCGTACAAAAGCTTTCATTAAGACGGAAAACCTCTATGATCATTATTATAGTTGTAGGATGACGTCGAAAAAGTTTGATCTTTTGCGATTTTTGAAAAAAAAACGGAATTGCAAACGAAAATCAGACATTGATATTCTTTTCTACGTCGCTTTCACTATCCGAGAACAAAGTTTAATAAAAAAATGGGAGTGATTTTTAAGAAACTTTTGAAAATGTTTTTGATGCTTCGTGAAACGTGCCCCCAAAATTCCAAATATTAATTTAAAAATCACAGTGCCTAGAAATCCTTTAAATCGATCGAAGAAAATCAATTTTGGAGAAAATCATCTAAACGGTTTAGGCGCTGTTGTTTCCCAGATATAGACGGGCGGGCGGACGGGCGGACAGATGCTTCAATCACCTTTTTTGATATTAAGAACTCTAACACCCCGACCTAACACACAACTGGTACCTTCTTAACACAGCCGCATGAACTGTAAGCGGGTTGATAAGATATTATGCTCGTGAAGCGAGCTTAAAATCTCGGGAGCAGGATCTTTAGGGTACGAGAAAGGTTTGAACCCTTGACACAATAAAAATCACCCAAATTGCACATAAACGAGCGTATAATTTACCCAAAACTCTGTGGCATAAGTTAATGACAAAGAAAAACAAAATCAAGAATAGAATCACACTCTACAAAATAATCACAAAAAAACACAAATAGAAACCTTTATTGCCCATAAAATGAATGAACACTTAATTCTCTTCAAAACTAATTCTCTAAAACAATTTCTCTAACCTACACTGGGAATTCCCTTTGAAAATTAATTAAGTCTAAATTTAAGCTATCCTAGTTACATTTGTACATGAAACCAAACTTAGTTTACAATCTCTTGCCTTTTTTTAAAAAAATATTACATACAAGAACAAAATGTGGGCAAGTGCACTACTCTCAATTTATAATTTAATTGTAACTGCTAATAGCAGATTAATGAATGTTCCAAGTAGAATGACTAGCAGGCAATAGCGCATCAAAAATCTCCCACTATAATGCTGCAAATTATTACCACCCGTGTCCTCAGTTTCCTAACACTTCTTGTACTAGTCTTTTCCCTGCCGACGTGAACTTGACCTACTTTTCGCAGTTCTAATGTTACCTCGAAAACTGTCCAATTTCCAACCTTGATGTCGCGTGATGGCTTCTGCACCACGTTGCTCGATTCCGGCCTCTGCGTCGTCTGCGCTGTCCTCTTGCGTCCTCTTCGGTCTTCCTAGACGGCGTATTCTTCTCCGGTCGACTCGCGTCTTCTTCTCCCTCCCTAATCGGCCTCTTCTTCTCCCTCGGCTGCTACCGGCGCCTTTGATTACGCCCGCGTTGTGGAAAAATGTCCCTTGCACTTCCCTGAATGCTAGTGCAAGTGCCTCGCTCGTTCCTACTTTTACTCCGTTAATCAAGAACTTTCAGAGCCTTTCTCACAACGGGTAACTTTTTACTTCCCGTATTGGTTAATAGAAGAACACTTTACTAATTCTTCACTACTTCGCGGACGACTAACTAGCACGTCTGTACGACGCCGAAAACTCCTACCTAGTAGTCGTTGCGGCGGCAAATACTATCTAAGTTGACGAGCGGTGATTAAATGCTGCTTGCTCGACGAACGGCGACAACCAGAAGAGCTGCTTACCCGACGCGTGCTGGCAAGAAAAGAGAGCTTCCGCTTGCGATCTCGGGTATTTATGGTTCGAAGCCTGAAGAAATTCTCCGTGGCGGGGGTATTTCTCCACCTTCAACCCTTTACCAGGAAAAACGTTGCTTGCTAGTACGTGTGTGATTAGTACGAGCAACGGATACCAGGCTGCGCGTTTAGATACTTGGTTTACGTCTGCTCTCCTCGCTGCCCGTGGGTGTTCATGCCGACGAAACGGTGGTGTTATGGGGTTGTA
Organism: Gryllus longicercus; assembly: GCA_038098605.1. Taxonomy (NCBI): domain Eukaryota; kingdom Metazoa; phylum Arthropoda; class Insecta; order Orthoptera; family Gryllidae; genus Gryllus; species Gryllus longicercus. Next base: position 3,509,568 of record JAZDUA010000109.1, on the reverse strand, counting down.
TAATCCCATAACGCCACAGAACCCACAAAGCATTGATTCTGACTTCACAACATGTTAGGAGAAGGAATATACTTCATACTGGAAGAAGATTTACCCACTTTTTCGTTGCTGGCGCTCGGCAATAAAAGTTGTTTCTGGAAAAGTATCGCAGTTTCCTGGGCTCGATTACAATACTTCCTCTTCTGACAAAGTATTGAAAACAAATATTTTTCCTGTAAGAACTATTTGCTCACACACTGATCTTGAAATAAGGTAATGGACAAATTTTCGAAAATTAGTCATTTTTGCGTAATTTTGCGTGAAATATAGACCAGTCTTAAATAATTATTCCCTGAGAAAGGGCTTCTATTTTTTCTTTATATTTTTCCTCTCATTCATGAAAGAACAGTAAAATGTATAGTAACAGTAATATGTTCTTGTCACATTTGTGGTGAACTCTCTGTATTTTCAACAATTGGAAATATTAACATTGCATAACTACGATATTTAACAAAACATTTTTGTCTTGAATAAAATTTGTTCCCAAAAATTAAATCTTTAAAAAACGTCAGGAACAATTCTTTATAAAGGAAACGAGTAGTTTTCGAACAATTTTTACTTGAAGTTAATGCAGTTTATAAAAAAACATTTTATCGATTTTTTTTATTTCTTATTTTTGCACACATGGAACAAGGGGCGCTTAAAATCATGGTGCAATTCTCATTTTTGTTGAACTCTCTGAATATTTTGAAAATAGAAAATGTAAAAAGTAATGTGAGAAAGTATGTGCTGTTGGAAAAGCGATAGTTTCTTGAATAAAATCTGTTAACGCTATCTGAGGAGAAAGTTAAATCAAAAAATTTGGTGCCGTTTTTGAGAAAGTTATTTAAATGTTTTTGAGGCTTCGTTGAAAGTAGCCTCAATTGTCAGAATATCCGGTTGAAACTCCCAAAGCCTTGAGTTCGTTCAGATCGATCGGGGATTATCAGTTTTGGAGAAAATCGGCTGGACGGTTTAGGGGCTAGAGTTGACCACCGACGGACAGACAGAGGAGACGGAAGGACCCACAAAACATGGATTCTGGCTACAGTGCGAGTTAGAGAATGCAGTGTACTATATATAGGAACAGGATTTATTCAGTTTTTTGGTACCCGGGCCTTGCAATAAAACTTTTTCTGCTGAAAATTCACCGTTTTCTGGCGCACGATTACAATATTTTCTCTTCTTACAAAGTAAGTACGAGAAAGTAAAAAACTCAGTTTCCACGTAATTTCTGGTTGAATGTAATGCAATTTATATTTTTCTTAAAATATGTTTATCCCAATTTTTGTGGGCTCATTTTAATTGTAGTCGCTGAATTTTGGAAAATTGCATAAGGTAGAAGTTATGCGAGGGATTACTTTTTATGAAGTGTTGGAAACGCTGAGTAAAAGTGTGTGAACTGTAGAGTAGCGCTAACAGACTTTGGCGTACTGACGTGAAGAATATGTGTTCTAATCGCAGCACGAAGTGAATTTTTGCTGATCACTTTTACAAGTTCATGTAATATTTTAATATTGGGTAGTCGTAACAAATAATGTGAAATGTGACGTTGTATCTCCAATAGTTTCGTTAGGTGAGAAAATATTTCCTCACGGCCAATGTATTCAGTTTTTTAACGTTAGATCATTGTTTAAATCCTCTTATACACTGAGGTGACAAAAGTTATGGAATATCTCTCAATATCGTATCGGACCTCCTTTTGCATTTCGATATATGTCAGTTCATGCGTCCAAGTACTATAAATTACTTATTTTGGCAGAAACTATCATGCTTTGGTAGTTTCAGTTTATTAGGTGAATTTTATATTTACCATCCGAAGAATATTCATTTCAAATATAATCATCTTAAATCTACGAAAAAAGGCAACCGTTTGGTTTCTAAGGAAGTCGGCATCGCCTGTTGGGTATGAACTGGCTTAGACTTCTTTTTTATCTTAATTTGTTGCGTTTACGGAGACGCTACGCGTCTCTACGCGCCTTGGGAGGCGTTAGCCGCTTCGCACTTTTGGAGTAATCCTCCATTAACTACTGCGAGGGAGGAATCCTCCATTAATTAACATAGTCCGTCACGTAACGTCTCGTCTCAGTCAGTTGTCAAGGGGACCGCCAGATAGCATCTCCGCGTACGCGCCTCTCTTACGCGCTCCTGCGTCACTACCAAGCGGCCAGAATTGGAAAGGAATTAGGATAGTGGGTAGGGTTTGGGACACTTCACAGGGGTTGGACTAGCCCTTGTAAAGCAGTAATAAAATAAGATAAAGTAAAACAACGAAAATCAAATTGCAACCGGAATGATTAATTCTTTGAATCATTTAAATAATTAAAATGAATAATAGTTTTTTTTTATTATTAGTAAATTACTGAGAAGAACTTGTTTGCTGTGTTTACAATGATCCTAAATAGTTTTGTCCAAAATAACCCGTTTTTAGCTCTTAACAATAAAGAATAATTCAAGGATGATATAAAGGTAAAGGTTCTTCCATCTGACAACTCGTCCTCCCGAATTGCTTTTGAATTTGAAAATGACAGCCATTATCCCTCAGGATTTTTTCTACTTTTGAAAGTTTTTGTGATCTCTGCTCGCAATTTGTGTTCTCTATGTCTCACCTTCTGTGCGTCTTCAGAGTTGATTACATCTTCCTCATAAACTAAAATTTTATTTTGTTTCTATGAACGGACATGGAATATCTTTCATAAAAGAATTCACTGTGATGTGCAGTGTCTTTCGCACTAACACTAAAAGCAACAGTATTCAAACCATGTTTGCATATCCAACTCAGAGAATTGTAGAAACAGTATTCAAACCATGTTTGCATATCCAACTCAGAGAATTGTAGAAAATACTTTTAAAAGGTTGTCAGGATATGAAGATATCTTCGCATGTCACACGTAAAACTAAAACTAAAAACGGGGAATAATAAACACACCTAAAACTAAAAATGAGAAAAAATAGGCTGCAAACGCAAATGTTCGCAAAACTAACACATACGTCAAAATAGAAGCCTTGGGAAATGTTTGATAAAAATTGATATTCGAAGATGCGTTTTCTTTCTTTGCGAATCAGTTTGAATTAAAATAATGCTTTGTACGACGAGAATTGATAGCAATTTTTAGAGCATTAACAAACACCGAAACGTCCCCGCTATTGACACTTTGCAAAAGGATTGCGGGCATTCCTCCACGGCTCCATGATAAAAAGACATAGGTGAGCTAGTCCGGCGCACCAATTTTTGATCGTTCTACTAAGCACCAGTTACGTCTCGAACCACGTGACCACAACATGGCACTTCGTTTGAAAATCCAGACCAGACCCTGGCCGCTGTTGCATGGACAGGGAGAAGTATTGAGAAACATTTTGAAAGTGGCGTAAAGTAACAGTTTTCTACGCTGATCAAACACAAATAACACGATGAGGGTGTCTTTGAAATAGAAGATGCAATATTTAAAAGAAGTGCTTCATATATCTATTTCAGTGACTTGTAGCAAAGTGATAATTTTGCTATCTGACTGCATCGAAGCTCCCGCTAATATTGTGATGCAACCTCTTGTCTAAAGCTCATTGGCTTAAGTCGGATAGGACGGGTTATAGTTCACCCATGTCTTTCCATCACGCGTGGCTTTTCGGTGTGCGATCACATATCAACCTTATTCGATAGTTTCTCGAGCTTTATAGTGGCAACCTTGCCGAGAGCCCAAGAAGTTAACCGGTCCCCGGCGTGCTACTGACAAACATCTTAGAGCTATAATTTCGTAAGAGTGGAATTGAAAAAAATCAATAGCTATTTTTTATTAAGTACTTCCTAAAACCTTATTCATCTGAAATAGTTTATTTATTTTTTTCAACTACACAATAAATTAACATTGCGTATAAAGTCTGACATAATTTAACAAAAGGTAGGGAGTGTGGGTGTAGAAATTAAGAAACAGTTTAATGAGGAAAGAGATTTTTTATTACTGGTAGATTTGCAATTTTCTTATTTAATCTCACCTTGCAGGCAATCATTCAGATACTTTGTGAAGTTATTTAAAGTGGCATTAGCAAACAGACATCATTTCTCATTATCTTTCTTGCATCATTACCACATCCACAACAACTAGAAATGTAATTCAGTGATTCATTGCAGTTTAAACTGCATTGTCAACTCTATCAAGACCATTTTTGTGAAGTACACGTAATAAATTTCTCTTCTAGTTCATTGCCATATGTTAAAATAGTGCATACATAAGAAACATGCATTTCACAAGATCACTTGGGACAGATAATCCATCTCTCTGAAGCTAATCAAAATATTATTTTGTATATAAAACCCTCCTTCATTCTGTAATACATCAGCACATAGTTATCAACTGAGCTTTTAACTTACTGAATGTCTAGCCTGCTACATAAATATGTGCTAATTCACCTATTTCACAAGAACTGTCACTGAATACAGAAGCAAACTTATTTACCACTGATTTATCACATTCATTAACACATTAGTTTAAAATATCCTTTTTAGAGAAAATGTCCTTTGACACCAACTTGAAAATTTTTCTCAATCTCAGTTTTTTTCTGTTTTTTTCTACTACTTGGTGGAAGGATATCTTATAATTACATACAAAAAGACGTCTATATTTCCCAAATCTTCCTTTCAGGTTGTCAGTCCGATATTTGCTTAACAATACTTATGGGAAATGCAATTAGCATAAAACTGACTATAATTTTCAATAGGACCCTTGTGTTTTTTTCCAAGGCAGAAAATCTGTCAACGGACAGTCCATCTTTTATATAGAGAGAAAGAAATTTCCATCGTTGTATCTATTGTAAAAACTTTCTGGAGATTTCATTGAAGTAACAACAGCTTTTGCCAGAGAATCTTCGTTCAAATGAATTAGTAGAAGAACTGATATTTTCTGCAGGAGCAACAAGTGACTGTCATTTATAATTTAAACAACTAATATAAATTTCATCTACTAAAAGGCAATTAACGTTCTCTTTCACGTAAAGTTTAGGTGATATGATTTAAATATCGCATTGTTTTCGAGCCTTCACTGCCAGGCTCCACTCACAGAGATGACGATATATGATTGATGTATCTTTCAGTGAGTAATAACATGTAAGTCCTTAGAAAGTTGAAAGAGGTGCTGGGAAGGATAAAACCATCAAAGAATTGGAAAAATCACCAAAACTATTCACAATATTTACAGCCATGTACAATATTTTCCCTCTTTCAAATTCCATCATTGTACATTATCAAATTTAGCCTTCATATTCCCCACAAAGTCTTCATAATCACAGATGATATCTGATTTCAGAAACTCATTTCTCTTATCTTGATTATTATCGACATCCTGTCTCCTTTCTGCGGGATCACTTTCAGGTGTGGGGGCTACCTTTAAAAGATACGAAGCTGCACCGTTGAATGTGGAAGAAACAGCATTATCCCGGAGCCTAAGATGTGCAAGGGGTATTTGTTTAACTGTTCCATCTTCCAAATTGTATGGATGTAAACGAAAAACGTCGCTGTCTGCGAGGTGTCTTTTACAAACAAACGACCCCTTGGTTGGTCCCCAGTGCGCCCCAGGAATCACAGAAGCCCACATCTTTCTTAATTCCTACCATTTGAGAAATTGGAATGTGATTACAGCTCCTTCCTCTGCCTTCAGCAAACTCTCATAATTTGATTTGCACTCCGATACGGAACATCTTTGCGGCATCTGTCAGATAAAATAATAAATTCGCAATAAACATATTCAAGGTTAGGTAATGAAATGATCATTTTTCGTATTAATCAAACATACCTTTACTTCTATTTTATAGAGAAGCTTCCAACAAGTTTTAAGAATATTTCGGTATTTACATTAACGCCCAAGGCTACAGTGTAACGCCAAAAAAAACGAAACCATACATCGCGAGAAGATCCCAGTATTTCACGAACAGAAACTCATGTACACTACGTACTGCGTCCAAACGGTTTCGAAACTCGAGATTTCTTTGCATGAAATATTAAAATTTGTTCCCCTTATTCAGCGACGAACTGTCCTTTCCATATTAAAAAAATTGGTTTTGTCTCTATAGATTTTAAAATAGTGAATCTAATATCAGTAATAATATATGTACGAAATGAATGATCTTGAAATACATTCTCTCAATATATTTATGTGCCAAATGTGCCATATAAAATGTATTTTGAAACTTTCTACATTACCAAATTAACAAACTAGGCTCCAGTGTAGTCAGTAACAAATGTAAAAATATTTTTCTTATCAGCTAATTTAGATTTAATTAGAAAATAACTATAATATTTCTGACCAAAATAACATTGTGCAAACAAAAAACTCAAATAATAATTTTTATTTGTGAGAACATTGTAATAAGATACAAAAGTTATAGTTACACACAGTTTAGTAAATGTATTTTATTATTTTTAACTACTAACTTTTATTTTCTTTGTTTTGTAAATCATTTTGTGTTAAGTAAATGTGAAATATGTGTATAATTTATTAATTATTTTATTTCTATTACTACATTAATTATTTTATTATCATCATTATTGTATCTTTTATTATTATTATTATTATTATTATTATTATTATTACATTATTATTGTTTGTTCCATGCATGTACAAAATTTTTCTTATTAAAATATTTTAATAATTATAACTGTTTTGTTCTTCTAAGGAAATATCACTATTCAAAAATAATATGTTTTATCATAAAACATTGGCAGGCACAAACCTTAAAATTCTCCATTACATAATTACATCCCCCATTACATAATAAACATATATCCCCAAACACCCAAAATATAATGTTTATAATAATTAGCTATTTTTTTATTTTTTCTTTCAGCTAAGAAGGTGTGAAGATGTCAACACTCTTAATAGCTTGAATGAGATTGTTTTATTTGCTTTATTTAATATTAATGTATATTCTAATGAAATAATATTTAAAAATTTATTCACATTGTGTCTCTAACTTGTCATTGCCACTCTCAGCAAATTCAGTAAATATTCATTCGTTTTAAAAGATCACATTATAGAAATTATTCATGAGTGAGTGAAAGAAATCCTGAAGAAGACCAATAAAGAAGTGTGTGGGGACACAAAAGCGAATGCGGGTGAACAAAGATTACGACAAATTGAACGCGGGGTTACATGTCTAGTAACGCATTTCGCGGCTGAACTATGTCATTCCATTATAGAGATTTTTTTTACTTTTCGCGCCTTTTTCTTCCATTCTTCATGCGTCACATCACTCCATCAGGATGAATCCTCATCTCTGGCGAGGAGACGTAAGATCTTACGTATATTTCAGCTGTTGATAGATCTGGGTAAGCTTAAAGCTCCCTTACAAATTAAACTCGAAGGAAAGCGCACTTGTTGCGAAAACTTATCGGATTGATGGTAACATTTTACTTTTTCTTGATAAAATATATTTTATGAATTTATGATGGTGACAAACGTTTTCTTTCTAGCAAAAATCCCCCATTCCCAGTAAAAGATATCCCTATCACGATTCGGAAGATATTGAAAGGAAAATTTAAAATATATACTACGACGCTAAATTTCTAAAACGGTTCAATCTATTCATTCGAAAAGAAGCAATATAATTTGTAAGCTCATTACATTAAACAGACATATCATTCATAAGCTACTACACTGACACAACTCGAACTAGAGATGATACAAAATTCCACACACTTTCTTGTACTAATTGGTTTTCTATTCTCTCTAGTCTAGGTAAGGCCCCCTCCCTTTCCAGCTGTCATCTATTGCCGTCTAAAGGATTTTTTTCATACTTTCTTATGTTTCGGTTTCCTATTGGTAGAATTGAAATAGGACTTAGAGAATATTATAGAAGATTAAGTTAGATTTTCAAAATGGTTTCTGTAAAATTTGGACCCGTTTTTGAGAAAACGTTTGAGAGTTTCTGATAATGCGCAAATTGAGCTCATTTTCACAGAAAATTCTGGTTTGTCCGAAAAGTTTTCGTGTAACTTCATTGACATTCATTTAAAGCACTTCTACTTACAAACTAATTTTGAAACTTGCGAACCTAAAACTGCACACACGTTCTCCCATTATTTCTAACTGCCCCGGTACATTAGAGATTTTGTTCACGCTTTAGCACATAGCAATGGACTGCAATCTCTATCTGCTGCACATGCGCAAATGCCCAAAAGTGGTGCAAAACTCGAACTGCGCGTGCGCAGGAGATAGTGCTTTCGATTGTGTAATGTTCGAGGCTGCACAAACTCTCTATGATACAACTGAAAATAGTTTTCAACCAGCAATTTTTCCCCGCCGAGACTGAAACTAAGGTCCTCCGATTATTTCGCGGTGAACCTTACATCTATGCTATAAAACGTAGTGACTGTCAAACTCAGGCTTGTCGTTTTGAATTGTCATTTTCGGCAATTTTTGCATTTTTCGAAAATACGGCGTGCCTGTTGGAAATGGGTCTAGCACCATATCTTTTTTACCATCCCCTGAGGAGAAAATTTATTTAAGAAAAAAATTGGGAGAGAATTTTAAGAAACACTTTTTTTAGAAATTGCATAAAATCAAGCACGATTTAGGCAAAATCTACAGGTTATTTCTAAAAAATTGTCCTTGACATTTCTTAAAGATCTGATTTCTTACCAATAGGTTTTGTCTACGACAAAAGTATCTATCTCCAATTTTGTAGTTTTGAAATGCTAACATTTTGAAAATTTTTGAAAATACAGATACCACCAAAACTGAGACTAGCGTCATATTTTTATCGTCACATGATACATACGAGGAGAAGTTTAAAAAAACACTTGGTGCGTTTTTTTGAGAAAAACTTATTTAAAAAATTAAAATTGCCTAATTTTGCGCAAAATTACATGAAAACAACTCATCTTTTCGGGAAATTGAACATGACCATATTTCAAGATCTGTTTTCAAAGAACAGATTTCGTTAAGAAAAAATCTATTATCATCAATATTGTAGTACCAAAGCTACAAAAAAAATACACTTTTGGAGTTTTCGAAAAATAGGGAATTTTGATAAACATGAGTCCTGCATCTTTCTCTTAAGCATTCTTTACGGTATCCGAGAACAACATTAAATTTTCAAAAATGGAGCCATTTTTGAGAATTTTGAAAATGTTTCAGACTTCACCTAAAGAACTCTCAAAAATCCAAATATCCATTTGAAACTCCCAAAGCCTCTAGTTCGATTCGTTCGTTCGTTCAGATTGATCAGAGAATATCAATTTGGGAAAAAATTGGCTGAACGCTTAAGGCATTTGCGTTGACCGCAGACGGATGGACAGACAGACGGACATCTTGCCATCAACGAATTTTTCCGTATCAAGGACCCACAAAAAGTGTCTCTGCCTATATCACGTGCTAGAGGCTTTTATATATTTAGCAATTGAATTTATTCACGTTTTCTTTACCAGGGCCAGGGAAATTAGTTTTACTGCCAAAAATTCGCTGTTTTCTGACGTACGATTGCATAACTTTCTCTTCTTATGAAGTATCGTTGTAAGAGCGAGGAAATAAAAAAAATCGAGTATACCGTTATAAATATTATTTCATTTCATTAGATAATAATAATAATAATAATAATAATTATTATTATTATTATTATTATTATTATTATTATCATTATTATCATTATTAACAGAACTTACTATATGAAGCTTTTTAGTAATACTCACTCTATAATACACCATAATTATTAATTACGGATTGCGGAGTTATCAACCAGAAAATAGTATTACAATATAAATTTTAATCAAAATAATACACAGGCATCCACATGTTTTGGGACTACATCATCCCATCTTCAGTGGCTCCAAGTAACAGGGATTAAATTTGAAGTAGGTCGTAAGCTGGCACCATTGTTTATGTGGTACGGAATACTGCGGTGGCGAATAGTATGTCGTACAGAAAGCTGCACTTGAAATGGCGTCAGTGAAAACGGAATTATATTTTTCGATCTTTGCACTCGTGTAGTCGCAAGCACTGAGAAAGGTATATCATATACAGTGAGCTGTCATTAAAAGGACTACTCCCTAAATATGGTACTCCCTTCGATTGGAGACCATACTCAGAAGTACGTAAGTCAAGCAGACAGTAATGCTTCCTATTTTCTTCTTAATGAGTTAAGTGAAAAATTGAACTTGGCACTATTCCTCAAACCTTCTACAACTAAAAAATGCGTTAAGTGATGCAACAGTGGATGACAGCACTGTTGGACGATGGTCTCGTCGCTGTAACGAAGCTGAAGGGCAAACACAGTTGGCTGACAAAATAGGAGCGGCAGGTCGGTGACTGCATTCACTTCATGCGACATACACATTTTTTAGTCTTTCGCGAATGCGAATGCGTATTTAACCTTCTGCATCCAAGAATTCAATCAAAGAAGATGTCCCTTACGAGAATCGATGACGGCCGTTTTTCAAACAATTGCTGTGCTGCCACATGTTGACGCAGAAAGTTACCTCTGCGGTTTATTGTAGAAGTAGGATTAAGGAACAGTCACATTACAACTTTTAACTTAACTAATTTTATTTCAGTAGAAAAAATGGGATGCTATACTTTCTGACTGACTCGAGTAAGCCGAGATTTCTAGTGAGCAAATAAAGCCTGTCGGCATCGGTAAAAAAAAGCATTCTGATGTCTTCTCCCTTCTCAATTCGGTTTTTAATGCAGCCTTTGCTTCCAGAGATAGACAATGCACGACCGTGCCTTCGCGTGGTCCGGGCTTGCGCTACATATTCAACTTCATTGAGAACGATGCCAGGAGAAGAAAAAGCAATATAATGATGTAACAAGACAAATATAAGGCAAAAATGCAAAAATAGTTATCAGAAGCTAAAATATTCAAAATAGTCAAAATCTAATAAAACAACTCTAGAAGTACAATTAAGTGGTTGCTATTGTTAAAAGTCATAAAATAGAAATAATAACAAAAAGGCATATTGCCAAACATTTTTTGGTTTCTTTCTCTGGCTGAAGTTTGTAAAATAAATTTCCCCAATGTAAAATTATTAATAGGATTCATCCATTTTACCTATCCGTAAAAAATTGAAAATCAATTGTAAAAATTGTCTTATGCTTTATAAACTGCACTTATATTATAATAATGTCTAAAATAAGGCATACAGTAACAATTCAAATACATGAATTCCTATATATTTTGCATTTTTCAGCTGTAATCATTGGTGTATTTAATTTATATCCCAGACATAAAAATTGTGTAGATTTTGTTATGCTTTTTTTGACTATCTAATTTTAAGATAACCGGCAATTAATGCAGTACAGTTCTGAGAATGAAACAGAAAATATTATCTTTGAGAATATCAATGTTTCATTTTTAACACGTCGAACCCTACATTTCCGTATCATTTCATTACCAAACTATGTAATGAATTATCCTTTTTTCAGGGAATTAATGGAAAATTTCACCAACGGGGCAGCTGCACTTCAAAGGTCTGGATGTTTTTGTTTGAAGTGTTCCTGCTTCTCATAGAGATTTTTGTGTATAAAAATAACATTTTATGTAGCTGATAAGAATTATTTAGAATATTTGTGTCAATATGACATAGCTCAGGAGGAATAGTCAGTTGGTCTTCTGCAACTCTAATTATTATTAGAATATTCTGGTTAGTAAAACTTTAGTAAACAATTTTAGTAAACAATAGTAAAACTTTATTTTAACAAATGTTTATATTTCCTTCAACAAAATGTGACAGAGTCTTGCTCTCTAGTTTCTTACAGAGGTTTTGGCTAAAGAATCTCCTGCACTGTGTGTCAGTCCATTTAAAAAGACTGAATATTAGAAACGCTAGAAGTGGAGTAGCTACTATTTTTAGAACTAACTTTTTTCTTACGCTATAAAATAGCATTTTCCGTTTCATTTACAAATTTTGTAAATTCCAAAGATATTTTGTTTTGACAGTTTTTAAAGTAATTAGCTGCATTAACAGCCGATATTCGCGAAAAAGTATCGCTCAATCAAATAATCAATCGCAATCGAGGATTTGACAATTCTTCCTAGCATGTCATCACACCTCATATATCCTTATGTTAATATATAAATGTTGTGTCTTGATATTTGCTCAACTTTGTATGTAAAAAAATGCACAGGAGTTTTGGAACGGATTTAAGAAATCAATGAAAATATTGTATTTTTTGAAACGAGATAGAGAAATTAGTTTCACAATTCCATATTTGTAACTAATTTTAAGATATTATGTACAAACACCATGAAGCACATTACATATGGCTTCTATGGAAAGCTCAGATATATTTACAATGTATTTCTTATCAGTATTTATTAGCTTCACGCCAAAGTTACGAGAGAGTAAGATTACTTACTCATTTATATGAGTTAATGATTTTCCGTTACGAACGCTAGTTACCAAACACTACAATAAATTATTTCGTTACACAAGAACAATAATGAATGTTATTCAAAATTTCCTAATACTGAGTAAATACCACATTTCACGTGATAATGTTAGATCTGATGATGTAAATAAATGTGCGTCATTAACTAAACGTATTATTTAGTTGTATCGAATTTCTGTGCAGATACAATATGAAAAAGCATCTATCATGTGTATCCCCCTCTACGGTGAGATCTCTAATGAAATGTATTTTTAGAATCGTAGTAACATTCCCACACCCATTGAATGTCAAATGTATCTCACGTTCTGCTAATTGTACCATTTTTCATTGCGTTATTAACTAAACGTATTATTTAGTTGTATGTAATTTATGTGCAGATACAATCTGAAAAAGCATCTATCGTGTGTATCTCCAAATCCTCTACGGTGAGATCTTAATGAAATGTATTTTTAGAATCTTAGTAACATTCCCACAACCAATGAATGTCATGTGTATTTCACTTTCTGGTAATTGTACCATTTTTGTCAAACGTTTCTCCATGCAGAAAAAAGTTTTTTTTCAAGTCTTTTTTCCTCTTTCATATGTTAGAGTTGATACTTTTTTATTTACTTTACTTTTAACTACGTGCCAAAGCGTTGTCACTACACGTGACATGTACAGGGTTATATTCTTTAGGATAGAACTATTTAAAAATTAAGATTATCTGAAAAGAGAATTAAAATTAATTTTTGAAATTAATATTTTCTAAACAAATGTGTGTATATTTACTGAATATAGAGGAATTAAGGGGTCACACCACGCAGTAGGAAATGCCGGATAAGTAGATTTAGGACAATATTTCTTACTGAAATTAAACCAGTATAGAGTTGTGCAACAGTAAATAGAAGTCCGTATATATAAGAGAATTGTTGATATGGTAAAATCACTTTCTCATGTATTTTAAAATAAATATTTTAATATTAAATATATTTCTTCCATGATATAGTCAGAAAGCATTAAGTTATCTTTGCCGATGACAATATATTTTTAAATCAAACTATTGGCTTTAATCTTCTGTGATAATACGTGTAATACGAATGATGATGTGATAACTGCGTGGTATTTCTCCAAAGTCCTGTATTTATGTAAATAAACTACTTTCTTTTGCAGAAATGGCTATTTTAAAATTTAATAAACACATTCATAGAATCATTCAGTAAATTATTAAGTACTTCAGAAATTGTAATATTATTTTGTAAAAGGAAAAATGAATTTATTGGTAAATAAAAGTCATTCTCCAAATTTCAACTTTCATTATTACCTTCTTTTTATTCTGTTTGTAAGGTAAAAGTTCAATCGACAGGGTATCTTACTAAGTTCAGTATAGTAGACTTTCGTAAGTTATAGCATGATCCAGTAAATCATTCAGTTTTTCTGAATCAGTTCTCTGTGAATTCAAAAATATGTTGATTCAGTGTAATTAGAAACTATAGCAGAAAATCCATGATTCGTTTATTGAAAGACTTACAGAAACAATCATATTAATTAAATAAACAAAATTTATTGAAATATTCAATTATTAACTAATTTATATACAAATTAATGAAGAAGTAATTACACTGAACGATACAAACTCATGAGACGAAGAATATAAATGTATACAGACAGCAGCAGATTGTCTTATTTAATTTTCAGAAATGAATCAAAATTTACTTTACACTACGAAATTAACAATACAAATGCTTATTCTCAATCACGACATCAGATGGTCTTGACACAGCTCATTAAATAATTTATGCTAGTTTATGAAACATGGATTTCGAAACCTCTGTATAAATAAAAAAACTTAACGGTTAAGACCTTTTCAGATTACTGAATACAAGAGCAAACCTTTATCATCTTGTATAATTACACATGAGTATGCACAATTTATTTACAGAAAATTACAAGAAATTTTCCTCAAACGAGACGTGCAGCACGTTGCAGGCCAAGTTATAGTGAGATAACAGAGTTCTTCCAACCATGTTCGAAAGAAACTCCCAATGTCGTAAGTGTTGAGTGTTCTCTGAAATTTTTAATGCACACTTTCACTGGAACATGTATTTCACAACAGTTTCCGTTGTCTTGAACAAACCAACCAGAATACGACCACCTAGATTCTTTGCTTCACCGCCTCTTCTCTGAAGCTTTAGGCATACTCCAGCGTGGTTTGCAAGCAACAATTTTGCCGACTTCATTCACGGAAAGCCGTGATTGTAAGTTTTTTACTTAAAGAGTATTGAATTCATTTTCTGTTCTTTCTAACAAAAGGCAAACGTCCTAACGGTAAAAGTATTTTTGCATACAATACGTTGTAAATTGTGCCATGGACAACCTCAACGACGTTTTATGTAAAGTCAAAAGCTGGAGCTCGTCATGAACTTGGACACGCTTAGCGGCTGCGCCTTTAATGTGCTTTCAATGTGTTTAGTTAAATTTGACAGTACCGTGCGGGCGAGTTCGTGTTGTCATTCGCTATGTTCTCCCGGAAGTGAGTCGACGATACCTTCTGGAAACCTACGAGTCCTTCGAATGTGGGCGACCTATGAGCCTCCTTTCTTCCCCGCTCGGCCCCATTCGCCTGCGGCTCGCGACCCCCCCCCCGATCCCCTTCCCCGTGGACTTGCGCCGAATCAACCCCCATGCTCCGAATCCTTCGTTGTCGTACTACGCTTCAGGATTGCGTGGATTGAATTTTTCCGGGAAATGCAATGTAATCTACTTCTCGTACTTCAAACAATTCCGTTTTGGTAGTGTTTTCCTTATTGCCTTTCCTTCCAGCACTTCAATTTTCATTTTCTGTTTTTAATGATACTTATCACTTAATGAAACTAACCATCAAAGAGTATCATTTCCAAAAAACTACCGGATATTTATCGAAAAGGAAGCAATAACAAATGTTGTAGGTATAAGATATCACTGATATTGTTGAACACGAAAAAGATTCCTGTCGCTTCCTTGTAAGAACAGAATGTATGAACAGACAAAATCACGTACCTAAAGTTCACCAACAGGAAGTGAAACAATAGACTTCTATTTCAAGATGACTCTGTCATAGAAAACAAACATTTAATAATATTGCACCCATGCAATTTGACTAATAATACGCCAATTTTTCTGATGTCTTACTACTGAGAGAAGAAGGAATAAATATCTGACTTCTCTCCAAACTTTCATCTCAGAGTAATATACCACAAGGACTTCTCTTGACCTTTTATACATCTACGTATAAAATAAATGATTATTCGTGATAAGTTGACTACTTTACGAATTTTCAGTTTATATCTTGCACGCTGCCACTAACGAGCGACAGAATCAAATGATGGAATGAGAGGACAAGACGTAAAAATGACGATAGCTACAAATGACAGAAAGAGAAAATCGAAATTAAAGTTAGGATTGAATAATTAATTTCAGAACATACATATGGAAATATTCTGTATACATCCTTTTAAGATAGTGTTTTATGCGACTATGCTTAATTTTAGTTACAAAAATTTATATCTGGCGATTGTTCGATTATTCACTCCGAGTGCAACTCAAAAGTCACGCGTCCCGTATGGGTAGTCCGTGTTTTATTGTGGGAGGTGGCGGTCATCTTCTCCCGCGGATGGTGAGATCCGGTCCCGACCTACAACACATCGGCTTGCGGGTGTTTTCTCCAACCAAGTATCTACCACAAGTGGAGCTCAGACCCAGCCAGAAAAACCTCAAAGCTCCAGACTGGTAAGCAGGCATGAGTGGTAGTGTAGGTCATGTAAGAGTGTGGGTAAGTAAGGAGGAGGTTAGGACAAGAACTAGAAAGGAAAGATCGCGCTCGGTTCCTGCACAACTCCTGCATTCGCCTGATGTTGATACAAGAAACTCCAGAAAACTACATATCAGAGTAGCCAGCCGCTAGAATTCTCCTTCCAAAAACGGGCGAATTCGACCCAACTATCTAGCTAGTGTCGAAAATCCTGAACCACTCGAACCCAAGAATCTCCCAGTCAAAGGCAGTTATCATTTATAAGGTATCTCTTGTACACGGCTTCCAAGTCAGAACTGAGGTGAAAAAAATATTATGTTGCAAATCTATTAGTATAATATATGAACCAAAATTAACTACAAAACAATTGCCTTTTGAAATTTATAAAATGAACTGCAAATTTATTTCTTCAGATTAAAAAAGTTAATAACAAAATAAATAAAATATAATCAATTCTAAATATCTTAATACATTTAGCTCAAAATTAATCCGAATAACTGTCAGAGATATTGGCAATTGCATTGTCTTTGTGATTGCTGTTTGGAAAATGTATTCTATACCATGTGCTGCACATATTAGTTCCAAGAGCAGTAACCGGTTCGTTTCTGTTCTTTATACTTTCTCGCTTTACTTCGTAAAATGAGACATAATTGTATTCGGGCGCCGCAAAATTGTGATTTTAGTCAGAAAAAAAAATCTTAGTTTCCTCTGCAAGCTTCGTTGGCTTCTATGATCTTGTGGGCTGACATGGGCACACAGTAGAATCTATGATGTACAGGAAGAACAACTGCTAGAAGGTTCAGTAAATCTTTGTATTTATTTCCTTTCATTTTTGTTTTTGTACTTTCACAATTTGATATAAGAAAGATAGTAATATAAGTATTAATGGAAAGAAGGAAGATAATAACTGGCTTTTTTCACTTATAAACATTATTACAAAGTTTATCGTCACTGCAAAACAGGAAAACTGCGTACATAAATAAGTCGACGTTGATGGCCAAGTCGCATACACCTCTTGGCCTCCAAATAAAACACACAATTTACTAATCAGCTTTCCTTTCACTCACCAAATTGCTGCAGGGTAGGGATGTGCACTTGTATCTCTCATCCACAATGTTACATTTATTAAGTACCCATTTGTACACATACATTTATTTTTTTTTTTCAAAAATCTCACTGGTATCTCTTGCCTTCTCACCTTACCAAATAAGGGCACTACATATCGACACTGCTCCTGTCAAAACATGATAAATGTTTTACGCATGACACGTTAAATACACTTTAAATACAATTACTTGTATATTCTACCTCCTTTACTGAATTCAGTATCTAGTTGAAGTAGTTTGTAAATAAGTCGTACATTCCCAAATTGTCTTTCTTCGCAAATATAGATTACTAAGAAAGCGAGTTGTAGATTGTTGATCTCGTAAAATCTAGATATAACTCACTACAAAGTAATTGATATTCTGAAGCTATTGTTGTATGTGGAGATTTTAACATTAATTTTCTGGACGAATCTTGTGAGAAGATCCATGCTATGTTAATGTACTCAGGCGGAATACAGTTAACAAAGAAGGAAATATATGAAATTATAGCGTATACGGCCGATCAAAGAATGCCCGTTCCCATGGGAACGAGATAAAGCTTGATCATAAATCCACAGTTTTAATGAGTAAGAGAAAGGAGTTAAATTCTAAACGAAAATCAAAGACATTAGTTTATCATTCGTTGTATCAGTAACACTAATTTCGAGAATAATAATAAGATAAAGATATTTGCTTTCACTGTCTCATGTAATAAGAGAACATTTATTTGTGTGTGTGTGTGTGTGAGCATGTCAGTTTAACAATAAACTGCGACCACTTTGACGACACTCTGGCCATTGTGGCGGCACAAATTGACTCACAAATACGTTTTCGTTATTTTAATTAGTATATAAATAAATTCTAATACCCGTATCTAACACAGTGGGAGCGCAGAGTCTCAGCAGTGGTAAGTAAACGGGTAAGTCAGCAAAATTCTTCCACGACTTGAATTGTCACAAAGAGAAATAGATCAATGACATCTCACGTACATTTTGCCTGGTATTGCCCTTGAACAATACGGTACATCCCACTTTTTTCAGCAAACTAACAGCATTCTCTCTCAGCGGCTAGTGTAAGATGTCTTTTCATACTTAGAACATATGCAGGTAGAATTTCCAAGAAGTCATTAAAATTTGAATATCTATCTATCTATCTATCTATCTATCTATCTATCTATCTATCTATCTATCTATCTATCTCTCTCTCTCTCTCTCTCTATATATATATATATATATATATATATATATATATATATATATATATATATATATATATATATAATCGTCTGACTTTTGCTTCATTGGTATATCTTTCTATATTAGAAATTATAGCACAAATGACAGCCCGAAATGTCGTTCAGAAACAAAACCACACAGAAAATGCAAATTATGTATACTTATCCCCTCCTCAGCGTGATAGACAGTTCTAATCCCTAAATGGTCGACGTCAGCAATTCCTGGAGCCATATTCATTCTGGATTGGTCGTTCAGAAAACTGATATGGAAGACAAATTAAATGTTCCCTAAGAGCTTGTCATGTGAGGGCAGCAAGACGAAGGAGTAAGTGGCGTACGCCCCGGAGAAGGCTCGCCCCGCCCCGCCCCGCCCCGCCCCGCCCCGCCCCGCCCCGCCCCCACGTCGCCGCGCTCGCCTCTCTGAGTGCGCGGGGCAGGGGGACACGAGAGGGAGAGCAACTCGGGCCCAGTGCAAGGCTTAACGGCAGCGTTCGGAAAGCGATCCGCCCACCTTCCGCTCGGGTGGGTCGCTCCTCCCCGCCGAGCAGCACTCGCCTGCTGCGCCCAATCCAGCCGCCATTCGGAGCACGTAAGGGCCGCCGGTGGCCGCGCCAAATCACCGCGTGTTGCCTCTAAGCTGTCGCTCGATAGGAGGCGAGGCGGCCTGGCCAGCCAACGACGCCCGGGGAGGAGGCGCTGGACGAGCCTCCGCCAGTTTCTCCAAAGACGGCTGCCCTCCTCGGTAGCACACCTCAGGTGCAAGCACAGTTTACAAAAGAAAACTTATTGACCAGGAATATTGAATACACAATTACTGCCATAACGAAAAATAGAAGTCTCGAATCGTATATATGCATCAGCACCAGAACAAATGTAGGTGTATATAAAAAAGAACAGTTATATTTTATCACATCTCAAATATCGCTTTAACACTGACTGTAGAATACAACTTTTATTGCATATACAATACAAATGTTGCAAATCGGAATTTGTGGATTTGTGTGTTTGCAAATCGAATCAAGATGCGGAGTTTGTGCAAGGTGTGTCATTTTTTAGTTGGCTGGGGTATTTGCTAGCTGTGTAACAATTTACAATCGATTTTTGCTTTCTCTTATACTAGTTTACACGGGACATATAGGGCATATAAACAGTGTAGACGTTCTGTGCAGCAAAGGAATGATGTGATTATATTTTTTCTTTATTTCTTTTGCACAAAAACAGCAAAGTGAATTTATAAATATGGTATAATTTCTTTAAAAACTCTGAAGTTTTGAGAATCGCGAAAGTTTAAATTTTCCACCCTTTCCTACTAATATAATACACTTACAGTTTTTTTCTTAACGGAACTTAATCTTCAAATCTAGGTCTTAAGTAATGTCATGTAATAGTTTTTTAATGAGTGGCTTTCGCGTAATTTCTTTTGTCAAATTGTGACAATTTTCTAAGAAAATAGGCAATAGTTTTAAACACTCGAATTTTATTGATTTTACCAGAGATCAAATTTTGATTAACAATACATCATATCAATTTTCATTATTACCTCTAAAGTTCCAAAATTTGGAAATATTTATTATATTTACTACTCCATTTTATTGTAAATATAATAATAATAATTATAGTAAAAAGTAGATCATATCAAGTTCCAACTACTTATTTTCCTCAACTTTATTGTATGTGTTTTACATTAATATTAATATTTCGAAAATGTTAACGGTTTCACCCGTCTCTCAATTTTCGCTGCTGCTACTACGTATACTTTTTCAAGATGTCAGTAGTTTTGGAGTAGTTTTCTGACAAATCCTGAATATTGTCTTAAAATACCTACGCAATATTTTCTCAAAAATAGTTTGTTTGTTTTTTTGTAATATACTAAATACTTTTTTACGTTTGGAAATGATTAAAGATCCGATTTTCATTAAAACTCTAAAATATCTAAAATTGTAAAATTCAATTCTTTTTTACTTTTTTATATTTTAAAACTGTCCTACACCGTGAATATTGAAACTAGATATTTGTATTTGAACGAAATGTATTCCTCAATATGACAGTATTAAATCCCTTAATGTGCAATTTTTTAGTATTGTTTAGTAATTTCGTAACTATTAGTAGTGTTTTGTAATTTCGTGTTAAATTTTAGAAAATTTTCTTAAGTGTTACTATCAATGAAATGTAAAGAATGAGTTGTGGGCAGCAGTTGGGAATGAGTTGAGAATGAGGTGTAGGCGTTATCCGTCCTTATTGCACCGCCTGTTAATGAATCGCTCGCTGCATCTAGTAGTCTGCAACGAGTAGTTCCATTTTGCATCAGAATTCCGTTCATCCTGAAAGGCGAAGCGGTTCCATCGATCCACGCTGGTGATGGCTGCGGTTTTTACAGCTAAAATGAACGTTGTGGCTGCGGTACGAAGGACAATGCGGTGGGAGAAAAGGAAATAAGGAGTGCAATTTAGTACACGCGAAGTCAAATTTAGGTAGACTGATTTATTCTGGCGCATTTTACCGGTTTTTAAAATAATGTAGAGAGAAAATGGCAAGGCTGGTTACATGCATGTGATGGAGCTCGTTAGAGATATTTATAAAGCATCTGTGAATTATTCAATTTAAACGTACACTATAAAATTTGTGCCATGTAACCCAAATAGTACTTTCATACATTCATTTACGTAATCTAGAAGTATTTGAAGTTGTACTCAGGAAGACATTATTTTTTACTTTCTCGCATATACGAATATAAGAAGAGAATGTATTGTAATCGTGCGCCGGAAAACGGCGAATTTTCAAGAGAAAACTCTTATTATCGGACGCTAATAACGAAAAAGTGGACAAATCATGTTGCTATATATAGTAAATTACTTCATCTAATACACGGTGTATCCCATGTTTTGTGGGTCCTTGACATCGAAAAATTGATTGTCGGCAAACTGTCTGTCTGTCCGTATGGTTAACGCTGGCGCCTAAACCGTTTAGGCAAGTTTCTCCAAAATTGATATTTTCCGGACAATGTGAATAACCTCGTAGCTTTCCAGAGGATATTTTGATTTTTAGGAAACGCTTAAAAGAATGGCACAGGTGTTCGTTGAAATCACTGATTTTTTCAAAAATTGCAAAAGTGCAATATTCTTGGTCATCTTCCTACAACTACACTAATGAAGATAGTGATATTTTTCCTAATGAAGTATGTTCTTTAAATATATACACTATGTTATCAAAAGTATCCTGACACGTAGCTGAAAACGATATACCAGTTCGTGGCGGCCTCCATCGGTAATGCTGGAATACAGTAGGGTATTGGCCCAGCCTTAGCGTTGATCACAGCTTCCACTCTCAAAGGCATACTTTCAGTCAGGTGCTGGAAGGTTTCTTGGTGAATGGCATTCTTCACGAAATTCTGCACTGAGGAGAGATATCGATGTAGGCCTGGCTCGAAGTCAGCGTTCCAAAACATCCCACAGGTGTTCGATAGGATTCAAGTCAGGACTCTGAGCAGGCCAATCCATTACAGGGATGTTATTGTCGTGTAACCACTCCACCACAGGCTGTGCAGGATGAACATGTGTTCGATCGTGTTGAAAGATTCAATCGCCATCCCCGAATTGCTCTCCAACAGCGGGAAGTAAGAAGGTGTTTAAAACTTCAACCTAGGTCCGTACCGTGATAGCGCCACACAAAACAACACAAAATGTGTGGAAGCCTCCTCTATGAAAAATATGACCACCCCATAACACCACTTTCGACGTGTCCGAAGAATCACATAGTGTACCTTGAAATAAGGTCATGTTCAATTTTTTGAAAATGTGAGTAGTTTCCGTGCAATTTTGCGCGAAAGACAGACAATTCTTATTTTTTGTAAACAATTGTTTCTCAAAAACCGCTTCAAATATTTTCTTTAAATTTTCTCCTCCAATGTAACGAGAAATAGTAAAATATTTGGTGCTACGTAGACCCACTTTCGGCGAACAACGTATTTTCGAAAATTGGAATAGTTAACATTTCAAAACTAAATCACTCAAGATATTTTTACCCTTAGACAATGTGTGTTGTAAAAAATTAGCTCTTTAAAAAAGGTTATGTACAATTTTTTGAAGAAACGAGTAGTTTTCGCGTAATTTAGTCATGAAATTAATGCAATTCATAAAAAAACATTTTCTCAAAAATCTCTCCGATGTTTTTCTTCAAATATTTTCCAGAGATATAAGAAGGGATGCTTAAACGACTGGCATGGGTCTCGTTTTAGTTGAACTCTCTGAAATTTCAAAACTTGAAAGTGCAGAAATAATGCGAGAAAGTATGTACTCTTATAAGACCACTCGTTTTGGTGTTTGAATGTATATTGTAATATTCTGCCCTCTATCCTATATTGTAATATTCTTACAAGAATCTAAGATCTGTCATCTGGCAACCTTTGAGTCGAGCGGTTTAAAGTGTTAGAATTTCCGCAGCCAAGATGCCATAGTTGCGAGCCCGAGAGGGTGAACGGCCGATCATTTCGTAGAAGCTAGTTAGGGGGAGGGGTGCGGGGGAGGGGGTGCGGGGGTGAGGGTGCGGGGGTGGGGGCGATGAAGGGCGAATCTTCCTGCGCCTGCATAATCACGCATTGCCCATTTGTTTCGGCGAGAATCAAAGTACTGTTACAATATGTTTCTGAGTTCCTGATTCCGTTCTATTGCTCTCTAATATTTTATTTTTCTGTAAGATTTCTTGATTATTACTTAATCAAGAAATGTTATTTTACCAAGATCAAGTTTAAGATAGCACTGCATTTATGATATCAATGTTCTTTTTTCTTAGTTCCAGTTTAATTTCTTAAACGTGGACATTACAATTTAGAACCTGATGTGCCAGTAGGACTTCTATATTTTTTCTCAATTAATGCATGATTGAGGTAAGATTGGCCATCTTTCCAATAAATCATGATGATTCTCTCTCTCTCTCTCTCTCTCTCTCTCTCTCTCTCTCTCTCTCTCTCTTAATTATACATTTCCTCTTAGAGACGTTTCCCAGGTAACAACCATTTCGTGGGAATGAATTTGATTCGTGATTTGTGACGCTGAGTGCTATCTGAACCAAATTGCATTACATTGGGAGATTGCGCAATGCGATCACGTGTTTGGCGTCACGGAGGGCGTTGAAACGTTGAGAGCAGGGCAAGGTCGATGGACTAAGCAGTGGGAGCAAGCATGGATGTCGACACTCCCTTAGCCAGCCGTTGCAGGTGCGTGAATTCCCTCACCTGCTGCCTGTCACAATGGTATCATTGGTTCTAGCGATTCTTTACATTTCCGCTCCAAACTGCTTTCTTGCAATATAAGGAATCACAAAAGATATTCTAGGCTGTAAATACTATCAATTTTATTTTGAATGGTGCAAATGTGCCATTTTATTGAGAATGGCGTTCACTATGTAAAGAAAACGTCCATTGGGCGAGAGAAAAAAAGAAATAGTACAGTCAGTACAGTGATTATTCACTTTTTCTTATACACCATTATACATAAAGCGACGTATGGAGAGTATTCTTACTTTCTCGTCTTTCATAAGAAAAGAAAATATTGCCGGAAGTGAAATGCATGTTTTTACTCGGGAACGGTCGGTGATCTTTGCCCCGCTGTATGGAGAAATCCGGCGCCCACCTACAGACGACTAGCGGGGTTTTCCCCAACCAGGCATCTCTCAGCAACGGGGCACCACCCCAGCCGGGTCAAGCTCTTAGCTTCTGACGTGTCTCCTGGCATGTGTGCTTGTAGTGCGTGTTAGTATGTGTATGTAAGGGGTGTATGCAAGGGGTGAGGATAGGACAAGGAAGAGAAAAGTCTGATCGCGCGCGGTCCGTGGGCTGTTTGGTAAGGTACTACTCCGCCATTTGCTTGGTGTTGATCGGATAATCCACGTAATACTACCGATCAGAGCAACCGACCGCTAGAATCCTCCTCCAAACAGCGACTGAATTCGACTAGCTAAAAAGCTAGTGTCGAAAATGCCACCGTCGGCACTCGAACCTAGGACCTCCCGGTCAGAGGGACTGCAGTGACATATGTTGATGCCCTGAGCCATCTCTCCAAAACCAGCAATGCTGAAGCAGGCTTTTTTTCGTTTGGTGACTCTCCTTAAGGTCAAATTTCATAACTAATTCATGACGATTGGCACCACAATAAAAATTACAGTAGAAAATCCATAACATTTGTTACCGAAACTGAAAAAACAATAATGAAATAGAGTATAGGAAGAAAACTATTAAACTAAACTAATTAAATTTTAAAATATATTTTTAAAATTCATTGAATTTAAGGTAATAGATTAAATCGGCGAAACATTAATTACAGATTCTAAGGAAAATTTAGTTTTTATAGAAGTTTTCTGCTATAAAAAGCTATTACTCCAAGCTCTCATACAATTATTTACTTCATTTACATTGAGCAATAAAAACTTTTTTACTTTCTGAAGGAGATTGAAGCACATTCATTAGCCCCGTGAAAGACGATTTACTTCAGCGGTACTAAACCTCATTATGCCCGACGATTATCTTGCGTTCTGGTTCCTCGGAGGGTGCAGTCTTCCTTAATTCGCATTCCACTCCAAGAAATGTTATGGGTGAATGTCTGTAGAGAATTCAAATGCATGAAGTTGCATCATGTGTGATGATCCAATACCCACTTTCAGGCGTGGGTGAAGGATGAGGCTTGAGACTTTATATTGTCCCTTTTCCTGAACATATCATAGTAATGATTTATCGTTGTCTTCTACTATTCGAAGTACAGAAGGATTATTATTGATAGACGCAAGCTGGAATGAGATGAATGTGTATAGATGAATTATTATGGTCTTCAGATGGGATACATTAGGCTAAGAGAATGCCAATCACGAGTCAACCATGGATGAAAGCATCCATAGCCCCGAACTTCACTGATGTCCAAACCCCTGTGCCAATGAACATCCGCGGCCAACAGACAGCACAGCACCCCTTTGAAATGAATGAAAACTATCAAAAACTCTTATACTTATTTTCTATCAAGACAAAGTACTTACGTTGTAAAGAGAAAGTTTTAATACTGCGTCAGATATGGGAGATTTTCTATAAAATAACTCGAATTCTGAGGCCCTGCTGTCGAAAAAGTTGATAAATCTTCTTCTTAGATGTAGCGAATTACTTCCTCGAACTCGTTGTGTAGCCATAATCCAGGTTTTGAGGGTCCTTGATACCGAAAAATGACTGACGGCAAACGTCCGTTTGTCAGTCCATCCGTCAGCGTTTTCGCAAATCTCTATTTTCGAAAATTAAAAACAAAAAAGAGCACTACAAAATAACAATATTATATAGATAATTTTTTTATGAAATGTTATAAAAATACATCTTTAAATAAGGTTGTGTACAATTTTTTACAAAAATTAACATTGCAAAACAATAATATTCATTATAGAAATCTATTTTTAATGAAACTCGTTCTTTAAAACTAGATAGTGAAATAATAGAATTGAAAATTTCTGAATTTTAAAATTGCAAATGTAAATGATCAACTTCTGTTTGGGCGCCTGTAAGGGTGATTTTAGCTGTGGAACTGGAGGTGTATGGGTAATGTAACTGACGTAACTCTAAGGGCCTGTGTTCGAATCTCGGCGCAGAACAAAAACGTGTGCTGGTTGGAAGCACTTTTGCAGGTTCATGTTAAATTATAATATTGCGTAGTCTGTGTATGTAATGCGAGAAAGTGTATGCTGTTGTAACACCACTAGTTTTGTCACGAATTTAAATGATTCAATTTTCTAAATACAGGTATTTTCTTACCGCAAGAACGAGTTAAGAAATTCCGCGCTGTAGAGCGTAATATATAGGCTCCTAAAATCCTTTATCGAAGGACAGCTAAATTGTTCGAGGCTTCTTGGTGTCCTTCAGGAAACTTTCTCCCTTGTGCGAGCGTGCTATCAAGAAATTACGGGGGCGGGCCGGCGAAGGGCGTTAATTATGTAGCTAATGCGGCCCGGAAGGGGCGCCGAGAGGGCGACGGCGGGCGTAGCGGCACGGGGCGCTGGCCGCCATTGATTTCTCATTAAAGATGCTGCTCTCCCACTAGTAGTGGAGAGGACCCTTCACCCATTTTATCACCTGCGAGACGAAGTGGTTCGCCCTTGAAGAGGCGGCAGAAAAATGCACATGGAAGCAGAAATCAAAGCGTACCAATTACAGATCCCACATTTGCACATACTCTTTAAAAAGAAATTACAGAGATACGCATAAGTGAATATATGTAAAAATATAATACTATTAATTATATTGAGACAATTTGGTGCATTGATAAAAATATATTGCGTGCAGAAAAATTTGAAACCCGACCGGTTGATGTGGCTGAGCGCATCAACTGATGACAGTTTAGTGCCTCGGACCGGGAAGTCCTACGGTTCTAGAACCGACGGAGGCAGGATTTGCAACACTAGTTCGATAGGTAGGTGGAATTTAGCCAGTCAGGAGAAAAACTACAGCGGCCGGCTGCTCTAATTGGTAGTTTTCTGACGTTTCGCCTATCAATGCCGGCGCACTATCCTAACAAACGGGCCACAGACCGCGCGCGAACTTTTTGTATGTCCTACACTCACCCCTCACACATTACGCACTACGCATACTACACACGCACATCACACATTACGCATACTACACATGCCTACAGACCAGTCGTGAGCTCAGAGCTTTCCCGATTGGAGGCGGTGTCCCGCTAATGCGAGATACCTGGATGAACAAAGCCACGCAGGTCGACGTGTAGGTCGGAAAAGAATCTCGCCATCCAGTGGGGGAAGAACCCCGCCAATTCATGCATGCACTACACCATAGGACTAATAACCATTACAGTTGACACACCCGGAAACATAAAATAATTAATCACTCAATAGTAATCCGAAGTAAATTTCAAATATTCCGTTCAGACATTCATATTCTGTCTTTACTTAATGTAAAGGCAATTAACATATTTATTAGTGTTCTGGAAATGAAAAAAAAATATATAATTATTTATTCTGATCAACAAACAACTCAAAGGCAATCCTCTTCTTCACTCAAATATTTCGGTCACTTTTTCTGTATTTTTAGGAATATTTTGGTCAAAGGTTAACTCATAGAGTGCAGCGTTACAAAAAAATTACCATACCTTCAAATTCCCTTATTTGTATTTATGTTGGAAACGTTGCCTCCAGCTACGGGTCAGGAAGGTAAATTTATCACAGTTTTCAACTTTGTTCCATAAAAAAAACTAACTAAATCACTCTATGAAAAATATAATCTCTTCACCTCTTTTAAACATAGAAACTGAAATCTCCATTCAAAATAAAGATGAGTCAATGAGTTTTATCCGTCAACGTTCCTCGATTGATTTATTTGTTAGTGATTACGAATTCATCAACTGCTAACGGCATTAGTCCCGTTGGGGCAGTGAGTGTTTCCATCGCGGGAGGTGTCTAGCGAGATCCGGCGCCGACGTATGTCGGCTTACGGGAATTTTCCCCAACCAGGTTTCTCCAACCAGTGTGACACCGCTCCAGCCGGAACAAGCCAGAAGTTCCAGATTGGTCTCACGACATGTGTGGTAGTTCATGTAAGGATGTGTATATGAAAGGGAGAGGATAGGACACGTGAGAGCAAGGAAATACCACGCGCCATCTTTGGCCCGTTTTTAGAGTACTGCCCCGGCAAGCACCTGGAGTCGATAGGAGATACCACGAAAAACTACCGATCAAAGCAGCCGGTCGCTATTGTTCTCCTCCAGACAGCGAGTGAATTTGACCTAGCTGTCTAGCTAATTTCTCAAATCCTGCCACAGTCGGAACTCGAACCCAGGTCTTCACGCTCAATAGAACTGCATGACATTAGTTGATGCCCTGAGCCACCTTTGCCGGTGCCAACCTTCTTCCAGTACGAAGGAATCTATATTATTAATTTCCAATGCTCGCAGAAGTTGAAAAAAGCTATGAATCCTCTACAGTTTATTCAGAGATGTCTATGATTTTGTTACATACTAAGGAGAAATAAACATCCATAATTAACTAGGGACCTGCAGCAGCAAAAATGCTACTGGACAAAACCTGACAAAATGTTTTTTCCGAAACGTAGCACGCAGACTGCTCGAGAAAAGAAATAAACTAATCTCATAAAACACTGCATCAAATTAAATAATTTAATAAAAACCTTCTTCACAAATACTGCAATAACATGTAATAATATTCGCAGTACAGCAGTTCTTTACATACCATGGATATATAAAAAAAGGTGCTGCACGTAATGCAACAAATTACGGAATACTATGACCTACTAGAAAAATCACATGGCCAAACACATTCACTAACATATTCACAAGGGTTAAAATGTGTTACAAAAACGCTCACTTTACCAAAGAGCATCTAGCACCACGGGCGCTCGAAGGCCGAGCGGCGAGGCGAGTTCAAAACGTTCACTTAAGCACAGAGCGTCTAGCGCTCAGGTGCTCACGGGCCGAGCGACGGGGAGAGGTTCCCAAGTGCCCGGGGAAAGCAACGGACAGTCAGCAGGCAGGTGGAGCCCGTGCGCTCACTCGCCATTGCAAACATCATAACTTCAGGGAACGTTAGTCTTCGTAATCAGTCTTATTGTCATAATCAGCGACACTGTGTCGAACTAATCAAACTCAACAAACTCTGCACACCTTTACCGATAGATCCAAGTGTTATTTATGGTGATTTTTCCTTTAAATTGCCTAGGAGGCTAAAGCTTACAGACCAATGAGGAGCTTCAAAGCAAATATCAGGCCCAACTCAAATCAGTGGCAGCAATGTTCGACGGAGAGAGAATGAAAATGCTTATTCACAGATAAGACAAATGTCTGAATCTTCACGGCGGTTATGTAGTAAGGTAACCATTTACTATTAAATTCATTTTTCTTGACTCTTTTCCTTTTCTTATAGTCCACCGGTGGTTAAAAATGGTACCCGTATTTGTAATAATAATAATAATAATAATAATAATAATAATAATAATAATAATAATGATAATCATGATGATGATGATGATGATACTACTACTACTACTACTACTACTACTACTACTACTACTACTACTAATAATAATAATAATAATAATAATAATAATAATAATAATACGTACATGAAAAGGCCATGGTTGTATAAAGCGTGAAAATCATTAAGCAATCTTTTCCGTTAGCCGCACCTGTCGCCTCCGCCAGTATGTCTGTCTGTGGCCAACACTGGCGCCTAAACCGTTCCGCCAATTATCTCCAAAATTCATATTCCCCGATCGATTTAAATGAATCCAGAATCTTCTGAGTTTGAAATTAATATTTCGATTTTAGGGGTACTTTGTATGAAGCCTCAGCAATATTTTCTAAATTTTCTGAAAATAGGACCAAATTGTTTCTTAAACTTTTCCGCGGATAACTTAAACTAAGCTCGGGAGAATAATGTAAATCTATTTTTGTTGAAATTGCTCATTTTAGAAATTTACAAAAGTTCAAAAATATTTCGGGATTTCCTATAAGTACAATATTGAAGATAAGAATTTTTTCCTTAATGAAATATTTTTTAATAACATCTGAAAATAAAAGCATGTACAATTTTTCAAAAATATGGGCAGTTTTCGAGTAATTTTGAGTGAAATATATGCAATTTTTAAAAAATCTCAAAATCTTCTCCAATTTTTTCTTTAAATTTTTCTCGTCGTATGTATCAAAGAATGGTAAAAAATTGTAATATCCCTATTTCCGGCAAATTCCTATTTTTGTATCAAAACGACAAAATTTACGATAGATATGTTTGACATAAACAAAATAAAAATAAAAATTTAAAAAATCAGCTCTTCAAAAAAGACCATTTGGTACATTTAAAAAAACGTGATATCTGCAAATTTTTTACGTAATGACTGCTTGAAATAAATGCATTGTATAAAAAAACATTCTCTCAAAACTCGGTAAGATATGAGCTGTACTGCAATAGTTAGTTCTGGAGCCAGAGTCACAACACGATCAACCCGTTTCCCAGTTATAAACCAATTTCAACAAATGAACTTGAATTAAAGTCACTACATAAGTATTAAACTACAAGGACAAATGTACCATAATATATTATTCTTTCAATATTCCACACCTGAATCACTACATTCGCTTCACTGAATCTCTGAAACATAGGCTTTCATGAACTTCATGTCTGTATATTTCACATTGTCTTGCCAAAATAAAAATATTGTTTATCCAAAAATGTGCTCATGATATCCGATTTGTGGCCATCTGAACTCTCAATTGAGAAGTGTAGTTCTTCTACAATACGAAGATTTTGGACAAAAATGCAGACGTTTTTGAGGAAGCTTGGTATGAACGTTTTGAAAATGCGATTTTAGTTTTCCTATGCTCAATAACTTATGAATTAGTGTTCAATCGTGTGTGCTTTATTTATCATTGTGTTGTGTTTATGCCCAACACAAAGTAGTTTATTACTACAATTGCTTCTCAAGTTTAATTCAGCCAGTTTAAAATCACGTTTCATCATTCATGAGGTAAATTTCCTCCTTAAATCTTCGCTGACTCTAATAGCTTCCTCAAATCAGTTCCTTTCTCAAATATTGCAATTAATTTTACTATCAATGATGCCCACACGACACAACTTAAAACATTTTTAGCATTTTATAGAGTAAGTGGCATTTCACAATCAAGAATAATAATCACTATTCATCTGAAATCGTGCTACGATGTTAAAACGTCGGAATTTACAACGCACGTGATTGCCTAAAACGGGGCGTCCAACTGCGAAGAGTGAGTACGTGTATGCCTTGATGGCAATATTGAGACATTGCGTAATATGTCTCTCAGTCTCGTATGTTTAAATTACAGGAGCTAACGCTGCCGCTGAAGCACCGAAGATGCAATGTGTTGCTGCAAATCGGTGCACAGACCGATACGAGTTGGTGGTAAAGACCGAGAAGACGAACTCGGAACCAGAGGGTTAGTTCGTGACTGATCGTAGTATCTTACCGTAGAGGAGGTTTGTCGCTCAGCGCAGTGAGTGCAGTCCTGAAGCCCATGGATTACGGTAGAGCTGTGATTTAATTCAATAGAGTAACAGTAAAGCAAGTGAAACAGTGATAGGTAATAATAGAAAATTATAAAGTGTTGATGCGGAGTGAATCGCTTTCGCGAAATTAGAAGAAATATGTTTTATGATAAAAAAAAGACCTTGACACATGTTGGAATTGATACTGCTTTTACGAACTCTATTCTGTATGCATTCCTTGAAAACAGTGTGGCTTTAGAAATACAAAGAAGAAAATTAGGAGTATGAAAACTGGCTATTTATATTGTGGCAGGTCTATAATTTTGTTAGATACCCAGGATAGAAAAAACTAAAACCGTCTATATTATCAATTCCAATGTGCGCAGAAACTATAAGTACATTCTACTGCCTCTGGTCTTTTGAAAGGTGCCTATGGGTTTGCTATACACCTCGGAATGCGCTGAAAATACAAAAATATTTACATTACTAATTTTCTATGTGAATAGATATTGAAAGAAAATTATGCATTCGGACAAGTGATAGTCGTCTATGGTTTTGTCAGGTACCCAGGAACTCGGGAAGAATATAAATACATTTATAGTCTGAACCCCTGAAGTTGTCTACAACAAATATCATCAAATCGCCTGGAGAGATCGCAATGGGGTGTGAGACAAATTGTGTTAGAAGACAGGAGGAAAAATTTCGTTTTCTAGTTTAAACTTCTTAATATGTTAGAATTAGGCACAAATTTTATTATTAAATCGGAAATATATATTTTTCCACCATCCTTGCAATGATGAACCATTTAATTGAGGATAACACGAGCCGTTACAAGTATTACGATGTGCCTGAATATTTTCGTATTCTTCAAATCTAACTAAACAAGACTCTATTGGGAGTACAGAAATGAACAAAATTGAAATTAAGAAATATGAAAGTACTTTTAAAACTGTTTAAAGCGATATACTAAGATTTTAATATTGATCCAAACTAAGATAGTTTTAACTAATTAGGAAATTCAGGACTCTAAATATGAAAACACTCTTTAAACAGAGTTAATTGATTTATGAAAATTCAATTTTAACACATTATTTAACAACGTGCTAACTCAGGAAGTTGTAATTTCACGTACGTAACGAATTCAGCAACCATTAAAGAATTCACCAAATATTGTGACAGGAAGAACAGAACATTAGAACAGACAAACTTATTACATATCACACCCTTTTCAATATTTCTCAGACAAGGTTTTTACAAGGGAAACTCTGTTTGATAAGCTATGCAAACGAAAGAAAGAACAGATGGGCAAATGTATAAACTTTTGAAATCTTTTTGACAAACGGAGAAAGCATCTCGTCTCCAGCTGCCTTCAGAACAGGGGGCGGTAGCCAAAGGGGCAGCTTGGGGCACGAGAAGAAAGGAAAGAGAAAAGGAAGTGGAAAACGGGTAAGGTGAAGGCCGGAGGGAAGCGAGGAAAAGGGTGCCCGCGGAAACGCCGCGATTCAGCTCACGCAGTCGGAAACTCCTAATAAACGGCGCGACTAGTCTCCCATTACAGATGATAATGAGACGTAATCACGTAGCCGAGAGCTCGCCTCGAAACGCAATTAAAAGGCGCCTGTAATTGGCCCCCGGCGCTGCACAAGAACGTCGGATTAAGCGGTGTTGACAATTCAATTCTTTCCTCTAAGCGAAAATCTGCAGGTACTAGATGGAGAGGGCGAAGTAAAAACTGATTGAATTTACATTTTCGAAGCTTGACTTTCCGTCTTCTGCCATTTACATATCGACGGCACAGGTCGAAAAGCGGATTTGAATAAAATAATTTTACGATTCTTTGGCTATTTTAAGCTACAGACGGAAAGGAAAATGAGAGAACAATGTCTTGATATATATCATAAATTCTAAACAAGCATGTTTCACGACAACTTTGGAGAGCAAATACATTTTTATAGTAGCTATGCAGAAGTTTCTAAAACATAAGATAAAAACATACGCTATAACATATATATTGTAAATTATGTAAAATGCGTAACAGAGATGTAATATGAATTCGCTTTTTTATTTTAAATGTTTTATTGTCCTAGTTCGGCAAAATTATGACTTTCAAGTGTTTTCAGGTTATATAGTATACATAATCGATTTTTGAACTTCATTTTATGGTATATGAACACAATAATATGAAAACAATAATATTAGAAACTATCGTACTAAAGATACGCAGGAAGGGTCCTTCAAAAAAATACATGAAGTATTTGAAGTACAAAATACTTTTTAATTTACGAATGTCGGAAACTGTTTTATATGTAATTAAGGAGGATGAAGTAGGTCTTTAGAATATCTTCATTTTTATCGTGGAAAATAATTGACTGATTTACCTAAAGTGTAAAAGTGAAAGGCTGGGCAAGGTGAAAGAGAAGAGTAGAAATTGGAAGAAAGTTTAAGAACTAAAGTTTTCAGAGGTTCAATAAATAACTCTTTTAAAATTTGGTTATTTCTGATACACCGTGGTGCTTTTAAAACGTCTCTTAAACATTTGTTTTGCAGTACTTCCAGTTTTCGAAGGTTGCTTTTAGCGGAACCTCCCCATATTGATCAGGCGTAGGTCAGTGAAGGTCGTTTAATGTATTTAAATATTATTAATACTGGGTCTATTGATAATTAATATTTTCTATTACAAATGGATACAATTTTAATATTTTTATGTATTTTATTCGCAATCAATGTCATGTGGTTTTCCCAGGTTAGTTTAGTGTTTATTTGAAGTCCTAGATATTTAACAGGAGTGTCATTTAGAATCCATTTTACTGCCTGATTATTAATCCAATCCAATCTTCTTGTTCGAATTCATTTTATATGCAGTTGAAAATCCATTGTTATATGTGAAGATTTCAATATTGGTTTTCTGAGCGAATTTCACGAAAAAGATCAGTTTCTCAATTTACTGCATTCTTTTAATTTAGATATTACAGTGAACCTTCACGAAATACATTTACATCACAAAAAGCAATAGATCAAATTATAATTAACAAAACCACAAATAGATATGAAATGAAACCTACTAATCTACGTTACAGTGTCCATGATACACAAATTCTTACAATTACTAATAATATGAACACTGACACAAATTATTCCCGCATGTGCAGAGCATTCAATAATGTTAATATAAAATTATTTACGGCCTACTTGCTGAAGGAATCATGGGACACAGTTTATAACGCTGTTGACACAAATGCAAAATATAATCTATTATTCTCAAAACTTTCATTTTACTTTAACGCATGCTTTCCTCTCAAAAACAGAAAATTGAACAATTCACAGAAAACACAAAGGATCTGAAAACACTTGGATCACACAAAGTATAAGAACATCGTGTAAAAACAAACGTACGCTTTACTTTATTTCTAAACATTATAACGTATCACCCGGTTTCCATGTCTACTTCCGAGAATACTTGATAAAAGTAATAGTACA
Source organism: Gryllus longicercus (assembly GCA_038098605.1). NCBI lineage: Eukaryota > Metazoa > Arthropoda > Insecta > Orthoptera > Gryllidae > Gryllus > Gryllus longicercus. The sequence goes on along the minus strand of JAZDUA010000109.1, from coordinate 3,474,606 downwards.
GGCAAAAATAAAGAAAAATAATCATAGTATTTTAAACGCTAGTAACAAAACTAAAGCAATGTGTAATATAGTAAAAAATACGACCACATCATCTCGTTACTTAGTAGAGAATGTTGTTTTAAAGGATAATGAAAGAGAAGCCAGTAGTCCAAAAAAAGTGGCAAATCTCTTCAATTAACACTTATCTAGAATTGCGGCTGAACTCACGATGAGACTAAAACCGTCACATTCAATATCTTTACCTACCCAAAACATTTTCGACACGATGTTTATTTCCGAAACTTCTTCAAACAAAATCTTACGAATAGTCAGTAAACTAAAAAATAAATATTCATCTGGTTTAGATGAATTTCCGGATTTTGTATTGAAAACGTGTGTACATGCCTTTATACACCAGTTAACTCACGTTTTCAATGCTTCTTTATGCACAGGAATATTTCCAGATATTTTCAAAACAGCAAAAATTAAGCCACTTCTTAAAAAAGGGAGCAAAAATGAAATTCAAAATCACCGACCAATTTCTCATTTGTCAGGTTTCTTTAAAATATTAGAGAGGCTTTTCTATACGGGAATGGAAACTTTTCTCAAGAAAAACGAAGCGTTTTCAGTCTCACAACACGGGCTTAGAAAATCCAAATCTACGGAAACTGCCATTTTTTTCTTTTCTTAAAGATGTTGCTTCATCAATGGACCAAAATGAAGCACCCATTGGAATATTTTCAGATCTTTCGAAAGCTTTTGTCGTTATTGACATCTTGCTACCAAAATTACATTTTTATGGAATTTGTGGTATCGCCCTAGATTGTATACCTTAAACATCGATCTCAAAGAGTAGAAATACCGTTCTGGAACGAAAGGACATTATTTACTTTTCTTTCCTATTATTTACCAATTGAATATATGGTTTCGCAAGGCTCGATCTTAGGCTCTATCCTCTTTTTGTTATGCGTAAACGATATGCCGTCGTCTATTAAAAACGGAAGAACGGTTCTGTTTGCCGATGACACGAATGTTCTTTATAAAAAATAAACAATAAATAGTACGAATTTAGAAGTTTCGAATTGGTTTTGTAATAACATATTAATAGTTAATGAAGGAAAAATAGTTTCAATGCATTTTTGCATTTCAAATCAATCGCATGCTCCATTGAAAATGAATAATATACAATTAGCTGATGTTCAGGTAACAAAATTTCTAGGTCTCTCAATTCAGTCAAACATCAAATGGAATGTACATATAATACAATCAAACACTAAATTCAGTAAATTATGTTACGCATTCAGAATTCTATCAAATTCTGTCAGCCTTCATGCAGCTCATTGCGTTGCAAATGTAGATTCCCGCCTGAAATATGGTATACAATTCTGGGAAACTCATCATGTAGTACTCAGACCTTTAGATTGCAAAATAAATGTATTCGAATAATGAAAAAATGCCATCCGCGTTACCCTTGCAAGCTTCTCTTCATTGAGCTTGGAATCTCAACACTGCCTTGCATATGTATTTACGAATCTGTAAGATATGTCAAACTGACTTACGTAACGGTGGGAACATATTTTAAAGCAATACTAATATTTATAATTACGACACACGAAGTAAAAATCACGTTCATCAAGTGTCGGTATCAACTGCTCACTATCAGAAATCCACAATACATGTACGTGACTTAACAACGCATTGCCAGATGACATTAAACAATTGAAGTCGGTTCACAAATTTAAGTTAAAAGTAAAATCTTTCCTGCTGCATAACTGTTTCTATACAATTAGAGACTATACTGATTATCGAAAAGAAAAATAATGTTTATTTTAACAAAACAGTGATATATAATTAATTAGTTTACATTTGTATTGTATATTTTTTTTAAAGACTTAATGTTTGTAACAAATAATGTACTTCAGTTTCCGGGTCAATGACCGCCATCTCGAGTAGGTTTTTGTCCATTTTCCCTTATCCATTGAGCAAATGCTAAGATGGCCTCGTGTTTTCTTCTGGACGTAAATGTACCTTCACTATGCGCACGTTTTGTTGAACTCACCATTTGCATTGTAATGGTAAGAGTAGAGGCAAGGGCGAGTTGCTATTTTGTTAGCAATGCAGAAAAATCATACTTCGCAATTCGTATACCGATACAAATAAGTTTTCTGTACCTCGGAAACAAAAATGACTATTTTTCAAATATTGCTAATCTTGCGATTTTTAAAATTGATTTTTATTTATTTGTGTTAAACGTTTACTCATCTTTCAACCATTTTGGATAAATTGACTGGAAAGGATTCTGGAACTCAAGAAAACGTGCGCAGATAAACTTTTCCCATCTACGTCACAAACAGTTTTTACTGTTTGTTGACTAAATAAATATAAATCTAAATTGTTAGGGGATAAGTAGGAAGAATCGGTTTTAAGGATAAGATTTTAGCTTGAGATTTTTGATGATTTACATTTATTTGCCAATAATTGAACCAAGAAATGAGGAGATTTAGGTCATCTTGGAGATTATCTCTACTTAAAAGAAGATCGCTGTGAGTGGTAAATATTACAGTGTCATTCGAAAAGGGCAATGTCTGACTGTAAGAGATAAGGCATATCAGAAATATAAACATTGTAAAGCGTAAGTGGTAAAGAAAATCCTTGGAGAAGTCCAGCGTGTATATTGTGATCAGTTGAGAGAGAGTTATTTATTTGTACCTTGAATATTCTATTAACTAAAAAAGATTTCATTATATTTTTAAAAAATGGGAAACCAATATTTCGCAATTTAAAAAGTAGTCCATCATGTCAGATTTTATCAAATGCTTTTTTACATCTAGAAATATAACAAGAGTATGTTGTAATTTTGGGAAATTAGGGTAAATATAGTCTGTTAAGAGTAGAAATTGATGAGTAGTAGAATGGTTGTGTCTAAAACTAAATTGACTACTACGAAGAATATTATTTTGATTTACAAATTTATTAATCCTGGTTAAAAATTTTGAAAATTTTTTCAGCAAACTAATTGGTCTAAAACTTTCAGGTATAATTTGATCTTATTGAGTTTAGGAATTGGTAGAAAAAGTGCAGTTTTCCAAGAGTTTAAAAAGTAGTTGAGTCTAAAACAAGCATTTTATACAGCTGTTAGTGAACAAAGGATGAGATATAGTAAATTTTTAATTAAATATTCGGAATTAGATCTAAGCCTGGCGATTTCTTGTTTTTACGTTTGGAAATTATGTACTTGATTTACGATGAAGAAATAAGCTAGACATTAGCTAATGTTTGAACTGTTGTGGGTAAAGGCAGTATTATAAACGAGATTGTTAGTAGAAGAAAGTTCAAAAGTAATCGCAAGTAGCTCTGCTTTTTCAGAATCAGTAGTTGCTTATGTGTTATTATTATTTATTAATGGGAGTAATTGTTTTTGTCATTTGTTTTGTATTTAATTGCAGACCAGAGGGAAGCAGAGTATTGTTCTATTTAATTTTTAGCTTCATGGGTAAGGCGATTTAAGGTATTTTTAATGTCAGGATCGCGAGTGATTTGCCACTTTCTGCGAGTTACATGCTAGAGAGCTATTTAATATTTATTTTATTTATATACATATTTTTTTTACATACAGTGGTGGATACAAAGGTGGATACGCAGCAGTGTACAGAAGAACGTAAACAGTGAATTACGGTCATTGTAGCTTAAAATACGGGATATCAACTATTAAAAATGCGGGGAAATGATTTCACGGAATTAGACGCTCCGGCATACAATCTACGCGCCGCGTCGTGCAACGTCAGTCTTCTCCCCTCCCCGCAAAGATTCGTACCCTCTACCACTTGCACTTTCGTGACCTTCGCGGGCAGGCGGTCGGCTCGTAAGCGCGGAATGCCCGCGGGAGCAGGCGTTGCGCAGGTCAGCTCTTGTGGCTTCGCGAATAACTATATTTCCAGTCAATTTCCGTTCTTGGATGGAATAAACAATTGAGAATGAGCAAAATTTGTGATTTAGAGCTTCAAATCATTCAATAATAGTTTGAAATTCAAAGACTCTATGCATCATTAAAAAATGACGTGAAAAATTCATATTCTCTAGAAAAAAATTATAGAAACTTCACTTAAAATATTTCAATCAACGTCACTTATATATTAAAAAATAGTTAAAAACGATTTAATTGCAATATTTCCTCATATTTATTATGTAATAAGAATTTTAGTTGCTATCCGACGAAGTTGCCAGCTGTCAGAATTGACGAAAGCAACAATAGGATCAATGTCTGCTAACAGCGAAATAATATAAAATATTATGTTAGGTGTGTGCATTATAACATTATTAGGACTTGTAAAGACGCAATATTTTCAAATTAACTTGGCTAGGTTGTCCTCAGCGTAGGAGGAACCCTATGCTTAGAGAAGGCAATTCGCCTAGAGACGGTTAATCAAATTCCATCCAGCTGGTATTGACGTAAATTGGGATCTCATAGGGCGTACCCTTCCCTACCCCTAGCACGCCTCCTGCAACAATACAAATAATTTATATTACCAGACCTTATTCGCCCGAAAAATAAATATTATATAATTATAAGATGTTATTTTCAAAACGTTTTATCTTATCATTTGGTTGAAAATTCATTAGTTTTGAACTGAGAATGCGATATATACTAGCAGTATAATCGTAGTATTGGTTACAATACACATGTATCTTCCTCAACGCGTTTATTACTCTAATATTCCAAAATCACTAGATATCTTAGGAAATGGGAATGATTGAATTTGATGGCAAAATTAAAGTCCGAGTAGAACTAGTTGGAACTCTCATTATGAAAATTGAAAATTCATATTAACAACTATCAAGACGTTTCAATTGCTTTAGAGAAAGTACTCAAAAACGCGCTGGACAATACTATAAAGGAATTGAATATACTGGCTTCAACAACAAAGCCGTAATTCATTTTGTTGTTAGTTTCTTATTCGATGATTGCTTTCTTCGGGCAATAGAACGATTATTTTGAAGTTCTAAAATAGCAAATGATAATATGTATGCGTATAAATTAAGTCATCAAAGGGGTGTAAACGCACAGGCCACAAACATGGAATTTCAAAGAGCCCACAGTATTTACTTTCACTTCTCTTTTAATTAAACTCGCTACAGAAAAAAATTAATCAATGTATTAAACATGAAAATATAATTATTTAAAAGGTTGTTTTAAAGTGCCTTTCTTGCAGACAAACACAGTCTAAACAGTGGGAATATCACAGCAAAGCTCACGTTAGCGAACGTTTGTGAAATAAATGTGAATCATTTCTGCTCACCGACCATGTTACTCATCAACCATGCCTCAATGAAGTTTGGCTAGAATGAGTTTCAAAACTCCAGTCAATGACAACAGAGATTAGCCTAATGATCGTGAAAATAATATGTAAATATTTACAGAGTAAGGCTGTAACGTACTGAGAAAATATTTCCTTAGACCGAACCAGTGATACTATAAATAACACCATTACTAGTGTGGAGCAAATTAGGAACCAATTCAACACCTGTGGTATAACATTAATAATTTCGCAGAAACACAAGAAATTTATTTGGAATGTGTTAGCGTTACAAAAAAGGAAAGCAAAAACGAAATTATAATGATTTTGTAACTAAATGAGCCATAATCCCAAATGGTTTTGAATAATCTCAAAAACTATGCAAATTCATGCGCATTTCAATCAGATGAATTACAATTTTGCTAAAGAACGTAGAGATACAGAATATATGTTAGAATTTATATTTACTCAGTATTGAAAAACAGCTGTTTAAGCAAGAAATACACTCCCCCGTGCAATAGATAATATTCTTCTGCAAATGTGCTACAGATTTTTGTTATTAGCCCATATTTATCTCAATGCAGGGAACGACTCACTACCGCAAAATTACGTGTAATTTTCTAGCCGGTATAATTCACCTTGATTATCTGTTGGCTCTCATTACTTTATTTTAATATTGAGAAACACTGGTCGATGTTATAACAAAAATTTCATTTAAAAAGGAGCTACTGGTAAAAATGTGTTGCGGCATAATAACAATGTTGATATGATACACGATGTCGATATGAGACACAAAATGGTTAATTTGGGGTAATGACGTCAGGGAAATGCTCTAAGGCCGGCGCATGGCAGAGTAAGGGGATGCTCCAGTTGTTCAAAGGTACTATCCAACACCAGACAACGAGTAGTCTATTTCAGGGCATGGACGAGAGAAGACTGTCCGTTACCATCACAATATGATATTAGTTGTAAATTTTCTTGTTGTGTAATTTTTATTGTTGAAAATCATTTTATTTATATATATTATTTCGTGTTTTCTGTATTGTGCAGATAAACATCCTTCTAATATAAGGGGAATGCTAGCCACGAGAAATGAAATAGTGGTCTTTGGAACTCCAAATCAGGGTCGACAAATGTTGAATTCAACTTTTCTGGTTTTGTTGGCGCAGACACATTTGCTGTCTGACATGCCTTGTTCCGCAACCTCGCTTCTATACATTTTAATTAAAAAACCTTGATAAATAATGAGTTTCTGAATGAGATTGGCGCCTAGCGTGGGGTTATTGTAATTTGTAAGATAAGTATGTAATTTGGAACAAGTGTACCTTACATGAAAAAAATAATTTTCCGGTAACTACATGATTTCTCGACAATAGATTCCTTGCAGTAAAAATAAACAAATCCCTATCCCTCCCTACACCTTTTCATGCCTGCGTCTCCCCAAGGTTACCCCTCTCTCTCCAACCCTCTGTAGGGTCTTCATGACAGATATTCCTCCACTATCAAACTGTGCTACGGGTTTCTGTGGTGATTACACAGGTATTTTCACGTCTAACGGCTTAATCTCAGTCGCAGCAAGCCCAACTTCTCACCTTGCGAAGAACATATATCCCCCTTTAAAAATAAATCATTACCCGACTCCACAGACCTCTTCGAACCAATTAAATACCTAGGCGTCATCCTCAATACTCGTCTCACATGGAAGCCTCACATTAGTCATAGAATAAAAAAAACTCACGACGCCATACTCAAATTATGTCCACTAATTAATATAAATCATCTCTAAAAGCAGAAAATGCTCTGCTTCTCTATACACCTTTCCAAAGACTGTCGATAACTTCCGCAGCACAATCTGGGAAATAGCCGCTCCTGCAGTTCTAAAACCCTTGAAACCCTACCAAATAAAAGTACTATGCATAATTACCAAGTTCCCTTGGTACATAGCCAACTAACAAATTCCTAGAGAGTTGGACAGAGAGTCAATTAGCAATTATATTTCCTTCCTGTCATTCAAAATCTTTACTAACCCCCAAACTGCCCCTTGCAAACGTCGATAAAACGAGCGTTGCTCCCACAAGAATCAAATCCCCGGGAGCGTTGCTCCCAAAAGATCTGTTCCGTCCCACTTAACATAAAGAAATAGTTACCTCACCTCTGTCCTGCCCTCACGCCTGTCTTTCTATCGTCTTAAATTCAACTTCATAACGTTAATAATAGTGGTCAAAGAGATTCCTAGTGGGGATGTCCTTGCTCACAATTAGAGACACGGTGCGTTCAGTTACTCGTGCCTTCGGCCCGCAGTAGTGCATCCACCCATTGCATTACAGTAATTTACGTTATAAGATCGGAAAATGTTACATTACGAGTGAGATGTTTCAAGTCGATGCGACGTAAGGAGCTGAAGCTGGGCTTACGAAAGAGTAATGTAAAATTTCCGCTCGTGCGTCGTGACACATTTTATTCGTACTATGTCACATTTCTTTCTTTTATTTTAATTTAAGATCGCAATATTTCAAGAAGTATAAGTGCCAATAATGAAGTGCCCACGTATCCAAAGCCTTCTAGGATCTTGACATCTATAAAAAAATTGCAGTGCTCTGAACATTTTAAAATGGAATTGAAAGAAAAAATTGAAAAGCGGCTACAGATAAATTCAAGGAAGCAATGGCACAATTAATACCTCAGAAAGTGAAAGAAAGGTACAAAAAAGAATATATACAATTTTGTACCTGGTAAATACAAATAATGTTAACTTTATTAATGAATATGCAACGTTGGCTTGTTTATCAGACTTGGCAAGTGGATACTACTGCAGCAACACGACATTTTAATGTATTTTGCAACTAATAATTGAAATTTTGCTACAGTCCATAAAGGTGAATTCGGCTTCCTAGCGGTCAAAGTAATCCTTGATTAAATCCAGTCATTCGTACAATGTAATATTCATATCATTCCTAATATTATAAATTGATGTCGTTTGTATGGAGAAGTTGATAGAATATCAGCCAACATAATCAAAAATGCGTACTAGAGACAACTTCATTCGTGAGTGATTTTCACTATAAATATTTACATTTATCTGACTTGTTACCATATGGAACTGTTTTCTACATTGCATGAACAATTGCAAATTTCTTCCTAGTTGTAATCAAATGCATCGATCGGTCTGGCCATGCATTTAAAAAAACAAAAAAACATTGGCATCAAATTTCCAAGTTTATAAGTTGGTATAAGATTTCATTACGGTGCGCTGTACCGTAAAGTCCCATTTTCCGGCCTGTGTTGAGACACGGAAACAACCGAAATGCGACGTAGTATCGTCCCCTATATGCCAAAATCCACGAATGTGTCAAAATTGAGATTCTGGGATAAGTGCATGGCTGGACTCTATATCAATGATCTATCTTTTGTAAGAATCACGAATGTTGTATCTTTATTCCTTGGCCTAATTACAGAAAGTCCCATTTCCGCGAAAGTACACATTTTACTTTATTTTTTGTCATAAAAACGAATGTAACACTTTCGTGATTTTTTGTCTTGTCGTTTACATGTATACAAAATGTATATCACGAATCTGTCGATATCAAAATGTATATTAGAAATTTTGATTTTTGTGTGTAAATAAAAATGGATCTGTTGAATTTTGTATCATATCAAAACCACGAATGTGACAAAATGAAGATATATAGAGGAGTGTAATCAGATTTAAAATAATATTCTGCAATACACATTGCAGAATTATAACAGTATTGTAGCTACTAATATGGCGTATTGACACAAATATTCACATAATCTGTAAATATGTAATTTTTCACGAGCTTCAAAGTTTCAATTGCCTTTTTCTCAAAACTATCATAATTCACATTTGTGGTTTTGGCATACGGAGGACGGTATGACATAGCATGAAATATATTTAAACTAACACTCACATATAAAATGGCAATACCATTGATCTTGTCAATTTTTTTTTATAATTCAGATTATTATGCCATCACATTCTCAATGCATTTGTCACTGGATCTTCATTGAGTTAAAGAAATTCTATCAACTTTTTATTGCTTTGTTATATTTTGGAAAGAATATGAATGCTTTTATTAGTTGCGACCGTCATTGTCGAATAACAACTTGCATTTTCTGGATTTCACATTCTGTATCAGACCTCCATATCTCTGCCATTCTGAAATCATGCCCAACCATCAGTGTATTAGCATGTAGCTAACGAAATATAGTGTTTCTATTCATTCTGAGCAATTTACTTGTCTCATTGACGTCCTAGTAGGAAAACAGGTTAATGTGTCTTCCAAAAGTTGACTTTCATAGCATTTTTAATAGGGAAACACGTTTGCTTACAGTTCCAGATGAGTTCCATTTTGATTGAAGGTCTTTCATAATGAACATTGTGTAATCTGTAGTCACTTTACTCGAGAAAAATCCATTTGTTACTCTGATATCCATCCAATTTTTGTGACTGCGCTGCTATCTCTGAAATAGTGTATTGATTTTCTACCACACAACTTTTTTAATATCTCTCAAACTGACCTGCATATTCATTAGCTACCAACCACTTTGCGACATCCATTTCTCAAAATTAAAGTAACATATTTTCTGAGACCTTTTTTCTCTCTGATGCTGCTTCTACAATAGTTACTATTCAGTGTAATTGTTTTCTTCAGAATGTTTGTGCGTGATAAAGAAGCAGACCTAAAAGTTAGACTTATTACGTGTTCATGAAATGCTACTCTTCTATCCTGATTACAACTTTCATCAATCCAGTGTCCAATATTGACTGTTATCTTGTTAAGAATCTTAAAAAACTATCTTCATGCTCTTTGAATTTAGTTCTTACACACGCACTGCACTCTGAGCTTGAGTATTTTCAATGTTTGACTCAACAATCACGGATTCTCCTAAAAGTTCCAAATTTTCTTTCGTAATAAAGCTAAGAGATTTACGATGCTATATGCGATAAAAATAAATATATTACAAGAATAAATAAACATGTTGCCGTAGTTTTACAGAATAATATAAAATCATAATTAAATAATTTATAAATGTCAGAATTTGATAGAAGACTCATTATATACGGAACACTCTTTAACCGTTTTCTTGGTAAGGAGCACGAGTGAAAATTTTCCAACGTGCATATTATATATTTGGGCCTTTTATCTCTCGACGAGGTTTAGTAAAATTACTATTTGCAGATTGAACGAAGCGAAATGTAGGAGATCTCCACATATGAACTCTTCGCTTTATTCTTCAACACATAGCTTCAAACTAGTGGTCTGCAGCAGCAGCAGCAGCAAAAACTCTGCTGAAAACAATCGCAAAAATATTTTCCGAAAGGTAGCAAGCACACTGCCCAAGAATAAGAAATAAAACACTTCCATTTAACACTACAACAAATTTAATATCTCAACAAAAACGTTCCTCGCGAGTACTGCAATAAGGAAGTATAGAGTATTATATGAATACGCTCGCTACGACAGTTTCTTCAATACCCAAAATATGCAAATTGCTGTTACAAAAACGCAACTCGTGAAAAGCGAAAATTTAATGGCAGGCGGAATCTTCCTTGCCGACGTGCTGTCGTCAGCTATACCGAAAGCAACGGCACACTGAATGTGAAAATTCAATCATTCGGAATTGAATCAAAAGAATCAAATATTTGCATTTATATGTCTGAATATAAATGTTTTCATCACTTTTCGAATTTTTCTTTAGTTTCTAAATATCTAAGAAAATGTTCGAAAACTCACACATGTCCGGAGGCTGAATAGTTTTTTTTTTTTCGATTTGCGCGCGCATTGTAATTAGTAACATTTTTATAATTTTTTCGGTTTCCTGAATATCTAATAACAACATAGACACCTTTCAAAACCCCGGAAACTGCATAATATTCTTTCAATTTCTGTGCGCATTAGAAATTAATTACTAACTAATTAGAAAATGAATATTTATTAGTTCGTATTTTCATGCGCTGCTGTATTGTTCATACAATTGCGATACAACATTGTCAACTTATTACTTGCACTTACTCGAAGAATATAGGCACAACGCATTAGAATGTGCGTATGTGTGTCGAACGTAGACGCGTGGTGGTTATGATTTTATACGTTTATGCCGACTCAAACGCTCCTGAACTGAACAGAACGCAACCCGCCGCACCCTCAAGTATAAAGCGAGTCTTCGCTGCATATTCTACCCCTGCGATTGTCAAATATCGGCCGGGGTTATTACTTGAACGTTATGTCGGACAAGTAAATGAAATTTCTCCAAGACAGTGTCATAGCGAATGCATACCCAAACTTGAGGGAGAACGTTTTAACAATAGGATACTTGACAACCATGTCAAAAACCGGACATTGAACAAACCTGTACTTGCGAAAAATCTTTCATCTATTAAATGTTTTGCAGAGCGTACCGTAAAACGTGATTAATAATCACGTGACCAGTGCAGTGTGAAATGTAATACATTGTAATATCAACGCATTGCCAGATCCACTAGTTACTAATATAAATGTCAGACGAGATGTAACTATCTACAAAGCACGCAATCCGTGAACCTACTGAAGATACAACGAATAAAATTAATTTATAATCTCCTGAGAGCATTTCATAATTCTAACGTCCCCCCTGTAGATATGGGAGCTAGCCCACGCTGTCTTCCAAGAGCGCACTTTGCGGGCTCAACTCCGACAGAAGCCGGTGGGTTTTGGAAGTGCGGATAAAATCTAAGCATTTCCTCTTATTCTTGTGGCAAGTGAAATCTTGTTATTCTCCCTATAAAAAAGGCTATTTAAGGCTTTAGTTAGTAAGGTTTAACACTGATAAACTAAATTTGAACTTCACTTAAATGAGAAATTCGCTTGATATCCGTCAAAGAATTAGCACTGAACACTTCAGAGAATCGTTTGAAATTCGTGAAATGGAAAGAGAATTCTTTGCGCACTGTCGCCACAGCTGGGAATACATTTCAATTCTGAGGCTGATTTAATGTGCAACAGAGGTCACTATATTACCCTCATTAATGCGTTTGAAATACTGTTTCCACAATCACTTAAACGCAACTTTGGAGTTTCGCATGTGCAGAAGCTGAAAACTGGATTAGTAGCTTTTACGCCAAGTTGTTTCACGCTGCGCAAAAACTCGTTAATGGTTCGATACATCTTTGCTCAGGTGACATTACAGTCCGCTGATCCCGAGAGATCATAGTCCTTTCAACTGCTAGGGCACTGGAAGACTGTATTTGTATGGCGGTTGGACACCAGATGTAGTTACTGCTCCACTGACAGAAGTGTTCTGACCAGCGAGTTTATGAAGAAAATTGTTATAACAATAATAATACGAACTATTAATTATACGATCTATAAACTTAAGTAAAGATGTTTATAATAAGAAATCAATTTCCATCAAAGCAAAACTTAGGCATTATTCAACAATTGTTAGACCAGAGGCAGCAACGGAATGTCTAACCTTAAAAAGAAAATGTTAGAAGAGCTGGAAACTACCGAACGCAAAATTTTCAGAAATATCTTGGGTCCAATTAAAATTGGAGATCAGAACCGGCGACTTAATAACAAGGAACTATACAAAAATATTGACAAAATTACGGACGCAATGTGAAGAAAAAGGAGAAGTTCATTCTATGGACATCTGTACAGATTACATTAGCCAAAATTAATTAGAAGACTTTAATTATTTCACAAAATTGAAGATAACAATACGTGGTTTAAAGACGTTAAAAAGGACATGGAGGAGCTCAGAATTACACCAACAGATGTTACTGGGTGGTATTCAATGAGACCAAACTTAATAAATTCCTAAGATTTGATAATAAACCAAAAAAGGGGGCATTTGGGCCGAGGAGAGGAAAGACAAACATCGGGCCAGAATGAAAGAATTATGGAAGCCAAGAAAAGAAGGAAGAGGCAGAAAGTTGAAATAAGCATAGTCCATAGTGGTTCATTCGGAAAGAAAAAAATACGAACTATAAAATGTCAATGGAGTATTGGGAATAACTCAAAGTACATATTATCTTGCTTTTCATTTTTCCGCATACAGTTTGCGTAAGAAAGAAACACAGGAGTTTAGTAACAGACACATTACTGTCAACCATATGACATTATTTCGAAAACTGCTGAGGGACGTCATTTTAAATATATTGTAATGCGGATGGAAATATCTATCGGAATTGTTTAAAGTATGTCCGTAGAAGGAACAATACCATTTCTTCGTATTTTGCCAATAACTGACTACAGAGAAAAAGCAAACGCATTTAACGCGTATTTCAGTTCGGTATTTAAGCAGAAAAGTAACTATACTCAGACTCCAAGGTTGTCAGATAGAAATATATTTCATATCAACGTAAGTTCTCTACGGAAAAGAATAAAATTAATGAAAAGCGAAGAATCTCGAGGTTCAGATTCTATTTCCACGGACATCATTGAACTAAGTGGAGAGGCACACCGTATCTAATTATGTTATTTAATGTATCTATCAGTACGCTTGCGTACCTGATGATTTGAAGTTTGCTCACGTAGTACCTATACAAATAGGCGTTTTAAAAAAAGAGCGCGATAAAACAGAACCTAGGAACCATTGACCGAGAAGTCATATCAACAGCACGCAAATCATGAAACAACTAATAACTAACTACATCTAGAAAGAATGGAGGGCAAGGAATGGCTCTATCAAGGTCACCACGGTTTCAGGAAAGGTTTCTCTTTCGAAAGTCATTTCAACACCAGCACTGCTCGATATGGTCGCGATCATGCGACATCTAGCGGCACGACCGAGAAAGACGCGAAATGCCGTGAGATATTCCATCGTGAAAGCATGCACTCGTGAAAGCATGCCGCCAAGTTATAAAAACGCAAGTATAGTGTCACAGAATGACCCTTGTGTGGAGACCACTCCGTGAGGAATGTGTAGAGGGCCGAAATGGTTCGTTGAAGATGTCCTTCGTATTTGCCCATTTCTTATGCCTTTCTGTGTAATACCACCGACTATTCCATCATATTAATTACTCAGCACATCACCGCTAGTTAATTTATGGCCATCAATGTATTCCAGTGTGTATGCCATTTTGGGGGATATCACGACGCGTGGAAAGGAATGACGAAGCTGCGAAACACGGCCATGATGTGCCTTTGTCCCTGTCAATTCAAACAATTGGGAAAACTTAACCAAGGTTAGTGAGTAGAGCGAACAAATAATTAAATATGAGTTGTTTCTTCTTCTATTAGCGACTCGTGTGGAAAGTCGCTGACACACGGTAGTGCCATGTGGTTACTGCGCGACGCACTCGCCAGGAGCGCCGGGAGGGAGCGCCGCTGCCGAGTCGGAGCCAGACCTTCTGGGTCGGCGAGGGGGAGGGGTGGGAAGGAGGAAGCGGGCGGGCGGTCGTAGCGGAAGCGACATCAGCGTCGGCCGGTCGAGGTGGTTCCCGGCGCGGAACAACGGGACCGGAGGTCTAATGGCAGGGGCGGGGGAGGGGCGGGCGGCGTTGTCTCACACGCCGCCTTGTTATGGGCTTTGTGCGGCACCTTTTCCGCGGAGGGGCGCGGGCGGCGCCCCGGCCTTTCGTGCCCCCGGCACCGCGCTCCAGCCGCCCCGCCGTCCCCTCCCCTCCGAGCCCCCCCCCCCCCACCCGACGGCTCCTGTTGCCCTGTCTTGGCCAGCGCCCGCCCTTGCGGCCCCGCCCCAAAGCGAACTGAAACCTTTCTCCGCACTCTAAATCCAATTTGCCTTATCTTTCACGAAACTCCTTTCATTTCCCGTCCTTGTGAAGTAGCCTGCATTTGATTCTCCTTGTATTTGACTTCGCAGAAATAAGGAGTCAAATGGATGATACGTAAGGATTTAATGTGAATTGCAGACAATGATATTTTCTTGGAAGTTACAAAGTCAATACATTTCACCAGTAAAATGCTGTTTTTTGGATCGTGAAACCATTTTTGGTATGATTTGAGTTGTACGATAAAACAACATTTTTTAAAGTTAACACAAAACACTATAACAATGGTTTCCGGGTGAATGGAACACAGAATTACTGGTGTGATCACAGCACTTACATTATCATGTTGATTTAGTGGAAGCACAACATGACTTTAATTTCTAAAAATTCGAAAATTTTAATGAAAGTGACACTTCTATCGTTGGACTCACAGTTTTGCTCTCTATTCTTACAAAAATGTAAAGAAAAAGTTATTTCCCCGCACGGAAAATTGAACTCGGAAGCTTCGATTTCTATAAAGGTATAGGAAATGCTTCGCCCTATTCCAGCAAAGAATTTAAACAAAAACTTTGAGATGCCGTGACATCAACCAGATCCATCGGTAAATATCCATTTTGCGAAAATCGTGTGCACGGTTTAGGTCCTAGTGTTTTCGAATGGTTAAATAAACCAATAACGGTTGGAAAACACTTTGAAAAACACTTTTCCGGTATCGAGGACTACCGAACAGGTTTTACCGTTGGAAATTGCGACATTGTTCATTTGCAACATTATTTTTCACAGCACAGACACATTTTTACACTAAATAGAGTAAGTAAAAACTACTAAACACAGAAAGTTTTATCAGATCAAAACTAGTAGTCTCACAACAGTCCACACATTCTCGGATTAAGTGTAACTGTTTCGTAATATTCCGTAATTATTCCAATTTCTCTTGGAAACTAAATAAAACGACGTTTGGAGAAATTTGAAAAAAGTCGTATCAAATCTTCACTTTCTGAAAATTCAAAAGTTTGAAAGAAATAGCACTTCTATAATTAACAATATGTAAGAAAGAAAATTGTGTTCCAGCGTGGACCAAAGTTGGAACAGAAACATTGAATTGCGCACGGCGGCTCCTGAATCATTGAGCTATTTAGCGCCATTTTACAGTACCGCATATTCTCAATGTTGGTTGGCTTAGAGACCTCAGAAAGTTCTTTACAAATCGTCCACAACTTCTCATATTATGAAAAAGTACCAAATGATTTAAAGGAGAAATATTTAATAATTAATTACATTATGAAAGATAACGGACGATGCTTACCTGCTTGCAAAATCTATACGTAGGTCTCTAGTCAAGGATCGTATCTGTCTGTCGGTACCGCTCATTCTCGACTGTTCTCGGCAGCAAAGGCATAGAGGAAAGCCGATTTTTTCTGACAGGCATGTCAGGGTCGCAGGCAAGGGAAACTACCTTACTAGACTTCGCGGGCTCTTCGTCTAGACAAATTGGCGCGAGATTTAAAAGTAAGGGTTGTACAAAAGCTCTGGAGTGGAGGTGTAGTACCAAGGTAATCAGTTGACAATTATTTCCTCATATTGCTCCAGACAAAAATTACTGTCTGTTAAAGTAGCTCTTCGTTCGTAAACGAGAATTGTTAACATCTAGAAACTTTTTTTTTTCAGATTACTGTAATACTATATACAAAAAATAACACACATATGTAGTAAAACATATCACAAAACGAAAACATGGAAAGGGTTTGTCATTCAAACATATTCCTGTACATGGAAAAAATGTTTATAAGACAAAATTTAAAAAGAAAATATGTAGTAGTAATAAGTAGAAACTAGTGCTGCTACAGAACGGTACAGACTTTCTCGAAGTAAAGTTTTCTAATTTCCTTTGGGTGGGCTGTCTTTACGGTCATGCTATCTATCCTCTTGCCATCTATCTAGTTTTTGACATTTTCTCAATGATGGGTTTCCTAATCGTAGAACCGAAATATTACTTTAAATATATTAAAGAAAAGTAAATCATCGTCATAAATGGCAACTTTCTTTGAAAAATTTGGAGCCGTTCTTAAGAAAATGGCGGTTTAGTGTCCTGTAAAAGGGAAATTTGAAGATCTTTTACACATAAATTTTTGAGTTTTTGAAATACTTGAATTCATTTGAAGCATTTAACTCACAAATACAATAGTGTTTATAAATTACTGGAAATGTGCATATTAATGGCGTGCGAGATATATTTTCAAAAAATACGTTTGTATATTTTTTTAAAAAAACACACAATACAGCAAAATGAACTTTGTCATTTTTAACAGTGCAATTAGTACTATCAATTAGAAAACTTTGGAGATTTTTTTGAGAATATTGCGTTTGAAAGTTTCTTAAAACACGGAATTTTGTGTCTATTTTTACAGAAAACCCTTGAGTTTTCGAGAAATTGTATACATTATTTAAAGAACATGTATTCATAAAAGGAATAATGTGAACAAATTGCCGGTAATTTAAATATTGACGTGAGACACAAGACAAAAAATTACAATTTGTATTTTTTTAAACAAAAGAATACAGCAATATGGCGTTTATGTCATCTTTCATAGTGCATTCAAACCAAAAGTTTACTGAAAAATTTGGAACCGTTTTTGAGAAAGTAAGGTTTTTGTATTTTTTTAAATTGCAAATATAACACCTAATATTGCTCGAAATCTACTAAAATTTTCAAAAAGTATCTCAGAAATTAATGTAAGAACTAATTATGGACAACAAATTTCATATGAAGGAAAAATCTCTATCTTCAATTTTGTAGTTGTAGGAACAAGCCGAAATTTTTCAAAATTTTTCATTGTTCTAAAATTTAGAGTTAACCGTGAAAACGGACCTAGGCCACCTTTTTATTTTCATTTAAGTTTATTTTACTCTATTCTTAGAAGAAATTTAAAGAAAAAATTTTTAGCCGTTTTTGAGAAAATGTTGACATTTGTTTCCCAGAGGGCTTCATGTAAAGTACCCCAAGTTTTGAAGAATGTTTTCAAAATCGCAGCGCCTCAAATGAAGCTAGATCGTCCGAGGAATATCCTTTTAGGAAAAAATCCTACGTATGATTTATCCAGTAGTCGTTTTTTTATTATTGTAGTTTTATTTTTGGTAGACATTACATTGTTCAGTTTACATGCTAACTGTGCAAATGTTTGTTGGTCTTAATCTATCTTATACTAACTTACACTCACTTAAAGTTATACATTACAATAATTTAAAAATAATATTAAAAAATATACTGGGAGAGGAAGCACCTCAGATTAGTATTATTCCAAGTTTGCGAACATTTTACAAGATGAATCTGTTGTTAAATCTCGTTTTATAATTGGGGGTTTTGCCTAGTTAATAGAAGGTTGATGCTTGAATGACGGTTAGTGTGAAAATTGTGTGCGAGGTAGGCTATTTGTGTTTTTTTTGTGTTTATATTTAAATAATTATGTAATTGATTGTTACTGATGAATCATGGTGCTTTTGTAATTAGTCTTAAAAATTTATTTTGGATAACTTGTATTTTGTTTAGGTTGGTTTTAGCAGCATTGGTCCAAATGGGACAAGCATAGAGTAATGTCGGCCAGATTATTGTTTTGTGGAGTAATAAAGCATTAGATTTGGAGAGTTGACTGTGTTGATTCAGTAAGGGTCGTAGTAGAATTAGTTTAGTTTTGGCTTGCTGAGTTTTTATCTCTATATGTTGCTTCCAGTTGAGTCGGGTATCGAAGTTTAAGCCCAAGTATTTTATTGTTTTAATAGTTGGTGTCCAATCGATGATGTCGTTATTTATGAAGAATGGAAAAGGGTGTGCAAATGGTTTTAATGTGAATATTTTTGCTACAGAATTTGTTGGGTTCAACTTTATTTTCCAGACATTAGCCCAATTTGCTAGTAAATTTAGGTGGTTCTGAAGCTGTGTTTGAAGAGTTGTTAAAGAGTTCCCTGAGATATACAGTGCAGTGTCATTGGCAAATTGAGCGGTGTTTAAATGTGCTGAAGTAGGAATATCTGCTGTGTATAAATTGAACAACATGGGGGAAAGTGGTGAACCTTGGGGAAACACAGCAGAAATTTTCCTTGGATTGGAACAGTGGCTTTCGACTGATACTGAAAATGTTCTACTTGTTATAGCTAAGGATAACAAATACTAGATATTTGGTTGTACCTATTGAAGTTAATTTAAAATAGAAAGCTGGATGCCATATTCTGTCGAATGCTTACGAAAAGTCTACGAATGAAGCGATGGTATGTTGTCCCTTTTTGGAAAGCAGTGTGAATGTGTTCCGTAAGCCTTAGTAGTTGGTGGGTGGTAGAGTATTGAGACTTGAAGCCAAACTGGTGCCGTAGTATACTGTTTGTTTTCTTAATATGTTTGTTCAATCTGATGAGTATTAATTTCTCTAAGATTGTTGACATTATAGGTAGCAGGTTGATAGGTCTATAATTCTCTGCCTTTGAGTGATTATTGTTTGGTTTTGCTATTGGTTGAATGACTGAGTGTTTCTATATTTGAGAAAAATACCCTGTTCTCAATACAGAGTGGTAAATGTTATTTAGAAAAGCAATGGCTTTCTCCGGTAGATAGTTTAAAATGATCGTGTTGATCCGATCGTGGTGCTTTTAAATTGGCATATCCTTTATTATTTTTCTTATTTCATTAGGGGATATGAATTGTATTTGTTGGGGAACATCATATAGGGCATCATAGAGCATTGAACATTGTCATAATTTCGTCGTATTTCGGATCTTTGAAGGAGTTATAGGGGGTGAAAGAGTCAACAAAATGGGAGGCCATTACTTCAGCTTTTTCCATTGGGGAGTATTTTTTACCATCACTAGTTGCTAATGGGGGAATAGTTGTTCTTTTTAAAGAGTTGCTTAGTAAACTGCCATAGAGAGTTGTTTTAAGTATTTAAGCTATTGATATAGGAATTGTTTTGTTCTTGTTTATATCTGTTTAGAACCTTCTTACAAATATTATTTAACAGATTTAGTTTTCTTTTAAAGAAGGAATTCTTCGGGAATTCCAAAGCCTTCTTGTTTTATTTTTTATTCGGATTAAGTGTATTATATTAGTTAGGAGCGGTTTGTTAACATCTAATCTTTTTTCAATATGACTGTTGTTAATATTACTAATTATTATATTGTTGAGGGTCATGTTGGCTTAGTTAATTTCTTGGGGAGAGTTCAGGTTGTGAAATGGAGGTATGGATTTATTTATAGAACCTATAAAGTACTTCCAATTAATGTTATAAGTATTTATTGTGGGTGGGGGGTTGAGGGAGGCTTTTCTTCGCGAGTTGATATTATTACTGGTAAGTGGTCTGATTCTAGTTCCTGGTACGTTGTAGAAATCAATTGAGTTTTAATATTTGTGACTGCTATGTCAAGTATGTCTGGACTTTTGTTTGGATCATAAGTAGGGAAGTAAGTAAGTTCGGTTGGTGATAATATGTACTGAGGTTCCTTTTAATGTTGTATAAGTATTTACCAGCGGGATTCGTAGTCCGACATCCCCATGAGAAGTGTTTAGGGTTTAGATCACCTGCAATAATGAATGGATTTTGTAGTTGTAATAATGTGGACATTTTTCTATTTTTGATTTTTATATTTGGAGGTTTCTAAGCAGTTACTATTGTTATTGTCATGTTATTATTGTACTTTACATTTATTACTGCTGAGTCCGGGCGTGTGTGGTAGAGTAATCTGGTGATGAGGCATACTGCATTTTATTAGTATTAATACTCCTTCACCTTTCGAGTTTTGTCTGTCTGCTTTGATTGTTGTGTTTCCGTGAATAAAAAATGAGTATTTTTGGTTGAGATGTGTTTCTGTGATGCATGCTGTATCAATTCTGTTAGCATGTAGGAAGTTTTGTAATTTGGTTTTTTTGTTGATAATGCCATTGACATTCCAATTTAAAATAATTATATCATTATGGTGATCCATAATTGTTGATAAACGACATAGCAATTGATTGTTGGATATTATGTATCATTGTTTGTATTAATGCATTTATAAAATGAATTATGTGATTGGTTATAAACTGAGTGATGTTTTGTACGAATGAGTTACCGATATTGAAATTGTTGTAGTTTCTGTTTGTATGTTGGTTGTTTGTTGTTGATTTGTGTTTTGTTTTTCGTTGATATTTGTTGCATGTCAGAAATTAGGTATGTTGTTGGTTGGAGGTAGTATTGGAAAGTTTGTTGTATTGAACTGCGGGGGAATAGGATTGTATCTAAGTCTGTCATTTAGATTATTTCTTTTACTTTCTAAATTTTTTCGATAATATGGACATTTTACTGGTATGAGGTTAGCATTATGCTTCCCGAGACAATGTCTACATGTAGGAGTGGAGTTGTTTTGTTCACAGTTTGCTGATAGGTGATCACCTGCACAAACCACATATGAAATTGTTTGATTGCAATTATTTTTACCGTCTCCAAAGTCTAAACACCGGTAACACTGAAGGCTTTGGTTTTCTTTCTTATTTCTGGTTTCACAATTTTATTGCCTATTTGTTTTATTTCTAACACATCCTCGAATTTGTGAGTTCCATCAAACTGCCACTACTGGGCTGGGGTAATTGTTTTTATATAGTCTAGTAACTTTTGTAGCAGAATTGAATTTGTTATTGATTTCAGCTAATATTTCATTTTCTGAGATTGAACAATGAATATTTTTGATCACTATTGAGTATTTTTTACTACTTTTAACCGAATACGTGTGAAATTGTTTTTTGGTGGCCAGGAAATATTTAACTACTTTTCAGAAGTTGGTCACTGATTTGGAATTGCATTCGAATCTTTTGATTTTTGATTTCTGCAGTGAAGTTGGATAAGACATTAAATTTTATTTCTTTCGCGAGAGAAACTTTTTTTTATAATAATATTTTATTTTGCAATTTGTTTGGGTACAAACATTTGGCAAAATTGCATACAATTTTAATAACATGAGAGGAGTAAGGTCCATTGACCGTACTCCTAATATTACATTTTTTTAGATTAACACACACTAAACATATTTGATAACTAAACTAACATACTAAAAATATAAGATGATAAGCATATATAGTAATAAAACAGAAAATAATATAACAATTTATAGTCGATATGTCAGGTCTAAAGTATGATATCGTTTAAGTCGTCTGGTAGTGTCACTATTGTCTAGTAAGTTAATGGCAAGAATATTTTGATGGTTATGTAGTCGTTGTAAGTATTTTGCGCTGGTCTTGTTAATTTCTTCTTTTATTGTTGTCATTTGTAAGTCTCGGTGTATTGTGGCGTTCGTTACGTACCAAGGAGCATTTACAAATTTTCTTAATCTTTTAGATTGGAAACGTTGTAATATTTCAATGTTTGAACTTTGAGCTGCTCCCCAAAGTTTTATTCCATATGTCCAGACAGGTTTTAATAATGCTTTATACAGAAGAAGTTTGTTTGCGACGCTTAAGGATGAGTTTTTTCCTAATAGCCAGTTTAATCTGATAATTTTGAGATCTAATTCTTTTCTTTTATTCTTTATATGTGTTTTCCATGTAAGTCTTCTGTCCAGTGTAATTCCAAGATATTTTGCCGAGTCGTTTTGAGGAATAGGTTGTGATCCGATTTTTATAGGAGGGCATGTTTCGTGCTTCATAGTGAAGGTAACTTGGGCAGACTTCTTGTCATTTGTCTTGGGGCGCCAGCGTTTCTGCCACTTGTGAATGGATTGCAGATGTTCTTCTACGAGACGTGATGCTTCCGCTGGATCTTTGTGTCGAGCTAAGATGGCTGTGTTATCCGCGTAGGTTGCTGTCAATGCGTTTTCTGATGTTGGAATGTCGGCGGTGTATAATGAGTAAAGGAAAGGTGCAAGCACACTTCTTTGAGGCACCCCCGAATTTATAGAGATAAGTTCTGAAGTTACACTGTTAAATTTTATTTGAAAATATCTCTCCGTGAGGTACGATTTTAGTAAGAGATAGTGTGGCGTCGTCGGGTGCGAGTAACTCACAGACACGGAGTTGTTTATACAGTTTTATTACAAGATATTTACAGTATATACATACTCCCTGGAAACGCGCTGCACTCCCAACACAGCATACCTCTGAGGCATTCCCGCCCCAGCCTGACACAAACCCCAGCGGCTTGGCACCGCTCCCAGTCTGTGTCCCGTGGCAATCGCCACACCTCGCAGCCGAAGCTCACGAGAACCCCTGGCGGGTGCCTGCCGCACTCCGATCCGGTTCAGACTCGAATGCCTCCGGCTGGTTACTTTCCAGCCGCCTCGCGAGGGGTCACGTGACAGACCTCACATGCCGGCGGCGTTCTCTCATCCCGGAATGTGGCCTGTTTGCAATTTGGAAGTCCAGCTGCACCGCGGCTGGACGCACCAATCAATTTCCTTTGCCCAGTTGACACCCGACTTCCGAGACACGCCCCCCCGGGCCCCCGAGGCGGGGCCCGCCTGTGGCGGCCGCCAAAGGACTGCCCCCCAGGGCCGGCCTCCGGCGGCCTTCCGCTCGCCGCCAAAGGACTGCCCCCGCCCCGTCGCTGGCCCTCCGACATGTGCTGACCGTCTGGCCCCTTGGCACGACGTTACAATAGTAAGGATATGGTAAGTTTTGCTTAATTTTATACAATAAACCTGGGTGCCAGACCTTATCGAAAGCCTGGCTTATGTAGAGAAACACAGCAGAGCAATATTCTTTATTTTCTAGCGATTCACTAATTTCGTGTACTATTCGATGGATTTGTTCTATAGTCGAATGGCTTTGTCTGATCCCAAATTGATGATGGGGTATTATTTCTTTTTCTTGTAGAAGTGGATTCAAACGTGACAGAAGTAGTTTCTCAAAAACTTTGGATAGTGTTGGTAGAAGACTAATAGGTCTGTATGAAACTACTTCATGCATTGGTTTGCCCGGTTTAGGAATGACTATTACTTGGGCTATTTTCCATTGCTCGGGGAAGTGTCCTAATCTTAGAATGGCATTGAAAATGGAAGTAATTAAGGCTATCAATTTTCTTGGTAGATGGCGTAGAATTGTTTTAGAAATCATATCATATCCGGGAGCTTTTCTTGTTGGTAAAATTTTTATTAATGTTTCAACTTCTCGAGCACTTACGGGCTTGATTTGGGGAGCTAGTTGCAACGGTGAATCTAGGAAGTTGTAAATTTCTTCCTCTTGTGCTGCAGATATTTGTGGAGGAAATGGTTGAAAGACGTTAGAGAAATGGGAGGCAAAGCATTCCGTTTTCTCTTCTTCGCTTTTAGCCCATGTACCATCAGTTTTTCTGATCGGAGGAATAGGTTGTATTGGTCTCGTGAAGCATTTGGTGGTTTTCCAAAGAGAGTACTCTGAATTTGAATTTGGAGTCAGTCTTATAAGTTTATCTTGTAGAGCGTTGTTTCGGTGTTCTCCAAGTAATCTTTTCAGGTTTTGTGAAGCAGAATATAGTCTTCTTTTAGTTGCTGGATCTTTAGTGATTTGCCATTGTTTTTTTAATTTGCGTTTTGCTATCACCTTTTCCCTTATTGATTGTGGGATATTTGTTGTTTTATATTGCTTAATTTCTGGTGTAGAATACCATGCAGCTTGATGAAGTTGTCTTGTTACGTATTCTATTGCTTCATTTACATCGAGAGCACTTTTCAATGGTAGATTAGCGGTGCTGTTATTAATTAGCCTTTCTGAGAAGTATTTCCAATCTGTTTTATTGTTATGAATTGAGCTTTGCTTGTTGTCTTCAATAATAAATGAGCTGATGATTAGTAGAACTGGTGAATGGCCAGATGATAGATCTTGTGATCAGTAGGTGCGAATATAACATTGGTTTACTCCCTTTACAATAAAGAAATCTAAAACATCAGGAATTTTGTTAATGTCAGACGGCCAATAAGTGGGTTGTCCAGAAGAGTAAGTGGATAATCTTTCGTTTATTATAGATTCATAGAGAGATTTCCCTTTTGGAGATGTTAGTCTGGAGCCCCACAAAGGATGCTTAGAATTGTAGTCACCGCCAGAAATAAATCTTGGTCCAAGTGTTTTCAAGAAGCTTGTGAACTGTGAATTCTGAATTTTGTGTTTTGGAGGGCAGTATACAGTTGCAATATTCAATGTTCCGAATGCATCGCTTACATGAATGGATGTTGCCTGCAAATACATGGTGCTATATTGAGAATGTAAATGAAGTTTAATTTTTTCCCGAACAATTATGGCTGTTCCGCCATGTGCTGTACCATCTGGATGGTTTGTGTAATATATGGTGTATCCTTGAAGCGAGAAAAAGCTCTAATTAGTGAAATGAGTTTCTGAAATGAGCATGTCTGTATTTGGTAACTGAAGAAAACACTTAACTACATCTCTGTGTTGTAACAAGCCATTGGCGTTCCATGCTGCTATTTTATATGATTTGTTCATAATTTAGTTAGCAGTTTTGACACAAGATTTAAAAGTGCATTTATCTGTTCTGCTTGTCTGCTTAGTATAGTTTCAAATCTTTCGAAAGACTGCTGTATTATTGAGAATAATTGATTATTAGACTCCATGTTTAATGCATTATTGTTTAAGCTATTCTTCTGTTGTGAGCTGTTCAGTGCTTGTGCATAAGTACCACGCTAATGTAAATTATTTGTGGAAGTAGCTCTCAGTTGTGAGACGTTTTTTTGATCTGTATTCACTTTAGTTTGTAAAGCAATATAGTTTGAATGTTGAGTTTTTGTTGCCTGTGGATATTTTTTATTACGTATTTTTTGATAAATTTCACATCCTTTATAACTCGCCGTATGTGGACCATCACAAAGAGCACATTTTGGGAGAATCGTCTTGTTTTTCTTTTTATCACAGTTTTTGCTATCGTGATTCTCACCACACACTACACAACGATAAGGATGATTGCAGTAGTGCTTCGTGTGCCCCCAGCTTTGGCAGCGATGGCACTGCGCAAGATCTCGCTTTACTCTTGGAGCTTCAATTATCATTTTGGTATTTTGAAGGTACTGCAATTTATACACGTCTTTGTTATTATATTTTGGTTCTAAATCAATAAAAAATACCGGTAGGGGAATTTTTGTTACACGGTGTTTGCAGTTGTGGTTATTTCTTACAGTATGACCGTTTTCTTCTATTTCTTTTTCAATTCATCAATATTTACTGTCTTTAGGGTGGATATTCCTAATACTATTCTAAATGCCCTTTCTTGTTTTAGCTGATAACTGTGAAACTCAATTTCCTCTTTAATAAGGTATTTAGTAAGTGATCGATAAGCTTCTGGTCTTGCCAGTAAAATTTTAAATGTATCTTGGCCCACAAGCTTGCAGAAATACTCTTCTTTATTCACGGCTTTTTGTAAAGTTTCTGACATTGCGTGGAAGTCATTTACCCTAGGGAGGTCATTTACCATACTGGCGGTGGCTTTTGCACCTTTTGAATGTTGTTAGATTTGTGATTGTCATTGGATGTTTTGTTATTGGGTTCATCGTCATTAATTAGTTCGAGATCTGAAAATCTATTATCTGTTGGTATGTTAGTTACGTTTGCACTTTGACGTTTCGGTTGTTTTTGATTTTCAGGGCTGTTTGATTTACTTCTCTTACGTTCGCTTACAACAACCTGCCATTTATGGGTGTTGTTATCACTACTTAAATTACTGTCAGATAGATTAAGTTCTGGATTTATTACATCGGTTGAACTTGAACTTGACGACTGTACTGTAGAAGGAAATAATGGCAAAGTACTGCTTCTTGATAGCGGAAACTGTGATTGCTGCGTCAGGAGTTGCTGTAGTTGATCTAGTTGTAGCTGTTGTGACTGCAGTTGTTGTTGTGCAATAACATTTTGTTGATATTCACATAAACTGTTTGGCATAGGCGAGGTTCCGTTCACTACTTCCATTGCTGCTGCTATGCTCTGTCCGAGGTCAGAGCATGTTATTTGACTTTCACTGATGTTTTACAGAACACTGCACTCATTCACAAATTTGAAATAATTAGGTTTAATTTACGTGCACTTTCTGAAGCCTACACTTCGTTCACTCGGAGTTCGCTTATCTTCTGCGCGTAGCGACACGAACAAGGTAAGCACTGCGGAGCAGCGGCCACGACCGTTCACCTCCGCTGCCAGACGAGAACTCATCGAGAGAAACTTGATTTTCAAAATAAGTAACAAAAATTGGTGGGATTTTATTTCCGTCACTTGGATCATCTGGGATCTCTTCGTTTAGCCAACTAAATCTGTTTTTGATTTCTGCATTGTATTGACTTTGTAGGTTCGACCCTGCCGGAGGCTGACTGTCTGTGGTTACACGTTTAAGGTCTCTGTTATCACTGTCGTTATCGCTGGCTCGCTTTCCTTGCGACATTACCTTGCTATGATGCGGTTGGGTTGAAGCATTTGACTGTTGTGAATGCATTCGTTCCTCCTGTTGGTCTGATGATCCGGCCGCGAATTGGATGTTATAGCTTGCAATGTGTTGACGTTGAGGCGGTATTTCGGTAAATTCCATGCTGTCCGTGAGATTCACGTTGCCTTCGCGGGGAATCACATTAGATAACTCTTTCAAATTATATAACGAATTTAGGGCTTCACTGATCATTCACTCTGTGCTAGATAAATCATTGTTGTTTATTCAACTACTAAAGCACTAGTAGTGAATAATTATGACCACTGAACACTATTTCCAACACAAAGTTCCTAACGTTCGGAGTGATGTTGAGTTGCACGTTCACACTTAACGATTCTAGCTTCTGTTAGCGGAGCGACTGCACTGGCTCGCAGCTGAAGCGAGAATGATCCAGTAGTCGTGTTCACGGGCAGACCGACGGACAGACAGACGGACGAACAGACGGACGTGTTGAAAAAACACTTTTTCGATATCAGGGTACCTCAAAACGTGTATTTTCGTTGAAATCTCGAAATTGATTTCACGCAGCATTACATAA
This sequence comes from Gryllus longicercus, assembly GCA_038098605.1. Lineage (NCBI taxonomy): Eukaryota > Metazoa > Arthropoda > Insecta > Orthoptera > Gryllidae > Gryllus > Gryllus longicercus. Next base: position 3,446,652 of record JAZDUA010000109.1, on the reverse strand, counting down.
CTTTCTCTACATTCTGCCACCGGGCCCAATTGTAGAATAAAGTTTTCTATCTATCTATCTATTTACCTATCTATCCACCTATCTAACTACCTATCTATAAATCTATTGATCTACAGATATTTATTGATCTATCTATCTATTGATTGATCTAACTATCTATTGATAGATAGATATAGATATACAAACTATATAACTCCCTATATATGTACGTATACGAGGAAGTAAAAATATAAACATTTTTTCGTATGAAGCCACTATTCCTCGCCTCGCGCCGCTGGGGCTTGCGCGTTCACTCCTTCTGGATTTGTAGGGGAAATGGCAGGAGTCAGGGGAAGTTGTCCGTGCTCAAAGGATGGCAAGAAGCCCATGCGGGCGCGGTTTCACATGCCAATATACTCAGGAGGCGCTGTTTCTTAGTAGTTTTGGCGTGTTTTTTTTTTCCTTTTGTGATAAGCACCGTTAGCTCTTTTATAAAGGAGAAAATAATTCATATAAATTTTAATATATTGGTGTTATAACAGAACATACATTATTGCAACATATTTAATAGTAACTGAAAATTACGCGAAATATATTAACTTTTTCAAATAATTTTTCATTAAATTACAGTATTTTAAAATGTGATTCTGAAATATAGTTTTCAAAGAGAACAATTTTAATTGTAGTTTGATTGGCTGTTAGTGATTCCGGGCGCGTCAACTACTGAGGTAATTAGTCCCGTAAGTGTAGCGCATGTTTTTCCTCGGGATGTGGCAGTGATGTTTCCTCCTGGATGGCGAGATCCATCGCCGACCTACCGGCGGCTAGCGAGGTTTCCACCAACAAGGCATCTCCCACCAGCGGTGCACCTCCCCAGCCGTGACAAGCTCTAAGCTCTTGATAGGTCTCCCGGCATGTGTAGTAGTGTGTTAGTGTATATCATGTTAATGAAATTGAGTAAGGAGTGAGAATAGGACAAGGTAGAGGACGGAAGATCGCACGCGGTCGGTAGTCCATTTGTTAAGTTACTGCTCCAGCATTCGTCTGGTGTTGATTGGAGAAACCACGAAAAACTACCGATTAGAGCAGCCACTCTCTAGAATTCTCCTTCAGACAGTGACTGAATTCGACCTAGCTGACAAGCTAGTGCCGAAAATCTTGCCACTGTCGGGACTCGAACCTATGACCTCCCGGTTAGAGGCCCTGCAATGACATCAATTGATGCACTGCAACACCTCTCCCGGTCAATTGTAGGAACATACAATTTTTTTTAACTTTTGCAATTAATTATGTTTGCAAATAAAGAGAGCTCAACGATCATGGGAGTTGCGGCATTTTTATAAATCTACTTCGCTCTACTTCAGAAAAAAAGTAAAGAAAAGAATGAAGTATTTTTGAGAAAATTTTGTTTAAGTATTCCTTTAAAATTGCTTTTACTTCCGAAAAATATAAGAAAACCACTCAAGTTTTCAAACACATGAACCATTATATTATTTAAAAATATGAACTTGAAGAACAAATTTCACTGAGGAAAACAATTCTATCAACTATTGCAATTTTCGAAAACGTAAAGATTTCAATAACAATGAGACCTGCACTGTTTTTATAACCGTACTTCTATTTGCCATGAAACGTAAAGAAAAAAATTGAAGACATTTTAAGAACATTTTGAAAATGTTGCTGAAGTTTGATGTAGAGTATCTCCAAAAATTAAAATATCTTTTTCAAATTATAAGAACCTCGAGTTCCGCCAGATCCAGGAACATCCCTTTTGGATAAAATCGTCAGTATGGTTTAGGCACTGGTGTTGTGGACGAATGGTCAAAAACACGTTTTGCCGTGAAGCAATTTTTCGGCAACAAGGACTCACAAAACGTGGATGGTGACTACCCAAAGAATTGCAGAAAATAATTTTCTAGTTAAAGCTGCAAGAAATACCTCTCTTTTTGGTAGCAGGAACTCACAATATGAGTTTTCATTTAAAAGATTGTAACAACTCTCTTCATCTTTGCAGTTCTGCTTGCTACGTAAGTAGACGTAATAGACAATAAAGTAAAACTGAAGATTTGAGACACATGTGTTTGCAGGCATCACATGTTTCTTAACTGATGGGTTAGGGCGTAATATTTAAGAAAAGATTTCGTAAGATTACTGTTTGGCACTGGTAACTATTATAAATGTTTTAAAATAGGATTGCAACTTGCTTTGTGCGATCGAATTTTTATTTAGTTTTCGTCACAGAAGAGCATTCCATACTATTTTATACGTTGAGTTCAATTACCCCCGGCATTGAATGTGGAATACATAATGCGTTTACGATATTTAATAAAAAGGCTTGTGCATTAAAGCGTGTCGTGAGATCCGGTAACTCCTCCCACACTCGTTATCCATCCCTGCCTATTTGCCCGCCGACGCGGAGGGAACACCCCGATAACATGCTTACTATCGGTACCATTCGTTCTCGATAATGGCCGTTCTGGAACTAGCATTCTCGGGAGCAGCAGTCTCGGCACGCTGGTCTCGTCCTCGAGAACGATCCGATCTGGGGTGATTTTATGTCCGGCTCTAGGTGGCCGTCTGGGAACCCCGGTTACTAACGGCGCCGAGCCCCTGGCCGACGGGATAAAAGACAATGAAAGAATGGGATATTACGAGACAAAAGACAAAATTTAACGGGGGAATACTCCCCGGGGATATATCCTCGAAATAATGCAACATTTAATTAAACGAGTGTGATATATTACTATATGGAGTCGACTCCGGATGTAGTGAACTCGGATATAGTAAACTATCAGTTATAGGAAACTGGATATAGATCACTGGTCTATAGACTGGACACTGGACTATAGATCACTGGTCCCGTTCCACTTACATCACAAATAAGCATCAGAATATTCGGTTATAGTGCATCTTGGTTATAAGAAATACAACGACTTAGATATTAATTCCATTCTGGAAAATAATGTATCGCCTGAGTGCCACAAATTCCAACTCTAAAAAGCTTGAAAAAAGATGGGCCAAAATACCGGTCAAAATCTAAAAGTCTCCCTTGTGGTAGAAAGATCTCCCTGAACGTAGCGGACCCAAAATCAGTTTCATTAGCCGCTTGGACCTTGCCGCTACCGAAAGGATCTCGTATGTTATTAGGCAAGTAAAAGGGCCATCGAAGAGTGAGGCTGCTAAAGTGCACGAGGCATTGGAGGGTGCCAAGACTGCATTACGATACTTCAAGACAGTGGAAAATGCAGGATCAAGTTTAGGGAGAGCATGAACTCTGGAGAAGGATCTAGAGAATATAGTAATGAAAAATGTACAAAGCAAATAATTGAAAATTATTGATTTTTTAAGGACAAATAAAGATTTTGAAATTTTCAATTCGTGCTGTTAATGTATTTTTGTATATATACATCTATTAATAAAATCAATGATTGTGAAGAAATTCTATTTAATTTTGACATCCTCTGATATAGTGAACCAAAAATGTTAGTTCCCAAAAGTTCACTATAACCGTAATCGACTGTACATGAATCATTAGTTCATAAATATTTTTAAAAAATCCTTCAATTGTACTTCAATTTATTTTTGGGACCACTGTCGTTTTCCTCCGAGTGATATTCTACGGAAACTTGAGTACGAGACCGTTAATTGGCTTTGGCCACTCGGTGCATCGTTGGGACGTGCCCGAACCCTGAGCTCCACGAATTTGTTGGGGTGAAGTCATGCAAGATCGGGAAGACCCTCTTACATGATAGTAAACCGTGAAAGAACTTACAGCGCGAGGGAAGGATTTGAAATCTTATTTTGATATATGAAGTTAATCCAACATTATTTAATAGATGATGATAAAATGTTGAAGTACGCAATCAGTATGTTTTGGTGTGAAGAAAAGGGAGCAATTTTCAATCGACATTAATAACAATGCTTCAAGCTTTTGAAAACAAAAGACATACCCTCTCCATGAAAATAAAATGGCAATTTCTGAACTTCCTTTTTGTAAGTTGGCAAATGTTCATCTCGACTTTCACGGGCGTGCCTGCGAAAGCCATAGGCACCTGAGAAATCTCGGGAGCGTTTCGCTCTGGAGATGGCCGTCGGCGAGGTCTCTTCCGGACGTGAAAACACAGAAGCATCGCTTGAATCTAATTTACTGAAATGCTCCCAGGCACAAGAGAGCAACCGAGAGCGCTTATCTTATTGTCGACGAAAGGAGCTCTTCTGAGAGCATTGTTCCCTCTGTTTTTGTTTGTTGTTTCCTCTGAGAGGGATTTAGAGCTCTCCAAAACAGCGTAGCATCTGTGTACTTGGTATTGTCAGTAAAGATTACTTGGTATATTTTAAAGAAATTCGCTAGGTGTTCACCATCATTGATTTAAATTTATATAGGTTGAATGTTTTAATTTACTGATTCATATACAAAATAACTATAAATAATATACATTAGAAAAACAAATACATATACGACTTTTCTTTATAAATAGTTAGGCTTATTACGAGCCATATGTAAAAATCATACAACGTGAATTTGTCGGGCACATTCGGAATGTTTTGCACTAAAAATAAACATCGTTTCAAGTGGTAAAATATGGTGAGGTCCTACTCTTGCGTAACCCGAGGGTGTGAAGCAGAGAGGAGGACGAGACATAGAGGACAGGCGGGCACAGGCCGGGCACCTCGTCCCCACACATTCATTCCTCCGCCCCACATGCTTCTCTTCTCGCCACAACGCCTCCCCCCTTTTAATCACACTGCGGGGATATTTTCAGCTGCACGGCGCCGCGCATACGTGTCGCATAATAATCGCTCGATGATGTTTTTCGTTGTGCTCCTCATATGAACACAGGAAAGGGGAGAGAGAGGCAATGGCATGAGGAAGGGAGAGATGAGAGGGGAGGAGAGACACAGTACGACGTTTTGGGATCAGGAAATATAATTTGAGTGATGTGGGAACAGGTGAAATTGTGCATAATTGGACCAATGTCGAAGAACACGTGTTTGGGGGGGAAAATTGGTTTTTTGCGTGAAATATGAGAGGTAAATTAAGAAAAATGAAAGAAGGAAAAGATGATTCGAATATTTGTAAGAATATATGAGCTGAATTCCATATTAGAGGGAGTCGGTGAGCATAAGCAAGCAGAAATGATAAATGACAAGCGCAGAAATAAACTAGTAGTTCTACAAGAGCACACTCTTTCTCAAATTTTATTAAAATTTTGCTGTTTTCGAAAATTAAGAGCGTACAACCAACACCAAGCTTGTGTCGTTTCTAAGGGTCGTTTGATCTCTTTGAGGCTGAAAATTAAAGAACGAATTTGGAGCCTTTAATTATAGCTAACACTGAGTGAAAAATACTTGCATGTTGAGAAATGTGTACATGACCTCGTCAGGATATCAAGTTTTACAGAAAATATTTATTTAAGACAAAAGTCTCTCACGAGTATTGTGGTTTTACAATATTAATGTTTTGCAATTTTCGAAATTATAGAGTTGACTGACAAAGGGGGCCTGTCCCAATTTTATACGTGTGCATTGGTCTATTCGAGAAAAAAGAAAAAAATGAAGTTTTAACAATCTCAAAATAGTTCATTTTCAAATAACAAGTTTTCCTCAAAAAAACAACGTTTACGAAATGACACAGATTATTTTTCGTAAAGTTTCGGAATTTTCAAAAATTGCAAATTTTCAATTTCTTTCGGCCTCGGCCTCTAATTACAATATTATTGAATTTTTTTGATATTAAAAATGCAAATATTCACCTTTTTTAAGATGCAAAAAAGGCCGAAGTGAGCCGAGCAGCTGATTGTGTAAGGATAATGTTACTAAGCATCTGTGTTCGAATCTCGACCCGGAGAAAATATTTTTGATTGTTGGAAGCCCTTTTGTTGCAAGTTCATGTAGGGTAACATTGCAGAACCGTTATAAGTATTGCTAAACTTATGTGCCGTGATAGTACCAGTTTTAAATTAATTTATTGTTTTTACTTTCTTATAACACTAGGTACTTACGTAGTAAAGACAAGTATTGTAATGCTGCAGCAGATACCTGCGATTTTTTGATAGAAATTTTTTTTTATCTGATCGTTATGTAGGTGATGGTGTTGTACCTTCGACCCCTTTTGACCTTCTAAATTTTACCTCATGCATTTCTTAATTTGAAGTATCAAGAATGAAGTTTAGTCCAACTTTGGATATTTCTTTACTAGAATACTTTTTGCGAATGTGGAAAGCTTTTTGTGTGTATTTTTAACACGAAAAACTGTTTACGTTTTGTACCATGATCCTAGATGTATACCTTTGACCACGACATTTATAACGAGATAAAATTCAAATAACAACTGAATCCTAATGGGAGTATCATAACTTAGTGGTATAACGCAGTAAATTTCAAATAAAAATCAATATTGAACAGCTGTTAAACTTTTAATGCAGTAGAATGATTGATTATTTAGATTTTTCAGGGCGCATCATGTGCTGTGCTGCATGTTATATCCTTGGAGGTGACAATGTTCCTCACCACGCTGAAATGTGAGATTCAGTACTGACCTACACTGTATTCTAGGGATCTTTTCAAGTATCCCCCGCAGAAAGGAACAGCTCCAACCGGAACCAACTTTAAGCTCCAGATATTTGTGGTTGTGAATTGTATGTAAGTGTGTGTGTGTGAGTGTGTGTGTGTGTATTTATGGGGACGTGAGAGGAGCAGTATAAGGACGCGCGGTCCGTGACTCGTTTGTTAAGGTTCCGATCCGGCATTCGCCAGTTGTCGATCGGACAAACTACCGATTTGAGAGACTACCTGCACGGCCGCTAGATTTCTCGTTCAGTGGTTGAATTCGACCTAGCTTTATATGTAGTGTCAAAAATTCTCCATTGCCAGAACACAACACAGGGACAAATATTAATCTTGGGTTTGAATGGTATTTGTTGCCGTTGGCTGATAATTTTCTATTGTTTATGAATGATTGTTGCAATATAACGGTGGGATCCAATATTTTAGATTTTATACAATAGGTACTCGTGCCATTGCCGGTCGAATTCCAGTTTTTTTAAATATTTTTTCAAAATAAGGAGTGTAACCTATACGGCCTGGCTGCTTGCCCGGCTGCCACTTGATAGTGAGCACTCACTTGCGTGGCCAAATGTATATATCCGGTTAGGAGGCATGCATGCACGGATTTCCTGGTCTTCCGAATTATACAAAGGATATATTATGAATTAGTACAACTTTAATTCGATTTAAAACCTTACCCATAGTAATCATTCGCAATACAATTATCAATTACGCCTTCTGTGCCGTTACGATCTCATTATACATTTCAATTCTCTCCCTCTTTTTCTCCCTCTCACAGTTGATGCCTAATTAGTCCATTTGGCGATCCTTTTGGCAGCCCATTGGGTCCATGGCGATAATTGCGCTGGCTGGCGCAGCGTGCTCCAGAAGGGTGGCGGGGGTTCGGCTGATCGCCCGCGTGGCCCAGATTGATCGGGGCTGGGCTCTAAGTCGTCCTTCGGCGGTGGAGCAGCGTAGACAGAGCCAAGTGTCTTCCTCGGTCTCGTCTCGCTTGCGGCGACCTCTCACGAATAACCTCGCTTGTCCACCATATCGAGCATGAGTTCGGTGAAGTTTGTGATTATATCGGAGTACTCATAGAACAAACTCGGCGGTAATTTTGCTGATCATTTGTACGGCGAATCCTTGAGGAGTCGAAGCAGAAGCTTGGTGCACACTTATGAGATAAAAACGCAGCTCGATGTAAAACAATTATAGAAAAAGAACGTCGAATCTTCGTTATTTATTGTTTTCTCTGGGCCTCTCCCACGCCGATGACGCGTTGGCCCCGCCAATCACGTCGCCGTTTGGAGGTCCCGTGACTTGTCCCACCTCTGCGGCACCCGACGGCGCCTTTCCGAGAGGCCTCGTGCGGCATGGTCCATCTAGCTATAGAGATTTTCATAAAAATGGGACGTTTTGACAGCTAGTGCTGGCAACACAACTGAAAGGTTCTGCGGACGTTGTGTTCTTGAGACTATGAGACTCTCCTTTCTTCATTCGTTGGTTTGCAGTTGGCTAACTTGTAAATGGCTTTGACGCTTCCTTTTGTGATGTCCTCGTCCGCCGAAAATGTAGCGCGCTACGAGAAATAAATTAGAAAATGCAGAGCTATGTGCTCCTATGTAAAAATTATGTTTTATAAACATTACATTGATTTTAGTTTTTGTGTGATAAGTATTATGTTTATTTTAAAACCGAGTCTTTGAGTGTGAGATGCGTACGGGTTGTGGTGCACGTGTTTTCGGCTCCTGTGGAGGTAAGGTGGAGACCAGTGTTTGAGAGCGTTTCGTGGTTCCGTGCTTTGATATATATATATATATATATATATATATATATATATATATATATATATATATATATTGTGACGTACCTGGTGATGCCGGGTATTTCACTGCAATATAACACTAAAGGAGGGTATCTTTTCCGTGAATGGGTCCCTGGATAAGTTGGTATAACATTGGGAAAGTTAATTAGAAATGGAAATACAATCATGAACAAGATTTATTTGCAAATCAAATAGGTTAATTACATGATCTGACAACGTTTATACACTCTGCCTTGGTACCAAGATTAGGTGTAATATGCATTCATCATACCTTCGGGGCCCCGACCAAATACCTTCGATGATCGTAGAACAGCCCGTATCGACAGGGTTGCCGACCTCTACAGCAGCTGTGGGCTGTCGGCGGCTGATGGCGTGGCGGTCGTCCTGGGCTGGTGACCTTGTGACTCCTCCCCGACTCGGATCTTGATACCACGGCGTTGCACCTCTCTCGAATCACCTTCCGTCGATGGATTCAATTACTCAACCCGCGCCAATCACGCGTGCTGGTCCCAGTTCCGTACCACACAGTTTCGGTAAAGTTTCCACTACACTAATTACTACAAGCGCGATCGATTGTCCTATCAACACGAATCTTTTATTCTAATGATAATCTCATTGTCTACTTCACTTATTTACTGCTTCACAATTACTATTGCTTTACGAACACATCGCATGTTCCCTTGTGTCCATGCGCTAACGGCGATCTTTTCGCCACACGTCCGAACTCTTCGCCGCTCCGCTAACGTCTGTCCCCTTCGCAATTCTCCTAACGACTGCCCGCACGTGCTCGCTGCCCGGTTTGTAACCGACATTCTCACGCTGGCCTCCCGGCGGTGGCACCGGTGGCGGTAGCGACCGTTGCTAGCTCCCGTCGTTGTTCGCAGCGCTTGGCGTACGTACCGCGCAGTCCAAAATATGTATTGATTACTTACACTAATGTTTTAATTAGTGTAAGGGAACACACATATATATATATATATATATATATATTTTGTGGCGTTATGGGATTGTGCGACCCCAAAACACCACCATCTCGTATGTATGAACACCCACAGGCAGCGAGGAGAGCAGGCGCAGAAATTGGAGGTGCTTAAACGCGCAGCCTGGTATCCGTTGCCCGTACTAAACAAACGCGAACTAGCAAGCAACGTTTTACTTGTGAAGGGTTGAGAGAGGGGAAGTAGCCCCACCACTGAGAATTTCCCCAGGCGTCGGACAATAAATACGCAAACCCGCAAGCGGAAGCCCTCTTTTTGATTGTCGCCGTCACCGAGTAAGCAGCATTTTGATCACCGCTCGTTAACGTCAACTTAGATATTGTTTGCCGCCGCCACTACTGCTAGGTAGGAGTTTTCGGCGTCGAACAGACGTTCTAGTTAGTCGTCCGCGAGATAGTGAAGATTTAGTAAAGTGTTTCTTCATTTAACAACACGGGAAGTAAAAGTTACCCGTTGTGAGAAAAGCATTGAAAGTTCTGGTTTAACAAAGTAGAAGTAGCAACGAGCGAGGAACTTGCACGAGTATTCGGGAAAGTGCAAGGGATATTTTCACAACGTGGGCGTAGTCAGAGGCGCCGGTAGCAGTCGAGGGAGAAGAAGAGGTCGACTAGGAAGAACGGAAGAGGACGCAAGAAGACAGCGTAGACGGCAGAGGCGAATCCCGTCCCGTACGACGCAGAAGCTGGGACCGAGCGACGTCGGTGCAGAGGCCAGCGCATGACCATCAAGGCCAAAAAGCGGGAAGTCACGTGGTAATGCATAGGGCGCGGAAAGTAGGTCAAGTTCACGTCGGCAAGAAAAAACACTAGTATAGGAAAGTGTTACGAAATTGAGGACACGGGTGGCAACAAATTGCAGTATTGTAGGAGGAGACTTTTGACGCGCTATTGCCTGCCTAAAACATTCTATTTGGGACATTTATTATTCTGCTATTAGCAGTCACAGTTAAATTGTAAATGAGAGTAGTGCACTTACACACATTTTGTTCTTCGCATGTAATATTTTTCGAAGCAGGAGATTGTAAATTGAAATTAGGTTTCATGTGCAATGTATCTAGAATAGCATAAATTTAGATATAATTAATTTTCAAGGGAATTCACAGTGTAGATTAGGGTAATTTTTTCAGAGAATCAATTTTGGAGTAAATTATGTGTTCATTCATTTAATGTGCTGTAAAGGTTTCTATTTGTGTTTTTGATTGTTCTTTGTAAAAGTGTGATTCTATTCTTGATTTTTTGTCATTAACTTATGCCACAAAGTTTATGGGTAAATTATACGCTCGTTCATGTGCAATTTGTGTGATTTTATTGTGTCAAGGGTTCAAACCTTTCTCGCACCCTGAAGATCCTGCTCCCTAGATTTTTAAGCTCGCTTCACGAGCAAAATCTTGTTAACCCGCTTACGGTTCATGCGTGCAACTGTGAAGGTGGCAGTTGTGGGCAAAGGTGGGTTGGTTAGAAAATATATATATATATATATATATATATATATATATATATATATATATATATATTGTGACGTAGCTTGGAAGCGGTACTATTCACGACTAGTGTTAAGGGGACAGGTGTTTTGCTCGTTAATGGGTTCTCTAGGATTTTGGCAAACATTGAAAGATAACTCCGTTATGGATTTTTAAACAACCAAACGTTTTATTAATCAGATAACACAAATTAGAAATGATGTTTACAATCAATTACACCTTCGTTTTGGCACCAAAACATGCAAATGAGCTCATAAGTATATGATACCTCGGTCTTCAAGAGTCAGCTGTTCCCTCCTGACGTTTCCTCGGGCGGCGGTAGCAACGGCGACAGCGGCGGCGGCTGCGGCGGCAGACTTCGGCTCACCTCGGAGCCCGTCGGATATTCGCCCTTCCCTCGACGACCGGCCTCTCAAGCTCTACGCGACGGTTGATGATTTTACCAGGGCTCTGCCCCAGCCGTTATGAAGATGACACAAAAATGGGGACGAAATACGCCCGATCGATGCCCGTCGGGTTTTCTTGTTCTTTTCTGTTATCCTCCTTAGATTTGCAGTAAATTAGTTCGGTTCTGTTCACTACTATACGCTTACTTAAGCACGGGGTTATTAATACACCTGGGTTTACCCCCGAACCTCATTTATTGTATACTGCACTGACTAATTGCAGCTTGTTCTTCGGGCGCGTCACAACCCGTCCGTTCGCTTTCGATCGTTTTCTCGCCCTGCCTGACCGTTGCTCGCCTCACCGATTCCCTCGATTTTTCCGTTGGCGGCGGCGGCGTTACTGCGCTAATCAAAATGTATTTTGTATAATTCAGAATGTATCGCTTTTAGTATTTCTTAATACAGAAACGCTCTTCGTTTCAATATATATATATATATATATATATATATATATATATATATATATATATATATATATATATATATATATTGAAACGAAGAGCGTTTCTGTATTAAGAAATACTAAAAGACTTCGGCTCATATATATTGAAACGCGGAAAGCGTTTCCCTACGCAATTACAGACAATTAATATAAGAGTATAATTATTACTCATTTGAACTGCGCAGTATAGCGGCAGGTGCGAGCCAGCGGTGGGGGATTTGCGAACGCTACCGCCGCCGTTGCCCAGCGAAGGGGGGAACTTTCGGCCGTTACAGGTGGCGACGGTTGAAGGAGAAGCCGCGTGGCAGTTGCGAGTAGACGCCGAGTGACGACGGTTGGGCAGTCACGGGGAGTGAGTGGCAGAGGAAATACGGACGGTTGTAGACAGAGGGAAGCACTGCCAATGATGAAAGACATTTAATAGTATTAGATGTGTATCATTACTGATTAGAAGCCGGTAATTTATAGCATAGTGTAAGGAACTCTGGCACGAAGTGTGATCACGTGCATAGTAATTGCGAGAGGGAAGTTGAACAAAACCAAGGAGGGGCGCAGTAATAATTCAAGTGCATGGTGTGAACGCAATGGACATCTACGAGACGCTGTAATTGCACGTGTGGGAGCGAAAGCGGAAACATCCGAGGTTGCGGCCGAGGGACTCTCATCGCCGCTTCTGCAGATCAGCGCGGCACGTGTCTACGTCATCAGCAGCCCGAGGATGCCGAGCCGCGGTGGAGATCAACCGTCGCCGTCGCCGGGGTGAGGAACCACCACGGTCGAATTGTTAATGGGGCCCCAAGGTATGATAAGATTACACGGTTAACAAAATCTTGGTACCAAGTCATTGAGGTCTTCTGTAATTGATCAGGTGTATTGAACACTCAGTTGTGAATAAATTGTATTTTTGCTTATACAAAATTATTACTTTGACGCACCAATATATTATCAATTTCCTCTGATGACCCATTCACGAGCAAGATACCCGTCCTTTAGAACCTTTAGATTTGCAATGAAAAGTACCGACCAACAGGTACGTCACAGCTGGCGCCCGAACAGTGTATGCACTGATAGGTACGTCACAGCTGAGGCATTACCAGGTACGTCACAATATATATATATATATATATATATATATATATATATATATATAAACACATTGTGTTTCCTTATACTAATTAGAACATTAGCATAAGTAATTGGAATCTATTTTGGACTGCGCGGTACGCACGACCAGCGCGACGGACAGCGGTGAGAAGGGCCAGCCGCCGCCGCCACCGTTGCCGCTGCGAGGCGTCCGTGGGAACGTAATCGACGGTTGAGAACCGAGCACGGAGCGACAGGGAGTTTTGGCCGTTACGAGTCAGTTGGGTCGAGTCGGCCGTCGCCGAAGGATGTGGCCGGCGTGCTGCCGGCCGGCGAGAGTTGCGGAGAAGTCGTCGTGAGCCGCGGACGTGTGGCGAGAAGCTCGCCGCTTTGCACGGGCAAAGGGAGCACGCGGCGTGTGTTATAGAATTTAGCCCACGCAAGAACAATAGGCGTGTTAGGTTGATATCGGGAAAGTGATCAATATAAAAGATCAGTGCTAGAAAACAGTAAATTGCGCTTATGCTATTTGTCGCGGTGTGTACAATTCCAGAACTGTGTGTATTGCGAAGCTGACGCCGATACGTGCAGTGGCCGCGTGGTTAGTAGTTATATCAAATGACGAAAGACAATTAGAGGGAAGTGCGACGCCGAAGTACCAGGAGCCGAGTCAGGAGGGATTCCAGAGGCCGCCAGCCGAGGCGACCGCTACTCCACCAGCCGCCGACTGCGCCCAGTTGCTACGAAGGTCGGCGACCCCGGCCGATGCGAACCGTAACCCAAGCATCGAAGGTATTTGTTGGGGCCCCAAAGGCATGATAAAACTCATGTTAAATTTGATCTTGGTACCAAGGCAAAGCGTAGAGGTATTATAAATAATGTAATTAACAGATTTGGTTTGTGAATAAATCCTGTTTATGATTGTACCACATTTATTGATTAAATTTCCCAATGCTAAATCGACTCCTCGTAGGGACCCATTCACGAAAAAGATACCCTCCTTTAGTAATTTCTTACAGTGAAAGTACCGGCATCACCAGGTACGTCACAATATATATAAGGGATAAAGCTAGATTGGGCGCAAAGGGCATTCTTCTGGTTCACGATTAAGGAATGCATTAACATACAGAACATTAACATATAAAACAATTACTCAGTCACATTTGAGTTATGAGAGCATAGTACTAAATATGATAGTCGGGGTGTTATAATTATAAATAAACCGTCCTCTTCATTACAAAAATGCATGAGCCATTCGCTTTGAAACGACCAGAAAAGGTATTTTAATGTACCCTGAAAAATCATTTTTCTTTCTATTTCCATTCGTAGTAGCTTCCTTTAACTGAAAATGTTCAAACAGTTTTCAACATAATTAATTAAATTACAACAATTCTCGGACATGCATACGTGCATATACCTCAGCGAAACTCTCAGATTTCTGTATAGTGATGTCTTCACGAGAGCCGTAAACACTACGAAGAGGCGTGTCTGAACAGCTGCCGCGGCGGAGGGATACTTCTCTGAATTACACGTGACTTGTTTAGCGAACTGTCGCTTTGTCTCATTCTTTTAAAAATCGTTCTATAGTGTGGGAACATACCGATCTTCTGACACAAAAGGCGTACACAAAAGGGCTCAGCTGCACCTGACACATTTCCTTGCCAGATTAATTTCCCATCGGCTCAGTTTTCCTCATTGGCTGCAAGAATCCTGGTATCTTTAAAGTAGCCAGCGACTTGCGTAGCTAGAAGGAATTACATAATATTTTCTACTGATGAACGGCTTGTAAGTAGTAAATCATCTAGAGTAGGTCATAGCTCTGTACTGTTACAGGAGTAAAGATGGTTTGGCAATGTGAATGAGAGAAGCTGATGCTGGCTTGAAATTTTTTCTATTAACCCTGATTGTTCTTTTTGGAATTGCTACACAGAAAAAAACCGTTGGAGAATACCAGATCCACAATGTACCTTGTTACAGAATCATGGATCAAGAATACTCCAACGGTTCTTTTTTTCGTGTATTATTACATTTAAGATTTTAAAACAGTTTGAATATAATTTTTCAAAAATATATCGTTTTCTAAATAAATATAATAGACTATTCGAGTTTGCATTCAAATCGGTACAAACAAAAGGTTCGATGTCAAGTTTTGCCGGTGAGAAACAGTTCTTAAAATATAAATTTACTTTCTGTGCTTGAAGGTTCGTTGACCGTGAACTCTGTGACGTCTATAGAGTATCCTTCAACTATTAATGTTATGAAAAAATGACCGATGCCCGGAACTAAGACTTAGGAACTAAACGTTTGCTTGTTCTTCAAAATTTGAAGCTTCTGGTCATCGAGCGTTTTTGTTTTCATCGATTCATTTTTTTGTTAGGTTTTGGAATTGAGATAATAAAAGCATGCTTTAATGTGATATACTGGTGCGAGAGGGGTAGAATTTTATTTTCTAGTGTATTAGATTATATAAAGTATATACGTTACGACTGAAGTCCTAAATATGACGTGTTAGACGTAGCCACTGGTTACTAGCCAGTTAAGTCTCACTTTGGCAATACGATGTGAACAAATGTGTTTGAAAGACGATAAACGAATGATTTTGAGCTTCTTCCGGGTAACGTTAGTTTTAGATACACAGCGTGGCAACGTCAGAGATATGTGGGTCTTCCTTGTTTGCAAGAAATATCGTTGTATAAAATGCATTGGGAATTATGGGCTGCAGAGACTCAAGGTTGTTTTAGTTAAATCGGCCGACTACAGGAGACTCGTCGTCAACTCGGTAGTAGCGATGCATCAACTGAGGTTTATCGTGAGGTTGGATTAGGCGACATAGTAAATACAAAGTACGACATTCACAATGGAACTCGACTACTTAACTTGTCTGCCACAAGCTTTACAAACTTCTCACGAGCATTCTGATCCCTGTTTCTTACATATCTGCAATTCCTTGTCATCGCATAATACAGCATGTATCCTAGCCATCTTGTTTTAGCAAATGTCAACTTCACCTATTGTTGGTTGTGCCTTTGCAGCGCGTCTCTAAGCCCCATTTTTGGACATTGAGAGCATTGAGCAATGGAGTATAAACCTCCTTTAATCTAGACAGTCATCGTCAGTCGTAGTCAGGCATTGCCTTTAACCCCTTCGAGCAGGGGCTAGGCTCCGTTAGATCCCGGGCTTTCCAGACGGTCACCCAACCAGGAACCCGCGAAAACGCGAACTACTTAACTTCCGTGACTTCACAGAGCGCAGTTAAGTAGTTTAGCTAGCGATACCGGCAATGGTTTAAACTCTGATTCAAAACTATCCCCATCTCGGGCTTAATTCACTCTTTTATGAGGTAAACATTAACCGGCAAATTTGGAAATTAACCAGATTTGGACTTCAGCCGTAACATATTGGTGGTCTCTTTACGTTCGTAAAAGCTCATGTCAAAGGACTCATCAAAGAAAGTTGAAAACATTAGTATCAGTACGTGCATATTCCGCATAGTGCCATGCAATCGCATTTTAAAAATCGCGCAAAACTTTTCACTCACTGAATCGGAGTGAAATTAATTTAGTGTTTCTTTTAGCTCATCGCAGCACTTTCCAATCTAATGACCAATTGAATGGGAAACCTACGAAAATTGTATTTGTTCAAAGTGTTTCTCACAAATTATTCTCGGAGTTCTTTTAGGGGCAAATTGCACTAATGATGAACTTTTCACCAGGAATCAAGCGGAGTAGGTGGCTTAGGGCATCAGTTGATGACACTGAACTGTCTATGATTGGGAGTGCTAGGATTCAACTCCTGCCGCTGACAGGATTTTCGACACTGGCTAGACAGCTTGGTCGAGTTCAACCTCTGTCTGGAGGAGAATTTTAGCGGCAGGTTGTGGTAAATTTCCGTGATATTTTCTTCCTGTTGCTTTTTCTGTCCCCATCCTTTATTTACACACATTTACACTTACATGCATTACATTATCTCACATGTCGGGAGACTAGACGGGAGCTCAAAACCTGTCTCGGTGGGTGCAGTTCCTCGCTGGTAGAAAATACCTGGTAAGGGAAAACCACGAGCAGACGTGTAGGTCGGCGCCGGATCTCGCCATCCAATGGAAGATCACCGCCACCTCACGCGATAAAAACATAAACTACCCTAAACAAATAATCCTATTTTTAGGGAAAATAATTATCATGTTTATTTCTTTAAACAGTTTGTAGGTGGAGCGTATTAAACAGAAATTAATCACATAAAGGCATTTCTATTTTATCTTTTGAAGCAATCTTTTGAATTAAAAACATTGAAGGTGTGTTTTATTTGAAATCTCTCGCATTTTTTGGGGTTAGTAGTTTTTCAAGGGTTGACTGGTGTTTGACGATGGAAGTTGCAATACTAATGTACACCCTCCGACGGTGCATCACTATATTTTAAACACCATATTTACAAGCGCAAATTGCAGTATTCGAAAAATTAAGGCAAATATTTTTAGCAGTATTTTATGGTTTTTTATTGTAAACATGTTACTTAAAGTTTACAAAAAATATACACACATTTAGAAAAACATTCATGACATTGCTATGTCATGAAAAATATCATGACATAATGTGAAGGGACAAATTTGATTAATACACAAGTGGAACAGCAACAGCACATTCTTCCTCGCATTATAATTAACTTTTACAATTTTCAAAATTCAGTGTTCAACGAAAATGTCACCTCTCCATGTGTCAGCATCAACAGCTCACTATCATAAATCCACATACAGTACATGTACGTTACTTTACAATGCCAGATGACATTAAACAATTGAAGTCGGTTCACAAATTTAAGTTAAAAATAAAATATTTTCTGCTGCATAACTGTTTCTATACAGTTAGAGACTATACTGATTATGAAAAAGAAAAATAATGTTTATTTTAACAAAACATTGATATATAATGAATTAGTTTTGTATATTTTTAAAAAGACTTAATATGATTGTAACAAATAACGTACTTCAGCTTCCGGGTCCATGACCCCATCTCGATCAGGCTTTTGTCCAGTTTCCCTGATCCATTGATCAAATGCTGTGATGGCCACTTGTTTTGCTTCTGGACGTAAATGTATATACACTATGCGCACGTTTTGTTGAAGTCTCCTTGTGCTTGTAATGGTAAGAGCAGGTAAGAGCGAGTTACTATTTTCTTAGAAAATGACTATTTTTCAAATATTGCTAATCTTGCGATTATTAAAATTTATTTTTTAAATTTATTTTTATTTATTTATGTTAAACTTTTACTCATCTTTCAACTATTTATAGTTAAAATGACGGAAAGGGATTCTGGAAATGAAGAAAACGTGCTCAGATAATATTTTCCTTCCTACGTCACATACAGTTTTTTCTGTTCTTTTACTGAACAAATCTAAAAACTATTGTACTTTTTCTATGTAAACTATCAATTTTTGAAAAAATGTTTGGATGTTATTTCTGAAAATACAAAGCGTTTACCGGAAATTGGCCCAGCACTATTTTTTTATTAATCGTTTTTCTGTTGAAAATTGTTGTTTGTTGTTGTTTTCGGGCGCACGATATCAATACTTTCTTTCTCATGAAAATATCAGGTATCTGAATCTTCCTCTTTTGACTGAAATGGAGAAAGTTGTTTAATACTGTCCGGTATACATGTTGACACTGGAACATGAAGTTGGATAATGATGCACCGGAGTGTCCACACTAAAAGCCTTAACGAGGAGCGTTCTAAGGCGTCGGAATGTAAATCAACGCAGAGCATTTACTTAATCATTCCGGTCTTAAACTTTTCCCGCATTTGTGGGGACTTTCTACCGCTTCCGAATGCCCGCAGTTGGAGTTCTGCCAGGGGCCTAAACGGCCCGTCTACCGACCAGAAAAGAGCGAAATGCGGAAGGTGCCCCTTTATTACGAACGCGACGTTCATCTGGAGCAACCAAACGACCGCCGCGCAGCCGCCGAAATTGTTCAGTCACCGTTGGCGAAGAACGCAAAGGGCAGCGTGGCCATAGAAGAAATGGCGTTCATGAAAGCCGAGAAGCCTGGGACGCGGAGGAAGGGACCAGGGCCGGGGGAGGGGCTGAGGGGGTGTGGAAGGGGGACTGTGAGGACGGCAGAGGGGTGGAAATCTCATTGACGTTTCTCCGGCCTCTGGTGTTTCCACCACCTCCCGACACTTTAGAATGAGAGAAACGGAGGTAGTTAGGTGGGGGAGCAGGAAGTGCACCGCCCAACGCCAATAAGGTAGCCGCTCGCACAGAAGAACGCACAAAAAGGAGCGTACGGATGGAAAACACTCGTTCCTGAAGGGCTGAGGCTGGTTTCATTGAGCTTTGATGTTTCTGAGCGCCCCGTGTCTCCACTACTACGCCACCATTCGCACAAACGGCAGCAACCCGACGGAAGAACGTGTCGGCAAGTGGGCCGTGGAAAGAGTGGGCTGTCGTCGGAGGCGGTGGGTGGCAAAGACAGCGAGGCAGACAAGAAGAAATCCAGAGCCGCGATGGCAAAGAGAAAGAGTGAAACGAGAATGAAGGGGAACGGAAAAAGTCGCAATTCGAATTGACCGGGAGAGTGTCGCGCGGAGAGCCAGTGATACCAACAAGGGCAACAGACTCACAGCCCCCGCACACGAAACTCTGCGCCGCCAAGCCCCGCCCACTTGCGCGATGACCGCGCCCCCTGCCGCACCCGGGAGGACTATTGAGGCACGTAGCCACGGCGACGGCCGCGGCCCTGAGGAGGGCTCGGGCAGAATGTGGGCAAGAAAGGCGTTTGTTAACATTGAGAATCTAAAGCCGTGAACGGAGCTCATGTGTCGGCGCCTAGGAAACGAGGTACTTACGAGTGTTTGACGAGAGACGAGGAAACGAAAGAAAATGTGACCCTTGGAAGACCAAGCAACGATAGGATAGTTTGGGAGCAGGAAAGGTAAAGCTACAAAGTGGGCAAAAAATAATGACAAGAAAGATCAAAAGACTACATGAATAGGAAGAGATTCTATAGGAAATAGCAACTAGAGGGATGGTAAAGGAGCGGCCGGTATTGAGAGCTGGGCGGGGAGAGGCAGAAGAAACGGTGGTCGATGGACATTGGGCAGTGGACATTAGGCGAGGCGGGTGAGCGGGAAGCGGGTGGCGATTCGCGAGCCAACCGCAGTATTAGCATGCGGAAAACAGGAGGTGTTTCCCGTGCGCCGAGCCACGGCCTCCAGACCACCGCAGGACAGGGCAAACGCAGCTCAACTCACCTCAGTGCTTCGCACCGCAACTCAATGCAACGTAACGAAAAGCAACACAACGCAACTCATTGCAACGCAACGTAACTCAATGCAACGAAACGCAACTCAATGCAACGAAACGCAACTCAATGCAGCGAAACGAAACTCAATGCAACGCAACGAAACGCAGCTCAATGCAACAAAACGCAACTCAATGCAACGAAACGCAACTCAATGCAGCGAAACGCAACTCAATGCAACGAAACGTAACTCAATGCAACGCAACGCAACTCAATGCAGAGCAACGCTTCACAAAGAAGCGATGCGCGCGGCTACATCGCCAAGCCCCGCGGCCCCTTCCCCTCACACTACCTTCCCCGCACCACCCGTCATACTCCGCGCACCGCCGAGCACTGTCACGCACTCGAGCAGCGAAGCCGTCGTGGCCCTCTAAGGGCAGCGAGCCTAGCAAATTCAGCTGCACCCTGCACATCGGACGATCGCCATCCCTCGGGTTCAGGCACGGGGTTGACATCTACCAAATCTATCTCTTGCGATTCCAAACAGAAACGTCTCAGAGAACGTAATTCACTCTCTAACATTTATATACATTATGACGACTCAATTATATATACTATTGCAAGTGTGGTTCCGAGAAAGAATTATTTTATACAAAAAGATATGACATGTCTGGCGATATTCTGACTATACTGTTTTCTGAAATCTGTGTATGTATGCATATTGTAACACTCCCGGTTACCTGGGGAACCGGATAGCGGCCCTTATGCTAGCTCAAGTCGGTGATGGAAGGAATTGTTACACAGTACGGTGGAAACACAAAATAAACACTTGTTCACTGGTAAAAATTCACATTTATTCCTGGGCAATATGATTAACATGCCCCAGGGAAGTTACACTCTTAAATTGAATAAAAAGAATAGTGGGAAAATTAGATGAAGAGAAAAAAAATTGAAAAGTTAGTTTTAGGAGTTAAGCTTAAAAAACTAAGAAGAATTATAACTAACAATTACAATGGGTGAAATTGCTACTGGTCAGTGTGTCAGAGCGTGACACCGCATTACGAAAATTTATACAATAGGGCGGGAGCCCTAAACGATATTGCCTGGAGAGGGTCTTTGTGCGGCCGGGGTCGGCCGTGGCTCGGTCGAGGGCGGCGGCTGGGCGTCCTCCAGAAAAAATGCAGCAGAGGTCAGTAACCCTCCGGGCTACAGCTGACGGTCGGCTGTGACGTCACCAAAAGGCTGCGATGCGTTGCCGCGTAGGCGGTGTCTAGAAGTTCTGGTTGATCTGGCGGATTCTAGAAGTTCTGGAAGTGACTGGCAGTACTAGCTGATCTGGCCGGACGGTCTCAGAAACGGAGTGGTCAACTATGCGTCTCTCTCTGACTTTTCTGATAAGAAGTCGAACACAACTTCGGACAGTTTAAAATTCGATTGGAGAAACATTCGCCTCTCTTCACGACGGAAAACCCACCCCAGAGAAAATTCTCTCTCCACTGCAGTCGGCTCACAGCTCAAAACTCGCAGTAAAATAATATAAGTCCCCACATAGGCATTATCGCCCGAATAATTCCCACCCCCATATAAATTCTTCTCTCAACTGTCCTCAGTCTAATATTCAAGCTCGAAAAATAACAAGTTTTCCAGAGACACAATAGTCTTTTCCCCGACGCCTAATACTCTGGCCCCGTCTGATTGATGAAAAATTTCTAAGTCCGGCAGAGGTGAACTTTGCCTCTGACCGACGACTGTCCCCCCCCCGTCTAATGATCTGGCCCCGTCTGATGCCCAAGCTCTTCTGATTTTCTCTCCGTCGAAATCTTATAAGGTAAACTTTTCCCCCCACCCAATATTCTCGTATGTGCCCCAGATCCTTGTAATAGACGTGTAGCTATTGGCCAAAATTTGTGGCGCAGTGAACTATTTCCAGCCAATCGCCACGCATGAAGCCACAGAACTTTCCGCTCCCCGCGTCAGCTGCAAGCGTCCAGAATTTTCCAATTCCTTCTAGAACATCGCCCCATGTTTGCGTAAACGGGGGGGCGCGTTTGCGTGAAAGAAATTTATGAGTTTGGGATTCCCCGAAACGAGCGGGCGATGTCGAAATTGCGTAGCCGGCGCAGTGAACACGTGTGTCCATTGAATCTGTCGTCGCCAGCCCTCTAAACGACTTCGTTAATGGGCCGGGGGCGTAAGGGACTCTCGCGATAACGGAGTCGCGCACGTGTGACCGTTTGCGTAATCTCTCGGCAGAAATCCTGGGTGGCCGAATCTGTTTGTTTAAATTTTGATCCGGTGAATTTCGTTTATAAAATTATGATGAAATCGGTTTCGCCACAATATATATATATATATATATATATATATATATATATATATATATATATACTTTGCTATACTACTTTGAACTCAGCAACTATAATCATAGTACACTGTCTCAGTGTTTTCAGTATACGTCAAAATACGTAGAATTCCTCTACAGTGCAACATCATTGAAAGCTTTCCTGTCGTATCGCTTCACCAAGTAATGGTGAATATATAGCTCTGAAACTTTTTAAGATATGCATCACAAAAGATTTCCAGGAGTCGTTCTCTTCTGCAAGGTTTGAAAAAGGAGGAGGAAAGTGTATAACCTTCAGTTGAACGTCTACGCACACAAGCTTGCGACGAAACCGCCCTTAATGTTCGTTGAAGCATGAGATGTATCTCTCTCTCTCTTTCTTTCTCTCTCTTTATCTCTCACTCTGAAAAAGTTACCTTTTTTCTCTCTTTGTTCTTTTCTCTAATGAGGACACGTATAGAGAAAATGTTGGCTTAGAATATTAAAGGGAACCTACCCATATTAAATGGGTTGGTGTAAACTGTTTTGACTAATTGTTTTCAATCCAGTACCCAACATCAGTGATAAGAAATGCTAAGAATAGCTATATGTTTTCTCACAATGTTTTTTTTGTAAATTTTATTAATTACTAAATTTACAGATACATTGATAGATTTTTATGTATTGTGCATAGAGCTGCAATAATCAAATCGCACCCTTAAGTCGATTCTTCGTTATCCAATACGTGATATACAACAAAGTCATTTCTATATTTTCCTAAATAGCCAAGTAATAGCAATTCAATTTGAATTCTATTCCTGTTTAATATGCGCTCGAAAAATTTCGAAGGCTTTCCAGCGACTTGAGTGGTTTTGGATTTGTGGCCCTGTTGCATTAGGGGTGCGAAATATTCCTTTCTATAAAGATAAAACCATCAGATAGTCGCTGATCATGACTGATCAGCCCCTGTTAGTCACGTATCATGAATTACATCATGAAAATAAATGTCAGGAACATGTGAACTTGAATCAAAGTTTGCCGTTAGCGTAACCTAAATAGTTGGCTGCGTATTGATGTTCTTTGCGGTAAGTGCATTACTTTTCCTGCCTGCTCACGTTCATACTTTCTGGTTCCCTCTGGTCCATTTCTTCTGTTACCACTAGTCTATGCAGGTATCAAAACATATCATTAATAGGACATTCTGGTGGATTCTTCATACTTCAATGCGAAGAGTTTACAAACGGTATTACACACGTCTATGAATACAAAACAGAACACTTTAATCTATTGAGAGACGCCGAGTATGCATCATCACTTTCGAAAACGCGTTTTAAATTCACACGACAGCTAATGCTCTAGAGGTCTTCAAACGAGTGTTATCGGAGCCATCCCTACAAAAAATTAATGGATTGGACTAAATGTGTGCGTCCATGCAATCACACATGGATAAGATGCCGATGCATAATGATCAACTAGGAAATTAGAGTTTGGAGAGCGTAAAGTAACGTGAGTTTGCGTATGTACGTAACGGTTCATGATGAAGCTCCTTCACACGCAACACTAACGTTGTCAGACACTCATCACATACGAGACTCGCAAGGATAATAGTACTACATTATCGTCAATATTGTAATTGTAGGAAGACGCTGAAAAAATTGATAAAATTAGATAAATTTAGCAGTTGTGAGTCTTGTCTACATATAAGAAACACTATCGGAACTATTAAAGATATAACTATCAAAATCTGAATTTCTAGCAATCAGCAATATATCCTAAAAATGAAGTGCATAATCTTGAATCCCGAATGAAAAAAGACCTTTAAACAAAATGAAGCGAAACAAGATGAACCAAATAACTCAATGCTGTCATTACATTCTTTGACTTTTTATTCCAATATTTCAATTCTTAGAACGCAAATTGAAGAATGTGGAGACAAATAATAATAATAAAAACTTCGTTACATTCAAATAGATTCTACCTTTATATTTCTCACCTATACCTTACATATAGTTTTTATTATTTTTTGACAAAATAAATAAAATTATATTGTTAAAATTGGTAATTTCGTCACTGAAATAAACCAATATCAACATTGGTTTGGTTGTGATTCATGCATTATTTTGTTTCACAAATCCATTATATTTTTTATTTGTGAAGCACTTGTAGCATAGTCAGGTGTCATTCTTCGAATTCACTTTTGTTTTTGTATAAATTATTTTCACTTAAAAATAAATATTTGAAAGCACTGTCTGAATCTTTTTTTTTCTCTTTATTTTTTGTCGCATCAACGACTAAGGTTATTAGCGACAACAGTTATAATTACAGGTGTTTACAGACAATTATGACTTCATCTGTCATGACATAAACAAAAGTATCAGAATGTATTGGTCATAACATAATACAGTATCACATATTACTTATCTTACATACCATCATCATACAGAACAATCAGGGCATGGTCATAACATCTTTCGAGGGTTACACATCATTACATTAACATAATATAACATAATAACATAACATAATATAACATAATAACATATAAGTTATAACATACTGTTATCTTACATACTTGTAACACAATCATACAATATCATCGGGGTAGGATCATAACACATCAACTCTAGAGATACGGGCGGGCTTACCATAACGTTATATTTCAAGCATGACATTTGTGTTTTTGCAAAATTTGACAAACTGGTTCTGAAAGGGGACAGAGTACAGGATTTTCTCCATTTCATTTGGATTAAAATACATAGTTCTAATGTGATCATATTTACGACAGGACATAATAATATGTTTGATTGATAGTATTACTTGGCACATATCACATAGTGGTGGTGAGGTATTCTCCAGCAAGTACCTGTGTGTAATTTTAGAATGACCAGTTCTGATTCGTGTAATTAAAACTTGTTCGCGTCTAGTCATCTTGGGGTCCGATTGTAGTGATAAGAATAAATCGATTGATTTATGGGTATTACTAGACTTATGACATCGCCATATCGGTTCCCATTGCTGGAGCATCTTCCTATGTACGAATCTTATGACATCTTGCTTGGAGTATCCAGGGTTAGGTCTTGCATTGTTTCCTTGGAGATCAATTATTATCTTTGTGTTAGTTTCATTGTTATGTATTTCGGTCATAATAATTGGATAAAGCTGATTAGGTAAAAGAAGAGAAATTACTGATAAGTCTTGAAGTTTAATCAAATGAAGGAATTCTTTAATTCGAGCCGTCGTTTTGGATTGTGTTTCATCATATATTTTGAAGATATCTTTAGGAATTTTATTAGTGATGATAGTGGCATCTGTACTGTTATGGGTTATCTTTTTAATCGCTTCCAGAATTGCATGGTTGAACATGTTTTCCTGACTAGCAATGTTCATAAACCGGAATTTCACCAAAGATTTGGGATCCTTCACAATGGCCTCAGAAAATGATGTATTATTGCGTCCGTCAATGAAGATATTGTAGTTATTTTTGTATTTATCATACACTTCGCAGTATTTGAGTTTCCATTCGTCTAAGTCAAGGTTGTTCTGCTGAACTTCAACCAGGGATTTATCGACTTCAATGATGTTGACGGTCCAGGGATTTACAGCGGGGATCTTTTGATTTTCTATAGGAAGCCTCGAAATGTTGAGGGAGCTGAATAGCGTAGCTACTTTATTATAGAAAGGTGTAGAACACTGTGGATTTCCACTTCTAATTCCAGGAGATACATCATTACGTATTATCTTATTTAAGGATGTTTTGGCTTTAATTGCGTATTTGATTGACAGGGTTTGTCTTCGAAATGTGAGGTTAGTTTCAGCCGCTTCGATGAGAATACTACCAATTGGACTTGTGTGAAAGCAACCAGTGCTTATTCTGAGTCCGCAATTGTGCAGTGTGTCCAGTTTCTTGAGAGTTGAATTGCACGCTGAATTATATACAATAGATCCGTAATCTATCTTACTTCTTATTAAGGCTTTGTATGTAAGTAGTAAGGTATTTTTGTCTGATCCCCAGTTGTTGTGATTTAGACACTTCAGGATGTTATGTCGATTTTTGCATTCTGCGTATGTTTTAGAGATATGTTATTGCCATGTGAGCCTGTGGTCAAATATAAGTCCCAAGATTTTTGTATGTGTGACAGTCTTAATGGCTTTGTTGCCCAGGAATAGTTTCGGGTGGACGGGGCTGAATTTTTTAGAAAAAATCATACATTCAGATTTATCAGTCGAGAATTTGAAACCGGTTTTCATTGACCATTTGTAAATACAGTTTACAGCAGTTTGCATTAATTCATTGGTTGAATCGAAGTTCCTTCCTTTGCATAGTAACACCATATCATCGGCGTATTTCCGCACGACAACTGGGCTTACAATATCATCACCAGCATCGTTTATGGCGATTAAAAATAGAGTCACACTGAGCACTGATCTTTGCGGTAGCCCATTATTAAGTTTCTTAATTGTTGATAAATTATTACCTATACGTACTTGAATACATCTGTTGCTAATAAAGTTGGTAAGGAACTTAAACATATTGCCCTTGATACCAATACTAAGTAATTTAGCAGCTATGCGGTGTGTCCATACCATATCGTATGCTTTTTCGATGTCTAGATTTACTAAGATAACATGCTGTCCTTGAAGAAAGGCTTCTTGGATTATCGTTGTCGTGCTGATAAGATGTGAGGTGGTGGAGTGTCCAGTTCTGAATCCAAATGGGTCGTCTTTTATTAAATGTTGAGATTCAAGGAACCACCTTATTCTTTTGTTAACGATTTTTTCTAATATTTTGCTTAGGTTGCAAGTATTGTATAGTACTATTAGTCTTCATACCACGTATGGATTTGATTTTTTTCCAGCTCTCTGTTGAGTTCGATTTGCAGTTTATTGAGGAGATATATTCAGTCCATGATGTAGCTTTTTTTATTTTTACAGTTCTGCGGGCAATAGCTCTAGTTCTCTTATAGTTGATTCGGCTATCATTATCTCTTCTTTTTTTATACCGGTTAAATGCTTTTTTAGCGTTTCTAATAGCGACTTTGCATTCAGAATTCCACCAGGGAACGCTTTTGAACTTAAACGGGCCATGGTGCATTTGTGTCATTGAGTTAGCAGAATTGTATATAATATTACAGAATGTTTCTACTATCTGGTCAATGTTATTATCGTCCTTGAAAATATATTCTTCGTTGAGGTGCTCATCAATTTTTTTCTGATAATCCAGCCAATTAATGTTCTCTTAATTGGGGATTGGGTTGCGCCATTCATGACTAATGGACACACTTGGTTCGTGGATATCAATCAGTATTGGAAAATGATCACTATCGTAAGGGAAGTCCATAACATTCCAGGTACATTTCTGTGCTATTGTGAGAGAAGCTATTGAAAGATCAATCGCACTTAGTCTGCTGTTACTGATATTAATGTGTGTGGGATCACCAGAGTTGAGGATGATGCTGTCATGGTCGTCAATTACTTTTTCCAATAATCGGCCACTTTTATCAATTTTGTACGATCCCCATAAGGAGTGATGGCAGTTAAAGTCTCCAAGAATTATGAAGGGCTCTTTTGTCTGGTTTATAATATCATGCATTTCGATTTCTTGTAGTGGGTACCTATTAGGGATATAGATATTTCCGATACATATGGGGTTAGTTCAATTAAGTTTAATTGCCACGAATTCCATGTCAGTTTGAATTTTTAGAATTTCGATGGGAATCGATTTTTTGGAATATATTGCTACACCACCACATGCATATTCAGGATTACTTCTATTTTTAAAGTTACAAGTATATCCAGTTATATTCCCATGTGATTTTCCTTTAAAGTTTGTTTCTTGTATACAGATTATATCAGGGCTATATAGTTTGCATAAATATTGTAAGTTTTCTAGCCTGCTATAAAAGCCATTTAAATTCCATTGCCGGACTATCATTACTTTTTTATATTATACTCTACTTTCAGATGTGTCAGCATGGTTTAAATTCTATGGGGTGATTACATTAACTGGTGTTGATTTCTATACTGGAATCTGTTTCAGTACTTGATTCATCTGCAGTATTAATTACTGAGTTGATTTTCTTGATAATTCTGGTGAATCTGCCTTTTATGGTTTTGTTGGTGAGATGAGGATACAAATTATGCATCATTTTGGTGATGGATGATATGTCCTGTGAGTAATCAGCAGCTATAAGTATAGGATCATTAGCACTGAAAGAGTTCTCTAAAAAGGATTTAAACTGGATGTAAGTAAGGGGGAAGTTATTTTGAGTGTCTTCAATGATGTGTTTGATAGGGGAAATCAACTCTTCCATATTCTTCTCTTTCTTCTTTTTTTTCTTTTTTTGGTTGTTTTGAGACTTCTTCCATATTCTTTGTTTCAGTTGTGTTGCTTACAGTGGAGGGTAAGGAGGAGTCAGTCTGGAGGCATCTTTTATTATTATTATTATTATTATTATTATTATTATTATTATTATTATTATTATTATTACAAGGTGGTTCAAATATGACCGGGACTGATTTTTTTTACGAAATACTTTATTAGTAAAAATTTATTTGTACATGTCATTCTTCAAAGTACTCCCCTCCAGATTCTATACATTTTTTCCAACGTCCTGGAAGCATCCTAATGCCCTTTTCATAAAAGTCTTTTGGTTGTCGGCATATCCACTCCCGAACACTGTGGATGACTGCGTCATTATCCGCAAATCGCATGCCTTGCAAATGTGATTTAAGCTGTCCAAAAAGGTAAAAATCACTTGGGGCCAAATCTGGACTGTACGGCGGATGTGGTAGAAGGTCCCACTTCAATTTGCTGATGGTTGCCATGGTTGTTTTAGCAGTATGAGGCCGTGCATTGTCTGGAAGGAATGCTACCCGTTTCCCACCTCTCTTCCGTTTGGATCGGATCTTTTCTTTGATTTCTGTTTCCAAAAGTGCTGAATAATAAGCTGCATTGATGGTGTTAGCTTCTGTAAGAAAGTCTACATGGATAACACCCATCCAGTCCCAAAAAAATGTTGCCATCACTTTTCCCTCCGAACGGATCTTCCGCGCTCTCTTGGGTTTTGGAGAAGAGGCGTGTCGCCATTCACGTGATGCCTGCTGGGACTCAGGAATAAAATAGTGAACCCACGTTTCATCAGTGGTTACAATGGACTTCAAAAATGCATCTCCTTCATTTTCAAACCGCATTAGAAGAACACTGGCAGCTTGCATGCGCATCAATTTGTTCTCGTCCGTCAAAGTGCGTGGAACCCACCTAGCATTCACTTTTCTATATTTTAGGTGTTTTTTATCATGTCTTCTACACTACCCACACTGATGCCAATTACTGATGCAACTTCTTTGATAGTGATGCGCCTGTTCTCACAAATAACCGCATTAACACGATCAATGTTTGTTGGGGTTATGGATGTTCGCGGCCGACGATTATGAGGTTCATCCTCAACGCGCTCTCGTCCCTCTCTGAAACACTTACACCATTCAAACACACGGGTCCGTGAGAGGCACTCTTCCCTGTACTGTTTTTTGAGTCTCTGCAAAATTTCCGACGGTTGAACGTTTTCTCCAACGAGAAATTTGATGATAATGCGTTGTTCCACGCACCGCGGCACCTTTTGTTCACTCATCGTTCTAGCAAGACCCAGACGCGACTGAACAGGTTCTAACCTGCAAAGGAGGGAGGTGGGGGGTTGTGGCTAGATTCCCTCCAGGCGGCGCAGTTAATGCGTATGTCGGGGTATTTGAAAAAAAATCAGTCCCGGTCATATTTGAACCACCTTGTATTATTATTATTATTAAGGGAAGCTATGTTGTCTTTAGTTGGGATTTCTTCATTGTTTTTAGCTTCATTAGTAGGAAATACAGATTTAGAAGGTGGTGAGGGACCAGTTGTGGGTATTTCTTTTGTAAGATCATTGTG
The DNA here is from genome assembly GCA_038098605.1 of Gryllus longicercus. Classification (NCBI taxonomy): domain Eukaryota; kingdom Metazoa; phylum Arthropoda; class Insecta; order Orthoptera; family Gryllidae; genus Gryllus; species Gryllus longicercus. The sequence goes on along the minus strand of JAZDUA010000109.1, from coordinate 3,416,375 downwards.
ACTTTGAATATCTACAGCTCCAGTGTTTTCTCCATTGATGGCAGGGTCTGGTATGTCACAGGATTTTCCCCTGAATTGTTCAAATTCCATGGGAGCACTGCCTAAGTTGGTAGTCTTGTGTTGATTAGAGGTGTTATGTGAAGGGCATTGTCCAGCCAAGTGCCCTGTTTGGTGACAGTTAAAGCAAGACATTTCATCTGTTGTAAAAAATATCCTATATGTTGAGCCATCATAATACACAGTAGTTGAATCTGTTAGTAGACTCAAATCTTCAGGGGCAATATACACTTGTCTACGGAAACTCATAATATGGGAGAAACCCTGTCCAGGAATACCAGCTTTTACAAATGAAATTTTAGATGCCAATTTGATAGTCTTTGTGGTGAGTACATTCTCTATTACTGAATGTGAGATTATGGGACAAACGTTAGATATAATAATTCTTTTGGCCTTTGTTACAAGTGGTCTCAACTTCAGTTCATAGTTTTTTTTTATTTTTATAACTTTATGGTTGTTCGTAAGGCTGTCAGCTATAGTTTGAGAGCTTAGAAAGACACATACTCTGTTTTTAGCAATTCTTGATATGAACCTTATTTCACTGGCGTCAATAATATCGGATAGACTGTTTATGAAATCTTTAATAGTGAGACCTTCTTGCGAGTCGATAATTATGGCCTGGTGGGAAACACTTCAGTTGACATAACATTTGCGTAAGTTTTCATATTTGAGTGAGTAGATACCTGAGGTGACGGTGTTGAGGTTATAGGAGCCCTGATGTCCGGAGGCTCCATCCTTGCAGGTTAGCCGCTGCACCGGCTGACCATACAGTTGATTTCAGACACTCACAACTCGTGGGACAAGAGATTACCAGTAAGTAAATGTTATTAAGTTCACAAACTAAATGGCAATGTGATAACAACTGTTTCACTGCACGCGATCGGAGCACGATGTGTCTCGGTCGGCTGCCGCAATGGAACTGTGTCTGAATCTTGTTTTCAAACGGTTTTTGATTTCACAATCCAGTGCCAAATAATTTTGAATAACGAGACTAAAGAACAAAACGTTGTTTTTTTTCATAGTAGATTTATTATTCTCTGAATCTTTGAAGGAATAAATAGTGCATTTGTTGGATATCCTTGGTCTTTTCAACGTTACCTAAATGTTAATTCCACTTTTCAAGTATAATTCCATATTCTATTTGTTCGAATGTAAGGTGCAATAACATTACAACAACAACTAATGACTGACTAAAATTAAGAAGATTACTCCAAAACGTTCCGTACCAGTGGGTAGCTGTAGCAAACGTTTGAATGTATGAATTTCAACAGAACTTAAATAAAACTAAATCAGTTTACATTAGTATACATTAGTATCTTATACAGCTGTAAAAGAAGTTACTTTGTAATGTCGAGAAAGTATGTTTGTATACAACTACATTTATATTCACGAATACGACGGACATTAACCTTCTCTTTGATTGTGTCAGAACGTGATCTGCCCAACGCCAATGCGAAACGGGATTGCCTACAAAACAGGGGCAAATGAGGACGACCCCCATCTCCCCCGAAGGACAGCTTCAGCTACGCCACTGGAAACAACGCAGACCAACGATAGCAGTTCCTTTCCAGCTCAAGAGCAAAAATCAGCTTTCACATTAGTTGACTCAGAAATAATGTAGGCAATAATTTGGGTGTACAATTCGCCTTTTCCATTTCAGTGCCAATATTACACTTCACGCATTTCCATCTGGTTAAGGACAATTTAATAAAAGTAAATCTTACAATGTTATCACCTGCTTTCAAATTTTGACTTGTATGTTAAAGTTTTAGATTTTTAATGTATAAATATCATTACATAAATAAATTTCCTATCACCTCATTTGTGTATATTGTAATACTCCTATTCCTCGAATGCTCGAGTGTTTAGTGTATTATATATTCCATATTAAACAATATTACATATTCATGTAATGGGAGTATAAATAAATACCACGCTGGATTTGATATCCTGCGCCAGACATCTACTCAAAAAGCTATTTCCGCATTTCTACCGGTGAAACCCTACCTTCAATTGAATGGGCTAATCCTAGGTCGCAATTGGCGTCTGATGTCGCAACGTTCCGCGTCTTCCTGGCCAAACCTTGCTCGTTCCCGCCTGACAGCTGGCGGAAACAGTTGAATACTCAAACGCACTTCAAAATTTAACTAATTACGATTTTAATAATATACTGTTTACTGATGAAGATGTATAAAAATTACAGACCTCAACATCGTGGGTGTTACGTGTCAGAAAAACCTCATGAATCGAGCAGCGTGTAACTTGTTGGAGAGCGTCAGCTCTCCTGAGTCACGCCCTCTCGAGGAAGCTGCCAGCCCTGGCAGCGCTCGTGGCCCCACCCCTCGGCGTCTCAGCGCGTCCACCCTCCACGCGCCCTCGCACTCTCCCGAACTTGTCTGCACGCTCCGCCTCGCTTTGCTCCGCCTTGCCCACGCCCCCGCCCCCGCCCCTGCCCACATCACCCACGTCACCGAAACAACCGCCCCGCCTCCCGCCACTTGAGACGCGATTCCGCCTTATGCATATTAATAGGCGCCGTCAAACTTCGGACGATCCCAGAATGCAGCAGCGCGCGGTCACATGTGACCCACACAGAGCGCGGCCGCCTTCTTCCGCTTCGATTTCGACGTCTCGTCTTCACCGCTCCGCACACTTCCAACGTAAGGTCGTTTTTCTTCACAACGGTGCAACAGAATAATGAAATACGTCCCTGGGGTACAGTGACATCGGCATCTAGTGACATGAGAAATGGAAGTACACCCACTCGCAGAACGTGTTGCATTCATCTTCTTCGCGTTCATTTGAAAAGGCAGAAGTTATTCCGTTTGGAATTATACTCCCAACACAGAAACAGTCAACATACTCACTCGTCGCATACAATGAGTCTATTTTTTTTATTTAAATGCCACAAAACCCGACGTGACAGATAACTGTATAATAAAGTCCAATAGAACGAGGTTTCAAATACTGGATCACAAAAAGGATGATATAACGATTCACGTATCACATTCACTTGGTGGTATAACGTTTCATCCCGACTGTCACAATCAAAATGTTCTTTTGATTCCTAGTCTACATTTGTAACACCCAAAATATAGTGTTGTATTCACTTTCAATTTTTCTATATTTTGCTCTGTGCGTACTCTAAAATATTTGTTTATTTTTTAACTAAAAATCAATTTAAAGACTGTGCTTGACGTACTTTATGAGAGCAGTGCAATCTGTTTGGTATTTAGAAAATACTATTATTGGCAAAATAATCATCCACTAACTACTCTTTCTTGTCCTTTTTAAATCGCCTCTTTGAAATATTAAGACGTTCTCATTTGTATAATGTTACATTTAAATGAAATTTGACAAATTTATTCATTAACATTTATCCGTTTTTGTGCATTGCAAAACAAACTTAAAGAGCTACAACAGCTCACACAACAAAGGTTAGAGAATATTATATTCCAACTTGTATCTCACAGACCTTTTCGCTAACTCTTGCAAAAACACCCAAGGTAGATCCAAGAAGAATCAAAGAGCATAGGTGTTATACAAATGAACACGAATCAAAAAAATGTTGCTAACCATAGGTATAGAATTAAAATAGATTTTGAGAACCTCCAGATTATCATTGTAGAATAACAATTCTTTGACAGATTAACTATGGTGACGGTTTACATTAAAGTAAGTCGTGTATTGAAAACTTTTAGAATAGCTTTTTAGTTATTCTCTGATTTAAATGACTTTTGAATTCGCTCGGATATGGTGCATATGTCCAATCAGGTCCTTCAATACCAAAAATTAAAGCTACGAGGATCCGCATTGTTTAGCCGCGTTATTGTTCGTGCATCGTGAGTCGCACGTTTTGAAATCGAAGTATTCCCTGCCTTACTCACTCCGCCGAAAATAGCAGTGCGGTAGTGTCTCATTTTCTGCCAACATGCCATCGAATGGTTTTTTTTTTTTTTTTTTTTGCCAAGTAGTTTTCATAGAATCTCAGAATCGTAATCTAACGGTCAATTTGTCTCATCAATATATTAGATGAGGTAACTTTCCATGTGCTGGCTACGTTTTCAAATTTATTTTGTAGTATTAGGAAATTTAATCCTAGCATCTTGTGTTTCCTTAAAATTTTAAATAAGAAATATTTAAAAGAAATTGTTTCCTTGCCCTGAAACGGAAGATGTAGATATACCAAAACAAATCATGTATTAAAGACAGACTGATAGTTTCTTGATTTATTATTAATTCGGCAATTAAATATCGCAACTTGATGGCAGAATATCTTAACTTTACATGGATTATGCTTACATTGACTAACAATAAATTACTAGAGAGTAAATAATTAAAAAAACAATAATTAATAATAAATAGTACAAAATGTCACCGCGCGTACTAATTGTATAGTTGATGTACTACATTACACTATCTGAAGGTAGTAACGAAACCAATGTACTGAAACGTCGTATCATGACCATTGTTCAGAAGATGTAATTTTATAACAATAAAAACTGTTTTTATTTTTAAAAAAATTTAAGCTTTGGAAATAACTACCCAAAAGAGAGTGTATACTTAAAAATAAATAAATACTTTTCTTAATGTAATCTATTATTCCACGTTAGAAAATTTTAAATAAGGTCATATACAATAATGTTTTTGAAAACATGAAAAGTTTTCACGTACTTTTTGGTTGAAATTAAAACAATTACAAAAATATATTCTCATAACGCCTCAATGTACAAAAGTTGAACATTTATTACTAGAAAAGCGCTACTAGTAAATTTGGAGGAAATTTTAAAAGAAATTTTGAAAATGTCTTGGGAACTTCATGAAAAGTAAATGGACCCCAAATATTAAAAGATCCGTTTAATTTTAGCAAAACTTCGAGTTTCACCAGATCTCTGAAGAACGACCGATATTGAGGAATTTCTGTGAACGGTTTAGGCAAAATGTTATGTTGATAAATATATATGTGACGACATTTTTGTTCGAAGACGTTCTTTTGGGCACCTCTGATAAAATGTGTCGAAATAATCAGAAGTTAATTTTTGGGATGGATGAAAATGGGTTGGATCAACTGGCATGTTCTTTATATGAAAAATACAATAGAAAATGTATTAATGTGTACGATTTTCTGTCTCAACAAAAAATCCATATTTTTAATCTCCCTGTGGTGTTCCAAAATACGTAGACCTATATACTCACCCAATGTAGAACGTAATCCTACATGTTTCTTACGGGTAGGACACGTTTCATTCTGGGAATTCAGGGTCTGTATGTTCTCCTTTTCTTTTCCTTTATTCCCTCTCTCTCTCTCTCTCTCTCTCTCTCTCTCTCTCTCGCTCGCTCGCTCGCTCGTGTAAGTACCTTTTTTCATGAATTAATAATGGTTTTGCATGTACACGCAAAGCACGGCAAAACAGCTCAGAAAAGAGTATCAACGGCTTCGGGTGAAGATACTGTTATTTATTCATTCACTCAGAATTAAAGTCTATCCTGCAACAAGAACAAATGCCTGAGAAGCTTGGAATAATAGGGCTACGCGTAAATCAGCCATACAGTTTTGGGAATCGTGAATTTAAATGAAGAGGCATGTTCCTCCACACCTAAAATAGTCATGTTTCCAAGGAAGTTAAGTATTAAAACAGAAAACATTTGAGAAAGTATGACCTGAAATAAAAACATCACAGATCCATACTCCTTTCGAAGTCCCTGAATGCATCATCCCCGGTACCGGCCAGGCAAGGCGCTTACCTTCGCTCATCACCCGGGAGCCGTATTTGGAAAGAGCCGGCGGAGCTCGGTTTTACGGCACCAAGAAGATTGAAACCAGCCATAAAATTTCACGGCGCTTTAACAGCTGGTGATCTACAATGTGTCGGTAAGGGCGCGTGCTTTGCCTCTCATCCTTGCCCTTTGACGCCTGGGCCGGCGTTTGCGACGGCGGCGGCGGAGGGGTCTATTGTCCCGAGGCGCGCAGCTTCTGCCCCAGCTTCCTCCCCCGCTCCGCTCCTCCGTTCTCCGCTCCGCCGGCCCGCCTGCCTGCCGACCCCAGTCGCCCGCGTCTGGCAAGGCCCTGTGTGCGCGGCCGCTCATTGACTTGCAGCTAGGAGGCTTCGTCGTTGGCGGCGGCCGCGACAAAGGCCGGCGAGGTGGCGCCACACGGCTGCCTGCGCCGGGGAGCGAAGCGCGGACACCCGACGGGGGGCGCGCGGTAGCTGTCACAGCCGGGCCGAACGGAGTTGATCGCGCCGCACCTCAATTACATTTAGCCGCCAGCCCCCTTTGTGCACTTTCGTGGAAATTCCTCAGATCGCCGCCAGGATCAAATGATGACATCAGACCCACGGCCACTGCCTCCTGTCGGCCAGGACTTGACTCAGAGGTAGCTCGCGAGGCAGTTGCCAACATTACCGTCAACCAATAACCATGACAGCGCCGGAGATGGCCGCCACCCAGGCTGTCACAGCATTAACATTTGTCAAACCTTCATGAATAAGAATACCTTGCTCTTAACTTCTTTAAAAGCCTAATTCTATAACAGTGTATTTTTGTTATCGCCGATCGTCGTAGAAGTCGGACGTACTTAAGCGGTACTTCTGGAGAGACAATAGAAATTGTTTGCACTTACCCGAAACTCTAACGTTAACGGTTATAAATAACGTAACGTTGAATCTTGTGTGAAGCACAAAGGAAGAGTGTTTGCACAACGCTTACGCTTATCAGGTGCTGACACCTGGTAGCAATAGTATTAAGTTACACATAAGTTTGGCGCCTTTCCGATTTCGTTTATCTCTTTTTCCATTTTGTATACTGTGCTTTCGACCTTAGTACTTCGATTTTGCATCGTAATCATTTATTTCCCGGAAAACATCGAGAAGCGATTGCCAGGTGTTCACTACTATTTACTCTCACATTACTCTTACAAAACAATTGGACGTGTTGCTCCCTATGGAATAACTGAATTGTTGCATAACGAACTTGCATTACAATTGAATCATATGTACTTGCGAATGTCGATATGGACGATGTAGAAAATGCAATTCTGCATGACATATTAGAACCAAATAGACCTGGAATTATGAAGTCTGTAAAATTTGAAACGTTGAATTGCTTCGTATTTTAAAGGGTTTCCCGTTTGCGAAACCACAAGAATTTCAATATTCCTCCTCACTGGCTTCCATCCTCATATAGAGTGCAAGCCAACACTTCCTTCAATGGCATACACCTTGTTTTGCGGAAAACCGTAGTTGGCGTTTGTCCACGATGATGAATTCTACATCTCTAAGACACATTGCCTGTCTATACTTGGCGCAATAGCCCGCGAACGGGTCAGTGTCTCAGCAGCGTCTCAGCCTCGCGAACATGTGTTAAGGGGGGTACGTGTAGTTAACACGAAGGCTTCCCCATGCTGTATTCTGGCCTTTTCAACCCGACAATTGAGTTTTCTCATTGTCACACAGCAACATGTATTGGGACATTGCAAGGAAAACCCACAGTATAATCTTGCCCGACCGGGAATCAAACCCGGAGTCGCGTCATTGATACGAGCTCGCTGATCAATGAGCTAAGCTGCGAGAACCTAAGACATTCTAAGAACCCAAAACAAGTATAATCGTCAACCTATGCTATTCACGTTATGTAGCCACTCTTACCGAACCGGGCCCGGTTATCACTTATGTTTGCTACAAAGACCGTGATTGGTGGTTATCTATGCGTCACGTGACAATTGCTGGGTCTACTTATCTATAAGCGTCGATGTGCACAAACTCTCTAATGGGTTGCTACCCGCAGGAGTATCGGGTTTGTGTCGGGCGTGGGCCGCGCGCTTTTCGTCGTGAGTTGCGCCATCACCCTCGGCATCGTTTCGCAGGGACGGAGCGGCTGCTGGAACAGTCTCCTTTTGTGCAACCATAACAGCAGTACAGCTGTCAATTACCAGACTAAAACCTACTCTAGAACTTACAATTGAGGTAGTATTCACAATTCGCAACTTGGATAGTGGTTGCAATAATAATTTAAACTGACGGTCACGCGGTGACGGGAAAAGAATAAAGAAAAAACTTCATGTGAAAATAAGTGGTTTAAATTGTCTCTTTCTTCAATATTGTAGCTATAGGAAGACTCCGAAAAAATTTTGAATGTTTCCAAGTTTCAAAAAATCAGAGATTTCCACTATAACAAGTCTCGCGCCATTTTAAAAGAATTCTTTACGCTATCTAAGGACAAAGTTTAATCAAAAAATATTTTGAGAATATTTTGAAAATTTTGTTGTTGCTTTGTCCTTTAAAATCCGTTGCAAACTCGCAGGGCCTTCACTTCATCCAAATTGGTCGCGGAGTATCGTTTTTTGAAGAAATGAATTTGAACGGCAAAGGTGTTAGCGTCGACCAGAGACCGACACAGAGTTGGAGAGACGGTCAGGCGGACAGAGACAGACGTTTTCCCTCAGTAGATTTTTCAGTATCAGACCCACAAAACATGGGTTTCAAACACACTAAGTTATAAAGGAAGTAATGTACTAATTCAGGAATATTTTTCCACTTTTTCGTTTGCCGATTTCCGCTTGACTAGTATAATAATTTCTCTTGTTACAGAGTAAGGCGAGTAAGTAAATTATTGGTGCTACAACAGCACATATTTCTTACAATAATTCTAACTTTTACCTTTCTCGAAATTCAGGGAGATCAAAGCAAACGAGATCTGCATCATGAGTGTCCTTTGATATATCCGTGGAAAGAATTTAAAGACAAATTTAGGATATATTTGGAAACCGTTTGCGAAACCACAAGAATTTCAATATTCCTCCTCACTGGCTTATAATTTAATTTATTTAAAGCGGGAATTAAGCAAAATTAACTAGGTTTTCAAAAAAGTTTATACGATTTTTTTGAAAGATCTGACATGCTACATCAGATTTCATTTAAGACACAAATCTCAATCTTCAATACTGTACTTTCGCGATGTTTGTTTTTTCAAAATTTTAAATTTTCCAAAAATAGGTCTAGCACCATTCTTTACCTTCTTCTGGCAAAGAGAATTTTTAAAGACAAAATTTGGAATGATTTTTGTGAACATAATTGTTTACAAATTGCCAAATTGCACCAAAGTATGCAAAGCCTCATGTTTTCGAAAACGTGTACATGCCTTATATCAATATTCTTTAAACAACAGGTTTTAATACGGAAATAGGTATTTAGAGATAGATATTTATTATTTATGCACATAGGTATATGCAACCTGTTGTCAGAACACTATAATTTGCAAATTACAATTAGGAATATTAATACAATTAAACTTTAAATTAATTTAAGACAACAGCAATAATATGATAACAATGACAACAATAAATGCAATATTAGCATTTACTCTACATTTTGTCTGTTTTGCACAGCTATTTCAAACTAATAAGTACACGGTACTTTAATTACCTGCACTCTACTTCACTTACTTCAATTCACACACATGCAGTTCTCTATTGCACTGCACTTCACAACACGTCACCAACTTCAAAACAAATGCTACTTTGAATATAATACTATATTTAATAAAGCGTTGCATTTAATAGCAATTATCACAATACTAATAGTAACAACAATAATAATAATATTAATAATAATAATAAAATAATAATACAAAAACTGTTTTAATGAGTCTAACTTACTAGTTAATAAAGTTTACATTTAAAACTTACATTAAATAAAGTTTTACAGTTAAATTGGTTAGATTACTTTTAAAGTTATGAATACCTAGAGGTTTATGTCACGAGTGCTCTAAATGAGTTCTGAAAGACTAATGGAGACGCGTTACATTAATGTTTTTTGTTATTTCTAATTTATCGTTTATTCAAAACAAACTTTTATCCCTTTCATGAGTTAAGAATTGTCATTACTCTCGGTTTTTTGTAGCAAGTGTTGGTGGTACTGAATGCTTTGTTTGTGATCAAACAGTTGAATGCTTTTTCTGCTAATGCAAGCTGATTGAGAAAACATGTCCGGGATTTTGAAGTATCAGAAGATATTTTCGTGCCAGATATTCTGTAGGGAGCAGAACCTGCAAGATCTAGTTTGATGTCTTCTAAATCTCTATCCACTTATGAGAAAGATTGTGCTTTATTGTGTGACTGACGAACGAAAGGGAATGTTCGAGACATGAACGAAGAGATTATGCTAGCATACTACTTTCAATATCTGTGCCCAAATAGTTGGAAAATAAATTTTGTTTACATTTATTTCCAAAACATGTGTTTTGTGTTAACGTCATATTTATCCCAAGACTTATGATCTCTGATAAAATCTAAACCCGAATGTCCGCTAAAATATTTTTAATGGACTCTCAAACATTTTAATGGCAGTTGCTATGGACGCGTTCATAAAGCGTTGTTTAGATGGTTGGTTGCTGAAGGGCTAAGTGCGTGTTTATCTACGTAAATAACAAAAAAATAATCTTCAATATTGCAATTGCAGGAAGGCGCCGAAATAATTTTGAGGTTTTGTAGTTTTCGAAAAAACGAAATTTTAGCGAAACGAAACATTTTTTTCGGCGATCATGAAATCAAATTACTAGGTTATTCTAAATAATAAATTCAAAATTGATACTAGACCCATCATCAATTTGTAGTTTTTTCTTGTTTAACTCACGTGATCTTCTCTCCCCAAACCTTTCTTTTCTACCATGTCCAAAAAAACATAATGAAATTTTCCAAGTCGACATTTCCGATTCGAAACACATTTAACCATGTGCCCCAAGCAATTTTAACTGCGCTCTTTGACGTTTAAAATTTGATTTGCTTGTTTCGTCAATCGATCCTGATATCATGTCACTACCGACAAAGTGCATGCAGGATCTTTGACTAATACATGAAAAATCGTGTTTAAAATTCTGTTAGTTCATCTTTCAATCTATCAGTTCGCTCATATACTTTAGTTCGTAGCGCGTAATACGAGTAGATTTTACTTTCAACGCCGTAATATATTTCACATTTTCTACACATTATTATTTACCAAAAGATATTTCATCTAACAAAATGTGCTCAATTTTCTCTGATTACATGGTATTATTGATACAGATTTCTTCACTTGACTGTTTATTTTGCTGATACTAAGATGTTTAAAAACATCGTCAAAAAATTAACCTCGACATAATTATTGTAAAAAGCTATATGTTTCCGCAACTAAATTATAACGAAATTATTTGTAATGTATGAAAATTCCATTCCAAGTACTTATGCACAATGTTACAGAGCATATAATTCTGTGATTTTGGTAAACGCATATATGCGTTTTTAATTGCACCTGTTCATGAAATTGATACTGGCTGAGGTGACTCAGGGAAACAACTGATGTCACTTACAGTCTTACACTTACATGCACAGACATGTCAGCAGACCTATCAAGAGCTTAGAGCTTGTACCAGCTGATGGGATGCCTTGCTGGTGGAGGTATCTGGATGGGGAAAACTCTCAATTCGACGTGCGTTTCCCCATCCAGCGGAGGAATAACAGCGCTACCTTCCGTAAAAAAAACATGCACTATTCTTATGTAACAAATGACCATAGCAGTTTACGATCCCGGAAACACGAAATAATCATTCAATGAACTGAAGTTGGTATGGTTTCTACGCAAGGGGTGTCTGCTGCATACGCTACATTCTATTAACATTCCACATGTTTTCAAACATTCCTGACGATAAATGTTGATACTTGTTGATTTTTTCTGAAGCGCAATCTATATCGTACGCGTATCAGGGACATATTAGTATGAAGATGTGAGCGTCATGCTGATAAATATCAATATGTTTATGTTGTTTCAGTTCGGTAGGGCAAGGAACAGGAGAACCCGCATGTTTTGAGATATACGAAGTGGGTGACACTTTCTCAATGCGCGGCGTGCGCCTTCACTGAGTGTGCTTTTCCCAGTTCTTAGTACTACGCAGCTGTTTTGGATATCGCTTAAATTTCATGTTTTGGTGACGTTGAAGTATTGGCCACGTTTGCCATGTCCAATTTCGCTACCATAACTGATGACAGAAATTACATTGGCTTTGCAATGCAGACAAGTTACTAATATTAGGGTACACTTTAACACAAATTTCATGAACTCATTACAATATCCCGATTTTACACAACAGTGCAAACTTTAAGATTCGTGTCCTAAAAAAGTAAAGAATGGACTTAAGCACTTACTCACTGTGCATACAGATATGTTAATTAGTGTAAGGTAATTGCACCAAGCTACGCGGGAAAATCGTTATCCCTACTAAAAAAATTGAATTTCTTGATGCACCTGTGATTGCCGTTTAATTCACGTCCTTCTTATCTCTTTTGTTAGCTGACCTAGTAACTTAATCTCTTGAAATTTTCATTCTCATAAGGATAATTGCGGTTGCTTCCTCAATGTCGGAGGATGACCTGTATTGTGAATATCAGAGGTTTATTATTCTACCATAGTTATTTTTGTTATGTCTTTGTCTTCCAGGAGGAAACTGTTCGTTTTCAATAAATGTTGTAATATTGATCGAATAATATTTCTTTTTCACTCTCATTTAAATCATTTGGGCAAATCAAACTATCATTGCATTATACATATCTTATTCTTGTGAAATATTTGTCTTTTTCCACAAACTCACAAATAAATTTATGTAATGCAATATTTTCTTGTCGCCGGACGTTTGTACAATAGTCTGCAAGGCTGGTTTTAAAAATCCGGTCAACTCAAGTACCTGATCGGCGCGCAAGGCTGGTTTTAAAAACCCGGTTAACCCAAGTACCAGATCATCGCGCAAGGCTGGTTTTAAAAATCCGGTCAACCTAAGTACCAGATCGGCGCGCAAGGCTGGTTTTAAAAAATCCTGTGAACCCAAGTACCAGATCGGCGCGCAAGGCTGGTTTTAAAAATCCGGTCAACCGAAGTACCAGATCGGCGCGCAACGCTGGGAAACGCGAGCGCGCTCACAGAGAGGGGAAGAGGCGCACGGGGGGGGGAGAGTGGGAGGGGAGGCGCGCGCGTTTAGCACCGCGGCCGCCGCAGCCGCTCTCGCTTTGTAGCGCCGCGCCGGCCGCCTGCAAAATTTATGACGGACGGGTTTAGCGACTCCACGATTACCGCGGCAGCCGCCCCATCTGAGGCATCGACCTGCGCGCCGGCGGGTGGGGCGGGTGGGGCGGGCGGGGCAGGGCGGGGTGAGAAGGGTCGCCTGGGTTTACACGGGCGGGGTGGCTGGGCGTTGCGTTGCGCGGTGGTGTAGGTTGTGGGGCAGGGGAGGGGCGCGCTTGCACAGGTGGGATGGTCGCAAATAGCCTCCCTGCGTCCACTCGGGAGGCTCTCAGCGCCCGCACCGCTCGGGTGCCCGCCGTGGGGAGGGGCTGATGACACCGTTATCATTCACCCGTCGATTCACCCATGATAGGGGCTGGTAAGTCCTCTGGAATAATTCACAATATTCCGAATAAATGAGACTCTCGCAGATTAAATGCAAGTTCTCGTGGCTATCTGTGAGAGGCAGTCTTGCTGATATTTTTGTGAGTCTTTGGATTCCTTCTAGGTTAAGTTCTCATCTCTCTACTCCTCTGGAAGTTCTCATCTGTTTACGTAATGTAAGAGGATAACTCTGTTCTTATAATTTCAAACTAAGTCAAAGTTTAATTAATCAATAAAAACAGTAATAATCGACTACAAAATGTTAGTAATTCTGAATTGTAACCAACATATTTCTCATGCCTGAAATGTGCCAGAAAGTGCTGGCCTACGACCTTGTTGTACAGATGGTGCCCAAGACAGTAACCAATACGTCTACATGAATGGCTTGATTACACACGTCCTCCTCCAATCATAATTTAATGAAGAACTATTCTTTGGATTATGTTCTCCACTGAGCTCCAGAAAACGTAGATCAGTGTGTGACTTCCCTAGTCGTGAAGTAGGTTCCGCTTTTTTGAAGAGACTGCCTCCTAGAGATGTAGGCGGAAAGACATAAGCGTTAAGCAGTACCTCACAGCTCAGAAGAAGTATTGGAACGTGAAACAAGGTTTAAAAATCACATTATAAATTATATAAGTAATTGGTAAAAAAAGGCAACTGAAATTCAATTTTATTTTTGATTTAGATAATTTCAATATTATTTATAGAGGATTCGCCAGAAGAGCTTGTAACGTATTTTTTTTACAAAATATGACATAAATTAAGAAGGATTCAAGGATTCTGAATGAAATATACTTTAAAAATAAAAATATCTTCAAGTTTTATCAAATAGCAATTGAATAGATAAGAATACACAATGATATAATCTAAATATTCAAATACTTGACCACGATTTAAGTCTAATAAGAATTGAAAAAAGGTTATTTTTCTAAAAACACAGAATTCAGAATTGTTTTTCTAATTTTAAGAATAATTTGGTTTAAAAAACATAACAACATAAAAATACGTTATCTGTAAGTCGTCAACTCACGCACATGTGAACCCTGTTCGAGCTAGTTGAAGTCCTGTCCTGTTCTTTGCTTGACAGCCCGTTATGGGCCTTGGCCGACAAGCGGTGATCCAGCCTCTCGGCAATTGGGTAAGGGCTTCCTGTGGTTAGCACGAAGACATCCCTTTACCGTATATACTGGTCTTCTTAACCTTAGTGAGTGAGCTTTATCATGGTCACATAGCGATAGATACTTGGGACACTTTTTTTCTGCACAATTTACAATCTGTTATTGTTAGAACAATAAGTAAATGGTGTCTAATAAATACATTTCTGACGTGAATTTTTTATGACCTTGAAAATTTCATTTACTAAATCGGTATGTCAAATGTAAAATATTCTCTCGTTTCAGTCTATAGACATGTTCACTGTTGTCTAGCAGGTTTGTTGAATGGTAATTTGGGTGCTCGTACAATCTCTTCTGGTAAGCTTGGCTCTTCGTGGTGATAATACTTGGGACATTGGTAAGGAAAGCGCACGGATATAATTTACCTCGGGCGGGAATCGAATCCGGGGTTGCGCCGTGGAAAGCGAGCACGCTAGCAAGAAATTGAAAGACATGTAAGAATTGCGTGCAATGGCAGTACTTCCAGTGGTTGTGTTAGCAAATGCCTTGGTCACCAAGGAATGGCCAAAAAGCGGAAAAAAACATTGCTGAGGAGAATTTGCGGACAATTCAGGGCGATGCATTATTGGGAACAGCAAATATAATCCGTAAATTCTTAAGCTTGAATTAACGGATAGAAAAACCCTCCGTGTTTTTGTTCCAATTTACTTAGAATTCTGTCGCTGTCTGGAAGAGAAGTCTAGCGGCCGGCTGCTCTGATAGGTAGTTTTCTGTGGTTTCTCCGATCAATACCTAGCGAATGCCGGAGCAGTACCCTAACAAACGAGCTAAGGACTACGCACGATATTTCCTACTTTTTCCTTGCACTATTGTCACCCCTTCCACACTCTTACACTAACATGAACTATGTTACCACAGATGTTGGGAGACCGGTCGGGAGCTTAGAGCTTGTCCCTGTAGGGGTGCTGCCCCGCTGGTGGGATATACCTGGTTGAGGAAAACCCCGCTAGCCGATGGTAGGTTGGTGCCGGATCTAGACATACAGCGGGGAAAGACCACTTCCACCTCCCAAACAAACAAAAATACTACACTTCCGGAACTAATGACTCTAGTTCTTTACGCGACCGGAAATACTAAAAAATAGGGGGCAAGATTTGTACTCCAGGAAGGTAGAGTGCGCAACATACCTAATTTTATTCGTTCGATTACGAATATCACAATAAAATCTTCATATCACAGTTTTTAAATATACCGTAACATTATACCGTATTTTGCTATTAATGTAAATATATTTTTAAATTGCAACTGTTAGATAAGTACAAACAATACACATAAAATCTATTTAAAAATAAAATATTTGTTCAGTTCATCAATGTACCCCTAGTGTGCGTGAAGTTCCTGTATGGTTTGCGCGTGCCTGAAATACATTAATACATTACAGCTCTGTAGTTTTTATAAAGGGAAATTCGCCAGATGATCTGTAGAATTGAATCGGTTCGATAAAATGCAAATCATCATTTCACATCGAAAGTGTGCGAATCAACACGATTACTTCCGTAACTTTTGTGGAAGATTTACACCCAAATTTCAAAGGAAAAAAATATATGAAATTACGAAACTTGCTTATTATTTATACTTTGGCTGTTATGTTTTGTGATCAGGACAAACCACGAGCTGCTCACCAGCGTTATCACCTGTATAACGATCGTTAGGTTGTGGTTGTAGGGAAGACTCAAATCATTGTCATTCGCTCTAACAAATGTTGGGGAGAATACAAACAAATCATTTTTATGTCTGCATATTTCTGCACGAACATGCATATTCCATTTTTAACTTATTCTTTCCTCGTATGAAGCATTCTTATACAATTTTGTAATAATGTAATCGTAGTGGCAATGTGGGAATTAGTATAGGATTTTGTTCATACATATATGTATATATTTTGAACCTTGCATGACAGAAACTTTTTATAATTATTTTCAAACTCAGCGTGATAGTTTTCTTCGAAATCACCTACTCCACCCTGGAAATATGATTTTTTTGTTCCTTAGTATAATCAATCAAGTAAGCAATGTTCCAGTTTACGTGTTAACTACGGTTGCCTTGGGTGATTTTCAGAACCGCGGCATCAGTGTACATGCAGAGAAAGATATGAAATAATAATAGTAATAATAATAACACAAAAAATTTTAAAGAAATCGTGGAAATACAAACCACTGCATGGACAATATCTAAAAAGAATGGAAAAGATTCAGAACAATAAAGATCAATTATTTATGTGGCCTGAAATGGGAAGAAGGAGGCCAGAATCGGAAGCAGTTGTAACAACTGCCCAAGATCAGGTGTTGAGAATACGAATTTATTATGAAGCAGTTCTCAATATTTCCGAAGAGAAATAAAACATTTGGCAAAAACAAGTAGGAACCATTGATTATATCGTCTCAGCTTGTCCGTTTCTAGCAAAGACAGTCCAATTCTAGCAATACATGAAAAGACACGATAGGATGTGGAGTTACTTCCACTGGCAGATCTGTAAAGCAAATTGGGCTGCAACCGCACGTACACTCTCGTATTATTGGCAACGGTGAGGCAGTTTGAACAACCGCATACTGCTACATGAACCTACAAACCTTGTTCCTCCTGCCAAAATTCGCACTTTTTCAAGTCAACATGCCAAGCTCTTTACTGCTATACTACACTTTAGCCATTCTCCGTTTTCCCGCTTAAGGAACTAGTGGTTCATCACATTACTTCTCATTTAAGCAATTTTCAAAAATTCAGAGTTTAACAAACATGAGTCCTTCGCCATTTTTACACGTCATTTACGCTGTAAAATAATTGAAAAGCTGATTTGGAGCTGTTTTTAATTATTTTTTTAAACAAGCCATTAATTCAAGCAGATATTACGCTAAATCTATTCGTTTTTTTTTTCAACAAATTGTACGTAATCTTATTTAAAGGTCTACTTTTTGGAACAAACTTAATTTAACAAAAAATCGCTATCATCAATATTCTTTTCGAATGATACTTTTTGCTATAATAGAAAATAGAGGGGGTTCGCCGAAAAAGGGACCAGTTCCAATTTGTACCATCTCTTACTACATACGAGGAAAAAATGAGACAGATTTTGAGAAAATAATTGTTAAACAATTACTTGAATTTTGCGTAAAATTATGCAAAAACTACCAATATTTTCGAAAACTTGTACTTGATTTCATTTTGAAATCTGTCTTTAAAGAACAGATGTCATTCAGAAAAAATCTCTCTCCTAAATATCATAGTTGTAGGAAGATGCCAAAAAAACTTAACGGCTGAACGGTTTAGGCGCTAGTTTTCACCATGGACGAACAGACATTTTGTCTTCTATCGATTTTTCGGTATCAATAATCCGGAAAACATGGATTCTGACAACACAACATATTAGAGGAAGTTGCATGCTGCACCATTCTCTTAAGCGTCTTTCACGGTATCCGCAGACATCGTGTAATAAAAAATTTTGGAACCATTTTTGACAAAAGTTTGAAATTGTTTTGGAGGCTTCATTTAAGTACCCTCAAAAATCCAAATATCTCTTTGAAACTCTCAAAGCCGCGAGTTCTTTCAGGTTGATCGTGTAATAGCAATTTTGGAGATAATCAGCTGAACGGTTTAGATGCTAGACATACACGGACGGACGGACGGACGGACGGACGAACAGACAGACACGTTTTGACAGCAATCGATTTTTCAGTATCAATGACTCACAAAAAAAGTATTCTGGCTACACCACGTGTTAGAGAAAATAATTTGCTATATGCAGCAACAGGATTATTCCACTTTTTCGTTATCAGGGCCCGGTAATAAGAATTGTTTCTGCCACAAATTCGCTTTTTACTGACGCATGATTACACAAACTTCTCTTCTTAAGAAGTGTGTTCGTAAAGGCGAGAAAGTAAAAAAAATACTTTCTTTATGTCAAGAGAGAAAGTGTACTTTCGTCAAACGTTGACATTGACGTTTTTCAGAACATTCTTTATTTTCCGTATTCATATATGAACAAGTGGAATAGCATATATTATTTAAATTTTCCTTAGAGGCTTATTTTAAGCTTGAGGATCTTTTCGCTAATCCTAATACTACCAAAGCCACTAACGACCGAAATCGCGAAATAAATCGTAAGATATTAGTTGGAGTGGATAGATTGTTTTCATCTGTAAAATTTAAAGTCGTATCATTACTTATTAAGCTTTGTATTTTAAGAACCAATAATAAATTCTTAACATTTAAATATACTGCTAGGCTATTTTTTTATTTGCTTTATTTTAAGTCATTTTATAACAGTATGGTAATCAGCGACTTCTTGACTACATATATTGCATGAATATTAAGATTTGAAAGAACATATTATACTATTCAATTATATTATTTTTCTTAGGTTTTAAAACACTAATATTGTGTTTGAAAGCCGTCTTTAAAATCAAATTGTAGAAACCCATACATTTTAAAATGCTAGGGTAATGGTTTTCAATTAACGTTACGAATGATAATGAGAATTTTTATATGAAATCTTGGTTCAGATAACTGCTCGACCAAAAAATATTATTACTTTTTATTTTAATGTAATGAAAGACAAAAAAGTGAGATCCCGCCCACAGCACACGATTTTGTAAACCAACGTGTAACACATTTTTCCATTTTAGAGCCAGAAAATTGAGGGTTTTTTTTCTTTTATCTTTAAATTAAATTTAATATTACGATAATATGAGTTGTATGTTTCAAGAAATATGTTAATTCTGTGCTTATGAATAATAATAATAATAATAATAATAATAATAATAATAATAATAATAATAATGGTAAGAAGGAGATGAAGAAGAAGAAGAAGAAGAAGAAGAAGAAGAAGAAGAAGAAGAAGAAGAAGAAGAAGAAGAAGAAGAAGAAGAAGAAGAAGAAAAAGAAGATTTACGTATCCCTTACAATACAGAGGGTTCTACTTACATTCTTAATTTTTTTTAACTTATCTTAATAATAATCTTCAAGTTTTTCTTTCAACTTTCTAATAAAAACTTCAGTAAACAATAAATGAAGCGAACCACATGTCATTTAATGATAATAATAAACATTGTAAAATGTAAATTCTGTATTAAATAATATGCACCTAACTACTAGCATTATTTCTCCTATTTTTTTAATTCAGTGTCACTCCAACTATTATTATATATCTGATTACTACTGATAGCAATCAAATGAGGTAAGTGGGATACATAAAAGCTACATCTAATGAAATAAAAACATAGTCAGGAGAAATATGTAAGGATTTTAATTATGTAACAAGATCAAAACTGTCTTCATTAACATTATCTTTCTGAATTTGAAGAATAGGTTTGAGTTTTTGAATAAAAATTTTACAGAATAGATACTGACGTGATTCTAACGAGGAAATATCTGGCCTCAGAGCGATGTACTTATAATGAATTTTCAAAAGACAGAGAAATAAATTATTGAGTTTCATTAAAAAAGGAAAACAGAAATTATTTGGATGAAATATAGTTAACATAGAATTTTGAGAAGTCATATTCAAGACCAGATAAAGATGAAAAAAGAAGAAATAATGTCATTTGCTGAAGTCATTTGCAGCAGGAATACATTGCTGGAAGACCGAGAGAACGTCGGCTGAATAAATAGTGTAGGGGAAACAGGTGCGGAAATCTGGGGGCAAAGCACCAACGCAAATTATATGACAAGATCAAGCACGAACATTTGACACGCGAACAAAACGAATGAGAGAGAGCAGCGTTACCCAAACCAAATTTTCGAGGAAACCGGAAGCGTTTCATTCTACTTGCCAGCGTGTGATTGAAACCCACGCCCCTCGACCCTGCATAATGCCGTCCGACATCAAAATAACTTCCCTGCAGACCGATGTGATTGTGGCCGGAGACCGCTGGCCAGAGAGCGGAGCAAAATGCATGATAGGATCGCATGATAGGAGCGGCGCGAGGCCCTTCCCTGCTAGCGCCCTCCAAAAGCAACGCGAGTGGCGTGGGCGGCATTGGTTTACGCGGTCGAGGGCGAGGGGGCGGAGGGGAGCGGCAGGCGAGGAGTACCGAGCTGGCAGGGCGCCCACGCGTGCCGCCTCCGCGGCTCGCCGGCGGGAAACCAGGAATCGAAATGCGTATTAGAGCAACGTTTCTAATCCTCCTTTACGCATTTTTAGCATGAGAGATCAAAATGGAACAGTGATGTCGGGTGCAATTGGAGTGTGGGAAGTCATTGAAAAATCCAAAAACCTCCAAAAATAAATCTTTTTTTCTTTTATCTCTGAATAATTGATATGATTATGTTTTTAAGTACTCAGGAGATGATTCAGTTCGCACCGAGCAGCCGTGCGTTGAACATCGTACGCCACAGCTCTCTCACTGCGTAGCGTGTTTAGATTGAGTGTCAAACTAGTTTCGCTTGCACAGCAATCTACGTGTCTATTTTAAATATTATATATTGTTACATCAAAAACAGTTTAACTTTGCAAATAGTATCATAAGTATTTACCACAAGTGAGTGAAAACCAACCCGTGGCCGCGAGTGGCGAAATGAACGTCCAAGGTAGCCCCGAGTCGGGGCTACACAGCACATCACAAGTGTTGGTGAACGCTATGGATACCTTATATGCAAACAACAGCGATCAGTGCATTCTCCCAACAGCACAATTTCAACTTTTGCAAGAACAACAGCAACATCTGCAACTCCTTCATCAGCAACAACAGCAGCAACTACTGCTGCTTCAACAGAATCAACCCACAGCGCAGCAAGGGCAACCGTTAATGCAGCAGCAACCGCCCCAAACATCCCTGCCTCAAGAACACCAAAGCGAGGAGATGCACGCAACAACTTCCAACGAAAAGCTTTCAAACGTAAGTAAACGAAAGAGAAATGATGATGAAAACTCTATGCCATTATACAATGTTCAAACTTCATCGCGTTTCGAAGTGCTTCAAAATCTTAAAGACAGTGATCTAAGTACTCCAGAACAAACATTAAAAATTCCGCCCATAATTATGCACAACGTACTTGACTACAACCAAATGATTTCCGACATTAAATCAGTCGTCAAATGTGATTTCACAACCAAGACAGCCGGTGATCAACTAAAAATCATGCTCACTACAATAGAAGATTACCGTAATTTTAGACATCACTGTGTTGAGAAGAACAAACAATTCTATTCTTTCCGCGACCCTTCTATTAAAACCTTTAATGCTGTGTTGAAGGGCATCCCCACATATTACTCGGAAGCTGACATTTTAAAAAAACTTGAACTCAAATACCCTGTTATCAAAGTGACTAGGGTATTTGACAAAAAGAAAAATCCAATCGAAATTTGTGCTCTACAAATAAAAGACAATAAAGAGGGGAAGTCAATATTAACTTTAAACCGCCTGATGCATTGCGTCATACAAGTTCAACCTAGAAATAATCGAAACTACCCAGTACAAAGTAAACGTTGTCAAAGGTATGGACACTCGCAAGCAAACTGCCGACTCACTCCGAGGTGCGTTAGATGTAAAGAGTCACACCACTATTCTCAATGCACAAAACCAAAAAGTGACAAACCAAATTGCGTAAACTGTGGCGAGGAGCACACGGCCAATTACAAAGGCTGTCGCATTTTCAAAGAAACTCAGCAAGCACGTTCAAACCTTCTAAATGAACGCAGGTCAGGGTCAGAGCAACAACCGCCGCCGCGCAACAATCCCTCTCGTAGCCCTCCAACATTTAGCCCTCGCGGATTTCCTCCCCTTCCCAAAACCAATACCCCGTGGTCACCGGTTCAATCTTTGCAAACCCAAATGCCAACTGATGTATCCCAACTAATAACCACAATAGTATCACAAGTAATCTCAGCTATAATCCCGCAAATTCAAAATATTGTACAGTCAGTGCTAATAAATTTCCATTATGGCAAATAAAATCACTTTAATGAATTGGAATGCAAACGGAATTAAAAGACAACAATCACAAATAGAAATTTTTCTTCACGAACACAAAATCGATATTGCATGCATAACCGAAACCCACTTGGTTCTAAATGAAAAATTCAAAATTTCTGGTTATAAAATATATAGAAGTGACAGAATTTCAAATGTTGCAGCGGGGGGTGTTTTCATTGCTCTTTCAACCCGAGTCAAACATCAACGGTCACTTAGCCCCAACACTTCTAACCTGGAAACTGTGTCAGTCACCGTAACCATAGATAATAAAGATTACACAATAATAACAGCTTATAAACCTCCGAATAAACAATTTCCAGTAAAAGAATACAAGGAAATATTTAATAACAGCACCAACGTTATTCTACTAGGAGACCTAAACAGTAAAAACCAAGCCTGGGGAGGCAATTGCACAACCCAGCAAGGCACTAAATTGCAATCTTTTGCAGTAAACAATAACTTAGATGTAATAGCACCTTGGCAGCCAACACACTACCCGTACAATAGTAATATTATCCCAGATATTTTAGACATAATGGTGTCTAAAAACTTCCACTTACCTACATCTCAAACCGTACTTCCTGAATTAGATTCAGATCATTGCCCAGTCATCATTGAACTAAAATCTTCAAACCTCTTGCAGTCTAATAATCCCTTCACAGTTTTGGGTACGAAAGGGCACGTCAACTGGAATAAATTTAGAGACCTATTAGAAGTAAACCTTCACTACCCGGAACAGATACAAACAACAAATGAAATAGACAACCAGGTAACTAATATCACACAGAAAATCTACGTTGCATTGCTACAATCAACAACTCCTTTCGCAAGACCTTTCATTAAAATAGAAATCCGATTCCAAGGAATATTCTAAACCTAATTAAAAGTAAACGTAACCTTCGACGGCTCTGGCAAAACAACCGCAGACATGACCTTAAAGCAAAAATCAACAAATTAGGGAGAACATTATTAATTGGATTGTTGGTGATGTAGATACCTTTTTATATGATAAATGACTGAAGATATTGTCTGGTATCAATTTTAATCAACTTATGATCATTTCGATCGCGTTGCGATCATCATCAGAGCTAAAATGTAATGTAATACAAATATTATACAAATATTATTAAATACAAATATTATAACAGGTTGTAGGTAACAGGTTATTGTATGCACGATGCGTAAGCAAACTGGGTCGTACATACCTTGTAGCTTCTGGGCCGAAAACAAAGTTCTGCGAATTTTTGCGCGTGTGTCTTGTTTAAGTACACAGCCGGGCGGCAGCTGGGAGGGGGCGGGGAGAGGGGTGGGGTGCGGGTGTAGGGTCGTAAACCGCGGGGGTGCTGGTGGAGGCTGAGAGACGGTCGGGCGAGCGAAGGGCAGGGGAGTGGGGAGGGCTGGGGGTGGTTAGGGGTGTACACTTTGTGCTAATTTTAGTAGAGGTGACGAGAGTTCAGGTATTTGCTGGTTGAGACATGTCATGTTCTGTTTTTTGAGGACGTTGTGTATGTGTATGGATTCTAATTTTATTCTGTTCCAGTACCTGTTTTCAATTTCTAGAATTCGGAAATTTGTGTGTTTATCAAATGTGTGTTTGTTTAAATTTAGGTGATCCGCAAAGTGTGAGACTGTAGTAGTGTTATTTTTCCATGCTTGTTCGTGTTCTTTGATTCTCTGTGTGAATTTACGGCCTGTTTGTCCTATGTATATGGCATTGCAATTGTTACACGTGAGAGCATAGACTCCGCATAAGGATGTAGGTGGGATTGGATCTTTAGTGTTCGATAGTGTTTTATATAATGTGTGAGTATTGTTGAAAGAAGTTTTTAGACCGAATTTATTGAGTGTAGAGGCTATTTTTAGAGAAAGGGGTCCTACATAAGGGATTGTGTGGTACGTGGCTGTAGTGCTTCTGTCAATTGGTGTGAGGGTAGTGTGTTTGCGGATATTGAGTGTATTTGTTTTTTTGGCTATTAATTTGTCAATCATGTTGCAGTCGTATCCATTTATTCTGGCTATATGTTTTATGGTGTTTATTTCCTTTTTTGTGTTTTCTGGGGACATAGGTATGGAAATTAATCGATGCACCATCGCATGGAAGGCTGCGTGTTTGTGTGTGGGGGGGTGTTGTGAAGTGTTGTGTATGATTGTGTCCGTGTGTGTGGGTTTTCTGAATATGTTAAATTCATGATGGTCCTGTGCTAGTGTGATGGTGAGATCAAGGAAGTTTAAAGATTTTTGTTCATTTTCTATCTCCGTGGTGAATTTTATGTTGGGGTGTAGGGAGTTGATGTACTGTGTAAAAATATAAAGTTGTCTGGTGGTGCCTGTCCATAGTGCTAACACGTCGTCTACGTATCTGTGCCAGTACAGGAGATTTTTTAGAAGTGTATGACCAGAAGTAAACAATGTGTTTTCCCAGTTGTCCATAAATATATCAGCTAATAAAGGTGAGAGGGGTGAACCCATGGGTAGTCCAGAATCTTGGGTGTAGAATTTGTCATTATATTTGAAGTAGTTGGCATCTATGCAACAGGAAATTAGATTGTACAGTTCAGTTTTGATGGGAACGGCACACTGGGATCTGTCAATTTTGTCTTTAAGAATATTCTTGCAGTCAGATGTAGGCACACTGGGAAAAAGATTTACCACATCGAAAGAAACAAGTTTGGCGTTAGAGGGCACTGGAAAGTCCTTTATCTTGTTAATGAGGTCAGGGCTGTTGAGTATTGTGTGTTGAGGTGTGTAACTGACGTATTGTTTGAAGTCTTTGTTCAGTTTGTAAGCAATTCTGTGTGTTAGTGTATGATACTACAGGTCTAATGGGGATAGTAGATTTGTGTATTTTAGGTAAACCATATAATCGTGGAGGGAGTGGATTGCGTGGAAGAAATCTCTGTGGATGAGTGAATAGAGCTTTAGATTCAGCGAGTTCTTGTTTTAAGGAAGTGTGGTGTTTGTTAGTGGGGTCGTTTTTTAGGAGTGAGATGCCGTTGTTGCCATTGATAAAATCGAGTACTTTGTTGTTGTATTCTTCCTTGTCCAGAATCACTATAGAATTGCCTTTGTCCGCTTTCGTTATAACAATATTGTCTTGGGAGATTTTGTCTTTTAGTTTTTTAGCAGTTAGTTGTTCTGACGAGATGGGCTTTGGGTGCGAGTGGTGTTCAATATGTTGTTTGATAGTATGTGTAACAGTGTGCTTGATTTCTGTGTGATTAGTATCATTGGGGAGGACAGTGTCTAGGTGAATATACAGATTTTTTAGAGTATTGGCGTTGGGTGGAGAAGGAGGTGAAAATTTGAGACCTTTTTGTAGGAGTGTGGCTTCAGTATGGGATAGAGTAGAGGACGAGAGATTTATGATACGAGGATGAAAGTTGGGGTGAGTCACAGAGTCAGATTGTTTCGTATGTGTTTGATATAGCGCTTTGCTGCAAGATAGACGTCCCAGCTTGCTTACCTGTTTTTGTTTCTGGCGGCTGCATATTCTGAAGATGCGGCTTCTAATGGAGTCCAGGAGGACCTCCCACTCAGCAGGATGTAGTGAAGAGGCCAGGTGTAGAGACAGTTCATATTTCCGTAGTGAGAGACGGTCACGAGTAGCGTACCAGCGTTTCCTCTCCCAATGTAGCCAGGATGAGCGATAATTTATCATTAGGGAGAACAATCAAAAACAATATTCATCGAATTCGAATAAGCAATTTTCAAAGATCCATAGCTCAAATACACCCTAATAGTAGACCACTCTGGTCAACCATAAAAAGACTATGTAAAGAAACTACTGACATTCCTATCCTGAAACACAACTCAAATGTAGCTTATACGGATCATATGAAAGCCAATATGTTAGGTAAATATTTGCAAAATAGTTTTACTCCAAACCCAAATACAAATTCTTCCTTTACTAATTATATTACAAAAAACGTCCTGTTACCAGACTATAATGTCCCAGATAAAATAAAATTTATATCCCCATCCGAAACATCTAAAATTATTAAGCAATTGAAAACTCGAAAATCAGCAGGTCACGACCATATCAACAACAGAGCTCTTAAAGAATTACCCAAAAGAGCTATAACTATTTTAACCGCCTTATTTAATTCCTGTCTAAGACTGGGCCACTTTCCAAAAGATTGGAAATTCTCTATAATCTTACCCTTCTGTAAACCAGGCAAAGATCCTCGCTTTCCTACAAGCTACAGACCAATAAGCTTCCTACCCTCAATCGCAAAGGTATTTGAAAAATTAATTCACAGCAGATTATCTACTTACCTAACAAAAATTAGCGCTATCCCAGACTTTCAGTTCGGATTCAGATCTCAACATAGCACCACCCACCAATTGCTCCGTTTAACTGAATATATTGCAAATTCATTTCACAGCAAAAAATACACAATTGCAGTTTTCCTAGACATTGAGAAAGCCTTTGATAAACTCTGGCATGAAGGTATTTTATACAAACTGCGCCAACTAGGAACTCCCAAGTATCTACTCCATCTAATCAGAAGTTTTCTAAAAGATAGATATTTTTCCGTCCGTATTAACTCAAGCCTCTCAAACAGATTTGAAATTAATGCAGGAGTCCCTCAAGGTTCTTGCCTCTCTCCACTTCTCTTTACTGTTTACATGTCGGATTTACCACAGTCAGACTATACAGAAATTGCCCTTTACGCAGATGACACAGCACTTTTTACCTCTCATTCAGACATTAGCTGCGCCTTCGACAACATACAGATTGACCTAAATAACTACATTAAATGGGCTTCAAACTGGAAAATAAAGATTAACGCATCTAAAATTCAAGCAAAAATATTCACACTCCGCAAACCTCCTCAACCACCCCTCCTCAGCTTCCAAAACACAAATATAGAATGGATGAGTGGAAATGCACCAGCAAAATACTTAGGAGTATTAGTTGACACCAAACTAAACTGGAAACAACATATCAAATCTACAGCAGATAAAACTTATGCAAAAATATCCAAACTATATCCAATAATAAATAGAAATTCCGGACTTAGCACTGACTGCGGCTTAATCATCTATAAAACAATAATAAGACCAACCCACACATATGTCTGCCCTATCTGGAATAACGCCGCAAAAACAAACCTAAATAAAATAGAAATAATACAAAATAAATTTCTCAGAAAGATCATTAAAACTCCTTGGTTCATAAGCAACATACAAATCCAAAATGAACTAAATATATCATTCATTAACGAATATATAAATCTTATGACTCATAAATTCTTCTCATCCCTTCCCCAATCGCGCAGTACAACAATATTCAAGCTAGATAAAACGTATGGTTCATCAAAAAGAATAAGATCACGATTCCCTAAAGACTCCCTTCGTCCACCTTACATCACCTACCCATCATCCTTCCACTTTCCAAAAATTCCACCCACTGACACCCTCTCCTCAAAATTATCACATATAACTCCAAAAACTGTTATCCAAAGTTTCTTCTCAAAGAACAACGTTTTATCAGACCCCTGAGAGAGGAGGTAACGCATGCGGATGTCCATCCCTAAAAGTTAATGTGTAGAATATTGTATAATGAACACCCCTGAAAGGCAGAAATGCCGAGCAGGTAGAATTGTTATCATCAGGAGATGATTCATGAAAAATGAGACTTTCCAAACCACCGCAGCCGACACCGTCAGGGCATAGCGCTTTCAAGTAGAAGCTACTAGAAGTCTTACATAGTACCCTTTTCTGAAAGGCTCAAAAACTTTGGCCGCGTGTGTCAAAACGTGAATTTTTGTTAAGATTCCGACATCGATTTTTTCAGCGTATTATAACGTTGTACTAAGTACAAACTCCATATATATCTACGTAGTATACGAGAAAGCAGTGAGAAAAGTGTGGAATCTCTAAACAAACTGAGCTGTCGAGAGTTGTAACAGAATTGTAACGAAATTGAGGGGAGGAATAGGGGTGAAATATAATGAGATGTAGAGATTCGTACTTACCACCATCATGTGTCAAGATGATTATTATGTAGCTGGAACAAGTAATAAAATGAAGCGTCCCGAGAGGGGCGGATATGCTCTGAAAACCTTCCCCAGGTTTGCGAAATCCTCAATAAATTCACGTGAAGCGAGTGGGATTTGAACTCCGCTAGCCAGAGGGAGCAAACTAGTGATGTCGCTTCTAACTCACGAGTGGCTTTGGAGGCGGCGGCAGGTGTGCAGAGGCAGGCGGCGAAGCGTGGCGGCGCGAGGGGGTGGCGCCCGTGGCTGGGGCGGGGGCGGAGGGAGGAGGGCTAGAGAGGGCGGAGCGAGGCCACGGCCGAAGGGAGGAGGCGTGGGAGAGGATGTGAAGGGGCAGATATCCGACCATGCAGTTCAGAGGCGAGGGCACTGCCGCTCGGTTGGCGTAACATACGAGATCACGAGCTTGTAAATTGAGCTATCAATAGAGCATTTTTATGGTAGTATGGTATCTTTTAATGGATACATGGTAGACACCATTACGCAAACACTTTCCATAAACCCAAGGTTATTGTACTGCTTATATACTACTCTGAAGACATCAGGTGGGGATTCAATACTATGGAAAGTATCAAAAACCGTAACAATTCTTCAATTGTGCCTAACCTATGTTAGAAGAGAAAGTATTGACAGGAGTGGGGGTGGGGGGACACCATGCTTACCCGTTCCGGATATCACTGGATTCTGCTACGCCACTGTTTATGAATACACTATTATATTACGAACAAATGTAAAACTTCACTTTTGAAATAACTAATCTGTTGTGTACCAACCTTTCAAATCTTTACGATAATCATATTCTGCACTGTACTAGACTACAGGCGTCTTCATACATTCGGCACTTGCCGAGAAGAAATCTACTCGACCGTTCCCGAGAACCTGCTGTGCTCAGCGAATGTATGATTCCGTTGGTGTCCAAAGTACCGGCAAACGGAGGGAAGTGCGAGCCCAGAATGTTCATTTCTCGGCAAATAGCAACACATCCACAGTACGCGGGATTCGGTGAGCAGTCGGTCGTGGCCACTCGCTCGTCGTCGAATACGGGATGTATGGAACCGTTTTAAGTGGCACGTATTCTCTTATTTGACGGTTGTTCAGCCAAATTTCGATATTGATCCCAGGTTTATATTATTCTTCCTTTCCATAAAGGGTAAGCCCTCTCGGTATTACCACTAAAATTTGACGAAATTCTCATAAGGAAACTAATTAATGAAATAATTATAATGGAATTCTGCGTAATAAATTATGTAGTAGTGCAGCCTGCAAACAACACTAGCCCCAAAACAATTCGCAGGATTTTCCCTAAAACTGGTATTCGCCAAACAATCTGCGGCAACGTGAGACACTGCAAAATTAAAACATATTTTAAAGTTGGTGGGCTCTTTACATGAAGTCCCTAAAAGAATTTAAAGATTTTCTCCAAAATCGCTGTGATTATTTTCTTCACGTTGACGTCTCACGTAGAGCAAAGTGACCTAAAAACTGACGATTAAAATGCACATTTTCACGTTTTATGCAAGGCAAATTTTAAAATGTCCCGAATGCTCGTATATAGATAATTAACTAGTAAACTACGTAATTTTGTATGCACCTTGGACGTTAAGCAGATATTTGCCTCTCAGGTGACGTCCAAACCACCGGGCCAGAGACCCTTGGGACTGGAAGTACCCGGGGCAAAACATGTACTTAACGCTGTAGATACATTAGTGCCTGTATTACACTGTTTGAGATCTATTTTTGAGTTGGCTTAAAGCGGAAAGCAAGACCAAAAAATGAACACAAGAAATCTTTTGTGTCATCGAGGATTCCCTAACAGATTTTTTGTCGAAATTTGGATATCCAAGTCCTGAAAAACTATTTTTCTGTAATCTCTATATCAGTGAGTTGATGGAATTAAGAGGCGAAAAATCAATAAGCGCCAACAAGAATTTTCTGCATTACTTTCTTTAATGAATCAACAGCAAATATATCTCCGAAATGAAGACACGTCGACATTGGTCTCTTCAAAGGTTCTTGAGGTGACGCCCATGCAAGAAGTACAACGAAAAGTGAAATTGAAAATCAAACGAAAATTCCTATTATCTGTTATCGGCTGTCGCTTCAAAGGCCGGGGGCTGGGCCGCGGGCTGAGCCGTAGGCGGAGCTGGGGCGGAGCGGGGGCAGGGGTCGAGGGCCTCCGGGACGCGCGCAGCGGTGCCATGGCAACAAGCGCCACCCAGCGCTGGAGGAGCTTCGCCTGGCCCTCGCCCCCCCCCCCCCCCCCACGCCCACCAGCGCGCTCCCTGTTTCGTCGAACTGCAGCCGACAGAATCGCGAAGCCGCCGCCGTCCATGCTCAATTACTGAGATACGCCTCCGGCTTCCAATACCACTCCCTATCTGTCCTCTCCCCCTCATACGTTCTTGGCTTTGCCGTGTCCTTCCAACTACCGCCTGGGTTGAAGTATGCTTGAAAACGACCTGGCTCTACCTCGCCTATTCACGACAAATCACAAAGACAGTTAGCAGGCAGATACCACCTTGTGCTCCATCCACCACCCCTTGCGTTGGATTACGTAGTCGCTTCGCTTATCGATCGCTTACCGAATGATCCAGTCACACGGTGCTCAAAAAAGACAAAGAGCGGAACGTTTTGCTGTTTGCTGTTTTAACATGGGCTCGTATGGTGACCTGACAGATCTGACCTAAAATTTTAAAATTGTGAGAAAATTAACAATTGAACATGTTTTTAAAAACTTTTCTTTCGGTAGCTAGTATCTCGAAGAATATGCATGCGCAATTTGAAGGAAATCTACCGTTTCAAATGGGAGAATTTTGCAAAATTATGAGCCTAAATCAGTCCAAAGGGAGACGATCGCGCTTTCTTAGAGGGTCGGGACAGTGACGCGCATCTCGGCAACACCGCGCGCGCAGCGCTTCATTCAAATCCAGTGACTAGAACTGCAAGAGTTCGTACATTCCTCTGGATCTTTTGGGAGCAATTAAAATATCCTCACTCCTGGAGAACATTGCGTTTGATAGTAACTAGATATTCAGAAAACTGGAATTTGATGGATGTAATGATTAGTGGGATCTGAATGAAAATCTTAATTCATTTAATATTCCCAATGATCCACTTTGATACTACTCCCTTTGAGAACATGGGTGATCTTGAGAGATTATAAATTTTTTAAACATTCAGTACAGTACAGTTGTATTGTGCCGTACATCAGTTTATTGTTCCTGAACAATGATTATTTATTCAATTGTTCGAAAATTATTCATATTCTCTCTTTTATTATGGAGATACACAGTGGATAGTCACTGTCTTTTGCACCACTGATGCTTACAAAGCAACAATCTCTAGCATAGATCAGCACCTCAATCTGTTGAGCTACTGAGTGGGCATTCAATTCAGAAAGAAATAGATTTTGTAGTGGCTTCAAATGTGTTGCTATGATAAAAAAACTTTTACTGGTGTTAATACAACCATTCAAGGTATGCGTGAAAGCAGAGGTGAATTTCCTCCTAGAAAAATTAGGCTTGGGACTCCCATCCCCGTGCCGATTTTTTAAAATAATTATTAAAAACTTCATATTTTTTATCTGAATAAGCATTAAACAAATAGTTAACTGAACAACAATGTTTGATTTTAAAAATAAATTGAATGGAATAATTGGAAATCAAACATGTATTTGTAAATGAGAAATTTAAAAAGCAATTTCTACTTTGAAAGCAATTTGTTAATTTACATCTGTATTGGAACAATGATTTATTCTATCATTATTAGCGTTTCTTAGATTT
The DNA here is from genome assembly GCA_038098605.1 of Gryllus longicercus. Lineage (NCBI taxonomy): Eukaryota > Metazoa > Arthropoda > Insecta > Orthoptera > Gryllidae > Gryllus > Gryllus longicercus. Next base: position 3,384,043 of record JAZDUA010000109.1, on the reverse strand, counting down.
ATACATAATTAGTTTTAAAAAATTTTCTAAAGGAGTGCCCAGAATAGTTTTGTACTTGAAGGCCTACAGAATTTAAATCCGCATGGACAAATTTAATAATTACATTTGTAATTAATAATTACATTTTATGGAAATTGTAAGAGTAATGATATATTCAGCCTTTGGTAGTTTTAGTATTTTAATAGAAACTCCTTTTCTCTTCAGCACTATATTTTATCTAATGGTTTGCATTTCCTGAACAGTAGAAACGCATTTTCAATGGTTCTCATGTATTTTTTCAAAACATTTAAACCTTTTTATTCATTTTAAGTTCAACATCAAGATAAACTGTTACAAAAGACTATGCCACTTGGAAATCTCTTGTGAAGATTTTATCTCCAACAATGTTAAAATTTTATTATTGAAGATCTCCATAATACATCTCTCAGAATTATCTGATGCAGTATTTTCGTTTTATCAGTTTTAGCTTGATATGTACTTTACACAATAATCTACATCTAAATCAATATCATAACATGATATAAAATTATTCTGAAAACCAGCAAATAGTTTCTATGAATTGTATAGCCGCACCTCTGGAAATAATATGGCATATGGCACATTGCAATTGCAAAAATAGTTTTAAAATGTCAATCGAAACTATTAATACATTAAAAATACATCATGCAGTTTAATTAACTAAGAAAAAATAAAATAGGGGAATAACAGAAAAAAACAAAAAAATATTGTGATAAGAAGGATAATAAGGAACAGTAGGAGTCAATGACGATTTCTGTCAAGTTAAATATAAATCTTTATACAATGTTGGAGAGAACCAAACTGCTGATCTTGCTGTTAAGCAATTGCATAATCTCAGGTTTTGTCCTACCATTGGCTTAGGTAATTCAAGAAATAAAAATTAGAAAGAAACAAGCATTGAAAAAATATTTGAAAACTGTTTATTACCTCACTGTTCTCGTGATATTGGGGGAATCATTTCGTTATCTAATTCCGCTTTGGTAATAAACCTTCTGCCAATTCGTTCAGATTGTGATATTTACCGCGTGTCGACCAGGCAACGAACAGTATTCAAAGTGATTCAAAACAAGTAAACTTTGAAGAAGCATGAGCCCTGAGCAGTTATGCCAATCTCAAGGACATTACGGCGTTGCCCAATTTACTAAAGACTTTTCGCTTCACTCAAACATGGAAATTTTTGCCATTATTAGCAATCACTGTACAAAAATATATAGATGTGTGTCTATAATGCTACTTTTTATGATTTTGCTTGTACTAATTGTGTAATAGTGCTTTTTTATATTCAATCTTATGCTTCAATTTTTCATTCCGTGGTCACGCGATCTGTTGGTACTAATTAAGAAACTAATCAATGGTAGCTCTTTATGTGGTATTAAAATATTTTTATTTTCCATCTATTAAACTAAATTAATTCGAATAATTAAATAAAACTCAGCATAAAAGTCCCTTTTTGGTTTATGAAGGTCTCACAATACCCACTTATCTCGCAAATAATTGTTTTTAATGTGGATTCTCTATCTCTAAGGAATATCTCACTCTAACCACCTTAAGTCTAGTCACATAACGTTACAAGGTATTATACAGAATGGCCGTCCAATATATCAATTATAAGTGATATTTTTCTTAAATTCGAACTTAATCATCTACTTGTGTACACTCAGAAAATAGGTAAATGTTTCTGAAAATCCTTAGTTTCCAGTGATCTGATTAATATTTTACTCAATGTAACATTTAATATTGTAACGTTTAAAAAATTGAATTACATAGATGTTTACTTGTTCATTTACATAGATACAGTATTTCTTTCGAGCACGTTTAAACATTTGTTTTCGCATTCTGTTAGCCAATTTATCGCAGGTAGAGGGCTTCACAACCACCATGGATATCAAAAAAGTTCTACATTCAACTTGTGAGCGCACGCTGCAAAGAAACAACTCGGATGAGAGCAGAAGCTTGCAGCCAGCGTGCAGAAACTTCAAGGAGTTTCGGCTGCTTGTACGCATTGATGATTAAACGCCGATAAGTTTCTACAAGGGTAATTTTAAACAATTATTTTTTCAAAAAAGCTCAAAATTTTTCTTTAAATTTTTCTTTTTTATTTAGCAAAGTTTTGCAAACAATTTTGCCATATTCGTCAAACTCTCTGTAATTTCTAAAATTGCGAAAAATTAATATCGCAAAAGCACATTTAAAAAACAGATTTTTGTTTTAAACAAAATTGGTTCTAAAAAATCAGATATTTAAAAAGATCAAGTACATTTTTTTCAATTAGTCACAAAATTGCTGATTTAGTTGCAGTCACAAAGTTGCTACGATGTCCATTAATCAGATTCATTTGAAGACATCTGGAGAAATATCAATCGTAAATTAAACCTTCAATGGAACAGCTCTTGGCACATACAACTCCAGTAACATTCATCTATCATCCGTCTATAAACAAGAACATTTTACTTATTGAATATTGGTAAGAAAATTGGCCGCAGGCAGCAAGTAGTACGTTCAATAATAAGATCTGGGCTTTTTGAGCCATTTTTACTTATTGCACAAATCATCTCTCCCGACATGTGAACTTTGCAATACCAAACTTCGGCGGCGGCGATGGTGTGACGGTTAGCGTACCGGACTGTTATACCCAAGCTCGCGGGTTCAAACCCGATCGAAGCCGTGGATTTTTAGGGCGACAAAATCCTTCGTACGCCTTCCTTCGGAGGGGAAGTAAAGCCGGCTGTCCCATGTTCGTAGATTTACTTCCATGTAAAAGATCCTCAAGCCTAAATGACGCCTCTGAGCTAAATTCAAATCGCCTGTTTCTCGCCCAAGAAATACCTCCTTTCTCTGCTAGTTGATGAAAGGAGCGTAGCGAAATTTGCGTGGTCAGACGAAAGAGCGGGCCTGATGGCCCGAGTCTCGCCACGTAAAACAAGGCAAATTCAATTCAATTCAAAAAACTTGATCTCCATCACATGTTTAAAGCGTGACCATTATTCAACCATCAGATGCACTTATTAGGATTCAAGCAAAGGACTATTCTACATCCATCAAAAGATAAAGATAAAATAATAAACTTTTACTAGGCTTTCAACATATTTAATTAAATTTAGCCCTCTTGGTTCAATATATTTATCTTTCCCAAACATTAATTTAATATTGTTGAAGTACGATAAAAAATGTATTAATAATTTTGTTAAATATAATTTCTGCTACCGAACTATAATGTAGTACAACAGCTGTAACAGACGCCAATAATCAAGTTGTTGATGCGAGTATAAATAAATTTAAGTTTTTTTTTCAATTAGCAATTAGCTCGAAATTTCTGAAGTCAATGGATTTTATAAAAAAATTCTCAAAAACATCTCTTGTTTTTTTCTTTAAATAGTTTTCACGGATAAAGTTTAAACGCTTAAAAAATTCAGGGCTAAGTTTCATTGAACTCTCAGAAATTTCCAAATTGCAAAACGTAAAAATAAATCGAGAAAAAATGTGCTATAGTAGTTGCTAGTTTTTTCTCATCTGATATGCATGTGCTAGTATTTCTCTTTCGTTGAACTCGTTACGTTCTTGAAAACAGAGAGTTATTTTTTCTGTTTTTTCCTATAACTACGAAATCCATGACAGATTTTTTTCTTAATGAAAATTTGAAATCAGATCTTCACATAATGCAAATTATTTCACATTATGTATATTTTTGAGTAATGCAAATGCAAATGTTTAACTTTGTTTTTAAAGCATCGAGAAGTTTGAGATCAGCTATGATGTAGCGGTATTGGTGGAGGTGTACGTAGCGGTAATGGAATAGACTGCTAAACCTAACAACCTAGGAAGGAAACTCAACTTTGGTAATTGTTAAAAACATGTAGGTTGATTACACTTGCAGCTTCAAGGTTCAGGTTCTCATATTACCGCATAGCGGTTACAAAAATGAGATAAATATGTAGTCTTGTGACACTATTATTTTCTTACAATATCAAATTTCCAGTAATTTGCGACTAAAGTGTTGATTTGAGATACCAATCTGAAAGAAATTAAATGTACGTAATTTTATCTTCTTTTAATTTATATGGAAACTTTATTTACGAAAAATTGACTGAAAAAACTCTAGATTTTTACATATTGTTAGCTTAAACAACGTGTTCCCAGCTAAAATGCTTGTTGGCCCACCTGATATTCATGTTCAGCGACCCAAAACATATAGAAAGAAAACATGAAAACTACATCAAACTTTCCTTTATTTTCTACCATTTGACTGGATTGAAGGCCACTTCATACGTCGCCACTCAGCAGGCGAGGGCGCGTCTGTTTGAAAAGCATTGTTTTAGAGGAAGATTTTGAGAAGAGCGGCGTAGTCGTGCAGCTTAGTGCGTGACGCTTAGTGGCAACTGTTTTCCATCAGTAGCGCAGACGGCCATCCGAACACTGTTTTCGTCCACATTAGGCCCTTTACCACCAGCCGACGGCATCCACAGAGGTGTGATTCACGTGTCCTTCCTCACTCATAGTCAGGTTTGCACAGCGGTTGCTCTGTATGTAGGGGCTCGGCGTTGCTGGGCGGCGCCACCGAGTGGCACCGTGTGAAGGCAGCAAAAGTCGCGACGTCGGCGTCTCCACTAGACCCCCACCCAGGTCGCGATATCGGCCGACCATGAGCGCCGGAAATGAGCGCGCTCGCCTTCCCTGCCCCCCTCCCCCGCCTCAAGCCATCCGCCGACCCCGCCGCCGCTGCCACCCTGTCGCCGGATTTCCTACCTTTCTTTTAAGGTCGCTCTTCCACTACTAGGTCATACAGGGTCATACATTGTAGTTGTCATTGGATTTTGACGTGTGCGGGTAACCGCAGAGAAACTCGCATGTTGTATACGGACTGCCCCAGGCGGGGTTTGAACCCACGACCCTTCAGGTACGAGGCAGCTACGGCTCTTCAGCTTTAGTGACCTCCACTGTCCATACCGGCTCCCACTTTCTTGTCCGTCTCGTTGCTCGCGTTGATTGCTCATTTTGTGTTTTCAGGCACGTTAACTGCCGTGGTAATTGATATCGTTAGTCTAGTGCACGTTATATCATGGGAGATGGCGGAGATCCTCGGGCGTAAGAACTTGAGATCCGGTGCCCACCTACCCGTTGGATTGTTTGTTTACCGCTCAGGTATCTCCGCCAGCGAGGCACTGCCACTGCCGGGACAGCCCCATCTCTAAGCCCCCGCTAGCCTCTCGAAATCTGTGACAGTGTAGCGCTTGTAAGTATGTGTTTGTGTAAGAGAAGGGACAAGGATGATGAAAGAAAGATCCTTGTTTAAGATGCGGCCCTTTTTTAAGGTTTTTCTGCGGCGTTCGACTGCTACTAATCAGAGAAAATCACAGAAGACTGCTTTTCAGGGCAGCAAACCGTTAGAATTTTTTTCCAGATAGACTGAATTCGACCTAGCTATCTAACTAGTATTGAAAATCCACCATAGTCGGGTATCAAACCCTAGGACCTCCAAGTCAGGGTTACTGCAGTGGCAACAATTATTCTATTGAGTCGACTTAGCCAGTGTTGTGTTTGTGGAGGAGCCGTTCAGATCCATCGCCGTCCGTTCGGCTGCTTTCAAAAACCCTGATTGATCGCTGCTAGCGTATAAACCCACTTGGCACTCCACGAAAAGCGGTTCACAAATAACCATAATCCTAGAAAAAAGACATTAAGCAGATCCACGCTTCAACTATTGTTTCGTTGAATAAAGGCGAATCACGATTTTTCCAAATACATCTCATTATTTATCGAAGCTTTCCATTACCTGTAAAACAAATATCACGCGCAAGATTGTAATGTACGGAAATGAACAAAACTAATTTAGTTTTCATCTTAAGAAGGAACAGATTTATGACACAGTATTTGTTATTAGATGTGAGCATCACCTAAATCAATTAATTTGAAATTCCAAGAGAACTCCTTTAGAAATAATCATTAATAAAAATCTATTCTCCGTCATTATAATTTACTTGAACGCAGCGCAGGCGAAGGTTTAAAATTACATAGTGAACTTTATTGCCTATTTGAAGAAAACACGATTGTATCGTCAAGAAACTGATTTACCATGGTATTCAACTTTTGTTTCATGAAGTAAGCGTAACGTTGTACCTCACTGACAGAGCATATCTCAACATCACCAGAATATACCGAATGACAATAAACACAAATTAATAACCGACATTCACTGACATACTAAAATAATCGCGTCTACATTGTACCGTCCTAGATAGATCAGAACATCGATTGATGTCACTGCAGCGCCCCTGACCGGGAGGTTCTAGAGTTCGAGTCCCGGCGGTGGCAGGAATTTCGACGCTAGCTGCATAGCTAGATGCTTCAGTCGCTTTCTGCAGGAGAATGTTAGCAGCAGGTTGCTCTGATCGGTCCCGGGGTCTCTACAAGCAATAACAGGCGAATGCCTGGAGCAGTATTCTAACAAACGGGCCACGAACCATGCATCCTTGTCCTATCTTCACACCTTACTTACACACACATGCACTACTTGCTCTACACTGCCATGCATGTTGGAAAACGAGCCGGGAGCATAGAACTTGTCCCGACTGGGACGATGCCACTCTGATGGGAGATACCTTGTTGGAGAAAACCCGATTGGGAAGATCGACGCCAGATCTGGCCATCCAGCTTGGGAAGATCACCACCACATTAACTACTCTTCTGGGAGTGTTGACCTTAGAAGCTGACGCACCCGGCATCGCTAATATAGCAATCGATCAATCAAGCGAAGACTTTGTGACAGCGGCTTGGCCATGCAAACTTATGTAATAAATAAAACTGGATTAACGATCAAGTATCGTATATTTTTCCACCATACGCCGTGCCGGTTTTCTTTAATTGCGCGAGATTTCCGAGGCCGCCTCTGCCCCGTCACCGCTGCCGCCTCCGCCCCGGCCCGCTCCCAATCACCACCCTCGGCGCCTGTCTCTACGCCACTTTAATCTCTTGCAACGCCCTCTTGGCCGCGGTTGCAGGCGCCGCGGACGTGTCCCCGAAGTACCTGAGAACGAGCCCTACGCCGCTTCACCCCGCAGCCGCTATCGGCTTTTTCTCCTCCACCGCCGCCGCCCCCGCCCCCCTCGCGCCTCCGACCACGACGACGGCCACAGTGGCTCGTGTTGCGGCTTCAGAGGGTCAACAGAGGCGGGCACTCAGGCGGACGAAGATTGCCCCGCAAGCAAACGATCCCTGCACATCACGACCATTTCCCTGATAATATTAAACAACTAAAATCGTCACAAACTTTCTTTCGAGAAGCTTAATTCGCAACAAAAAACGGATATCCACTTTTACTAAATAAACTTGTACTTTTGGAAAATGAACGCATGGGCTGCGGAAATAGAGATCAGTTCATACGACGGTGTTAGTAAGAACTCCTCATGATGTCAGGGGGATTTCTCAACATAATTTTCTAAGATAGATTAATAAAATCGATATGAAATAGGTGAGGTATTTTTGTATCCTGTAATTCTCATTGTGTTGAGCAAGTGATATTCATTTCATTTTCTATACAGTTAAAATCTGAAGAGCAACTTCTTCACGTTGTTCCTAGTACAGGGGATTTATTAAATTTTTGTATTGTATTGTGTCGCCATATTGAAGTGTAATGCCCAGATGATTAACTGTAGAATAATTTTGAAGTCAGCTGTGATTATGGAATGATGATGGATCAATGAGCGAATGAGACACACGGCGAAAGCGAGAACCATTAGAAGTCTGTTACGAATTCATTTTATTTATTTACGTCAAAAACAGTTAAAAACTGTGTGTGAAGTGCTATGGAGAGAAGGTAATTTGAAGTTACATTTATATCCAGAAACAAAACAAGGGGCCATCTCAACATTTGCTCAAGGGTCAGGGAAACTGGACGAAACCCTGATCGAGATGGGGGGACATTGACCCAGGAGCTGAAGTACAATACTTGTTACAGGTCCATTACAATTATACAATCTAAATGGTAAACAATACCTGAAATGTCAATGTAAAAATTAATATTACTTTCCTTTTGGATGCTCAGTATAGTCTCTAATTGTATAGAATCAGTTGTGCAGCCGAAAAGATTTTACTTGGGACTTACACTTTTGTATCGAATTTAATCGTTTAATGTCATCTGGCAAGGTGTAAAATAATGTATATGTATTGTATGTGAATTGTTTGTAGTGAGCTGTTGATACTGTCACCTGATGAATATGATTACTACGTCGAGTATTGTAGTTATAGACTCTTTGTTCTCTAATATTATCTTTGTTCATCAGAAAATTACATCGATTGTCTATGATTCGAAACACGAAAAGAAAGTGGAAGACTTCGAGTCTGGTCACTGAACCACTTACGCTAAAAAGTGGAAAACAATCATTTAAAAAAGTATATTTTTCTATGAACCTGAAATGTCCTTGACTTCAGACTACTATGAACTGCAATATATCTTTTTAATAAAAAAAATAAATATGTACCACTGCTTTAAAATCCCTTAAGCTGACGTGTTGGTCGGCCTCGGATCTTACGTATCAGTGGGGAACTAACATTGCCACTTCCGGGATATAACATGTACTACAGTTACAGAATATTGGTCTTAAAAGTTGATGTGTCCGGAATCAATACTCACTCATTCCTAAATCTAGAAAACGAATGAAATGCAATTATAAATGCCGAAATTGAGTTTATAATGTTAAGCTTCAAACTGCGTTTTGCAAAACGGCTTTCTTGGGACGTCACGTGTAGTTGACATTTGTGCGAGAAAACGGTAGTCGGCTGTTCCGTTTACCTCTACCTCCCCACGATTCTCTCGCTGCGATTGGCTGAACGTGTGATGACGCAATCATTCGTGCCGTAAAATGCTCAATTATGAACGATTTCTTGCAACGGAAAAGGTCGTTTATAATGCTGGTATACAAAAAAGGCCTTTCGATAACCTTAGAATTGTACGAAAACGCTCAATCCCCGACTAAAGGGACTCTTTCTTAAAATAACACAACTCTAACCGACCCGATAACCATACTGAGGCTTCTTAATCATTCCGTATTCTCATTATTTTTGTCATTTTTACTTTCCCTTATACGTATGAAATATAGGGAATGTTGTGTAATGATGTAGACAATAGATTTCAAGATTTCAATGAAAATACACATTTTGGAATCCCCGGATACCGAAAAAGTGTGCTTTTTTTTTTCGAAACGTCCGTCTGTTTGTCCATATGTGAACACCACTTGCGCTTAAACCATACATAAGATTTTTTTCAAATTCAAAAGGAAACCGTGCCTATTTGGCTCCAGTCGACGCTTTGAGATTTTGAAAAAACATCTTTAAAATTTGGGGTACTTTATATGACGCACCCCGGACATTTTCAAAATTTACTAAAAAATTCCATTTTTTTTCAATTTCTTGTAAGAATAGAGTAAAATACACTTACAATGGTGACATAGGTCCGATTTTCAGGTTTAACTCTGAATTTTCGAAAATTTCAAACAACTACGGGCGGTTTTCTACTATTACAAAATTGAAGATAGAGATTTTGGCTTTAAATAAAATCTGTTCCCCATTGTGAGTTAAGGTCATATATATTTTTGAGAAAAAATTAGTAATTTTCGCGCAATATTGCGAGCAATATGTGCAATTTTAAAAATCACAGAAACATGCTTTTCTCAAAACGGTTCCAATTTGTTCTTTACACTTCTGGTAGGGATAGGGCTTAATGTACTCTATAAGATGGCATAACCCCATATTGCTCTATTCTTTTGTTTTTTCAAAAGTTACAACAATTTTTTTTACTTTCTCTCACGTCGTTAATATTTATACCAGCGGCAATTTGTTCACATTATGATATTGAGTATATGTGCTTTAAATAATGTCACATAAAGTTTCTCGAAAATTCAACAGTTTTCTGAGAAACCTAGCTCAAAATTCCGCATTTTCAGGAACGCTCAATCGCCATTTTTTCAAAAACAGCTGCAAATTTTTCAAAACAAATTGCCCTATAGGACGAGATTTTACTGTTCTTTAATATTCTGAAAATAATATTTCCCTTCTACAAATTAAGAAACCCAAACATTTTGAAAATTAAAAGAAATGTACTTTGGGCAGCGATAGATGGCATTTGGCAAGAATATGTGGCAAGTTCGTATAGCTGAGACCAAAGGAAATAGAAAACTAATACGGGAAAGTCTGTGCCATTCTGTAGAACCACTAGTTTCTATGTTGTTTTCGAACTCACGTTACGAAAGTTGTTACTAAAACAGGAAACGCATTTGTGCCGTTTATTGATAAGGGAATGATGATTCTGGCCACTGCGTGCCGTGGCCATGAACTCCCTTCTTCGCAGCAAAGCCTCTGGTGCGCCCAGAGATTTTGCGGGCAACAATGAACATGTGGTGTCAGCGATCAAAGCCACTCAGAGAGCGTTGCGGAAACGAATTACTCTCGCTCGGAGGGCTCAGAACGTCGCGATACAGACTGAGATTTTGGGGGCCGCTTCACTGAAAAGATCAAAAACCTCAGCGGGCGGTCCAAGAAGGCCCAATATCTTCATAGAAAAATTAATGTTATTTCGTATTTATTTGAATCAGATTCCGCAAACTAGAGAGACAATGATTTGAATACTATTACAGAATTCAGATATCCCTATTATATTTTCATAATGCAATTTGCCAACTAAAATCAATAAATTAAGTTTGGCAGTCGTGGTTGTGGTAAGGGTGGTTTGAATCTTCAATATTTCATGCATTTTAAATGCAAATCACATTCTTCATGTACTCAAAATATATAATTATATAAAGAAGCATAATTGGAAACAAACCATTCTTTTTCTTATGAATGACATGAAACACGTAATCCAATTTTGAAAGAGAAATTAAAAATTGGAACCGGGTACCAAGGGTACACTGTGGTAATAATAGACAATACCCTTGGTATCATTGAACTCGACTTCAATCATCACTGAGCTCATGTTTTTATGCGACTTTAAAGCAAATAAGAAAATATAATTTAATATAATAAGTGATGAAGCAACTATAACAATTGAAGAGATGTAAGAATTTTAGCTTCTAAAACAGTTAATGTGATTTCCAACGGAGGTAGGTATACAACTCCCCAAATTTAAAATATTGACGCCAAAATTGTTTGATCAATAAATGTTCCAGTGTTTATTGTTGTACAGTTTCCTCAAAATACAAAAAATAAAATTCAAATTAAGCTCAAAATATCTCAATCTAACATTCTTTTTAAGGATGCATAATTTCCTTCTCCTGTCTTACTCCACTACTTTAAAAATTAAGTGTTAAGGCTACTTTCGTAAAAATCTTCAAATTAGTGTGTTTTCAACCCACGTTCACAGAAAAGTACTCCCATAAATTGATTTATAACGTATCTCATTAAAAATAGCACATTTTAAATCTCTCAAAAACGTGAATTTATTTGCCATTTCTCATGTACAATGCCCCACGTCGGAAAATATTGCTATGGCGGATTATATTTAATAAAATATCCCATTATTTTAGATCTTTGTCGATATTTTCCTTGGTCAATGGTAATTGTCATGTCCATTACAATTTCCCGCGTTTCTAAGTTCTTTTCAGATGCGTGTGACTCTGCACATAAAATTTCATCAAAATCCTGTATAGACGCGCGAGAAACTTCTATAAAATTAGGCCATTTGACAAGGTTTTTTGATTTGACAATTTGATAAATCTAACGTCTACGAAAACAATTATTGTTTTTAGAATACAGTATATTTTAACTCATTAATACCAACATTTGAAGATACAATTACAAAGGATTTGTAACATTATTCCTGGAAATTCTACATACGCCGTGAATTCAAGTTCCGTCCAAACAGCACACGAGCTGCATTCGTTTCAACGCCAAATGGCCCCTTTAAGAGTTGGGAGACTGGACTCCCCTTTAAGAGTTGGGAGAAACGATCACAAATGTAAAATAAAAAGTAGATGTCAGAGATCCGACATAGGGAAATATTCATTTGTAAACCGTACGGTTAAAAATTGGAATGAAATCCCTGCAGCGGTCGTAGAGCCTTTTCCTGGCTCTGTTGGTGTTTTTAGAAGACGACTAAATAAATACTTGTAGAGGATGTATTTTACCGCACAGTTCAGAATACACAATTTGTAAATTATTATAAAGTGTAGTGTAGTGTAGTGCAGTGCAGTGCAGTGGAAAGCCACTTCAATTAGTTATATGGCATAACCAAAGAAAGATGTCGTGAAAGTGTAGTGTAGTGTAATGTAGTGAAGTGAAGTGCGACAGTAGGTGGGAAGCAAATCTAAATGCTTAAAGAGCTAACTTTAAAAATCCACATTGTGTTTATATTTAAAAAACAAATTGTGTAACTGGTTAATTTTATGTATATGTATATATGTGCATGTTTACTAGGTGTAACTAAATATGTTCTTCATTTAAAAGTAGGCATGTATAATATGTAGGGCAAGTGTGTGTGTGTTCGTGTTATGTGTGAACGTGTGAGTGAGCATTCATGTATAGGAATGTGTATGTATGTATGTGTGTGTATGTATGTATGTATGTGTGCATGTATGTGTATGTATGTATGTGTATATATGTATGTATATATATGTGTGTATGGGTGTATATATGTATACAGGTCTGTGTATGTTTATATATTGAGTGTATATGCTCGAAAGGAGTGTATTGTAAATTGTTTTTATATGGTAAATTGTTTTTGAATTGTAAATGCTCATATATTGTAAAACTGTAGGGTTATGGATACCACCTGGCAATCAGCCAATTGTAGCCAAATAAAAATATTATTATTATTATTATAAATGAAGGAGAATTTTCGTTTTGCAAAAACATCACTGGTACCTTTTTTTCAAGTTTTCCAGATACCTTCAGCCACCTGTGAACGTTTGCAACCACTGCACCTTTTAATATATGCTGAAGTAGCTGCAACATCTCTTAATAACGTAGCTGAAGATCGACTAAAAAATGTCAAATATAGTCATTTGCAGTAGGTAATTTTAGAAACAGTGCCGCTGAGATTAGCATCTCTAAAAGTATAAAAACAAACAGATCGAATGGGATAGTACTTATTATTTCTATAGAACATAAAGAGCTCTTGAGGAGTGTATTTGGCCAAAAAAATAACATTTTATTTACTACAGAGATCTAAATGTTTAATAACACCGGAAATATAAAACACTTTCCAAACGCTGGTTTTAGTAACTATAATACTAACACTGCTAGAAATGGTAATACTAAGGGTAAAAGCTCTGTTCTCAATGTTTTATTGCGAGACTATGGAGACCTTAATTTCTGCATATCCTTGCAACACCAATAATCAATCCTTCAAAATGGAGTTATATACAAGTAACGAATACAAATTAAAATGTGTATTTGTACACATTTAATTAGTCTGTAATTTTTAATGTGATTTACTCGCCACACTAAATTTCAATATTAATAATATTCACAGTTCTCTTTAGAACTAAAGTATCTTTAAAATGGTTGTAAATTCCGTAAATAAAAAATTAAAAACTTGTATTATGTATTGTATCGATGAAAATATTTTGTATACTACAATTTATAACAATTTTCTCATTCTTAAAACAGGAAACTCAAAATTCAAATCTAAATTCAACTCAGCTTCGCCAATGTAATTCACAGACTTCCTCGCTATTCTTGAGAATGCGCTACAGCGGAAAAATAGAGTAACACCGTTTCGTGGTAAATGAAGACTTCGTCGAATTCTTCCGAGAAGGAACAAAAGCCGTCGAGTAGAAGCGCTCTCTCGATGAAAAATTCCCACATATTTTCATTACGAGGCCGCCGCACTCTCGGTTCCAGGGCCGCACCCGCAATTTCCTAGACGCGATATAACATGAAAACAGAAAAATGGCCTGGGCCGCCATTATTTTTTCTGAAAAGAGAACGTAACAAAGTAGCTGGCATGTGCCTTTTCGCTTTAAGGTGGCGTTTCCCTTCGGAAATTGCGGGGGAGCTGCAATATGGGGTCACCGGGGAGCAGGAGCAGCACGGGAGCCCCTCGGCGGGTGGCGGTCGCGGCCCAGCTCCCGCTTAAGCCCCGCCACCCACCGGCCCCGCCCCCGGCGCCGCCCACAGCCCCACCCCCCGCCCGGCCCCGGCCCGTCTCCGTCACAGTTACCGCTTCCTGCGTGTCAGCACCCCGGCGGCTCCTCCCGCATTCTCGCCGAAGTTTTTACCACCAACGCCGCCGTACCTCTCGCCATTGATGCACTAGCAATCAGAGCTGTCACAGTCGCCAGCAGCCATATCACCTCCACACTCGCCCTGACACTTCAACCCGCCTTCGCTTCAATCCTCGCCCTTATATCCACCCTCGCCGCCGCCCTCGCCGCCGCCCTCGCCGCCGCCCGCGCCGCCGCCCGCGCCGCCGCCCGCGCCGCCGCCCGCGCCGCCGCCCGCGCCGCCGCCCGCGTCGCCGCCCGCGCCTCCGCCCTCGCAGCCGCCACCGTTAGTAACTTATGAAAACGGTGGGAGCAAAGCGGCGGAGCGAGGCGCTCTGCCAGGCAGCGGAGCGAGCGGGCTCAGGCAGAACGGGCGTGTCGAATAGAGGAAGAGAACAAACCACCTTGGGACCACATGCGAGGGTAAAACACAGACAGGCATGGAAGGGACGGTTCAATAGCTCGCACTTGTCTTTTTATGCATGCTAAACTCTGTTCAAGTATTCTACGATCAAATCAATGCATCATAAATGAAAAGCTAGTGCCGTGTACATATTAATGCTGTAAATAATATTCTATAGGTGCATGTGAAAGCAGTAAATTAACTTTTAGATATGGTACATGGAAGCTTCATCGAACTTGAAAATGTACATGTGTTTATTTTTTTACAATGACTTACGCACTGTTCTTCAGTCGTAATGCAAAACGTACGTAATATTGGCTTTTAAGACGATGTTTCTGAAAACTCTGCAGGCGTATGGTTTCTCACTAGCATGGTCCTATCTATGAAGGAGAATTTGAAGTTACAATTTTTGTCTCTGTTTCTTTAAAAACTCTGACGTCTAATTTTAAACAAGTCGCTGAAATAGTGTTGCAAAATGTCGTTTATCTTATGGCATGCTTTAAAAGATACTCACAAACACGATCCCAGCATGTTACTTTAAATGGCATCTGAAATCGTCTTTATATATTGAAGGCTTACTATAGTCTTTAATTTCTAATGTATATTTTTCAACCCCATACACAAAAGTTTCAAATGGGTTTTTCATTAGCTTAATGGTTTCAGAACATACATACATTCTTAATATAAGTGGAATCAGAAAGCTTAAATAATGAGTCAATTTGCATCTTTTTCTAGAGCGAACGCCGCATCAAGCTGCAAAGAGCTGACGCTTACTGCTTCAAGTACAGGAACATTTCTTCGTGGACTTTCTATTGCACATAAATTATATCGGAAATAAAACTTCAAGATGGGAAGCGCATCTGCCCTGACAGGCAATAACTTCCGAAAGACGAAAGCTCATAAAAACGTAATGCGCCTACCGCCCAAAAAAATCACGTTCCTTTTCGTGGAAAAAGAAAGAACGCAAAATGTCAGTTGCGAGGCAATGACTAGACGGCACGTGGGAATCGTTTGTCTTCTAAGCCCGGCAATGATCACTTGCTTAGCACACTTGAAAGTAGGGAGCCAACATCTACACTGGCAAAGGAGGCAGTTGCGGAGAGAGTTCGTCACCTTTGTGCAATAAAACACCAGTGCGGCTCACAGCCGACGATATTTCCAAGCAATTCACTATTCATGAATCGTATGAGTCACAGTAAGCCGAGTTTTGAATCAGGTTTTCCTGCGTAGAAGTAGTAATTTACTACTGACCTGCAACAGCAAAAATTCTGATGTGGAGAGTGTATGAGATCTTGAAACAGAAAAAATGGCTTTTCAGAAACGTCACACCTGAGCAATGAATATGTCTCTTCCTCGACGCATGACATCTCTGTGTCGTAAGCAATGACGCACTAAGAATAAGAATTCAGACCGTATGCGCAGTATGAGAAGAGGTGAAATAATACAATCAAGTCTTTGTATTTGCCAGTAAAAAATCGAAGCTATTTTATTGTTTTTGTATTTTTTATAAATCCTGGATATCTAATGAAAACATTGACACCTCTCACATAGCCATAGGCTGCTTACTTTTCTGTCAATTTCTGCGCGCATACGAAATTAGAAATCTAGATTCTAATGTGGGCAATAAGCTACAACATGCCAGCCACGTCAGCGTAGCCGAGCGGGAATGATATTTCCTTTATTTGCATTTTCCAGTGAAAATTGAATTTGTTTAATGGTTTTTGTATTTTCCCCCCAGATATTGGGTATCTTAACTGACACCTCTCATATGGTCATAGGCTGTTTACTTCTCTCTCAGTTTCTGCGAGCATTTCTCTGTCTCTCTCTGTCTCTCTCTGTCTCTGTCTCTCTCTCTGTGTGTCTCTCTCTCATTTCTACAAATTTATCTTATAGATTATATATTGTGATAAAGATACATTTTATTTGCGAGAGGGAAGATACTTCGCGAGCGACGAAGGAGCGAGTACGGTATCATCCTTGAGTAGATAATGTGTTTTTATTTTCTTTCAACTCTTAAATAAACCAAAAACAACAGTGCTATAGGTTAGGTTAGTTTAAATCGTTGTGGGGTCATCGGAAAGAGTGCTCTCGAAAGTCATTAAAAAATAATCAGTAAATTATTATTAACCGTTAAGCAGTAACTTTTTTAAATGTGTATGTATGTAATCAAACATAACATTACAGGCTAGTTGCATAACATACAATTTTCTTTCCCTTTCACTCCACCTGCATTAGCACTTGTTCTCCAGACTTTCATTCTGAATATTCGACACATTATCTTGGTCTTGAAAAAGAACGAGTTTTATTCGCAATTATTTGTCATGTTGGGATAACTAGTTAGGGACAACATATCTCCCTTTGAGTGGTCACTTAATAAAAACACTACAAAGGTTAGCTTTGTCAGACATTTTATTTTGATTTTCATTTAGAGCTGCATTTGAATATGGTATTGAAATTTAATTTTGCAACGTTCATTAATTATGTGTCACACTGCTGAAAAACTAATTACATATGACTAAAATAAAGTTTCCAAGTAATTTGCAAACGATTATTAATCAGAAACAATAACCGTGAACCCAACATTTGCACCTACAAAGAATGTTAATGCTGGCTGTTCAAACTTTCCGGTTTCTTATTTTTACAACAATTTATTTTATTCAATATTAACGTATATTTTAATGTATTTAGAAGAAGAAAACAAAACTATGTACCTAATATGGAATAAATACTATAATACACGGCTCTATAACAGAACAAGTGTGACAATGAATACATAATGACTCTTCTTTCAAATCAAAGAAATTGTGATTTAAATCAACGGAGCAACGTTCTTATCTTAAGCAGTGTGTTAAATAAACAATACATCACGATTATCAGTGAAACTATCTAAAAAACAGAAAATTGTCCTGATTCATCATACATAAACCTTTGAGTGATTCCAGTTTGACAAGACTTCAAATGGAATAAGCATTTCTTGTGGGCCAAGGTGATTATTTTCATTATTGTGCCGGAGTTCAATAAAAATTTCAGTTTTGATTTCCGTAAAAATGATTCCCCAATGTAATATACACACCAAATATTTAACATTGTATGCGCAAAAAATCACTAACTGCAACTGCAAAATTGAAATGTAGTCCATCTGCTTTTGGAGAAATGTGAATAACAGACAGGGAGAGCGAGAACATTTTTTGCGTTGCCTTGTTAGCCCAGTCTTGCTGCGCACAGTAATTGCAAGCAGGCACGGCCCATCAAAACTCCGCGTCCGGCGAAAGTCTTGTAGGAGGTTGAAATTTAAAAATGTAGTCGGTGGGACGAGCGCAACACGAGCTGGGCTCCGGTGCATATTCGCGCCGACGCAAACGAACCTGCCGCCCCCGCCGCGGACGTGCTCTGCCTTAATTATTGCCTTCGGGGGCGCCGCGGTCGGGCCGCAACGTGCGCGCTGCTCCACGCAAATGGCCGCCGGGGAAAACAATTCGGTGATTGAAGGTGCAATTTATTGCTTCGTCGCCCGCGAGGCCGTGTCAGTTCACGAGTCGGACAGGGAACGCGTCGAGTGCTAAGGCTATAGTCCTATATGTGTGGTGCATGTTTTTTCCCCAGGGGAGATGGTGGTTATCATTCCTTGCTGGATGGCGAGATCCGGCACCACCCTACATTTCGGCTATTGGACTTTTCCTCAAACTCCCACCAACGGAGACAAGCTCTACGGATCACACTGATCTTCCGATAGATTTGATTGAGTAGTGAATGTCAGTATAAGTGTGTGTAAGTAAGGGGTGAGGATAGGACAAGGAACATGAAGGAAAGATCGCGCGCGGTCTGTGGTACTTTTGGTAGGGTACTGCTCCGGTATTCGCCTGGTGCTGGTCTGATTACGGAAAACTGTCGATCAGTGCAGCCGGCCGCTGGAAATCTCTCCTAGACAGAGGCTCAGTTCGCCCTATGCCCTAACTAGTGTCAAAAATTCTGCATCTCTCGAGATTTGAACCCTAGAACCTCTCGGTCAGAGGCACTGCAGTGACACCAATTGATGCCACGAGGCACCTACGCCGTTGACTGCAGTTCCAAAATACCCCGAGTTTGCCATGCACTAAGATAGATTTTTCGTATTTATTTACGTTCATATCGTATTTGATATGTAATGTCGAAGAAAAGAAGTTTTAAGAAGGAACAAAAGGAAATTTGATTACGATTTTTACGAGAGGAAAATACTTGTGTAGATATATTGAATTCAATTCTGGAATAATTTAACCTAAGTACATATTAATCCTCTAATTTCTTCCAACTAATACAAGTTACTTTGCATTACAGTACTTCCGTCACCAATCTCTGCAGCGAAATCAGGAGCCTGAGATTGCCAGGGGTTTCCGAAAATAGGAGCACCTGCGCCGGTACTGACTTAAAATCACGGACGTGGATACATTCAAATTACTGTACTGAATGTGCTATAGCGTAAATAGTTAAACGAGAGTGGCACACTAATGCAATAAATAAACTCCGTCAATGATATTCGTTGCAAATTCATCGATATCAGAGCAATACTTCTCAACAATATTTATATCTCGGACTCGACTGTGAAAAAAAATGAACCACAAATTCAGACATCATATCAAGTTTCCACTTTCATAGTTTGATTTTCCTCTACACAGAGAAGAAAACAATAAATATTGTTTGCAATTGAAATTGGAACGTAATTGAAACGAACCAAGTGTTCGGAATTGCCGCATTTGTCAAAGTATTTGTTGGAAATATACATTTATATTGTAAGGTTGAAGTTTGTGAACATGTCGACAGTGTCGCCATCTGCGTCTAGTATATTATTGGAAATGTACTCTATATTGAGAGATTGAGGTTTGTGAACGCGCCGACACTGTCGTCATCTGTTTTTTGGTATGTAAACGAATGATCATATTCATTCGTCCTTTTGTCTTACTGTGCAGCAATGTAGTGTTTGTAAAAGACCGTCAAAGACGTTCAATAAGAGTTTATGTATATGTATTTTGTTATAAATAAAAGTGAAATGCAGTGTAGTTCTCAAGAGTTAATTTAACATGGTAGCAGAGGTCCGTGGTTTCCGGATGCAGATGAATTGCTGAAGAGGTTATATTGGAGTTCAGCCCAGTGTCCGTCGATTCGAGGAAGTTTGCGACATGGACGACCTGAACATTCCAGCTTTTGATGGAGAGGACTACGCAAACTGGAAAACGAGGTTAACTATCTATTTGAAATTGAAAAAATGCCATGAGGTGACCACGAGGTCGAAGCGAGAAGAAGACAAGGACGTAGAATGGGAAGAACAGAACCTGAAGGCGATGCATTGCATTTTTAGTGCAATTACTAACAAGCAGCTAGAGTTCGTGAATGATAAAGTAAGTGCTTTCGAGGTTATGAAGAAGTTTGACGAGCTATACTCCAAAGAGTCAACAGCGTTGCAGATTGTCTGCAGGAACAAACTAGATGGACTCAGATTAAAGAATTACAGCGACATAAATGAATTCTTCACTGTGTTTGAGAAATACATAAACGAACTGAAGTCAGCCGGGGCCAAGGTAAGCGAAGAAGAGAAACTAAATTACATGCTCAAAACGCTGCCCGAGTCACTAAGTTATATCGGAGATCTAGTGGATGTTTTGAAGAAGGAAGACCGGACTGCGGAGTACGTGAAGGCAAAAATAAGGATGAAGAGCATCAAGGAGAACCAGGACAGTGAGGGCGTAAAATCAAATGCATTCATCTCGGAGAAGAGACCTAGTGCGAGCGGCCAAAAAGTGTGCTACGGATGTGGTAAACCAGGACACTTCAAGAGGGAATGTCGACAAACTGAGAATCATCGAGGTTCCCGGGGACGTGGCGGAAGAGCACGAGGTAACTATGGAGGTTATGTCAACCAAAGTTATGAAAATGGACATCGCGGAGGCAGAGGAGGACCACGTGGGTCCAGAGGCGGTCGCTATGGTCACGACCGATCTTACCGACAGAACGAGCAAGGAGACCGACATTACCGACAGGACGACCATGGTGGTAGGAACCGTGGAGAACAACAGTTTTATCAGAATGTAAGTGGCGCAAGCAGTTTCGTGACAGAGGTCTTCGCCAAGGAAGTAAACAGTGTAACACAGGATTCAGGTCAGATTGAAATTAATTGGTTGTTAGATAGCGGTTGTACAGATCATATAATTAATAACGAGGAATATTTTTCTAAATGCGTAACGTTAAAAGAACCGATTAATGTAAAAATCGCGAACGGAAAGATTTTAACGGCAACTAAAGTTGGTAATGTAATTAGCGATTTTTTAGTGTTTGACAGATTAGAACGAGTTGAAATGAAAAATGTATTTTACATTAAAGATCTAGATAGGAATTTAATTAGTTTTTCAAGAGTCACAGAGAAACATGATATTATTGCAAAAGGCATCAGCGCAAAAGTTTTTAGTAAAGATAGGGGTTTAATTGCAGTTGCATGGAAACAAGATAGGTTATATAAAGTGACAAGTGTGATCAACAAAGGGGAATTTAACGTAAACTTCTGCAATAAAGAAAATATGACAATAAAGGAAAAGTGGCATAGGATACTGGGGCACGTAAATTTCAATTATTTAGATAAAATTTGCAAACATCAATTAGTAGATGGAATCCCTCAAAACGTCGAGTCTGAACCTATGAAATGTAAAATGTGCATAGAAAATAAAATGCATAATGTTCCTTTTAAAAACAACAGAAATAAGGCTAAAGAAATCCTAGAAATTGTTCACACAGATCTAAATGGGCCACATTCAACAGTAGGTATGCATGGTGAAAGATACTTTGTTTCTTTTATTGATGATTATAGTAAACTTGCACGCGTTTACACAATTAAAACTAAAGACCAATTATATGATTGTTTAGTTGGGTATGTAAATGAGGTTGAAAATCTTACTGGGAAAAGGATTAAGAAATTGCGGTGTGATAATGGAAAAGAATACATGAATAATAATATATATCAATACATCAAGGAAAAGGGGATTGTTTTAAATGCGTGCCCGCCATATGTGCACGAGTTGAATGGAACTGCTGAGAGGTTCAATAGGTCAATCATGGACATGTCAAGATGTTTATTAGCCGAAGCAAAAGTTAACAATAGGTTTTGGCCAGAAGTAGTTTGTGCTGCCGCGTATCTGAAAAATAGATGTCTTGCAAATACCGCAGAATTGAAAACTCCTTATGAAATATTTTTTGGAGAAAAGCCTAATGTCACACATTTAAAATTGTATGGAAGTAGAGTCTTTGTAAGGGTGCCAGAACAATTGAGAAAGTCAAAATGGGATAGAAAAGCAGATTTGGGAGTTCTGTTAGGTTACAGTGACGTTGGATATAGGGTACTCATAAATAATAAAATTGTTGTGGCCAGGCATGTAGAGGTTGTTGAAGAAAATATTAGATGTGTAGGTTTAAAGGATAATGGTTCCGTGAGTAAAAGATTAGATGAATCTGGGTGTGAAAATTGGGAAACTGGGTCTGAAGATAACAGCGAGGACGAAGAAAGGTTAGTCGAAATCGAATCTCCAAAAGCAGCACTAAAGGAAAAAACAACAAGGTCGGGTAGAGTGGTTAAAACTCCACAACGCTATAGGGATGATAATACAAGTAACTTTATTTATATTAACGTATGTAGTGCAGATAGCCCGGTTAGTTTTGAGGAGGCGATTAATAGCAATGAATCGAAAAGCTGGAGTCAAGCTATGGATAGGGAAATTGAATGTTTGAAGAAAAATGACACATGGGAGTTAGTTAGTAAGCCAGAGGGCAAAGATCTTATAGATGTTAAATGGGTTTTTACTAAAAAGTTTGATAATAGGTACAAAGCAAGATTAGTTGTTAGGGGATTTCAACAAAAGGAATGTGTTGATGATATATATGCACCAGTAGCTAAAATGCAAACTTTGAAGATTTTACTGTCATACTGTTGTCATTTTGGTTTAATTATTAAACAAATGGATGTAGAAACAGCCTTTTTAAATGGCGAAATCATGTCAGAAGTTTATGTTAAACAACCTGAAGGCTACGAAGACGGCACAAATCGAGTGTGCAAATTGATGAAAGCACTGTACGGTTTACGAGAAAGTCCGAGAGCTTGGTATGAGTGTTTAGATACTTTCTTGAAAAGTTTAGGATTCCAAAGAAGTGAATATGATTATTGCCTTTATGTTTTGCGAAAAAGTAATGTCCTGATTTACTTGATAATTTTTGTTGACGACTTGCTCATTTGTTGTGTAAAGAAAAGTCGAATTAAAGAAATCAAAAATTTGTTGTCAAATAGATTTAGTATGAAAGATTTAGGTGAGGTTAAAAGTTATTTAGGAATTGATATAAATTACGAATACAAGAAAAACAAAATGAGCTTGAGTCAGGAAAATTATATTAATTCATTAGCCGAAAAATACAAGATTAAAGACTCAAAATTATATGCTACACCGATGGAAGTTAACTTGAAATTAGAACCAACTCAGGAATTGCGTAATGATATAAAGTATAGAAATTTGATTGGTGCGTTGTTATATATTAGTTCAGGAACAAGGCCAGATATCAGTTATTCTGTTAATTATTTGAGCAGGTTTCAGAATTGTTATGACGGCACACACTATAAGTATTGTCTGAGAATCTTAAAATATCTGTATTTGACAAGAAACCTGAAATTGAATTATTGTAGAAACGAAAATGCAAAAGTTCTTGACTGTTATGTAGATTCAGATTGGGCAGGTGACAATATAGATCGTAAATCTACGACAGGTTATGTGATCCGTATGTTTGACAATGTTGTATTTTGGAAGTCTCGCAAACAATCAAGTGTAACAAAAGCTTCGACGTATGCAGAGTATGTTGCGCTATCAGATGCTGTGAGTGAAGTGAAATTTCTAAAAGATGTAATGAAAATTTTTGATTTGAATTTTGATGAACCGATTGTAATGTACGAAGACAACTCAGGAGCATTGAGTATCGCTAAATATGGTAACTTTACAAAAAACTCAAAACATATTGAAGTCCATTATCATTTTGTCAACGAGTTGTATATGAATGGTTTAATTGATATAGTCAAAGTAAATACTGATGATAACATGGCAGATATTTTCACGAAAGCTTTGTGTAAAGACAAGTTTGTGTATTTTAGGAATATGATGAATATTAACTGAATTTAAGATAGTATGTATATAAATGTAAGGAGGCGTGTTGGAAATATACATTTATATTGTAAGGTTGAAGTTTGTGAACATGTCGACAGTGTCGCCATCTGCGTCTAGTATATTATTGGAAATGTACTCTATATTGAGAGATTGAGGTTTGTGAACGCGCCGACACTGTCGTCATCTGTTTTTTGGTATGTAAACGAATGATCATATTCATTTGTCCTTTTGTCTTACTGTGCAGCAATGTAGTGTTTGTAAAAGACCGTCAAAGACGTTCAATAAGAGTTTATGTATATGTATTTTGTTATAAATAAAAGTGAAATGCAGTGTAGTTCTCAAGAGTTAATTTAACAGTATTAGTGAACTGTATGAAGGATTGATAATTGAATTGGGTTTAACAGTGCAGCACATTCGAACCCTTTGTTAGCTCAAGGAGACTGGCTGGTAGGGGTTGGACCTCTCATCTCATAAAAGCAAGAAGTTGGCACACAGTTCCCCTTTTGTTTATTCCAGAAGGCAAGTCACAGGAGTACAGTATAACACTTCGATCGTTGTGATCTTGTTGCACCTTGCACACAACAGATGTAAGTCTTTTCGTGAATACCCACACGAGCGAGACACTTTTAGTTGCACAAAAGCTTAATATTGAAGTACTAATTAAATAAAATTGTTAATCTGCTTCGCAGTCACCAGGCCGACCTGCGTATGCGTTCGAGTCACTGCCGCCGGTAGTTTTCAAGCGATTAGCACAATTAACTTCAAAGGATACAAAATGAAGCTACATGCTTCGTAAGATTCATTTAACGTGAATCTTCATCACGGAGTTCGAGTAACGTCTGGCCAGAATGGTGTTTACTCAGGGACTGACGCGACCGTTTCTTGCAGCTTGCGACAAGATCTCGAGGCATGGAAGGGATGGCGATTAGCCAATCCTGAATCAGAATACAACCGTGTTTAAATCGTTCGCCCGTTGGCGTAGCAAGAGGCGGTGGCAAGGGGTGTACATACTCTCGCCCGTGTGGGTTTCATTTCTGAGAATGTCTCGGTGCGCCGGCTGGCGGCTGGCGTGTTGCGCAATATTGTGCGCGTGGCAGTTTCTCCCTGCAAAGGCTTGTAACGGATATACATAATGATTAGTGGAATACAGCCTACGCAACAATGATCGCTTGCCTTGCGTGGTTCCTATGCAATATTTCTATGTGGGACCGAACACCAAGGATGAAATATAAACAAGTGTAGAAAGTAGAATATTTCATTAAAAACTCTTGTGGCAAAATATAATTGACCCTTTAGTTTACTATTTCGTCTGAGATCAATTAATGTTAATGGGAAATCGGTTGATATGTCACCAATGTGTAATGAGTACGTAGTAGCAAATAGTATACAAAATTCCATTTCCAATATGGTCAAATCTTGAAAACAATATTCCATTTCTTAAAACTAACATTATGAAGTACCAATGTAGCGATCGTATGTGCTTGCTTCTTATATAATGGCTTTAGTACGGAAAAGAACAATAATTCTTGCACACACAACTCTTCCCATGTGAGATAAAAACACAACTATTCCCATGTGAGAGTAAAAGATTGCAGTTGCAGTAGCTTCCGTATGATACATTTTAACATCATATCCACAAGACATTTCCGCTATAATGCGTTCAAGTGGCACAAACATTCCACTCTCTCGCCGCCGATGTGATGCTCTTTTGAGATGTAACATCACGCCCACGTTTAGATTAAGATCTAAAGGTCTGTGCGTTTCCAAATATGGTTACATTTGGTGTAGGCAGCGAGAAAGTACACGCAATTCGACCCGAAAATCGGGATATCTGTATAGATGGATGGAAGTATGTGTCGCACATAACACAGATTAGAAGCTTTTGAATTGAAACTTGGTAAGTATGTGAGGAGAAATACATAGCTGTGCCTACTCGGGTATTATTAAATTAAACTGTTAATAATATTAATAAAATAGAGTAATTAGGGAGTATACTTTACATGAACGCTTTCTAACGTTTTTCAAACATTTTTGAAGAATGTCCAACAATGGTTTCTTTTTAATTTTGTGCTCGAATACAAGAAACTTCATTTATAAGTATGGTTTAGTTACAATGGCCATTATTGTCTCCAAAATATTGAATATTAAAAAAGTTTAAATGTTTTTCGAACCAGACGTACTCCAAAATTAAAGCCAGAGTTGTCTTTCTCACACCAATTTATCTCTTAATTTTAGATATTTACATGATGGCATGGCCTTTTTTGTAAATATGAGTAGATGTTGAGTAATACCAATGAGAGCAGGAAAAGTTTCGTTATGCAGGTTATTCCCACTGCATGAAGCCGCATGTAGAAGTTCTCACGAGATATCTGTGCTCCGGACAATCGTTAAAATACGAGCGTTTGCTATGTTTGGAGAAAAAGACGAGCCAGCACATGCATTTTAGTTAAAATTTTCCTTTATTTGTGATCATCTTAATTATGTTGTGGTAAGTATCATTTCATTTTCTTAGAACTTACCAAAAAGTATATTTAATTATGCATATTCCACAAATTCCCCTGTTACAGTGAAAAAGGATATATTATAATTATGAAAAATCCTTCGTCCCACAATTACAACTAAAATACCGTAAACAACGAACAAATAATCATGAAATATTATACAGATCCGTTTAAAAAATATGCACTTAGAGTCATGGATTTACTGATATATTTTATGAAATATAAACATTTATGGTTTTTACTGAAAAATATGGATTATTTAGTTACTTTCTTATTCCTTCTAGCCCTCTAATTATTGTAAAATGGGTACTTTATAAGTCATGGTAAAATCCTGGGATACATCAGCTCGCACTGGTGAGGTACTGCGATTCCGCGCCTAAGAGTATCTCGTACAGGGCTGAAGAACGAAATTATGAGACATCTGTTGCCTCACAATACGGGTCTCCGCATAATAGAAGGGATCGCGAAATCCTGGAAATGTCTCGCTCCAGCGGAGGACGCGCCGATAGCGCACATCCTGTTCATTAGTGTAGCCTTCCGCGAAAAGGAAGAGCGATGGGCGCGCGCAGCCGACTCGTCAAGGACGCATTGTTTGTCGCCAATGATTTATGCAAGTGGCGCGATATCTTCGCGCCTTGCAAGCCTGCGCTGCCCCCGCCTCCGCCCCCGCCCCCGAACCCGCCAGCGCCCCCGTCCCCGCCCCGACCACTCCTCCCCCACCCCCGCGGACCCGCGCCTGACAGACGCGCCACGCCTCCGCGCCCCGCAAAAAGAAGACACTGTGAAACCTCAAATCTGCCGCCATCTATTTGGATTTATTCGCCATCGACTCTCGGACGACACGAGGAAGCGTCGTCATGACAAATGGCGAGAAGGGAAGCGGCGGCGCGAAAGGGCGTGGGGCCGGCGAGGCCGGCGCGGAGAGGCGCAGCTGCGGGAGCCAACGAAGCTCGCTTCCGCTGAGCATCACACGCGGCCCACGGAACCGGCAGGAGCACAGCAGACGCGGGGCGGCATTGAGTGCCGTGGGGTGGTAAGTGGGGGGGAGCGCGGGGTGGCGCGGGGGGTGCGAATCGACATTGGGTGGCGTGGGGTGGCATGGGGGGCGGCACGGAGCAGCACGGGGCGGCATTGGGTGGCAAGTCGGGGGGGGCGCGGGGCGGCGGGGGGAGGCGCGGAGGGGTGCGAAGCGACATTGGGTGGCGTGGGGTGGGATGTCGAGGGGTTGGGGCGGGGCGGCGCGAGACGGGTCGGGAAGGCGCGGCGCGGGAGGGCGGGCGCGGCGCGGCGCGTGGAGGTGCGGGGCGTTCCGTCCTGGTGTGCGAAGACGCGTGGCGGTCAGAGCGACGTAGGGGCTGCGAAAAGGAGCGAGCCGTCGCGGGGAGTCGTGGGGGGGGGGGGGGGCACGAGGCGGTGCGAGGCGGTGAATGGCAACGCAGGGCGGCCCGGGCGCTGCGGGCAGTTGCGTGGAGGCGCGAGGAGGCGCAGGGAGGAGGAATCGAAAGGGGATAAGCAAGACTTGGCGTTCGCAATCTCTCGCCGCGGTGGCTGATGAGCGGGCCGCGCTGATGAACTCGGATGGGCGAGGAGAGAAAGCGGGGCGGCGAGACGGAGGCGCCGATGGGGAGGCAGGTCCGTATTTGGCGAAGGCGAGGTCGACGGCACAGAGGACAAGCGAAGGGCGTTTCAGCACTCGTTGGTTAGGCAACGGGGAAGGTGTGGACACACGTGGCAATCGGAAAGAATTACGCTAATAGGCGGGCTAATTTTGGTTTTGAAAAATACCAAAGCAATTGGTAGGAGGGAGGGAGGGGTTCTGCTCTGCGGATTCCAGTTCGTTGCTTACTATGTTTATTGTGTTTGCCAGATCTTCCATTCCGTTCATTTTTATGGAGTGCATGTCGTTACTAAAACAAGATATCCATTATTCCTATTATTGCCACTTAAGAAAACAAACGCTGTAATTAGTCAACGTAGTGCAAAATCTAAACATTCCTACACATTTCTTTAATTCACTACCTTTGTTGCAAGGCATAAATTGTACAGAGATTGTTTTTATTTATATGTTGTGTAGTAAACGTTTCATTTTTAACACAATAGCATTCAGTTTCTTTAAAAAAGCACGCAACTTTGAATAAGCTTATAAGTTTACTTCCTTATGTGTGTATAATGTGTTTCTCAAAATTGAGGAAAACTTCCATACACTAGAGAGTTTATACTGTAGAGAACGTATCGTAAAGTAGTCCAAGAAAGCGTTATTTACCTAATTAGTCAGTCTCCACTCCGTGAATGTCGTATATAATTTCTCATAATACTTCCTTCATTTTTCTGGCAATAATTATTGTAGAGTTGTCGAATTATCTATTTCCTCCATTTCTGTGGTGTACTTATTTCATTGTTACTGTTTTTGGTTTCAAGTTCCATTTTGCCTTGAATACAACGATAAATAGATATACAACTGTGTAGGGTGTGTACATGAAACTGCAAAATCTTTCACTTGTCCGCGGTTAAAAACAAGCGCGAATTGCAAAGAGAATGCAATTCTGCCCATGGATTCCAAAAATTCTAGGAATGTGCTTGACCGACAAGCCATGGATTCCAAACTAAAATTTACTCCGTGCGTAATAGATGCCAATTGTTGACTATATATTCAGCAGGAATGCATGTCTTACTAAAAAGTCATAGAAAACTAATATTATCATTGACGTTTTCCCAATAACATAATAACACAGATTGTAACTTAAGTTCTAGCATCTCTGAAGTCACACACACAGTCTCTTAATCTACCCTTAAATCAAAATTTGTAGTAATCCAATCACGATCTAGCAGTGCAACAACAGCACTTACTTTCTGGCATTATTTCCAATTTTCCAACACTTTGTATGTATAAATGATTATGCTCGAATGTTGTTACGTAATATGTCCGAAGTGTTATTAGTTGTTCGTTCTTAGTAGTACTTTCTTTCTACTCTTAAGTACTTCATATGACTGATGTTCATCGGTGTTTGAACGTAGTCCAAACGTAGAACGTAGCACGGCATTCGAAAAAGGCTTCGAAAACACTATTTTTCCGACGCACGATTACTATACTCTCTCTTCTTACGAATTGAGGCGTGAAAGTTACAAGAGCGCTCAGAAAGTTAAAAACAAAATCACAACAGTGGGAAATAATATTGAAACTTCACTTTCTAGTTCGTTAAGATCGATCGTGGAATGTCAAGTTTGGAAAAATCGTCTGACCGATAGAGGGGCTAGCGTTGACGACGGGCAGAGACGGACATACAAGCAGGCGGAGAAACGGACAGACGTATAAACAAACACTTTGCATGCACACATGTGTGAGGAGGAAGTAATTATGGTAACAAGATTTATCCCCTTTTGAGATGCCAGAATCCAGGAATAAGAATTTGTATGTCGTAAAATCGTTGATATCAAGCGCACGATTACAATACTTACTTTTTCTTGTGTAGTAAGGCAAGAAAGTAAAAACGTGTTAATTGGCCACATTTACATTCTTCCAACCAATTTCCTCATCCACACAAAATATATTTATCTCTTAATTACAATTAGAACCTTATTTGTATTACTTTTCAAATGTACGCAGTTGATATAAACGGTTTTAAAACTTTATTTCGAAATTTGGCTTAAAAATTATCTTCTTTTACCTACAATAATTTCTTCGCATTTATACAACTTTAGCAATATAGAGAACGCAATATCATGCCTATATTCTATTATGGGATACAATATTTTCTACCCCTACCAACATTTAATGCGAATGGGATAAACAAGAAAAATTATTCTACTTGCTATATATATGTATAAACATATATAACAATGTACATAGCAAGGTTTACAATAACCCACATTGTACCCAACTAAAATAATTAAAATGATACGTTATACAATGTATATGAGCATGAAATTCAGACTGCCTTAGAAAAACAGTTATTGTCATTCAAATAAATTCAAACATCTTCAAAGATAAACCAATAATCTGGAAATAGTATGGGTAAAATACACATCAATTTTATTTTCTTCAGCACATTCCGGTTCGAGCCGCCGAGGTGAACACTTCGTCTTGAGCTCGTACCTCACGTTGAGGCCGCGTTGTCAGTGCGCTCTCGACCTGCGCGGGCCGCCGCGCACCAGTGTATTAAGATCTTAGTGTGTATTATTACTTATAGTGCAACGATTAGTACTTATATTAGTACTTATAGTGCAACGATTTAACTGACCAAATGAGTGTAGATAGTGCCCCCTCCGGGGGGCTACTAGAAACCTCAGGGTTAATAGTGCAGTCAATGGAAGTGACTAACGAAAATCCAAACGGCGGGGAATTCTACGGACAGGGGTTCCCATTATCATCATCATCAGTGGGCGCCTGTCCACCGCTGCTGCAACCGCCATTATCAGTGGCTGAACATCAGGAAAACTCATCACAGAACTTGGGTTTCAACGGCAACGAGTGCTCCGATTCAAACAAGAGGAAAAGGTTTGGCTTTGACCACGGAACAGAGGAGAATATCAGGTACAATATACCAGTAAGTTCTCGCTATGAAGTGCTTAGAAATTTAGACAATCATGCTAATACCGAAAGTGATAAAGCTGTAAAAATTCCACCAATATTCATTCATAATGTTAACGGCTATGGATATCTACTTCTAGTAAGTGACATTAAAAAAGTAGCAAAAAACGATTTTACTATTAAACAACAAAAAGATTTTTATAAAGTGAACTTTGTAACAATTGAAGACTACAGAGGTTACAGAAAATTTTGCGATGAAAATAATATACAATATCACTCCTTCAGAGATCCCTATCATTCCAAGCTCTCAGTTATAATTTATGGTATACCTGTAGTTTACTCTCAGAAAGAAATATTTGATGAATTAGCAAGACTTAATTACCCAGTAACCGGCGTAACAAGGCTATATGACAAAACTAGAGAACCTCTGTGGTTCTGTGCTATAGATTTAATGGAAACTGAAAATGCTAAATCAATATTTAATGAGACTAAATTATTTTATTCTGTAATTAAAGTGCGGATGCGAAGTGCTCCAAACAAAGTAATACAATGCAAGCGTTGCCAGAGATTCAAACACACCCAAGCAAACTGTAAATTAAGTCCAAGGTGTGTTCGTTGTGATGGATCCCATCATTATTCGCAATGTAATAGATCAAAAAGAGAACAACCTATTTGTGTTAACTGTGGGTTAAATCACACAGCAAATTATCGTGGCTGCCAAAAATTTAAAGAGGCAGAGTGTGGACGTAAGCAATGGCAAGGCCTTTACAGTGCTCAAGTTTCCAATACAACCACTCGGAGTGCGCAACCTCCAAGGAGGCCGCCACCAGCTGATAACATTCAAAACTTTCCCCCACTGCCTCAAGTAAACATGCCTTTGCGTCCTCCAAATTACGAAAATCCAAATCCAAACTCAAATTCAAATTGGAGAACCCAAAGCCCTAATAATTCAAACAATTTAAACTTAATTTGCACAATAGTAAACCAAATATTAGCAATAATAGTCCCTCAATTACAAACAATGATTGAATCGTTAGTTCCTGCTCTTATTAATGGATTAAATAATAATGATGAAATGAGGATATTAAACTGGAATGCCAATGGCATAAATCGACAAACAAATCCGTTCAATCACTTTTTTAAATGATAATAAAATAAAAATTGCTTGCATAACTGAAACCCATTTACTGCCAGGTGAAAAATTTAAAATTAATGGGTACGCAATATATATAGAAATGATAGATTAACGCATTGTGCCTCGGGAGGAGTTGCAATCTCAATTCACAAAAGCATTAAACATTCCCAAATAG
The DNA here is from genome assembly GCA_038098605.1 of Gryllus longicercus. Lineage (NCBI taxonomy): Eukaryota > Metazoa > Arthropoda > Insecta > Orthoptera > Gryllidae > Gryllus > Gryllus longicercus. Next base: position 3,351,930 of record JAZDUA010000109.1, on the reverse strand, counting down.
ATATTTCATCCGACAAAAGTCTAGAAACGGTAGCAATTATAACTTACGTGAATAATGAGGAAATCGTGATTGTATCAGCATATAAACCACCAAACTACCCTTTCCCACAAGATATTTATAAAAATATTATCCAGAAGCATTCGAAAGTTCTTATAATAGGAGACCTAAATAGTAAGAACACAGCTTGGGGTTGCAATTCAACCTCATCACAAGGCAGAAAGCTATTACAACTAATCATTAACAACAATTTAAGTATACAAGCACCCAGTGAACCAACTCACTATTCTTACAACAATAGAATCATCCCAGATATCTTAGATATAATAATCTCGAAAGGAATCAATTTCCAAATTTATCAAACGGTTGTTCCGGATCTAGATTCGGATCATAATCCGGTTATTGGCTCCTTCAAAGGCAAAATTTCAATAACAAACATTAATAAACCCAATAACAAAAACATCAACTGGAGTAAATTTAACTATCTAATGTCACAAAATCTAAAATTTCCGAATTCAATAAAAAATTATACCCAACTTGAATCAGAGATAAACAGAATAAATAATGCAATACATAAAAATTTAGATGAGAGTACTGTATCATCCCCTCCAACTTACAGACCCCATAGGAATTTACCAAAACAACTATTGAATCTAATTCATGAAAAACGAAAACTGAGGAAGGAATGGCAAATAAATAGAAACATTAATTACAAAAGAAAAATAAATAAACTAGCGAGGATAATTAAAATCGAATTAGATAATTTAAGATATTCTAACTTCCAAACTCATCTATCCCAAATACATCCAAATTCAAAGAGGCTATGGACAACAATAAAAAATATAACAGGGGAAAAAACAAATATTCCTCCTCTAAGCACTCAAACAGGAGGTTGGGTACATACGGACCAAGATAAGGCTGATTATATTGCCGAAAATTTTGAAAATACTTTCACCCCCAACCCAATGACCGATGTGAAGCATAACAAAATAATTGAAGAGCATATGACACACACGTATTACAGAGTTCCCACCCCAATTAAGTTTATTAGCCCCAACGAAATTACCACTATTATAAAAAATCTTAAAATTAGGAAGGCCCCAGGCCCCGACAGAATAACAAATAGAGCCTTGAAAGAACTACCAAGAAGCTCGATTGCAGTCCTAGCAGCAGTTTATAACTCAGCACTTCGAATTGGGTATTATCCAAAATCATGGAAGCAGGCCATTGTCCTCCCAATCAATAAACCAGGCAAAAATCCTAAAGAAGTAACGAGCTATAGGCCAATTAGCTTATTATCCTCTTTATCAAAAATATTCGAGAAACTAATACAAACAAGGCTTACCAAATACCTCTTAGAAATAAGGGCCTTACCAGATGAACAGTTCGGGTTTAGGCAAAATTATTGTACAACTCATCAACTCATACGCCTTGTAGAACATATTGCAAATGGATTCCATAACAAACAACATACAATTGGACTGTTTTTAGATGTAGAAAAAGTATTTGATAAAGTTTGGCATACTGGGCTACTATTCAAACTCAAACAGCTGGGAGTACCTTTCTATTTGCAGGACATTATTAATAGTTTTATTACAGACCGAACGTTCAAAGTTAAAATAAACTGTGCACTTTCACAAACTAGAACAATAAGAGCAGGCGTACCTCAAGGTTCTGCACTATCACCACTCCTCTTCAATGTCTATTTTTCAGTCATTCCCACATTAGAAGACTCAAATCTTGCACTATTTGCAGACGATACTGCAATATACACAACACATGCATATATAAATGTAGTAAAAGATCGCATCGAGGCAGATATCTCATGTTTTCTAAAGTGGGCTGAACAATGGAGAATAAAAATAAACCCAACTAAAACCCAGGCAAAAATTTTTACACTTTGTAAACCAAAGTTACCTCGCCCACTAGTATTAAATAATACTCTCATCCCGTGGCTAGCATCTGATACACCTGTGAAATATCTTGGGGTTCACATTGATAGCAGGTTAACCTGGAAAAAACACATACAACTTACAACAAATGCAACATATGTGAAAATATCAAAACTATATACATTAATCAATTTTCGCTCAGCCTTAAATTTGGAATGCGTAATTTTAATATTTAAATCGATAATTAGGCCATCAATCACTTATGCTTGTCCAGTCTGGAATAACACAGCTAAAACCAACATTCAAAAACTTCAAATCATTCAAAACAAATTTTTAAGAAAATGTGCAAAGGCTCCTTGGTTCATTTCTAATACACACATTCAAAGAGAACTTCAAATAGAGCCCCTAAACGAATATATTAGAAATAACTGTGACAAATTTTTTACACTTCTTCCATCTTCTCCTTGCAGCATAAAATTTAAAATGGGAAAAACATTAAACAATCCCAAGAGAATAAACTCACGATATCCGAAAGATATGTTAAAACCCCCATGAAAAGAAGTATCCTCTATAAGAATATATGTTAAAAATAAAAATATGTATTTTCTTTTTTTTCGCTTCAATATAAAAAAATTGTGTAAAATATCAAGAATGTATTAAGTGTAAATTATCTAGATATGTTAAATAAATATATATATATATATATATATATATATATATATATATATATATATATATATATATTTAACATATCTAGATAATTTACACTTAATACATTCTTACATCGTTTCATACTATATATATATATATATATATATATATATATATATATATATATATATATATATATATATATATATATATATATATATATATATAGTATGAAACGATGTAAATTAGTTAGTAGTAATGTACAAGAGTGAGAGGTTGTATGCCCAAATGTTATGTATTAAAATTATGTACAAACCCCTGAAAGGCATAACTGCCGAACAGGAAGAAAATAAATTTAAAAAAAAATTTCTTCAGCCTTTCTGTCCAAGACTGCATTTTTCTTCTTGGCCAGCAAGTTAATATTGCCAACAAAATGCCAAATAAATCTCGATCTAAGTGTCAATTCCACACAGGTATCTTAAGTCCACTTGAAACAATGTCAAATCTGCAAATCTTTCATCTCACTCGTTCCAATTTTGACATTTTTCCACATTCAAACTCTTCTACGGTAAATATAATTTAATTCAACAAAGCAAACTTATTTTCAATAGCCGAGTACGACACTCTTAATCAATTGAGACATTTCCCACAGTTAACAATACATATTTTTAACTATTAAATACTTCTAGGTTCAAAATATACAAAAAAATAAAAAACATACCTTTGTTCCAAAGCAACAAATTTTCCACAATATCGTGGCAAGCGGAGTCCTTATAATTTCCTACGTTTTGCTGATTATTACAATAAAATTTATTCCACAGATTAGGAATGTCACAATATACAAACGATTAGAATTACAGAATTGTATTTGCATTTTGGCCTTGAGAATGTGATGTACGATGTGAAGCGACGCGGTACGACGTGCTATGGCTCTATTTCAGACTGCTCTATTTCAAACTGCTCTATTTCAAAACGTGTTGGAACTTTATCGAAATCAGCACTATAAACTATTTTGGAATCACAAAGGCAGTAACGTGAGCCAAAAATCGTATTTAACAGTGTCATCCGGGAATATAACGTCTTGTACTACTATATTTCTCTCCATACAGAAATGGAGAATTGAAGGGGGAATGCAACCCATCGAGCAAGGGCGTGTTAGTACAGTGGGATTGCCTATCTTGCGCCTACTCAATTAGCTACCAAACATTCTTTAGTGGGCTATTTTATGAGCGTGCAGCGTACGTGTCAAATTCTGTCCGAGGGACGGACTGATTTTTGTTGGATAAAACAGTCCCTCAATTCTTGTGAGAATTCCTGTGGAAATCGCTTGGCAGAATTTCATGCCCCACGTTACTCCAGGACTTCTTTTCTGGTCACAACAAGTAGTCGGACCGGCAATGTGATCCCGATGGTGGTGGTGACGTATTTTCGAACCAATCAAAATATCTGGGTCTAATTTAGGCGGAGAATGCCAAAGCAGAACCCTAAAAAAGACGCAAAGGGTCGCGCGCGATCTTTGTCTTCCTTGTTCTATCAATTTTCGTTATCCTCACACTTGCATACACTACATTACCACACATGTCGTGAACCAGTCGAGCGCTTAGAGCTTGTCCCGCCCGGGGTTGCCCCGCTGGAGGAGGTACCTGGAAAGGGAAATCTACCGCAAGCCAACATGTAGATTGGCGCAAGTTCTCACCATCCAGTAGGGAAGGGACACCGTCACCCCCGCTCTAAAACATTCACTACACAAACGGGAATAACGACCAAAGCAGCTGACGCGTCCGGAAACATCATTCAATGAGTAGTCGTTGCGCAATGGTTTGCGCCTACAAGTGAATGGTTAGAGGCCACATGGGTTGAATTGTTTGATTAGTGATTTCCCTAAGTGTAAGGCTTGTTTTTTTCCACGCAAGATGGCTGAGATTTCCATCTGCTTGTTGGTGAGATCCGGCGCCGAACTACTAGAGGGTTTTCCCAAACCAGGTATCTCCTAACAGCGGGGCACCGCCCAAGCGGGGACAAGCTTTACTTTCCAGTGCAGTCTCCCGGCATGAGCGGTAGTGTAGTGCATGTAAGTGTGTATGGGTGTGTGTGTAAGTAAATGGCGAGAATAGGACAAGGAAGAGGAAGGAAAGATCGCTCGCGGTCCGTGGCTATTTCGTCAGGGTACTGCTCCGGCAGTCGTCAGGTGTTGATTGGAGAAACCACACCCGCTGAGGTGGCTCAGGGTATTAACTCATGTCACTGCTGTATCTCTGACCAGAAGGACTTAGGGTTCGAGTCTCAACGGTAGCGGTATTTTTCTACGCTAGGTACGTCGGCTGCTCTGATCGATAATTTACCATGGTTCCTCCGGCCAAGACCAGGCGAATACTGGAGCCGTACCCTAACAAACGGACCACAGACCGTGCGCGATCTTCCCTCTTCTTCTTTGTTCTAACATCATCACGTACGTACACCAAAATATTTACATGACATTTTATTATTACTTAAAAAATCTATACATGAACGCATATAAAAATCTAATTTTGGAGAAGTTATTTGAATAAGAACTATATATCTTCACTTACTCATACGTATATAAAGATCCTGACAATTTTACACTTTTGTAATCATACATTGCAACGAAAAGATCTCGTACCATTTTTATAATTTACGTTTTTTATTATTTATTCTTTCCGAAAGAAAAGGAAGTCAACATTTGGAGCACTTTTTTAGAAAAGTTTGAAAATTATGTTGAGGCTTCACGTAAAATACCCCTAAAAATCAAAATATACATTTCAAATTCCCAAGGTCTTGAGTTCGTCCAAATAGATCAGGGACTATAACTTTCGGAGAATATCCTATTAATGTTTTATGCGCAAGTGTTACGCAGACGGTGAGAGAGGCAGACAGATGTTTTACCGTAATCCAAGTATTAGGATCAATGACCGACAAAACGTGTATGCGGACTACGCAACGTTTTAGATGAAATCATTTACTACACTTAGGAGCAAGAATTATCATTTTTAGGGATCAGATACCCACAATACAAGTTATTCAGAATTTATCAGAATTTCTCATCTTTGCTGAGTAAGTACGTAGTAGGTAAGAAAGCGAAAGATATGTGAGATTTTTTCTGATATATGTTATATGCCTATTGATTTCGTATCAAATAGCGTTTACTGCTTTTCTTAGAACCTTGCTTTGGAAGTCATGCATTTTTCTTCATAGTTGTTGTGGCAGCATTACACCAGACTAAACTAGTGTAAATACCTTTAGCGAGGTGAAATATATTTATATATTAGGAGAGCAGAATGAAATTTAATAGCGGAAAGACGGTTAAGAACTGCTCGATATCTAAGCGACCATTAGACAAAGTCAATATGGCGGAAATGTCTTTTCATGTTAATCTAGTATCCATTTGGACGTCTAGATAAAGAACGGTTGCGGCCGTATAATACCGTGGTACAGTAGTACCACGAGGATCAGATCGTAATGGATCGGGAAGATTAAGAAAATGTGGTAATTACAACTGTTTTAAGTTTCCACTCTCTACATCTTGTTTCAATTGCGTGAGGTATCCCTACATACAATTTCTTTGTTCAAAAGGGAACTTCTGAAAATATCATAACAATATCCCACAAGATAGCGGCATATCATTAGTATATTTTAACAATATAAAAGGTACTCACGTTCAAACTTTTCGAAAAGTGAGGACTTTTAATGTTTTTTTAAAGATGTTCAAGATCAATTTTTAAGTTTCATTTATTGTGCATCTAGGATATGCGCCCTCACGGCATGCCCAGTTAATGCTCTCTATACTTTTCCTCCTCAGGAACTTCTCTTCCTCTCTTCCTCTCTTCCTCTCTCCCTCTCTCCCTCTCTTCCTTTCTTCCTTTCTTGCGTTTTCTTCAACATGAAGTCTTTTCGGTATTACATTAACGTAGTGACGTCTGTAAGACACCAACAAGTAGTCGGAAAACCTAAATAAATTAATAAAGTACACGACGGCCACAATTTAGTCGTCAATTTAAAAAGTGGTAAACATTATTCTTTAAATATAATGTATAATTAATTTGAGGCAAGATTCTCTATGATATCATACTTAAAACACCCCTAGAAAAGGTTTTTTCATTCAAATTGAAATATTTAGTAACGACATATACCTGGAGAGTTTAAATGGACGTGTACCTCAACGAGAACGTGGGAATAAATTAAATATTAGCTGGTATATTTTATCGAAATCAAATCAGTGCCATATTAATGTGCGAACAACCTCTAATTTAACTATAATTATGTTTTCATTGACACCAATCCGTATCAAAGTTGGTAAAACCGCATTTTTCGGGTGTGCTCGTCAGTTAAACACGCACGAAATAGATTTCCACACAGCTAAAACAATTAGTAATGATTGTTCGTTATTTCTAATTAACGTCACAGAAGAGTGAATTTTATTCTTTAAATATATTTTATTAAAACATAACGTAAGAGAACTACTTCTGATTGTGTTTTGAATGTTCGCCAAATTGATTCGAAAGTTTAGGATAACAAATTCTTCATCTATTCTGTCACAATAAAAACTCAAATGTTATCGGTTTAAAACATTCCCAGAATTCAGAGACCAATGGTATTTTACGGCAGGTCAATAACGTTTCGGACTAACCTCATAAACACTTGAATACTACGAAAATCGAGAGCACGTCCCTGCGAATATCACGTTGCCGAGCGTAATACTGTTATGAACATTCGCTGCAATGAAACACCAATAATCTCCCCGCCGGAGGGAGTCGACTCCCCTGGGGCGACAAGGCTTGGGGCGGCCGCGGTTCGCCCGTCGTCTCGGGCCGGCGAGCGGGCGGGCGGGCGGGCGGGCGGAGCGACGGAGCGCCGCGACAGCACGCGGCTGGCGGGGATGGGGCCGAGGGCGGGGCGGGGCGGGGAAGAGCCGTCGAAGAGAGCAGCGCGACGGCGACCCTCCCTCGGCCCTCACGCCCCGCCCCGGCCCCTCCGCTCTCCGACCTCGGTCTTGAGTTCTCAGCCCAGAGCCCTGAGCCCTGAGCCCTCAGCCCTTCCCCTCGGCTGCGCCTGTCATTGTTCGCGGCAACTTCTCCGCGGAAGAGTCGCCAGGAAAGGAGAGCAGCTGGCGGAAGGGGGTACGAAGGCGACCGCACGGAATACTTGAGAGTTTTCAGCTGGCCGCTTTCGGTCGCTGAGATTCGCGTGCCCCACGAGTTGAGGAATGCAATTGATGCGACTTCGTTTGTTCCAATGGCAATTTGCAAATAATTTTTGTGTTTATATTTCTGTTCCGTAGTTGTTTCTAAACCTCCCGGCAGTTTTATTCCTTCGTTAAGACGCTTTCCACCTGACGAAGTTCTCGGGAACAAACAGCGCTTCCTGCCTGGCCCCCTCCCTCCCGGACCGAAGTTCGCTGCTCCGACGCGGCGCGGCGAGCGGCGCCTGCACAGCCCCGCCCTCGTGCGAGCCCCTCAACCCGGCCCACCAGCCTCCTCGCCGCGCCGACCGCGCTCACCCGGGTAAAACGCGCTCAAACACCTTCCTTACAAGGGTTAACTATCCCGAAAGTAATCAACAGCTGATTTGAGAATCGACGTACACCTTCAATGCGCACTTCATTAGTGCACTTTTGCTGCACACCAAACTTCATTTCGGTTGTCACTTTCATGGAATAAAATTAAGACTTTTGAGGGGGTTTATTATATTACGAGTACACCATTACAATCATTATTATTATTATTCACCGCTCTCTTCAGTTCCTGAACTGATTTGTATTTCTGTCGATTGGGGTCCCACCCAACAAGCTTGGAACTAGGGTACTCAGATGGCTAAGGCAGGATTCAATTTATGTTCTTTATTTATTTAACGACCAAAAACAGTTAAAATACGATGTGAGGGGTAATATATGGGAGAGAGTACACGTTTTCTATTTACAATAAGTACACTGCAATGACTGTTTCCAACTTGAGCTCTGGAATCTCTATCCTACCTCTTGCTCTATAGTTAAATTTTGTAAGTAAGTAAAATTATTTGTACAATACATTTGTATTACAAAATAATAATTCTGAAAGAAAGATAAAATTTTAATACAGGTAGCAACAAATGTTGGTTTTTTTTGGCCAAAATTTGTAAGAAAATATTCCTCCCGTGAAATAAACACTATTTTCAAAGACAAAGGAGTCACAGATTCTGTTAACATCCCTTACTGTGCCTTTCTTAAATAAACCGACTTACTGCTGCGAAAATATGAAAAACAGTTTATACAGTTATTTCAATAACTGTATTACCCACCGAGCGGCAGAGGTAGTCAAGCATAGATACTGCACAGTCATATAGGCAAGCTACATTTACCTCCAGAAGCAAAACAAGGTGCCATCTCAGAATTTGCTCAATAGATCAAGGGAAAGTGTACAAAAAAACCTACGCGAGATCGGGGATTTTCCCGTAGAAACACTAACGCCGCAGAAAATATTTTAGTTGACACTTAAACTTATGTATCGAGTTCAATCGTTTAATGTCATCTGACAAGGCTTTGTAAAATGAAAGACACGTATTTTGGTGATTTGTTAGTGGTAAGCTGTTGATATTGACATCTTATGAATAAAATCACTATTTGTCGAGTGTTATAAATTAAGATATGTTTTGGGTGAAAATATGTTTCCACCCATGGTAAGTCATTTTTGACAAAAAAATTCTGATTCGTAAATCAAGAGAGCAAAAAACTCCTAACTTAATAAAGAGAGCCTTATAATAATCCCTGGATGGTATTTACTTCTTATTCGTGCAATTGTTTCTGTAATATAAATTGGAAGCTGAAGGATATCAGTTGATGCCCTGAGCCACCTCTCTCGGCAAATCGATTCGCCTTTGGCGGACAATGTTTCGCCAAAGTATGAGTGTCTTTAGAAGAATCTTGTTTTTTTCATGATCAAATTTTCGCAGCCTTCTACAGACTAAAAAAGTGTTTTTGAAAACGAAACCGTTTATCAGACCCATTTGATGGGGAAATTGAAGTTAAAAGTAAATTATAATGTTGCAAATATCGCACTGCATTTTGATTTAACAATTAAAAAATATAGTTTTGTTATTCATAAACAAGACCCGCTTTTCTTTGACGCAGAAGAATTTCGGGAGTTGACCGACCACGCGCATGCGCAGAACGGCTTCGAGGTGGCAGAGCCGCTGTGCCTACGCGCTTGTTCGCTCAACTCCCGAAATGGTTCATGAAAAGTGTGATAATCGGCTCTAAGATGACAGTTTTATTTATTCCTGTCCTGTCCTTTTGACGGGTTACCCAAAGTCCATAATAAAACTTATAACATAACCACCCCCACAAAAGTGTTCACGAGGTCAGACTTCTATAACTCTTTTATTTGCCCCCAGAGAAGTGGGTCTCAATAAACATATGTTCTGTGTTTCTAATACAACTGTGGGTGTGCTGTGATGGAAAGGTAATTTTACTTATCGTGTCTCATTACACCTTAAATACGATTCCCTTTTTGCGAATAAATTAAACAATAGAAGAATCCGTGATGCTACAAGAAATACATTCCATTAAATTTTTAATTTTTATTCTCGATGATAAGCTTTACAAATACTTTTTCGTACATTATTTCTTAGTTTCTACACGTTCTTGTTCTTTCCTTTTTACAATGAAAATTAGAACCGTAATTTATTAGTATAGTATGTAAAAATGTGCCAATTATCTCTTAAGAGGAACTACTGCTCATGCGGTTAATGTAGTTGTGTCCTAAGCTTCTATTCCATTTGGATCTTTTCTGAATTTTCCTCCCTCTAGTCCGGCCATTATGGCCTTTGCCATGGTTCCCTCACTTCGATACTGAAGTCACCTACAGGTCCATATTTTCAGTGGGTACTTACTAACCCTTCCAAGTTTAGCCCATGGAGCCCTACGTGGGGAACGTGGGTGATAATGAGGCCTTACTGAAAGTTTTGAAAAGAGACACAAATTCAGCAAAAATGTAATTCAAAAGATATTTTAAAAATAAATTATTTTACATCGACAGATACTACAACGTTCAGCCGTTTGGTTCTTCAGTCGATTGACCGAGTACCTTTGTATCAGCAAAGTGTGAAGGGGGTAACTTCTTGTCACCTACCTGATAGTTATTTTCTTAGGTTATACCTTCAATCAAGGTTATTGCGAGTTCGTTAAAGAGCGATGGCCTGGTTTAGAAGGGAATACGATGGGAGAGACAGATGAATGAAAGAAATGTTCTTACCTTATGTCGGAGTGATATTGAAGGATATGAGAGTCTGTTTCTTAAACAGGATAGAGGATGTTGATCATTTCCTAATTCGGAAGCGACTGCTCCTTGTACATGATTTAAATTATTGAAAAAATTATATGCTAGTTTCGTGATAAAGGAAGTAATCGGTTCTATTGAAAGATCGTTGTGATTTGTCTTATTGCTGACAAACCAGGGGCCATTTACTGTAATTCGTAAGGTTTTGTTTTGAAAGATTTGTAACTTATTTAATGTGATTGCGGCTGCTCATACTAGCTAACCGTCTACTGACATCAATTATTTTGGGCGGTATGTGACTGTGCCAATTTAACCTTGTGTCCATGAGAACAAGGAGATAAGGAATAGATGAATTTAGAGGAGACCAGGGATTGATAGAAATTCAAAAGACTGCCAAGAACTAGTTTCTCACTGGGATGAAAAGTTACTCTCAACATTCAAAGGTGTTGATAAAGTTTTTCTAAGGTTGAGAAACTGGCAGTAATACTGATTTTTTAATCGAAGGAATTGTTGGAAGTCCCTGAAATCCTACCATCCTCAGAAAAAGAGTAAGCTAGGGCTGCTTATCAAGTACAGAAGTGGTGTATAAACGACAAAATTCAGAAACGTTGTGATAGAACAGGAAGCAACATATGACGAATAAATGTTGTTAGTTCCTGACCGTTAATCACGTTACAATCTCGTTTTAGTATCTTCGATGTAGATAACATATGCAATCGCAGCAGCTTAGTGAAGAGCAGCTGCAGCAAAATACTGAACACGTTCCTAGCAAAAGGACGTCTCCGTCTGTGATCCTCCGAAAAGGAACAAACACAGAAAGTGTTTAAAAATGAAATTCCTTTATCATTCTTCAAAAACTAAGAAGATTTGAAACAAAGGTACAAAAAATGATTGCAGTGTATTGTTAAATGCACGCACTTTGTATTATTAGTTCTCAAATTTAAAAAACCCTTCAGTTATATTGCTATTTATTCTGGGTCTTTTGTTGATCCCCCCTCCACACACAAACACACATTGGCTTTTCCCTCGTGCCGGAATGGAATTAGTATGCGATGTTAATCGGACATTATCTAAAATTACATTTTTACCACTTCTCAATTCTTGTGACAAACGCTATTTCAAATATATATTTTTTAAACAAGTCCCTTTTATGGATTCATAGCCAAAAACGGTTTACATTAGTATATTCCGTTTACTTTGCAACGTTCAAAACTATTTCTAAAATGTTTAGACTTTATCAGTTTTATTTTTGCGTGCAAAATCATTTAGTATTTTAAATTTTAGGGACACAAAGAGAAGTTCCTCGAGGCAGGCGATCTCAGCGCATTCACTCAGGCTCCCCTCTCTTCCTCTTTCGTGTTGGATGCTGTGCCTGTTATCCTCCCTGAACCGCTGCTCTCCTTCCATTCGCTGCCCCTCTCCCCGCTTCCGCCACTGCTCCGCCCCCTCCCCCTCACCCGCACCGGCTTTTCCCCAACACCCGCCCACGCTGCTTTGTTCCACCGGCAGGATCGCGTTAGGATAAATATATTCGCGGAATTTTGCGTGGATATATTTGCTTTTCAATGCATGAATGATTGATTTATCCACTGGCATGATAAAAGCGCGGGCCCACTCCCTGTTCGCATTAACCTGCGCAGTGCGGCTAGCGGCGCGGGCGGAAATGTGGAGACGCGCGCTCGGGGTGCCCCCCCCCCTCGCCTCGCGTTGTTGCAAAGTTCGGGAGCAAACACAGAACGAAACGCGAGGACCTGGGGCGATATCAAAATCGTGTAGAGCACGTGAGCGTCAACACACCACTTGCGGCGCGATTTTGTTATGTTATACAAATTTATATGTACAGAATGTTCCGTTGGGTTTGGGAATATCTCGAAAAGTGCGAATCGGATAAAGAAATATGGGTAATGAAAGTTGTTTGTATCCACGAAGCTAATCTAATAACAAACTACCTCCCACTTCTACTCTCCGGGGGTAGGGAAAATAAAGAAGTTAAATGGGAACCCCCGTTTTTTATTACAGATTCGTATTCTACAGGAAAAAATACTTAACTTCCACTGCGACGTTTGGTATCATTGGGTAGCTTCTTGCAAATTTCCGAACACGTATTTTTTTCGATTTGAAATGTAACTGTCGATAAAAACTAGTTTTTAACGTTTTAAAAAATTATTTTAATATTTCACTCACTGACGTGCGTATTATTGGCGAGCACAGGTCGAACCGCTCCGCGTTACGTTATGTGCTTGCTGACCCTCCGGTCCGCCTCGCACCGCGTCGCGTCGCGTTCTGTCTCTTTGTGCGCTAAAGGACACGTCTTCGCGAGCGGAAGCGTCGTATTTGCAGAATGCAGAGTACGCTGTTCCTCTCATCCATATTTATTTTGTTTTGTGAGAAGTGGCGCGACCGGCGCGATGGCGCGAGGGCGGGATGGCGTGATGGCGCGAGGGCACGAGGGCGGGAGGGCGCGAGAGTGGGATGCGCCAGGGTGGGAGGGCGCGAGGGCGGGAGGGCGGGAGGGTGGGATGGCGTGAGGGTGGGAGGGCGTGAGGGCGCGAGGGCGTGAGGGCGCGTCAGCGCGAAGGCGCGAGGGTGGGAGGGCGGGAGGGCGGGAGGGCGCGAGGGCGGGAGGGCGCGAGGGCGCGAGGGCGCGAGAGCGCGAGGGCGCGAGAGCGCGAGAGCGCGAGGGCGCGAGGGCACGAGGGCGGGAGGGCGCGAGGGCGCGAGGGCACGAGGGCGGGAGGGCGCGAGGGCGCGAGGACGGGAGGGCGCGAGGGCGCGAGGGCGCGAGGGTGGGACGGCGGGGAGGGCGCGAGGGCGGGAGGGCGCGAGGGCGCGAGGGCGCGAGGGCGCGAGGGCGCGAGGGCGCGAGGGCGCGAGAGCGCAAGGGCGCGAGGGCGCGAGGGCGCGAGAGCGCGAGGGCGCGAGGGCGCGAGGGCGGGAGGGCGCGAGGGCGCGAGGACGGGAGGGCGCGAGGGCGCGAGGGCGCGAGGGCGCGAGGGCGCGAGAGCGCGAAGGGCGCGAGGGCGCGAGGGCGCGAGGGGCGCGAGGGCGGGAGGGCGCGAGGGCGCGAGGACGGGAGGGTGCGAGGGCGCGAGGGCGCGAGGGCGCGAGGACGGGAGGGCGCGAGAGGGCGCGAGGGCGCGAGAGAGCGCGAGAGCGCGAGAGCGCGAGGGCGCGAGGGCACGAGGGCGCGAGGGCGCGAGGACGGGAGGGCGGGAGGGCACGAGGGCGCGAGGAAGGGAGGGCGCGACGGGGCGGCACGCGTACGCATGATCGAGGCGACTCCGCTCCTCCGTCCTCTGGAGGCCGGCGCGCATCAAATAATTCATCGCCGCGTCGCAGGTGTTTTGCGGCGATCGTGAGGCGCATTTGGGGCCGGGCGTCACCTTCCCTGCACCTCCGCTCTTGCCGCCGTTTGCCGCCTTCGCCGCCTCTGCGGATCACTGTTCGCGCGTTTTTCGCTGGGAAGAAACTTGGGAGCTTATTTTCTTGAGGGAATATTGTTTACGGTTGAAGCGTGCAGCCCAATACGCCAAAATGACAAATTCATATGTGGAAGTAAACATTTAAAGTTTATATTACATTGAAAAGTACATCATATTAAACTTTTGAGCCGTTTTTGAGAAAATATTTGTTTAAAAATTGCTTGTATTCATACAAAATAACGCGAAAACTACTCATTTATCGAAACACCGTACTTGATCTTCTTTAAATATCTATCTTTGAAGAACAGATTTTATTCAGAAACCATATTTATATCTTCAATATTACAGTTGTACGAAGGATATTCGGATAACTAACAAGTTTTTTACATATGCATTACATAATTTCATATATTTAAATTAAGCCCACTGGGAAAATAGTACAGTTATTACATTATTTTTACCAACATTTACATTATATTAACATACATTTGCCATTACCATACATTTTGTTAACCATGGGACGACGTTTGTCGGTCCTTCGTCATAGAGGTGTGCCGCTAACTTCTTAAAACACTTCGATTTTTACTTCGCTGTTATCAGAAAAGCGTATTCCAGTCAGATGTTCCTTTAGAGAAGAGATGATAATCGCTGGGTGCGAGATCTTGACTGTGAGAGGGGTGGGTTCAAACCTGGCAACCCAATGATGTCAACTCTTGCGTTGCCTGAGCGCTGTGCAAACGAGCGTTTTGATGTAGGAGACAGACTCCCTTCGGCAGGATATTCCAGCTCTTATTTGTTGCAACTAAATTGCAACTAAAATTGAAATTCCATACCCATTTTGACACATTTTGTCGCGATCTGAAGTCCTCCCCATCAACCGAATCGCTGCGGCGCTCATGCCTTTGACATTGAGGCCTGTCAGAGCGCACACTTTGCACTTGAGAGACAGAATGAGAGCGTTCATCTTCAACCGTGTGTCGTGACGCTACTAAAGTCCGTTACCACTTATTGACTTCAGCTAACTTTCCCCTACACAGCAGTGGTTTCAACTGCGAAGATGCAATTCCATGTAAGATCCACAAGTCTTGCAAAATTATTTCCCGGATATCCCTCTAAGAAAGACGCCGAAAAATTAAAATTTTGTAATTTTCGAAAATTTTGAGAGTTTGACGAAAATGTGACATGAGCCATTTTAAAGCGTCTTTGCTCTCCCCGAGGAAACAGTTTAATTAAAACTTTGGAGCCATTTGTGGAAACATTTTGAATTATTCCTTTGTTTCACGAGAGACAAAATAACATTCGTTCTCTGAATAAAACATCACGTCCTACCTAAAGCCTGTTTTACACGATCCTTTTTCGCCGGTACAAAAAAGAGACAGACCAGACTGGATGTAATTTGTACGAAAAAATGACGCATGCTTCACTTTTCGTTACAGATTTCATACAGTTTGAATGCCGCGCTCCTGGCGTCACATTTCGGAACTTTCTGTGATCTGATGCGTGTGGTGCGATTCGTTTGTACAGTTTTAAGAGCGTTCTGATATTTTGAATTGTAACGTGAAGTGATTATGTAGTGGGAAATAAATTATGTAATGTGTTCTAATGTTATCGCGTTCCGTGTTCAGTACTAATAAAACCTAACTTAATTTGTTGTCATAGATGCGATGTTCAAATGTTTGATCTTCAGCGCTTTTTGCGGCGTCCGGAGGAAGTATTTTCATCACGATTACGCACAAACACCAGAAATGACCGTGTAAAACACTGGAATCACTTTCATCCAGTTTCGGCACCGAAACATAACGCGCAGAAACGAACGTCCTTTTTCCATCAACTTTCTGTACAGAAAAATGAAAAAAGGATGAAAAAATTACCGTGTAAAACCGGCTTAACCACTGTTTAATGAAACAGATCCAGAGGTATGATATAGAAGGCCAACATTTTGTTGTACTGAAAATCCCAATGTTGTTCAAGTTGGTTCTTGTCTCGCCGTTCGGTCGCACTCTTCAGTTCCCGAGCAAAGTTATTACCATATGCTGCTTTCGACTTCTCAACGTAGGAAAATGTTTGTTTGCGCTCTTCGGCTAAAAAAGGGAAAAGTGATCTACATTCATATCTATGCAAATCAATAGTCATGATTATCAATTCATTTATCTTTAATTTTAACTTAATATTAACTTCTAATTTACGTGCTTCTGTATTGCACACGTTTTTTCATATAAATCAACAATTGAACAGCCAAAACGAAATAGAGGGAAAATATAATATTGTAAAGCAGAACTACAATACCGCTTTGTTGAGTTTCTATGGAACCTCAATGAATGGGGCACCCAGAAGCTCGTAACGTATTCATAAGACATTTTCGTGACCTGAACATGAAAAAGTATAGTACACGCTTTGTAGGTCAAAAATTGATGTATGATTTACACTTGTGTAGTTGGACCATGCTCTTCCTTGTCGAATTCGTTCATTAGTTGTGGTTGAGAAGTTGTCAATTTAAACAGGGTAGCGCACGCCCTTCAGTCAAGAACGTTCAAATCTTTGAACTCCATGCAACGGCGCAGGCAAACAGAGCCAGCGTCTGGGGAGGGGGGCAGGGCATAGGTCACTGGGAAAGGGGGAGAGGTGCCTGGCCGCGGCCGCCCTCTTCAGCTGTTCTGCACACAGGGAAAATAGGCGCCGCGCCACCAGGGGCTGCTTAGCGCGACCTCGTCGCTGGTCTTGGCGACCAAACAGATGTCCCTCGCTCCACACTGTGCGTCGAGAGCGGCCACTGCCCCACCGTCGCAGGCGCACTACGCACGCCGGCCAACCAGGCCCAGGGCCTGTGCTAGGGCGCGTCCAAAAGACAACTCATCTGTTTGCGCTCGATCCGCCGGCCGGCCAACTTCTCTATACCGTTCTGAATTTTGCTTTTCCATTCTCTCTTTCTCTCGGAGCGTTGAGGGGAAGTTACGTTTTAACGACCAGACAGCGTTTCTAGCAGGAGTTTCTTCGCGCACTCCGAATGGCGGCGTTATATAACTATAACGTCCAATAAAATTCAAATAAGTGTCCACGCTGGTTGTTTTGTGAAGAGAATATCACTGCGGGAACATATTTCGCAAACACTTGCAATGTGATAAATGTTAAATTGATTTACTAGTCGTAAACACTTATTTAAAATACACCATAATTGATGTAACGAAAAGTTTTACAATTTCATTGCTGAGAATATTTCACTGGCCGCTCTCTCCATCAGCAGTTCTGACAGCAGCAGATTTGCTGTTGCGCCAACAGCATACAGTTTCTCGCATTATTTCTAACTTTTGCAATTTTCGAAGATTTAGAAAAGTCAATAAAACGAGACCTGAACTACTTCATTAAGCGTCCCTTGTTCTATCTCTGAAAAAATATAAAGCAACACTTTGGAGCGTTTTTTGATAAAACGTTTTTTTTTTATAAATTAAATTATCTTTAAGTAGAAATTACGCAAAAGCCACTCTTTCTCAAAAAATGTACAAGACCTTTTTTAAAGATCTGATTTTTTGGAACAGATTCTGTTTAAAACAAAAATACCTATCTTCAAATTTGCAATTTGGGTTCACTTGGGCCGCCGCTTAAAAATTTAATTTTCTCTTCGATTATTTCCAACATGCAAGTTTTGAAAATTCTGACTTCAACGTAAATGAGACCTGCGCCATTATTTTAAGTGTCTTTTGTTTTATCCTTGGAAAAAAGTTGAAGCGGTTTCAAAATCTCTATCTTCAATTGTAGTTTTGAAATGTTAACTTTTATAAATTCTTAAAAATATAGTGTTCGTCGGAAATGAGATTAGTACTAATTTTTTAAATCCCTTCCTTAGATACGAGGAGAAAATTTAATTAAAAAATTTAGAGCGGTTTTTGAGAAAATAATTGTTTAGAAATTTGCCTATATTTCTCTCAAATTTACGCGAAAATTACTCAAAATTTTGAAAAATTGTTTATGACCATATTTCAAGATCTGATTTTAAAGAATAGATTTTATTAAAGAAAATAATCTCTATCTTCAATATTGCAGTTGTGGGCGAAAAAATGTTAAACTTTTGCAATTTTTGAAAAGTTAAGAATTACAATGAACTTGAGACTTGCACCATTCTCTTAGGTGTCCTTTCCGGTATTCAAAGACAAATTTTAATCCAAAAAAATTATTTATTCAAAGTTAAATCCCGACAGACGGACGGACGAACGGACGGACGGATGGATGAATGGACAGACGGTGAGACACGTTTTGCCGTCAATCCATTTCCAGTTATTAAGAGCCCACAAAACTTGAAATCTGACTAAACAACTTGTTAGACGAAGAAATTTACTGTAGTATATTATACAAGATTTATTCACTTTTTCGTTACCAGGGCCAGAAAATAGGAATTTTTCTGTCGAAAATTCGCGTACGATTACAAAGAAGGGTGAGAATGTAAAAATTAAACCAAGCTTTAAAACATCAAAGCATGTGAGATAGACTTCATGAAACAGTGAAGATTTTATCAACTACGACGATTCGAGTTCCAAGGTCATACTTTCAATTTCATCATTTTTAGCATGGGGTGGATTAAGTATGAGTCACAAATACGTTCACAATTGTGCACAGCCGTTAAAGGTGAAGATGATGGTGTTCACGTGTGGGTATGAATGAATAAATTAATTAATTAATTAATTAATTAATTAATTAAACAATTTAGTGGGCTGACTCAATTAAAACTGATAATATATATGAATTTAATAAACGTTTTACACAGGAGATGCGAAAAGTAAAATAAGGAAATAGAAGTCATACTAATAGTCTACACGAGTTGTACTGATATAATTATTACTTTAACATTCAACTCAAATTATTTTTTTAAATTTTTTGTCGTTTGAAAAGACATTTGTTCTTGAAATTGATATTAGGAATATGGTACACCGTATTTTTTCCATGAATGAGATAAAGCGGGACAAGTTTCACTTACAAAGTAAAACGTTAATTGATGAAGTCTGGTAATAAAGCATGATATAAATTAAAGTTCTCGTGTTTTAAAATTGTGATAAGTTAATTACGTAAAAAGGCAAATCTTGGGTTTGCCATTACCCAAGAACGGTGTTTTTTTTACATTCATACACTCGTCATAAAGAAAGCTGTCCCCAGAAGGACGAGACGGATTGCGATCGTTGTTGGCAGGTAGGCAGTACCACGCATACGAAATGATAACACTTTCACATTTATAGGATCAACATTTATTACGCTACAGGGCTACAGACGGTGCATGTTAGTATGGTGTGGGGCCGCCATGTTGACGAACACATGCGTCCCGACGTCGTGGCGTCTCGAATGGAGTCCTATGCTAGTCCATCTCATGCAGCTTTGCACCTGAGCGCGCAGTTCTGGCAGATTGGTGAGTAGTGGTGAGGTTCTGATCACACGCTCCATAGCACCCCAAACATTCTCGATCGGGGGAAGGTCTGGCGATGCGGCTGGCCATGGCAGAATCTGTAGTTGCCAATTTGTTATTATTATTTTTTAATGGGAGTAATTGTTGTTTATCATTTGTTATGTGTTTAATTGCAGAGCAGAGGGAAGCAGAGTTAGGTTGAAGTTGAGATATATAGTTTTTAAATCAAGAAGCGTTTGCCTCGGCGGCTCGAATCGGACTCTACGACTGACCATTAAAAAGAAATCATTGGCTTAACGAATGGTGTTCAAAATACCCACCGAGTTTGCAGCATATAGGGTCCTTCAGGGTTAAGGTTTTTTATGACGATGAGTGTATAAATGTCATAGAATATTTTATAAAAATTTCTTGTTAAAAATCTAAATATATTACAAACAAATGTTTAAAAATTAAGTTTCCTGCAATTCCTAACTCTTTCCTACTAAAATACCAGAAAGTAAAAGATAAATTTAATTAAATGTGAACACTTGTAATTCTTATAATTAATTGTAATTCAATTAATTAATTGTAACACTTGTAACACAACGTAATTATTATTCGTATTTTGGACTATGTTATTTTGTTTCTTTGCTCTTTTAAACCTATTATTCCATGCAGTACATTGAATGTTTTTAATGAAATGGGACAACAGTTTAGCAGTTTCACAAATTATACACACAGTTGATACAGTTCTGAAATTTTTTATTAGCAATATAAATTCAACATTATTCATTTCACATTAAAATGACAAATAGAAAAAGAAGCAAGCTTTTAACTTTGGATTTTTAATGTCATGACCTAAATTCAGGACGGAAATATGACAAAGAATGATCGATATGGGAGTAAGCATTACGTATTCGAGGCTGCAACAATACTGTCAGGTACTAAAATGATGAAAAAAAGATTATCTGAAAAAGTTGTATTTATTAAAGGGAAATATGAAGGTTCAAAAGCCTAATAGTTATTTTTTATAGTTTCAACAAAGAAAGAAAGGTCTTTCTCTGAAAATTCCCGACAAGACCACTGGGCTTTGATATTGGGGTTTATAGATAATACTATTAGAAACGGAAAAATAGTTTTCTTTGCTGACAACACAAATATTCTTTTCATAGAGATTCCCCAAAAACCACCTTACGCGTTAGGCGAGACGTACGCTTTTGTGTCCCCTCCTTTTTCTGAGCAGATGATCACAGAGGGGGTTTGCCTTTGCCATTTCCTGGAAGGGTGATGGCAGGGAAAAATGGCGGTAAGAGAGATGATTATTATTATTATTCAGATTCGGTAGTATGTTTGTGCAGTTGGTTGACACATTGTGACTTTTAGCGACTCTAAATGTTATAGTCATACATTCACGAATATAAAAAAAGACCACAAGGTAGCCTAATAAATATAGTTTCCATTGTAAAGTTTATTGTTACTAAAGCTGTATTGCCTAAAAAATTAAAATTAACAAAAACACTAAATTTCGTGTATTTTATTGATAACTTCGAATGTGAACTCCTCCCTATTCTAAATAAGGCCATCGAATTAGTAATTCAAGCGCTCACCCTAACCAAAACTTAAAATTGAGTTAAGAGTGCCAATCTCTGGTAACATATAAGAACTATATTTTCACAGAAATATGTAGTTGCTAACAACATCACGTGCAGAAAAAGTCTCACGGGTCGCAATGCGGCCGTTGTGGGTGACCGCGATTTTTCAGAAAGACCTCCGTAACTCACAGGGAAATGGCGAGTATACGTTCGG
The DNA here is from genome assembly GCA_038098605.1 of Gryllus longicercus. NCBI lineage: Eukaryota > Metazoa > Arthropoda > Insecta > Orthoptera > Gryllidae > Gryllus > Gryllus longicercus. Next base: position 3,330,530 of record JAZDUA010000109.1, on the reverse strand, counting down.
TGTCTGCTAGCAGGGGTAACCCTGTTTCGTCAGAAAGCGAATTGTCATCTCTTTACGATAGTATGACAGTGCTATTGATCCTGAATATCAGGAAGTCGATTCATCAGTATGATGTAGAGATCGTGAGGTAAGTTTCATATTACATAAAGAAACCGATAAATATTTTGCTTGGGGTTAGACCAGCGTTTCTAAATATTAAAGACTCTTTATGCAGTCCCATCTGTACAGTGAGAATTATGGGCGTATCACTCAAGATATTACCACAGCATAAGAATGGGTGATACGGGAAATTATCTGTTAACAATAAAACAAAACTGAGCTCAACTTGCGCCTGGAAGACAAAGCCCAGGAAAGAGACACAATGAAAGCAACCAGGAAATTAGGTCCCTACTGGTGATTGTCAAACAAAAAGTTTTAGAACAAAGTAAAAGCAGTAGCACGCAATATTTCCACCAATTGATGGCAATGTTGAAAACTTTGAATGTATGAGTTTTTAAGAGAACTGTTCCACTCAATGAATTGTATTTTCATTTTTTCTTTAATTGTTTAAATTTCTTTGAATTTTACTGTTTTAATTCCACTGATTTCCTTGTTCATTGAGACAATTTATCGTGCAACCCACGAACATACAAATGGCAAGTAAGTAACACGTTGTTTACATAACGTCAGTGCATTATGTTGTAATATGTGAGCTCATAATTCCGCCATGGTCGCCCCCTCACACGTCGTGTGCCGCTTTGCCTCTTTGAATGCGAACGAGGACGACGCCGCGCCGTGCCGCCTCGAAGCGTGAATCGGGCTGCACGTGTTCACAGACGTCATGGTTCCATCCACTCAAAGTACTAGCAACGAGCTGCGGTTTGGTGCCGTGCGCTGTGAAATGCGAGCAAATGGAGCAGCGAGGCGGCCCACATACCTGGGCGGCGGGGGGCGGGGGCGGGGGCGCGGGGGCGGGGGCGCGGGGGTGGGTGCTCGCGCGGGCCGCCCGGCCGCACAGGACGAGCAGCGGCGACGGGGATGGGGACGGGGGGCGGCGGCCCGCGCCGCAGGGTGAGGCTGGAGGGGGCTCTAGCGAGAGCGGCACACCACAATCCGGGGTTCGGACCCCTCCGCATTGATCGACTCGCTGCTCGTCACAGGCAAGACGACTCCATCCGCGCCGTCCCGTAATTATCTCCTCCGTCCCTCTGCAAGGGGCGCGCGCCGGGTCGCCCCATTGGAATGACGCTTTGGCAGCTAGCGCAGCGTCTCTAAGCCAAATCCGAATAGTAGCCACATTCACCGGATGCATTCCGTCTCTGGGGGCAAATTACCACAAAATACACGCGCTTTCGGCCTCGGTTTTCAAGGATTCTCACGTTTATTTACTCAGTATTGCGTGAAGGAAGCAATATTGAACTTGAAACTTTCATATCTATTGATAATTATAACTCGAAACCATTCGTTCTAGCGTCCTACAATCGTTTTTGTATCTTACACCTTAACTGTTTTGTACATTTGATTGATTTTTTTTTATAACAGATCGAAATTGAAACCTTTTTGTATTTCGTTTAAAACATCTATTAAAATTAATAAGACACCTTTTTCCGAAACAAATATTTTAAGTGTTTTTAATTTTCTGTCATTTATTGTTTAATTATCATTTGCTTCCTCTTTGTCGATTTTTATTCTGAACAAAGTAAATTTACAATCTATTTTATAATAAAATAATTAGTAAATATAATAAAATAGTTGACAATTCAATGTATCTTCACAATCAAATATTGTGAAGATACGTAAATGCCATTGTAATATCGATATTACGTCTAGTCGAACGCATACTTAAACGATCAAAAAGTCTACATTAGAGTCATGTACACACCCTTCGAGAGCCTTACTGGTGTTTTGAGTATCCTGCGAAACTAGTGCACCTCGTGTAAAGTGAATGAGTAGACTGCGTCCGCGGCTCGCATGCTATCCCGCTTGCACCGAGCGAGTGGGGAGTTGATAGCAGGCAGAAATTCGAAATCGATTTTCCACACATCTGAAAGACTTCCGCAGTGTCGAGGGAAATGCCTTTCCCGCGTCATCGAGCGTCGATGCTGAATGGGCGGCCTGCACGGTCGCGGGGCGTATCAGCGCCCGGCTGGGCATCCGCATCGCCCCCCTCGCCTACCCCCTCACGTTGCATGCCCCATTCTTCCACCCCCTCGCTGCTACGGCACCTCTCTATGCGTTATCAGAACACACTACTCTCTTTTTGAATCTTCTTTCCACATTTGATGTAACTCATTGGCCTGCACCTTTTCTCCCCCATTCCGCTCTCAAACGCTCAATTTTTCCACGCTCTTGTTCCTCTCACCTTCCAAACCTATGGCAAACATGATCCTCCTTCCCCACTAACCTGTTATACCGATAAATCCCTTTTTTGACACTTCATTTTTATATTCTTGCATATTTTCTTCTAGCATGTATTGTTATGCACTAGTTACTGACCCTTCTTTTCTTCCTGTTCAACTCATCACTTTTATTTCGATTAATCCAGTTCCACTCTCTCTCGCTCTCTCTTTCGCACTCACTCGCTCGCTCGCTATTGCTCTCTCTTTGGCACTCGTTCGCTCTCTCTTTCTCTCTTTCGCACTCGCTCTCTCTCACTCGCTCTCGCTCTCTCTCACTCGCTCTCGCTCTCTCTCTTTCGCACTCGCTCTCTCTCTTTCGCACTCGCTCTCTCTCTTTCGCACTCGCTCTCTCTCTCTTTCGCACTCGCGCGCTCTCTCTCTCTCTCGCACTCGCGCTCTCTCTCTCTCGCACTCGCGCTCTCTCTCTCTCGCACTCGCGCTCTCCCTCTTTCGCACTCGCTCTCTCCCTCTCTCGCACTCGCTCTCTCCCTCTCTCGCACTCGCTCTCTCCCTCTCTCGCACTCTCTCTCGCACTCTCTCTCGCACTCTCTCTCTCTCGCACTCTCTCTCTCGCACTCTCTCTCTCGCACTCACTCTCTCTCGCACTCACTCTCTCTCGCACTCACTCTCTCTCTCTCGCACTCACTCTCTCTCTCTCGCACTCACTCTCTCTCTCTCGCACTCTCTCTCTCGCACTCTCTCTCTCGCACTCTCTCTCTCGCACTCTCTCTCTCGCACTCTCTCTCTCGCACTCTCTCTCTCGCACTCTCTCTCTCGCACTCTCTCTCTCGCACTCTCTCTCTCGCACTCTCTCTCGCACTCTCTCTCTCGCACTCTCTCTCTCGCACTCTCTCGCACTCTCTCTTGCACTCTCTCTCTCTCGCACTCGCTCTCTCTCGCACTCGCTCGCTCTCTCTCTCTTTCATACTCTCTCTCTTTCATACTCTCTCTCTTTCATACTCTCTCTCTCTCTTTCATACTCTCTCTCTTTCATACTCTCTCTCTTTCATACTCTCTCTCTCTTTCATACTCTCTCTCTCTTTCATACTCTCTCTCTCTCTTTCATACTCTCTCTCTTTCATACTCTCTCTCTTTCATACTCTCTCTCTTTCATATTCTCTCTCTCTTTCATACTCTCTCTCTTTCATTCTCTCTTTCATACTCTCTTTCTGTTTCAATCTCTCTCTTTCACTCTCTCTCTCATTCACTCTCTCTCTCATTCCCTCTCTCTTTCACTCTCTCTTTCACTCTCTCTCTTTCACTCTTTCTCTCTTTCACTCTTTCTCTCTTTCACTCTCTCTCTTTCACTCTTTCTCTCTTTCACTCTCTCTCTTTCACTCTCTCTCTTTCACTCTCTCTCTTTCACTCTCTCTCTTTCACTCTCTCTCTTTCACTCTCTCTCTTTCACTCTCTCTCTTTCACTCTCTCTCTTTCACTCTCTCTTTCACTCTCTCTTTCACTCTCTCTCTTTCACTCTCTCTCTTTCACTCTCTCTCTTTCACTCTCTCTTTCACTCTCTCTTTCACTCTCTCTCTTTCACTCTCTCTCTTTCACTCTCTCTCTTTCACTCTCTCTCTTTCACTCTCTCTCTTTCACTCTCTCTCTTTCACTCTCTCTCTTTCACTCTCTCTCTTTCACTCTCTCTCTTTCACTCTCTCTCTTTCACTCTCTCTTTCACTCTCTCTTTCACTCTCTCTCTTTCACTCTCTCTTCCACTCTCTCTCTTTCACTCTCTCTCTTTCACTCTCTCTCTTTCACTCTCTCTTTCACTCTCTCTTTCACTCTCTCTTTCACTCTCTCTCTTTCACTCTCTCTCTTTCATTCTCTCTCTCTTTCATTCTCTCTCTTTCGCTCTCTCTTTCACTCTCTTTCTCTCACTCTCTCTCACTTTCTCTCCCTGAGGGGGACGCTCTCCCTCTCTCGTTCTCTCACTCGTTATCTTGTGCGCCTGCGATAATAGCCGCTCAGCAACTCTCGTCTTGTACGTCCGCCATCCGTACGCCTGCTCCTTCGCCGCGTGTTCTTGAAACCTCCTCCGCAGCGCAGCCAGGCCCCGGGGCGCGACGGTCACCGGCCGCGCCCACCCCCTCCGCTCGCGCCCATATCGCTCGCCCCGGGCCACGAGGCCGCTCCGCGCTCTCTCCGCACCGCGCCGCCCTTCTCTCCAGGGACCCCACGGGCACGCGGCGTCCCCGCCCACCCCGCCTACCCCGCCCAGGGCCCGCGCCGACTGGAGCGCGGCTCCAAATGAGACGGCTAATGTGGGCTAATCTGAGCAGAACGCCGCGCCGCGCTGCGCCGCGCCAGCACGGAGACTTTCGCTATCGGCACCCTCGGTCGCTCTCCTCCGCCCACGCTCTTCCCACGCTCCGCCCCAATCGTTCTCCAAACACGCCCCTCCCTGCGCCGAGGAGAGTTGCCCACTTCTCAGGGAAGAGCGCGAGTTCATGACCTCGCCCGCCCCTTCGCGACTCCGTGCCGGAAGGTAGGAGACCCGCCAGAGGGCATGACATTTGCCTATCCCACGCGCCACAGACACGATAACAAAAGGATGATCCTTGCATTGAGGCTTCGACAGGCTCCAATAAATCGCTCTCACTCCCACACTTCTCGACAAGCGTAAGCACAGGGTTATCCGAACATCTTTCATTGTAAGGAGTGAAACATAATAACAAAAGAAAGGCTGCAAATAACAACCTTAACTTCCTTCTTAATTCACCCTATATTGCAAAGACGATTGATTGATTGATTGATTGATTGATGGATGGATGGATTGATTGATGTTTCCGGGCATGTCAACTGCTAAGGTAATTCGTCCAATAAGTAGGTTTATGGAACTGTAATGTATGTTTTTATCGCGGGAGTTAGCGTTAACCTTCTCACACTTTATCGCGAGATCCGGCCCCAACGTAGTACATGTCGATTTACGGGCTATTCCCAAGCCAGGTAACACACCAGCGTAGCCCTTCCCCAGCCGGAACATGCTCTAAACTCTCGATTGTTCTCCCGACATGTGTGGTAGTGTAGTGCATGTAAGTGTGTCTGTAAGTAGTGGTGAGGAGAGGACAAGGTGGAGGAGGGAAAGATCACGGGCGGTCCGTGATCAATTTTTACTTTCTCGCCTTACGAATCCTTCGTAAGAAGAGAAAGTTAGGTAATCGTGTGCCAGAAAACACCGAAATTTCGCCAGAAAAAAAAACTTATTACTGGCTTCTGGTAACGAAAATGTGGATAAATCCTGAAAAGTTGATAAATCTAGAAAATAAATCCTCTAACTCGTGGTGTAGCCAGAACTCATGTTTTATTGGTTCTTGATACCAACAAATCGATTGACGGCAAACCTCTGTCTGTTCGTTAACGCTAGCGGCTAAACGGTTCAGCCTATTTTCTCCAAACTTGATATTCCTCGACCTTGCTGATATAGTGCACCCTCGAATTTGAAACCGATACTTTGATTTTGGGACGTACTTTCCATGAATCCACTTGGACATTTGCAAAATTTTCAAAAAAATTGCACCAAATTTTTTCATTACATTTTGTGGTTCAAAAGTGCGAAAGGCGTTTAAGAGAATGGTACAGGTCTCATATTCGGTGAGATTCCCAATTTTCCGAAAATTGCAAAAATAATTAAAACTACACAATTGAAGATAAAAATTTTTGGATCAGACAAAGACTGTTGTACAAAATTAAGTCTTTAAAAATGGTCATGTACAATTTTTTGTAAAAGATAGTAGTTTTCGAATAATATGAGCTTGAAATTTACAAAAAAACTCAACAACCGCTACAATGTTTTTCTTTAAATTTTCTCCACATATGTAATAAGGGACTGTAAGAAATGTCTCATTTTCGGGTATTAGTATTTTTTTTTAAATTGCCAAAACATTTCACAAGTACAAATTTGTAAAAAGAGATTGTTGCGTTAAAGTGTCTTGTACAAAATAAGATATTTAAATAAACAAATAAACAAATAAACAAATAGACAAATAAACAAATAAACAAATAAACAAATAAACGAATAAACGAATAAACGAATAAACGAATAAACGAATAAACGAATAAACAAATAAGCAAATAAGCAAATAAGCAAATAAACAAATAAACAAATAAACAAATAAGCAAATAAGCAAATAAACAATTAAACAAATAAACAAATAAGCAAATAAACAAATAAACAAATAAACAAATAAACAAATAAGCAAATAAGCAAATAAACAAATAAACAAATAAACAAATAAGCAAATAAACAATTAAACAATTAAACAAATAAACAAATAAACAAATAAACAAACACAAATATATAAATAAATAAATAAATAAATAAATAAATAAATAAATAAATAAATAAATAAATAAATAAATAAATAAATAAATAAATAAATAAATAAATAAATAAATAAATAAATAAATAAATAAATAAATAAATAAATAAATAAATAAATAAATAAATAAATAAATAAATAAATAAATAAATAAATAAATAAATAAATAAATAAATAAATAAATAAATAAATAAATAAATAAATAAATAAATAAATAAATAAATAAATAAATAAATAAATAAGGGGTGCTATAGAATGGTACAGACTTTCTCGACCTAGTTAGTTTTCAATTCTTTCTACTTTTGACCAGCTTTTTCCATAGGCGTCATTGTCTTTTCCCCTGTTTTCTTTCGTCGTCGCAAATGCTAGAAATGAAACCACTATACATGAATTACTACAAGTATTATAGAAATATTCTTTGGACGCCGCAACTGGATAGCCGAGGTAGCTCATTGTGGAGGGTTAAGGCCTGAGCCCTCCTGGAGGACAGGTTCCCTGATTCGGGAGCTTTTCTCTGTTGCCGCAGGAAATAATTGATAATTCCAGAAAAATTATTAAAAAAGCATTTGAAGAAATTCTATTAGTAAATACTATTAATCAAGATAAATAAACTGAAAGTGTGTAATTTTCGAATTTTTAATTTTTATACAATTTTTCAGAACTCTTATTGGATGTGTAAAACGTATGAACCATTAAATTAATTGTTGTCTTTAAGCACTTATGACAATCATAGAAGAGCCAACTTCCGGTATAATCCGGTTGGCCGAAGTTATAAAATGTCGGGTTCGGCTCTTTCGAAGGAAAAGGGCATCTGATTCGGCCCTGGCTCGAGGGTTATTATTTGTCACAACTCTCTGTTGGCGCAGGACACAGTTAACATTTTCAGAAACTTTATTGAAAATCATAGGATGTATGTGCTTTGGCAGCACTAGTTTAAGATACTGCTCTGGCATTCGCATGGTGTTGATCGGAGAAACCATGTTGATTGGAGAAACCATACCGTTCAAAGCAGCGCCTGAATTCGACTTCGCTAGATAGATAGTGTCGAAAACCCCCGCCACTGTCGGAACTCGAATCCTAGAACCTTCCGGTCAGAGGCTCAGCAGTAACATTAATTGATGTCTTGAAACACCTAAGCCGGTCCCAAAGATGACAACAACAACCCTCAACTTTGGATCTTATATTTGTTTCTAATTCTCCGATAGTTTCCTCGTCTGTAGCCTTAAACTCCACTGGGTTTGATGTTCATAAAATTATCTTTTGTGTGTCCTCCTTGGATAGAAGACAGCATTTTCCTAACAAGACATCAACTTATTCTCTTTCAATTCATGACATCATTGGGTTTATTGCTGACAGAATGTTCCTGTATATTGTTTATCTCTGAAATTACAAGTATCATGGATTAAACACGCTAAGACAAAGGCAGTGATCGGTGCCATCTTAATTAGTACTGAAAGTGACTGACTAAAAGGAGTTACAGGGATGAATTAGAAGAGTGAAAAAATTAGTCAATGAAGAGTTTCAATATGGGGCTACATTTTATTTGAGATTGTACATTGAGACCAATGAAATTCGTATTTTTCAATAGTTGCAAATTTTCTCAAATATTCCTTCTCTTGCCATTATTTTAAAAGTGGAGGATTTTGATTTTGTCAAAAGAGCGGTTATGTTCAGTTCGATGGTTAGCAAATGGGAGATTTGTTAACAGGAAGAAGTGTTGAGAGGAAACTAGTAGTCCTTATTTAAACCTTCCATGTATTGAAAACATTACATTTGATCAACAAATAAATTTAAAAATTCAAAGAACCAAGGAAGGAGGTAACTCAATTTAAATTCTTAGCACCCATTTTCGTATTGAGACTGAGGTGCCTTCATATCTCTTCCACATGTAAAGTCAGGGAGCGCGCATTGAATTATTTCGCGTATCAGCGAGAGACAAAGCGTGTATTACAAAACATTCAATAAACCTAATAATACTGCCATAAATTCTTATAGTTTTGCCACATTCCAAACATAATTATCAATTAACGTACGTGAATTTTTTTTTATTTTCTCGATTTTGTTTCTCGTGCACATTTTCATAGAACGATTTTGTGTAAGGTAGGAAGACAGGGAGAGAGGGAGAGAGAGAGAGAGAGAGAGAGCGAAAGTTAATTCACTCTATTCACGTGTGTATGAGTATTTCCGTCATAAAGGAATACAGATCATATTTTGAAGGAAAAGAAAATCATCACATATTTTTTCCATATTTAAAGTGACAAGATTGTTTTCAAATAATTGAACACATACATAAATTTTTCATGAATTGGTTCAACGTTTTCAGAAAAATTTGAGGAACATTACACTGGACAAGTCAATAAATACATGAGACCGCCCTTAAATTCATCCCGGTTCATTTGAAAGGCAATGGTGTTCAGGGAAGGAGAAAGGAGAAGGCGATGGGAGCGGGGGCGTCCTCAGCGTTGCTCCGGAAATCGACTGTCGCGGGCGCGAGACGGATGCGTGGAATTCAATTCCGCGCTGAAAGATATCAAATTCGCTTGCAGTTCACGTCTTGGCTTTTGTAACGGCTTCTATTCCTACTAACACCCTCGCAAGCCATTACTGCTCTTTTGGTTCCATTTCATGTCGTTGCAGATTGCGTTTCATGGTACATTTTAAGGCTTCAGATTCCACAAATTCGCCTTTCAAAGCGTCCTACGGATAGTTTAAGGGGATTATCCGAAGAGTATTACTTCCCTTTACATCAGTTTTTCGCAACACAAGTTTGCCTCGTAAGTCGACAATAGTAGCTGAAAAACTAACGCAAATATATCACACGATTTTCAAATTTTCTTTCGTGATTGGTGCAACAGTAGTACATATTTTCTCGCATTATTTATAACTTTCGCAATTTTCAAAAATAATCAGAAATTTCAACGAAAATAGGACCTCACGGTCTGAGCTTATCCGATAAAAAATAATCAAAAAACTTGGAGACATAGTTGAGGAACTTTTGAAACTGTTGAGGCTTCATGTAAAGTACTCCCCAAAATAAAAATAACCGATTCAAATTAGCAAGGCCGTGAGATCGACCAGATCGATCCAGCAATGTCAACTTTGGAGACAATTGTGTGAACGGTTTAGGCCAGACTTCCTCAACTCAGTGCCTCGCGGAGAGGCGACGAGCCCGCTCGCTTCTCACGAGCCTGGAAACCGCCCACGAGCTGCATTCTTTCAAGGAGGGGAGGCCGTCATTCAGCGGCAGGGGAAATAGCATTGGGAAGGGACTGCTGGGCGATAGTACGCATACAGCCATCAGTTCGGAATGCATGACACAGGAGCTTTGCGAATTATCTTTCATTTCCGGCCCTCGTACGGGACCGAGTAAGCAAAGAAACAAGTCGGCGCTAATAGAAGTAGAAAGAAACGTAATAGGTTTAGTGTTTTTAAGAACATGGATAGTGATATTGAACGTCTTGAAAGTCATTTTTCTGTGAACATAAAATGTACATAATGAATGCAGTGCAAAGATGAATATTTGCAGACTGACCACACCTAAAAACAACAAGCACAGACTTCTTTGAAACTTCAAGAAATGTCGAAAACGTTTGTTTAAGGACAATACATCATTACAATTTATGCTTAAAAATTGTCTAAAAATATTATGGAGGGTTTATATTTTTACTTTCTCGCACTTACTTTGTAAGAGCAGACAACTATGTAGTCGTGCGCCAGAAAACAGCGACTTTTCGGCAGAAAAACTCTTATTGCCGGTCCTCGGTTAACGAAAATACGAATAAATTCTGTGGCTATATCTAGTAAATTACTCCCTCTAACACGTAGTGTAGTCAGAATCCACTCTTTTTTGGTCACTAATACCAAAAAACGATTGACGTCAAAACCTCTGTCAGTCTGTCTGTCCATCCCTGGTTAACGCGAGGACCTAAACCGTCCAGCCGATTTTCACCAAAATTGATATTCTCCAATCGACCTGAATGAACTCGAAGCTTTAGGAGTTTTAAACGGATATTCTGATTTAGCACAGTACTTCTCATGAAGCTTCCAACTTTTTTTAACTTTGTTCTCGGATAACGTCAAGGAAACATAAAAGAATATTGTAAGTCTCACGTTCCTTGAAATTCCTGATATTTAGAAAATTGCAAAATTACAATTTTTGGGGCGTCTTCATACAACTACAATATTGAAGACAGAGAGTTTTCTTAATGAAATGTGTTCCTTAAAGATAGATCTTGATAACGTAATGTTCTTTTTTTTTAAAAAAATAGTAATTTTCTTGTAATTTTATGCGATATATAGGCAATTCTCAATTTTTTTAATAGTTTTTCTCAAAAACTGATCAATTTTTTAAAAATTATCTTCTTTTCTATATCAAGAGACGGCAGAAAATTTGGAGCAATTCCCAATTTCGGCAAACTTCGTATTTCGAAAAAATACAAAAACATTAACATTTCAAAACTACATAACTGAAGAAAGTGATTTTTGCCTTAAACAAAGTATGTTCTAAGAAATAAGCTCTTTAAAAAATCTCCTGCACATTTTTTAATTAGTAGGTTTTTCGTAATTTGTCTGAAATTTATGAAATTTCTGGAAAAAATATTTTCTCAAAAACTGCTCCAATTTTTTCATCATTTTTTTCCTCGTACGTAACAAATGAGAGTAAAAACTATGGTGCTAATCTCATATCCGATGAACTCTCAGTATTTTCGAACATTGAAAAAATTACAAAAAGTCAGATTTCAAAACTAGAAAATTGCAGATAAGAGATTTTTACCTTAAACAACATCTGTTCTCAAAAATCAGGTTTTTAAAAAAGGCATGTATAATTTATTGAAAAAACGAGTAGATTTTGCTTAACTTGTGCCTGAATTTTATGCAGATTCTAAAAGAATTGTTTTCTTAAAACCCGCTATAAAGTTTTTCATTAGATTTTTTCTCGTATGTGACAAAGGGCGGTAAAAATATGGCGCTAGTCACATTTTCGGCAAACTCATCGTACTTTCGAAAATTGCAAAAAATTCAAAAAGTTACATTTCAAAACTACGAGCCCGAGTTCGAAACTCACTGCGTTTCTATTGTGTAAATGTAAGGTTCACGGCAAATGAACTCGGAGGATCTGAGTTCGACTCTTGGGACGGAAAAAATGTTTGCTGGTTGAAAACATTTTTGCAGGTTTATGTAGTCGTATAATATATCAAATCAGTGAAAAATAATGCGAGAAAATATGTGCTGCTATAGCACCACTAGGTTTTTTTAAACTTTTTTTCGTTTTTAGTAATGGTAAGTGTTAGGAGTTTGAAATGTTGCATTCAAAAACAATGTTATATTGAAAAATTATGTGCTTAATTTCAATTTTCTTGCATGAATATTGACAAAACTAAATAACAATGATATTTTGATAGTATTTTGTGTCTATCCATTGTTCTCGTCGCGTAAAGGGCAATTGGCCTCGGCGCCGTTTGATCCCTGGATCGGTCACCAAACCACGAAAACGCAATGTCTCAAATTGGCTTAACCTTCGGACCTTCACATACTTAACGAATTGTGCTAGCGGCGCCGATTTCGCGGTCGCGACCTTCCAGGAAAAAAACCCCATAATTCGCCTGGATGTCCGAGGGAAACCACGAAATCCCCGGCCAGGGTGGCCGGCACGGGAATTGAACCCGGGCCTCCCGAATGAAAAAACAAATAAATTGTCCCATAAATGTTCGACGAGATTCAAGTCGGGTGATATGGGTGGCCAAATCATTCGTTCGAATTGTTCAGAATGTTCTGCATCCAATGGTGAACAATTGTGGCCCGGCGACGTAGCCCAAATCCATCGTTGTTTGGGAACATGAATGGTTGCAAATGGCCTCCAAATAGCTGAACATAATTATGTCTGGATAATGATCAGCTCATTTGGACCAGAGGACCCAATCCATTGCATGTAAAAACAGTTCACACCATTATGGAGCCACCGCCAGTTTGTACAGTGACTTGATAATATTTGGGTCCATGTCTTCGTGGGGCAACAACATCACAAATGTTCCTTTGAGACATGTGAGACTCCGCATACAAACTTTTATCAATGCCTAGATGCTTGTGCTTGCCTCTTCTCCAAAATTAAACTAGGAATGATTCTTACCTTTAATTTTCGTTTTAAATTAATATCAAAAGATATGTTCTGAAACTAGATGTCCAGAAATTATTATCATGATGTGAGAGAAATGTTTACCTCACAAAAGCCTAATTCCAAATTCCTCAAATTTAGCAAATATTTCTTCAAACACTGTGAAAAGAACTCCAGAAACTTCTGAAGAAGATTTCGTAACTTCAAGATTTGGAAAAGTAAATTGTATCTGGAAGACTTTGTGCAGATAGTTGGTAGGCGTACATATACTCACATAAATATAAATTAATATTTACTGAATTGCTAGTAGCTGAATACCAGCCAAAAACGAATGATTTCCGAAGAACGTATGATTATCGGAATTATTTTTCTACAGAGAGACCAAAACAATAAATTAAACAAGTGAAAATCCAGGAAGAAAGAGAAAATTAAACTTCAATTTATTTCTTGTTTGACCCTAAATCTCAATTAATCACACATTTCTGGACAAAGCGCATTTTCCATGCGATAGAGCATGACTGAATCTCTGTCTTCTCGAAATTAATAAATATGCAAATTCACTTATAACAAACGAGTGCGAGCTTTGAAAAATCTTCGCTATTAATTTTCTCTAACTTCGTCTCGCAGACGAGGACGCATTGTAAGCAGCGACGCGCCGCAGCAGCTCGTAATCAATCGCTCCCTTTCTCGCTCTCTCTCTTTCTCTTTCCCTCTGTTTCTCCTTTTCTCAAGCTACCTTGCACCATTCTTCTCTCTTCCTTTCTCCGCACATATTCACCCAAAGTCTTCCCCAATGCAAGACATCAGGAAAGCTGTTATTAATTTCGCATTTCTGGGCACCTGGTATTGAAGTCTTGCGAAGTCGGCTGGAGAATGGTCACATTTGCATTTCGTGACAGAAAGGCATTCACACTTGCCTTTAAATCTCCACTAATCACATCCCGACACGTCGAGAGAACGTGCTCGCCCAAAAAGAATACATTTACCTCCTTGCAAAAGTTGGACCTGGATTTCGACAGGAAAAGTTCTATTAAATTTCACCGCGAAGCAAATGATTACTGAGGAATCCTACGTTTGATATTACAGAGAGTCAGAGTCACGTTGTAATCCCCTAAATTAGAAAGATGTACTTGTGTCTATCAAAACATAAACATCGTGTTCTACACGTTCCTTTTTATTAGAGATTTTATAAGGCCATTAAAACACTTCTTTTGTTTCAGTCTTGCTGTTTCATGCTTCATATTTCTAACTACACATAGAACGTTTACTAAATTCTACCGTTTTTTTTCTATTCTACTGTAGTAAGCGGAATTCGAATTATTGTTACAATTGGTAGTACCATTTACTATACTCAATCGCCAATTACAATGATCCTGAAGGGTACCCCAGGTTAAGATAGTAGAAAGCCCTGAAATCCAATGACATATGATAGTTAAACTACGACTGTAACGTAAACAAGCTATTTTTAAAGGTTTGTTAGCCCTCCTTCCACAACCACTCCAAGGCACAAAGTTGTTTTGTTTTTAATTTCATTTTATTTTATCGACTAACAATTAACTTTTTATTGAAAAAAATATAAAAACTCAGAAAATAACTCATCCTTTCAAAAAATAATTTATTGCATCAAAAAAATATTTTCGCCCGACATGAATCCCGTCGAACATTTATAGAAGATAATCGAAAGGTCGGTTCGTGCACAAAATCTTGCACCAGAAACATTTTCGCAATTACTGACGCCTATAGAGGCAGCATGGCTCAATATTTCTGCAGGGGACATACAACGACTTATTTAGTGCATGCCACACGAGTTGCTGCCCTTTGCCGGGCAGAAGAAGCTCCTACACGAGGTATTCCTACTCTCGTCTCCTCAGTGGAAAGCGTCTAACAAAAGTTAATTTTTTCTCCATCGCCTGCGTACATTCCTGAAAATCAAGTAAAATGTTGACAAAAGATTAGTCTTGTACCAGAGTGTCATTGTTGTTTAGTTTCCTCAATATTCACTTAAGAAAATCGAAATTTCACATAATATTTCAATATAACATTGTTATTGAATGCAAAATTTGTACCTCCCAGTTCCTACTACTATAAGAACGGGAAAAATTAAAGAAAACGAGTAGTTATACAACAGCACTAACTTTCTCGCATTATTTCTAACTGCTCCGCTATATTATACTGCTAGATAATACTGCAAAAGCGTTTTCAACCAGCAAAAATATTTTTCCGAACTGAGACTCGAACTCAGGTTTTCCGAGTTCCTTCGCCGCGAATTTTACATTTACGGTATCAAAACACGTTGTGTTTCCAACTCACGGTTTTGTAGTTTGCAAATGTCACTTTTTGCAATTTTTGCAACTTTCTAAAATACAGAGAGTTCTCCGAAAATGGGACAAGCATCATAAGTTTTACCGCCACATACAAAGAAAAAATTAAATGAAAAAATTTTAAATGTTTTTAAGAAAATGATTGTTAAAAATTTGCTGACTCGTGATTGATTGAATATTTTGTGTTTCTGGACGCGAATACTAGAATGGTCATTTGCACCGTAGCTGTAGAGCACGCCGAGAGGGGCATTTCTCTCTCCAATTGAACGTGAGCCCCGTCGCCGACTCACACATGGGATTCTTCCTCCAGGTATCTCCGCCACCGAGGCATCGGCTCACTGAAGCTTTAGGCTCCCGACTGGCCTTCCTACATGTCGGTTTATAGTGCAAACAAGTGTAAGTGCATGTTAGTGGGAGAGGAAGGGGCAAGTTTATGAAAAAAGTTCTTATCCGGTCCGTATTCCATTTGTTAAACTACTGCTTCGGCATGCGTGTGGTATTAATCAAAAAAACCACAAAAAACTACCTATAGAGCAAACGGACGCCAGAATTATTTAGTCAGAGGCTGAATTCGACCTACGTAGTACCTAGCGACGAAAATCCACCATTGTCGGCCCTCCAACCTTAGGACCTGCAGGTCAGAGACACTGGAGTGGCTCAGCTACCCCAGCCGGACTCTGGCTCCCCTCGGCGCGTCCTTGTGCAGAGCCATCAATAAAGACTCGGCGGGGGTCCTTCATTTCCCTTCGCAGAGACAGCAGCAAACAAGAATGCAGGGGTGGGGGCAGCACAAGCAGGATCAGAGGGCAGCAGAGAGGGCGGGGCGGCGAGAGGGCCGTGTTCCCCGTAATACGGTGCGACCGCCGTGGCGCTGCGCACTACTTCCCGCCGCCGGCGCCCGCTTTAATCGCGTCCGCGCTGAGTGGGGCAATTAAACGACCGGCGTGACCCAAAGGTTTCAAACCCCGTTTATTTGCTACTTCCTAGCAATCTGTTTTAATCTCTCCGCTTTTAACCCACTAAAATCCGCGAAAAGAAAGAGATTTGTCAATCTCTGCGGAAATTTTCTGTCTTTTTACTTTCTCGCCTACTGCGTATTCAGAAATATAAAGAAGTATTCTAAGGCTGCAGAGGAAAAGTGAAATTTCTTGACAAAAATAAGTATCTTCGGCCCCTGTTATTGTGAAAGTGTATAAATGTTGCTCATTTAAGAAATGAAATACTTCTCCTAATAGGTTGTGTAGTCAAAGCGATACCGAAAAGCCGGTTTACGGCAAAACGTCTGTCTGTCCGTCTGTAGTCAATGTTAACATCTAAACGTTCAGATGAGGTTCTCCAAATTGATATTCCCTGAACGATCAGATCGAACCGAGGCCCTGCGAATTTGAAATATATATTTTGATTTTTCTTGGTCCTCTACTACACGACAACGTTTTCTCAACCTTTCCTCAAAACACCTCCGATCTTTTTTACGAAATTTTGTCCTCAGATAGCGTAGAGAACTTTTAAAAATTACCATTTCCGTTGATAACTCTTAAGTTTAGAAAACTGCAAAAATTTAAAAACTTTCGGCGTCTTCTTTCAACTACAATTCTTTGTGGGTCTCATAAAGCAAATCTGACTTTGCTGGTAGACTAATGCGTTTCATAGAACGAAGAAAAATGACACCGAGGAAAAGGTGAAGTATGTAAGAACGAAGAATGGCGGACAATTCATTAATTCTACATTATTGAATTTCTATAACAATTATTAAATTGGTAAAGGAATTAAATTAAGATTAAATAAAGAATCAGGTCATCTAAACATTGGTTCAGATGCCAGTTGGTGCTTAACCACGGACAGCAAATCAATCGGAGGGTACACAATGAAGATAATAAAGTCATTAGAGGTTGAAAAATCGAAAAGAAACAATAATCGCGTTGTCAACTACGGAAGCTGATCTCATTGCAATGTTGGGCGTTCTGTGTGAATCCAAATGTGTTAGAGAGAGAAGACATTGGTTTTGAGAGATTAATCGAAAGTCCTGTGATAATATGCACAGATAGTAAAACGGTGATATATTGGGTTAAAAATTTTAAGACCACTGCAAGAAATAAATGAATTTTAAGAAACTACGTTAGGGAGAACGAGAAAAACAGGAATGCCATTCTGCAACATCGTAAAAGCTCTGAACTATACATTGAGAGCTTTACGAAAAATGTAAATAGAAATACCTTACGAAAACATATGGCATCTTTAGAAACGGTGATATGAACCTAGTTCGTGTTTGCCCGAAAGGAAGGAACTCCTAGAAGAATAGTTGTTGGTAAATTACACCGCACCGAAGAACACGACACATGTGATTAAAATTATAATTGATGACTTAACTACGTACTGTGTATGGAATGTTTTTTGTTTTAGAATATACGTGAATACGTTCCATGCATGTAGTTTTTATTAACCCTAATACAGGTTTGACAGCCTTTTAATAAAAAGACAATCTGCTGAACAGTTCTAAACAAAGTACATTATCTATTAGGTATTTTAATTACGAGTTAATAAAATAGAATTACTCAATTTCTCTATTAAAATTCTCTAATAAAAATTAAAAAATTATTAATTTATTTTTCAGAGAAAATTAATAAATTCACAATACCCAACAAATTTCCTCAATTTTTCATAATATACTAAGAAATACATACAAGCTGAAATTCCGCTTTTCAGGATACTGTCCAACTCTGTTGACATATTCCAAGCAAGTATTCATGAAATTCGTTAAAAGCATCAAACATATTCAATGATACGGTCCCTCTAAATATACCATGATATCTGGACTTTTATTTCCCCTAAGAGCATGTCAATTATTTCCTCTTTTCAAGGACCCTGCACTCACTCTTCATCAGAATCCCATATCAGCAACAGCCGCTCGCCGGTGCCCGGAGATGGAGAGTTCACGCACGTGAGATCGCCATCGCTGATAAATATGGATGCACCTAATCAATTGGTAATTAAATGTTAATAAAAATTCATATTACTGAGGGCGTGTTTCAATCTCCCTGCAGCGGCGTGTCACTGGATAAGCCTCGGGCAAGGTGTGCGAGTGGCGCGAGGGGGCGGGCGGGCCAGCGCCGATCGCAGTGGGAGCGGGCAGCTGCTCGTGAGCGAGACAGGGCGACGCGCCGCAGCGCCTGTCACTAACACAGTCGCTCGCCCCCGCGCCCGCGACCGCGCCAGCGCCCGCGCCCGCTGCCGAGTGCTGCTCCCGGGCCCTGCGACGGCGGGAGGCCGCCTGGCGGAGCCTGCAGGCCCCGTGACTGATAACGTCTGCGGCAGGGCGGGCCGGCGCTCGCTACCAACTGCCACCCGCCGCCGGCCCTCACCAACACCCACAACTCCCACTCACCCGGCGAGTCTCCCTCGCATACAGTTCACCCACCCCTCACAGTCTTCCCACAAAACCTCCGCACCTCGCCCGCCCTCGCCCACGCACCTCGCGCGCACCTCGAAGACGGAAATAAATGTAATACTCTGCGATCTTGGAAACAAAACATGTTTCTGGAAGGACAATTACATTAATGAACAAGAAGAAGACTGAAATAAGATTCAAAATAATTACGTTAAGTCAGAGGCGAGGCGTGGTATTTTTCTGTAGTTATCGCAATTTGGTCATATGGCCGGGCTTTAATTTATGTACCGACTAGAAGAGATGGATTCCGAACACTTTTCATAATGTTCTATCTTTTACACTGTTAAAACGAAAACGGCAAATTTTCGACAGAAAAACTCTTATTGTATGCCCCTAGTCATGAAACGTGGATAAACCATATATCTTGTAAATTAATTCCTCTAACATGCGGTGTAGACATAATCCATGGTTAGTTGATCCTCGATACAGAAAAATCGCCTGTTTTTTTCTAATGTTAACATAATTGAAACAAAATCTGAGTTTTCTATTTCTTTTAAAATTGTTACTAATAATCTGAATTAGACTCACTCACGGCATCACTAATAATTATTACATCATTTGGAATTTCACTGGATGTGCCTTTAAATACTGTTGTCGTTTCAAAATTTTTTTTCCAGAAAAGGATTCCCATTTTTTTAAAACATTCAGTTTCTATATAATTTCCCTTTTTAAAAGATAGATCCATCTCATTGTGACCGCGAAATAAAGTTCTTTGTTTGCTAGAAAGCAATTAAACATTTCAATACTTCTCGATTCTTTTTCACTTTCTAGTTATTAAAGGTATAGTTAACTGATAATGTCTCATCTATCCTGTCTTTTCCAAAAGTGTGTAAGTCCAACACACATTGAAAGTGGCTTTCTGATTTTTCATATGCTTTGGCCGATTTCGTAAGGCTTCTTAAAATACAAAATTCAGTGGACACCCAAATATTTTATTGGTTTCTTTTGAAAATAAAAAGTCTAGCCAACAAAAGCGCTTTGACAAACATTCACTTCCACTTAGCTACTTGTAGAGCTGATATTTGGAGACCGTATAGTGTCTGGTCTAAAATTTTGTGTTTTTCGTTCACTTTACCATAAATTTGTTAATGAAGGGCAGTGTCGGCCTTTCTGAGCGGTCAAACGTTTCTCTTGGAATTTCAGGGACCCAATGTGTTTCTGGGATGAAGCACGATATCTTCAATTTCGCCCGTAACGTATGGTAACTAATGTACAATAATTTCACACACAAAAACTCAGTAAAACCGTTCA
Organism: Gryllus longicercus; assembly: GCA_038098605.1. Taxonomy (NCBI): domain Eukaryota; kingdom Metazoa; phylum Arthropoda; class Insecta; order Orthoptera; family Gryllidae; genus Gryllus; species Gryllus longicercus. The sequence goes on along the minus strand of JAZDUA010000109.1, from coordinate 3,310,704 downwards.
ATAATCAGAACACAAAATACTTAAAAACACTGCCCCGCTTCCACTCACGATAAAACGAAACATACTATTCGTAGTTCATTCTGTAGTAGTCCTGTGGTAGTTCTGTAGAGGTCTAAAGGTAATTTTCGCCGGACATGGCCAGACACCGCCGAACTGACAAGATGCTTGGACTTTGGCTATGAGTTCTAGCGTTTATCGCCGAGCATTAAAATACGAACCTCGCGGCCGGCTGAGTCATCAAGAGCGGGTGGCGAGTTCTCAATTCGATGCGCTCATAGCAGCGATACCATTGCGATTTTCTCGTTGTTTCTTGGCTATTCTCGTCTGTTTCTTACTTAAACCATTTAAGTACGTGGATTTTTAATCATATATGTATGTTTTAGTCAGTGCATCTCTAATATATTTAACATTAATAAATGCAAATATTTAAAATTTATTTTTATTATTTTGCTTGGTCTTCGGCGAATCTACCAACGACCATTGCGTTAAGTCACAATCACAAGAAGGAAATAAAAACTGAAAAGTCATGATGACCACAAACACCACCATTCGTAATGAATCAATAAATTGGTCACTGGAGTCGGCAGGTACTTCCTACACGACGTCCGAAATAATATTGTATACGGTAAGAGACCACAAATTACCAACGTATTTACAAGACAATTAGGAAGAAAAATACATTTATAATATCAAATACCGCATTAAAGACCAGCACATAGATCAATGACTACATAAAGTTAAAATAAAAGACATTTCATAGGTTCTAAATTTACGTTCGAATTTATTATCCGTGGGTAGTCTATGAATTAAAATGAAAAATAATATTAACAAAGGCGCTATAGTACACGATACAATCACAATACTCAATACTACAGAATTTTCAATATTATTTTATTGAGTTCAGACAACTTCATATCTGAAGTGGTCTGGTCATCTTCTGGTCGCCTCCCAAATACATCATAACCTGTACGCAGGAGACATCATTTTTTTAATGTTTCCGGATATTATAAAACACTAGTGAGGGCTCTATCAACAACCTTCTTTGTCGTTTGAACTCATAATGAGAACTCATAATGCCCTTGAGGTCCCGGTATTTGGAGTTTTTATTACGCTTCAATGTAATAAACAATTGTCCAGATACTTTGAACAATCATTGGATCTGTATTTACCCCATACTTTTTACTGATACCATTTCACTGCTTGAAAAACATAGCTACTGTGCTTCTATCTTGTATAAATTTTCTGATTTTTTATTTAGTGTTTGTTATAACAAAGGTACTTGATCTCTAAATTATGTATTTAAATTTAATGATATATTTAAATAATATTCAATAGATCAATGACAATTACGAATAAGATAATAATGAAATGACATTGACATGGAAGAGAAAAGGAACTGTAACGAAAAGATATAACCGAACAAAAAGATACTAAATCAGAAATTTCTGTAACTTATTAACGGGTATCAATACGAAGTCATTTTCCCCTTAACCTGTTTATCTTTCCAAGCAAACTTAGAGAGAGAATTTTATACAAATTTCTCACAGAATTCATGTTCGATACAAGAAACCTTTGTGAATGACAGGCGACTGCCGTTAATATCGGTTTCCAATACTCCACTGTAAGAAACTTTTCAGAAAATTAATTCAAAGACAGACGCAGAGTAGCCACGTATTTTCAAGCAGAGAAATTGTATCAGAAAAATGTCGGGTAAATACAGATCCAGTACCATTCAAAATATCTGGCCACTTACTGTATATTTCATTGAAGCATACTAGAGACCTCAAATACCGAGACGTCAAAGTCACTGCGATTTGGCAATACTTAGGCCCAAATGAATATATAATTTTTGTTCAATTTTATTTATTAAGTTTTTCGAAATTTCCGTTCAAATTTTCCTTGTTCTCTCTTTATTATTTCTGCTAAATATGCAACTTTTAGTGCAAATTATTGTCGACCATTTAAATCTTTATTTGTCCATTTGAACCTTCAGTTTTAACCTACGTAACTTTGGTTGCTCATATCAGAATGATATGTACAACTCTGTATCAAATTCAAACTAATTCACCATACGAATTGAAGTTAAAAAGCATTGTCACAATTTGGAACTCTATAAACATATTTTAACTTTGAAGCATTAGGTTAAGGCAGCTTTATGATAACTGTGTAACTCAAAATTTCGCCCGTATCTCAAAATCCTCATGTATTAAATACGAAACCAAAACCAAGTTTTCAAAATGATTGTCGGCAAATGAATAATGATTAAACATTGTTTCAAATTGTGTTATACTATGTTAAAAACCACGACATAAACGTTTATTTAAATGTTTCGTCAATCATCAGCAAGAAATTACTGATATTTTTGTAAAAATATTCAAGAACGTCACCTATTTTTTACACTCCCTTATGGAGTTCCATTCACGCAAACGCAGCTGATTTTAATAGCTGTACATATCTTGGAAAGAAATGTCATTTCAAGGACATTTCCTAGATACCAAATAAATATTTCCTTAAAACAAAATTCTGAATACTTCGTATCCTGACTAAAATTAAGATCTGCAATTAATTTCAGCGTTTAAACCCTGCAGGTTCTCAGAAACGAAATCAGTTAAATATCAATACGACAGAATAATAGGTCATTACTGTTTAATTGCTGACAGCAATAATATTTTCTGTTGTGAATGTTCAACGCGAAACTAAAAGCATTAAGATCGTTATAAAATGAACGTTAAATTCTAAATTGTAGCCAACGTTCAATTCAAAAATATCTCATCCCATAACAAGACATTCCCTGTGACCTAAATGAACTGGCGATAGCAATGATCTACTTTCACGATGCATTGTTATCTTATGGAGGTATTATGAAGAATAGTTACGAGCCATTGTGTGCCGTTCGGTCGCCAATGAACGCCAAGCCAGTAAGACCATGGGTCATTTTTACTTCTTCCAGGTCTACTGTCACCGTGATAGGAACACAAGATTATTGTTCTATGCAACTCTTCTTTTATTGGCACAGTTCACCTTGTTCGAATGATTAACATGTTGCTTTTAAAAGTAGTCAATTCGGCAGTTTTCAAGCACAAATTTTCATCATATCAATTTGTATATTATATTTCTGAAAGGAGAAAACGTTTAAAAAGTTTCCAAAATGCAATTCTTGCAACGCAAAAAATTAAGAATATTGTATTCTGGTAAAACTAAAAGAAGACAGACGGACGGACCGACAGGCAGACAGACGGACGGACGGACCGACGGACAGGCAGACGGACGGACGGACAGGCAGACGGACGGACACAGGCAGACGGACGGACGGACAGGCAGACGGACGGACGGACGGACAGGCAGACGGACGGACGGACGGACGGACGGACGGACAGGCAGACGGACGGACGGACGGACGGACAGGCAGACGGACGGACGGACGGACAGGCAGACGGACGGACGGACAGGCAGATGGACGGACGGACAGGCAGACGGACGGACGGACAGGCAGACGGACGGACAGGCAGACGGACGGACGGACAGGCAGACGGACGGACGATCAGGCAGACGGACGGACGGACGGGCAGACGGACGGACGGGCAGACGGACGGACGGTCAGGCAGACGGACGGACAGGCAGACGGACGGACGGACAGGGAGACGGACGAACAGGCAGACGGACGCTTTGCCGTCATTCAATTGTTCGGTATCAAGAACCCACAAAACATGGATTCTGGCTACATCACGTGTTAGAGTATTTATTTTCTAAATTTAACAACAGAATTCATCTCCTTTTTCGTTACCACGGCCCTGTAATATGAGTTTTCTGCCGAAAATGCGCAGTTTACATAACTTTCTCTCTACTCCGTAGGGGGAAATTAAAATTGCTATTAGCCATATTGTTCTTTTACAAAGTTATTTTTTTGTATGCAATTATAAAAAATACCCACCTTAAGCGGACATTAAGGGCCCTATGCACTGCTGGCGAACGCCGCCTACCCAACGCCGCCCACGCGTCACCCCATAGATACGAAATGTCCGAAAAAACTGATTTACACCCTTTCACGCCGTATCGCTTTCATCTGCCGCCTCGCTTAGCGATTCCGTCCAACCAACCACCATAGAGATGCTCGCGGAAGACGCATGCCTGTGACGGCCATTACGCACACCCAGGAGCCGTAGAAATTCCCCCTGCACGTTCGGAAATGACCTTCTTCGACGACAACGAATTTTTCAAAACACCCGGATAAAGGAACCCTTTCCACCCCATCAGGATTAAAAGTTTGTAGAAAATGTCTCGAAGCAAACCGAAGCGCGGGAACCTCGGCGAATTAGTCCCCGATGTGTATCTACGAGCCCCGCGCTCTAATTCTTTTCTAAAACGCAATTGCTCGAAAAAGCGCGCGGATGATCTGGGTGCGAGATTTTGGGCGGGAGACGAGGTCGATGCACAAGTGTCGTACGAGAAACACGAGACAATGTTCGACCACGGATAGGGACAGACGTGAGACTCTCATAGACTGCGGAGAGGAGCGAGACAATGTTCGACCTGGGAGTGAGGCAGACGAGAAATAATCGCGAGTGACTTCGGATCGTTACGACAACGGTTGAGACACCGACAAACGGCCAAAGTTTATTTGGCTGTCATCAGTGCGAACTCATAACATACGCGCGGTGAAATGATCATTATTTTTGTCGTGATTCATTTACTTTAAGTGATATTAATTTTTTTCGACGCGAGTTCGCTGAAATCGAACCTTGCGGAAAAAAGCCTAATGGCATCCAAATTCGAGGAAAAACTTGAAAGAAAATTTCTTAGCCTTTTTTAGTTGTTTAAACATTGCCCATATTTCACGGAAAATTTCGCGAAAACTAAAACAAAATTGTGCCTGACCATAATTGAAGATCTATCTTTGAATAGCAGATTTTATTGAGGATAAAATCTCTTCTCTTTAATGTTGCAGTTGTTTGAAGAACCCAAAATATTTTTCAACTTTACAATTTTTCAAAAATTCTGATTATTCAATGAAAATGAAACCTGCGGAGTTTTTAAGCGTCGTTTACGCTATCCGAGGTTGATATTCAATAAAAACGTGGAGCAATTTTTGAGAAAATTTTGAAAATATTTGTTGAGAATTCTTCAAAATTACCCTCATTAAAATTACCCTCAAAAATCAAAATATTCCTTTCAAACTCGCAAAGTCTTTAGTTCGTTTAGACTCGCCTGGGAATTTTATAGAAAAATCTTTTCGGTTCAGGCGCTGAGAAAATCTTTACGGTGTTGACCACAAAGCGACGAACATCGTCCGGATGGCCGAGATCGTTAAGGCAGCAGTGTCGTAGCGATCTCGAAGTGTAGGATCGCGGCTTCGAGTCCCGCCTCGGGCGTGGTTGTATCTGTATTCGTCCTTTCATCACCATATCATGTCATCTTCATAGTTACCATTACGTTAAATCCAATAGACGTGGCTAATGACCTTCATGTTGATGCGACCTTAAATAACAAAAAGAGGACGAACGTTTCGGACGGTCGTTTTGCCGTCATTCGATTTTCGTTATCAAGGACTCGCAAAACGTGGACTCGTACTACACGTGTTAGAGAAAGTAATTTACTACATATTTTTCTTAAATTTCAGTCAGTCGCCAGATCCCCAAAGTGGCAGAACGCACGTACGAGCGCTCCGCGAACCCCTCCATCGTAACTCGCATTTGCTGTGGAGGGGTTATTTAGAAAGTTACTTACTTATTTCAATCATTAAAGATGGGTAGGAAAGTCAAAAGGGCATCGAACATTCATGGTGAAGTAAGCAGTGACGTGGAAGAATCACAAAACCAAGTTGTTAGTGTTAGTACATTTGAAGATATGTTTAGCAGCTTTTGAAATGCAATACAATCCGAAGTTGAGAGTTTGAAAAGGGCGGTTGATTTCATGCCGTCTACATTTGTCTCTCTCTGTGAACGTATGAGCTTAATTAAGGAGGCAATTAAGGTTGTGAAAAACGAAACATAATGCTGCAAGAGCGGTGTGATATCTCGACGTGACGGCCTCCCAAAAACGAACTCTGAATGTGTCTACACATTAATGAAGAAAGTTTCCAAAACTATTGGCGCAGAAGCCCTTAGCCACGATGTCAGCGTGATGAATAGCCTTCCATCAAACTCTAAGAAGACCCCTCCCCTAATCATCCAATTCTTCAAAAGATCCGGTCGCGACGAATTATTGAAGCGTTTCCCTAACGATTCCAAGAAGAACAACAATGGCCCGGGACCCCCTCTGCAGATACTCTCTCAACATTTCCCACCTGGTCGTTCCACTGCCGGAGATTATCTGGCTGCAGCCACTAGAGACCTCCAGAACGCGATAAGAGATGTGACCAAATCAAAAGGTAACAAATTAATCTGGTTCAAAGACTCTAAACTATTTACACAGAAGAATGAGAATTGTGAAGTAATAAAATCTATGACCTTTCACATATTGATAAACTGTAAAATGCATTTATTTTCTGCTATTTGATAAATCAGTTCTACAGGATATTACTTTCATATACTGCCAAAATGACTATTAACATTATAAATGCACTTGATTTACAATATAAAAATAATCGCTCTAAAATATCACTTAATGACCTAAATTACTGCAATAATTACTTAAGTAACTTTTCTTCCACTCTGAATTTTAAATTGTATCACTTGAATATCCGTGGCATAATTAGAAACTGTTCAGAACTCTGTGCGTCACTACAAGACTTCTCAACGATTTGGACGTTATCGTTTTAACCGAAATGTCGCTCACGATAACTCGGGGTTTGGTACAATGTGGCTCCGTCTCTCTCTCTCCCTCTCCCTCTCCGTCTCTCTCTCCCTCTCCGTCTCCCTCTCCGTCTCCCTCTCCCTCTCCGTCTCCCTCTCCCTCTCTCCGCCTCTCTCTCCCTCTCCCTCTCTCCCTCTCTCTCCCTCTCCCTCTCTCTCCGCCTCTCTCTCCCTCTCCCTCTCTCTCCCTCTCCCTCTCTCTCCGCCTCTCTCTCCCTCTCCCTCTCTCTCCCTCTCTCTCCGCCTCTCTCTCCCTCTCCCACTCTCACCGTCTCTCCCTCTCTCTCCGTCTCTCCCTCTCTCCCCGTCGCTCCCTCTCCCCCCGTCGCTCCCTCTCCCCCCATCGCTCCTTCTCCCCGTCTCTCTCTCCGCATCTCTCACTCCCCGTCTGTGTCTCTCTTTTTCTCTAACACTCTGTTTCTGTTTGTTGCTCTCTATGCGTCTCAGTCTTTCTCTGTCTCTCTCTGTATCTCTCTCTCTGTATCTCTCTCTGTCTCTCTCTCTGTATCTCTCTCTGTCTCTCTCTCTGTCTCTCTCTGTATCTCTCTCTGTATCTCTCTCTGTATCTCTCTCTGTATCTCTCTCTGTATCTCTCTCTGTATCTCTCTCTGTCTCTCTCTCTGTCTCTCTCTCTGTCTCTCTCTCTGTCTCTCTCTCTGTCTCTCTCTGTCTCTCTCTCTGTCTCTCTCTCTGTCTCTCTCTCTGTCTCTCTCTCTGTCTCTCTCTCTGTCTCTCTCTCTGTCTCTCTCTCTGTCTCTCTCTCTCTGTCTCTCTCTCTCTGTCTCTCTCTCTGTCTCTCTCTCTGTCTCTCTCTCTGTCTCTCTCTGTCTCTCTCTGTCTCTCTCTCTGTGTCTCTCTCTGTCTCTGTCTCTCTCTGTCTCTCTCTCTGTCTCTCTCTGTCTCTCTCTGTCTCTCTCTGACTCTCTCTCTGTCTCTCTCTCTCTGTCTCTCTCTCTGTCTCTCTCTGTCTCTCTCTCTGTCTCTCTCTGTATCTATCTATCTCTATCTCTATCAGTCTCTCCCGGGAGAAAATTTACAAGGAGCAGAATACACAATGAATACTGTCTTAATAACCGTACTTCTGTGTGCGACGGGCTACGTAGAGAGTGCCCTGGGGTAAAGCACCCTGATCAGGGCCCTTGAGTCTACATAAAATCATCGTCAACGCACGTCTATGTGCCCAGGAATATGTACATTCCCATCGTACTATGCCTATATTCTTCCCGAAAGTGCAAGCAATGAGTTGACAAAGTGTAATCGCAATCGGTTGAACGGTACGGCAGCGCATTATGCATGAATCAAAAACAAACATACTATTGTCTTTATATATATATATATATATATATATATATATATATATATTAGATCTTCATTATACATTAATTAATTTTAGTTTACTTTGTTAAAAGTTGAATGGAAATGCACATCAGGCTTATTCGTGCTACCTTCAATATCGGAATTCCCCCTCTCATAATCCACCGTTGCGTTTGCGGAAGGAAGTGGAGCCGGCCGGCGCTCGCGAGCGCAGCCACCACGTGCTTCGTCCTCGCGAGGTGAGAGCCGACTCGGCGACCACGAACCATGAAGAGTCATGCCACAAAAGCTCTTGGAGATAGACGGAAAAGAAAGAGATACTAACACAAAAGTTCGAAAGGAGCTGAAATCTTAGGGATGCGTCATAACACATCTACTGAGCCTTCGCTGCAGAAAAGTACCCTCTTTCGTCACAGCCGCCGGTAAAGATGGCTGAGAGCATCACCTAAAGTCACTGCAATGCATCTGACCGGGAAGTCCTAGGGTTCGAATCCAGACGTCGCCAGGATTTTAGACGCCAGACACAAGCTATACAATCGGGTCGAGTTCATCCGGGTGGAGAATTCTAGCGGCCGGCTACTCTGATCCGTAGTTTCGCTCAACATCATGTGAATGACCGAGCAGTATCCAAACAAACGGTCTATGGACCGCGTGTGATCGTTCCTTCTTTTGTCCTATCCTCACCCCTTACTTATACTCACGTACACTTACATTCATCACAGTACCACACCTGTCGGGAGACCAGTTGGGAGCTTCGAGCTTGTCCCGACACGGACGGTGCCACGCTGTGGGGTATACCAGGTTGGGGAAAACTCCCACAAGCCGACGTAGGTCGGTGCCGGATCTCGCCATCCAGTGGAGAAAGACCACTTCCCTCGCAAAAATATGCACTACGCGTACGGGAATAATGGCATTCTTCGTTGATGCCAGCAATCACTAATCACTCAATCAATCAAACGTCACAGCAATTCGTCTCTGGATAGCTGTAAAGATGTATGCAAGGAGGACCACTTCTCCCTTAAACCTGCGAACTCGTAATTTGTAGCTCGGAAAGATTTTGAATCGCGACACGTCATACGCGTCTCTTCTCTCTTTCGGTACTTAAGACTATAGCAGTTGACGTGACCGGAAACATCAATTAGGCAATCAAACAATCTTAACTTATGGCACGTCCGAAACGTTATACAGAGTCAATGTCACTTCAATCATTTGCTCACACGGAAACAAATCTTTAAGCCATTCAATTGATAATGTAGTATGCTAAGCTTCACTGAGTTGTTGTTGTTGTTGTTTAAGAACAAAATACTTTGTCACGTTTAGGAAACGACTTTAGTTAAATATAGGCTCCTAGCACACATATAGCCATATTTGCTGAACAGGTCGTAACCCGTGAACTGCATTTAGTGGTGATTACTAAACGAATCGTTGCGTTGACTAAAGCATCTAGTAATATTTACGAAACACGTTGCAATGGAAATTATTAACCAAATCGTTGCGACTCATAACTGGATTTACGAAATGCTGAGTAGTAAAATGTTCGTGCAGAAACATGAAAGAGAATTTTTTTCTTTCTACCTTTCGGCCAGGTAATTCTCCCTTCAATCTGAAGTTCGCGTATGGTGTCCCGTTCAATAGCCCCAATAGATTTACTTGCTCAATCTGTCATCTGACAGACCCCAGTTATGCATAACGGATACTGACGCTAGCTACAGACGTTTCCTTAGCGATACAATATGTATAACATTAGTTAAGAATGCAAATTATTATTTAAAATGAATAAAGTACTACACTCTGCGTTTCTGTAGTGTAAAATACTACAAAGTGTGTCACATACCTTTACAGACACCTTCAATTTTTGAATGGTTGAAGTTACGCAGTTTTCACGGAAGTGGATGAGGGAATGGGGCCAATTGATACATGTATTCCCTTTTATTTTATTAGTTGTATTTTACGAGATACTGAGGTAACTTTGTTGTTTTTTAAATAGAATTATACATATTTTTTCGTCTATCATGACGAGAATAGAAAGATGAATTCAATATATATATATATATATATATATATATATATATATATATATATATATATATATATATATATATATATTGTGACGTACCTGATTGCCGGTACTTTCCACTGCAAATAAAAGTTGTAACGGACGGGTGTCTTACTCGTGAATGGGTCCCTTAAAGGAATCGACATTACATTGGAAAAAGTTCACCAAGTAAAAAGTTCACCAAGACACAAATACAATTTATTCTTGAAATAACATGTTATATACATGATCAAACACATGATTATTCTCCGTCTTGGTACCAAGATTCGGTATACAATTTGATTTCATTATACCTTGGGCCCCATGAATACCTTGTTTGTCACGGATTGTCGCCACGGCGGCGGCGGCCGATGACCTTCACCGCTGTCCGGCGCCCCCGGGCGGTTGATGATGCGGACTCGCGCCTGGTCGGCTCGCGGCGGCGGCAGCGCGAATTCCTCGGCTTCGACGCTGGTCGTTTTGACGTGCAGTTCCGCTTACGCACTCACGGCCTCTCGATTATGTCTACTTCGCCCTAGCGATATACTTCTAGTTATGTCGCCACACCTTTCATCAGTTCTTTTCCACTTCCCTATTGCCACTACGGAGCACGTGGCCACTACTCGTGCCGGCGTCAGTTCCACGATGCACAGTTTTATTACTAGTTTCACTACGTTTTATATCACGGATATAATCTATAGTTTCTGCATACCGACCTCTACCAACATTCCATTTACCGGCTTCTAATCCGCAGTTCTACGAACATTACACTGAATGTAATCTCCTTCGTCGCTAACACCGTCTTACACCTTCCTCCGCCAACGGTCAACTACTAACTGCCGCTCTCAACTGGTAACGGCCGATTTCTCGCCCCTTCTCGCTGCCCATGGCGGCGGACTCGTTCACTAGTCCCCCCACCGCCGGTTGCCGCACCTGCCGCTTATGCCGCGCCGTTCAAAATTAGTTGTAATTGTGTTATTGTACTCTGTGTCTCTAATTACGTATAGAAACGCTCCGCGTTTCAATATATATATATATATATATATATATATATATATATATATATATATATATATCATATGCTTTAAAGATACGAAACTTATTCCAAATCTTCACAAAACTGTTACAATTTTTACCTGAACTCTGGTTTCCATCCACCCGCATTTTCATATTTTTTGTCTTACTTAAAGATTGTAGGAACTGAAAGATTGAAAATAAGGATTTGTCATAAGTACGTACTGAAATACAATTGCCAGCCTCCACAGGGTTACTGTGCAGGGCAAATAGAAAAAAGGTTTACCGTGTTTTCATTAGGTGGCCTATTGTTGTAACAGCTAGAAGAACTCAAGATTCCAAGAGTCTGATTCGATAACAAGCGACCTTGCGAACTTTCCCGTATGCGACCGTACGTGCCACAGTTTCGAAGATTGAATTTTGCAAGTTCATTTGTTTATAACCAATATCCTAGGTAACTGATAACGATATAGTGATGCAGTTTGCACGAGTGAATAGAAAATATAAAATTACATGATACATATTAGGTTCATATTCGCAGTGCAACAACTGGTTTCGGCTGTAATATATTTGCAAGATAATTTGTTTATATTTCAATACCACTGAAACGAATTCAAATATGAAAGTGCAAGTTCTACTGGCTCTATTTAAAATAAAAATGAAAGTTTCGAAGTTAAAAAATTGTGTAATAGCTAATCAGCAACAATGTCCATTCCACCACATAACACAGCGTCTTTGTTCCTCAAAAAAGGGAATGAAAAATGTTTTTTTTCGAGGCACTCTTAAATATTGGTCGTAATAAGTGAATATTGGAGGTGCGTGTATCTCCGCCCTGACTTCCAAATTTAAGCGAATTTAGCAGGCAAAATATACTCCAAATAAACAAGTGTGTCCATTCAAGGTCACGAGCTCACAGGAGAGGGGGAAACACATTCATCCAATTGCAAGCTTCGTTACGACATAAATTTTTGGTATTAATGCTCCTGATTGGATGACAGTGCCCCTCTCTTTTCAGCTCGTGACCTTGAAGGGACACATAGCTTTAATCTATGTTTAATAGAAACTCTGAAAAACTGTCTGAACTGTGTGCAAAGAGAGAAAGGATTGGCTGCAAAAATGGGGGTGGTAATGAGTTGATAATTTCTTATAAACAATTTCATATCTCGAGAACTAGAGGCGATAGCACCAATCGGATTGCCGGATTTTCATCTCGTTTAAAAGCCGTTTAGTTTGGGCAATTTTTACACAATTTTCAAATGTTTAAACAATTTCCAATAATCTTAAATGTAAAGTAGAGAGCATATCGTATGTCAGTGTCGAAAACCGCAAAATTAACTATTTTAACAAACAACAAGTTTATAAACAATATCGAAAAGTGCGCTAATATAGCCTCGGAGGGTCCCGAAATTGTCCCTGAGTTGAACATTGCAAAACAACAGTTTTGATAAAAGTGGAAAATTAAGTGTTAATACTTAGTTTAACACTCACACGCTTAATTATTGCCAGAATTTTAAATGTTCACTGGACCTTCGCCGCATCCCTGAACAAAAACATGGGTAATACAAAGCTTTTCGTAATGGAGTACACGCGGGTAAAATTAGTCCGTCAACAGCGAGAGATTGCATTTGCGTCCCAAACGTTGACAATCAAACCCGCAGGAGGGAGACCTTCTTAACCGCCCCTTGGGATTTGCGCCAAACAAAACATACGAAGTACTAGCCATTGGCCCAGCTCCCCCGGCCGAGGGGTGTCCAGCATTGCATCCAAGAGGGGGAAGATAAAATATTATAGCACATTTCTTCAATGGGAATGTGTTGGATACAAAACTTAACATCAGTGACTTCTAAACTGTATTATTCCAATTAATTTTAATCGAGTGGTTTTTGTGTCTTTTTGTTTTCATACTGCTTCGTACACAAATTCTAGTTACAAAAGCGCTGTAAAACAGCCGTGGTCACTGTGACGCTATAATATAAAGGTTTGAAAAGTCACGTGCGCTGAATGTTTAGAAAATGAAGGATATGGTTGGAGGAGCATTTAGGATTCGTGTCCCATCTAGTTGTTTCGTGAGGCCGAACACATAGGGGGCGCCACCGCACGCGGCCCCGCACTGCCACGCACCTTCCTCGCGCCGGCCGTTGCCCGGCACGCGCAGATACGAGGCTCCGTCAGCACAAAAGCGCCTGCGTGTGGGTCGTGGAGTAGGGCGTGTAATTTTCACAACAGCGGGTGGATTGGAAGGCGGAAACAAAAACCGACGACGGGGTGACCGTGGGAAGGGGGGAGCGGAGCTAAGGGGACGAGAGCGCCAGAAGGGAGTGACGCCAGTCAGTGGAATAAAGCTTCTCTTTTCAAGGGGAGACAAAAAAACGAGAATGCTCTTCACCACGCACGCACACGCAAGAAGAAAAGTAAATTTACCAAACGTTGTTATAGGGATGTGGTTGGAGAATGTTTCCTAGGTCCCAAGCATCTATGTGGCGTTTGGGGTTTACAAGAATAGTAAGAAGACTGATGGAACTGATCAGTTCATATTACCCTGAAATTATTATTTATTTACTTATTTATTTATTTGTACATACGGAAGCAGAAAACTGCTAGAGCCGCAATCGACATATATAACAAATTTTGAATTAATTTACAGTGAAGTAATTAGTAATGATTTATAATTTAATGTCACAGGCGAGAGTAAAGTCTTTTCAATTGGTAGACAGTACTGGCTAGATGGGTTATTGTGAAAGGTTATTTCAGTAATTAACTATGCGGTTCGCAAGGATGTTTTTGTAGTTGACGAGTTTGAATTTAATCTTTAAATAATGTTAAACGTAGTATTTCTTATCAAGATTCGATTCAGCGACAATTGTGAATGGAATCACCAGCTTAAGACTACTAAAGCTTTCTTAAGCTATTCTCGAAATGTCCACCTGACTCCGGGTATTTCTCAAATTACATTCACACAGTGACAGTGTCTCAAACGAAACAGGAAATTCAAACTTGTTATTATGATTTTTTTCTGTTTTCTAAAATAGATAGAGTGCGCCCAAAATGGCATCATTTTCTCTATCGTTCTTTCCTACACATGTGAAAAAAATTCTAGAAAAAAGTTTGTCACAAAAAATACACATATTTTCATAAAATTGAACATTACCTTATTTGAAGATCTCGCTTTGATGAACACATTTCATTTAGAAAACGTATCTTCACATTTCAACGAGAATGAGACATGCAGCATTCTCTTAATCATTCTTTACGCTCTCTATGATTAAAATTTAATCAAAAAATGTGGTGGCATTTTTTGCGGAAAACATTAAACAAAATTAAAAATTGTCTATATTTTACGCAAAATTACACCAAAACTAATCAAATTTCCGAAACATTCTGCTTGTCCTCATTTCAAAATCGGTCTTTAAAGAACATATTTCATCAAGGAAAAAATCTCTATCTTCAATATTTTAGTTGTAGAAAGTTGAACTTTTGCAATTATCGAAAAATCATAGATTTCTACAAAAATGGCACCTGCACCTTTCTCTTAAATGTCCCTCACACTATCGCACAACAAAATTTCATCAAAAAATTTTGTGACTATTTTGAAAGTTTTGAAAATCTCCCAGAGCGTTCATGTAAAAACCCCAAAATTGACATATCGGTTTCAAACTCAATAGGGCCTCCACATTAGTCAGATCTATTGAGGAATATGAATTTTGGTTAAAATCCTTCTTACGGTTTAGCTGCTAGCGTTGTTCACAGACAGACGCAAGGACAGACGTTTTCGTCAATCGATTTTTCCGTTTCTAGGACCCACAAAACATGAATTCTGATTACACAACGTGTTAAAGGGAGCAATTTATTATATATAGGGATCAGATTTACCAACATCATCACCAACATTCGTCACCAGGGGCAGACAAATAAGAGATTTTCAGTCGAAAATTCGCAAGTTTTTCTCCCAGCATTACAGTACTCTCTCTACACTGAGAACGCATAATTCGCGTGTTGCTGGGAATGATCCCTACCACCTCTGCAGGTAAATTGTTCCAGTCAACAATGGTTCTATTCACAAAGCTGATTTTTCTTATATCTTTGCTTTGCTTTCTGCATTTTATTTTGTGCGAATGCGTACGTAAGTAGCACGACATTTCAAGATTTTCACTGATAGCTTTCCCCGCCGGTTGGTCTGCATACGCCTTGGAGAGGGGACTTTCTACTTAACTAATGATACCCAGCTGACATTTTCTCCGTTGTTTCTGTTCGCGAATTAAGCCGTTTTTTGTTTAGATTTAGATTTATTATTAATTCTGCAATTAAGTATCGCAACTTTGTGGCAGAATTTCTTAACTTCACATGAATGCATTCTGTACTCGGTTTAACGCTTTAATCAGACCTTCTCTATGACGATGTCAGCAAGCTACTCCATATTTCATTATGGAACGGACCAGAAATATGTAAGACTGCATTTTGTGTTACATTAGCTTTCCGTAATGTAAGAATAACAACAACAGCTGAGGTCGCTTCGAATTATTACGCTCACATATTTGCAATTACATGCCTCAGGGAGTTTATTTCTACCCATTGTAGAGTGGAGTGTTTCCCACGTTCTAGCCTTCGTTAAACTAATTGTTTTATATGGATTAACCTTCATTCTTAACCTAGGACGATTTCATAAATTTATCAATATGTTTTTGCCACAGACCAATGTCGGATTTGTTTCGAATTTTTCCATACATGATGTAGTCGTCCGCGAGAAGTCTGATTGTCGATCGAATTTCAGTACTAACTTAACATATGACTTCCCTGATGTCACATTAATCTCGACGGATAGAAAGTCATCAATTCGCACTTGCTGCGTCCGACCGCGGAGAAATTCCTTAATCCAGTCGACTACCCGCGTGTGTACTTCCTATTCGACAAATTTATTTAGAAGTATGTCGTGAGGAACTAATTCGAAAGCTTTAGAAAAGCATATAATGATTGCATCAATTTTTCTCCTTGGTAGATTGAATTGCCAATGTCTTAACAAACGGCAGCTAGCGGGATTGCCAAGAATAGCCAGGTCTAAAGTCTTGTTCTAATAGTTTATATAACCATACTACCAACATTAAGCTACCACTGTTAATAGTAACTTCGAGAATTCTCGCAAGGTATGGAATCACGGCTTCCCCTCCCAATTGTAAAACTTCCCTGGGAATTCCATCACATCTCACGGATTTCTTTTCAGCCAGTACCGCGATTCGCTCCCGTAGTAACAATACTCGTTGTGAACATGTTACCCTTGTCTTCATTATGTGAGCAAATGTTAACTACAGTGTCACTCATCGAAGGTGTAAATACGGACGCGCAGTACTCATTAAGTGCGTTTACTTTCTCCATAGCAATGCAAATGGATATCTCGTCCTCTGTCATGTATTAGTGAAATTCCCTTGTTGTCCTTATTATATAAAACCGTATTTCCACATTTTTCTTGTGCAATCGTCCTCGCCTCTAATATCTTTTTTGCCAAAACGCGAATATTTTCGTGATAATTTGTTCCTGTCTTTTTCATATTGTGTGCTTTTCTCACTTTTCTTTTCAGCCGTCTAATATATTCATTATAATATTCAGGATTCGGATTATTTTTTTAATAATTTATGCGAAACAAAACGCTCACAACTCTCAAGCACAATGGACTTGAAGTTATTTCGTATTTCCTCATCACTAGAGACAGTTCCCGACCAACGAGCGTATTTTTACGCTAAAAGACCTGTGAACTGGGTGCAATAATTTTACGAAAAATCGGTAATTTTTCCGCGAAAAATTATGAAATTTAACGCCCCATTCCATTTATAAGAAACCTTCACTGTGGTTGCTAATGCTTGAAACATTTTCGCAAGAAATAAAGGTTCTTCTGGGCGAACAAGGTAAATGTCCAGAATTGCATGCTCTCTCGTTTGGTCCTCGACTACCTGCATATATCCGCAGTTCCAAACAAGTCTACTCTCCAGGGCTTGTGCTGCTCAAACCCCTTCAGTGTCGACAGACCACTTGCTTCAGGTAAACTGAAGCAACATACGATAGCCAAAAATTATGCTTCTGTTCGTAGAATTGCGGTCCGGTCTGCTATCCTTTCTATCGAGCGAATATATGCGTTTGGAGCACGGTACAAGCCTACAATTTCACAACAGTTTGCTCCTCTTCCCTTCATTTCAACGGCAAGTAAATGTTTCTATAAAAGATTTTAAAATATATTACAATTGTTCATTTGTATTGAGTTATAATATTTGGCTTGCATTTGTAATGAAATTTTTTAAATGCCTTATTTTCTGTAATCTCATTATAAATTATGTTTTGCAATTGTTATTGTACGTAGGATGGTTAACTAACCGCTAATATTGTAAACATTTCTGTGTCAAGAGGATTACTAACAATTTAGAGAAGTTTATGTACCCGTGCTTTTATATAAATTGAATTAAAAGACAAGATTTGGCAAAAAACACATTCCGATGTCTCAAACCGTTTCGAGGATGTAATACCCTCAATATGAACTAAGAAAAGGAGTGAAGAGCAGATATAAAGTAGCAACGATCATAATTATTTTAAAAAAATTATTTGAATCTTTAAAAATAATTTCACATTATAGAACATACATTAATATATTAAGTAAACAAAAAAATTATACTATTTCCCACTAGAAATAACTATTTTAATAAATATAGTATCTTACATTAAAACAATATATAGCATGGATATAGTAGAATTAGTAGATTTGAAAAAGTAGTTACATTTTCGCCATAATCCAGAATTACTTGCGAAAAATATATTGAATATTGACACCTCTCTTAACGCAAAATAACTGAAGTATTCCAAATAATATCACGCAATCGAGACAGAGAAACTAATTGTATGAATATGTACACCGGATGGGAAAAAATATTTGTGAAGTGCATTAGTGTTCAAAGATCAGTCTACACGAGGTTTAGCATTTTAGCAACATTTCAACTAGTATTTAGTACTTAATTTGCACCTCTTGGCATAACTTTTAATTCGCACTATTCAACAAAGGGACAATTTCAGGATCATCTCCGGCCGTATTATTGCACATTTCTGGAACAGATTATAAACATGTAAATGGATGCAAAATTGTTTATTCTGTGTTTTCGGTTTTGAGACATCAAGAGACATGTCCGCTAGAGATTTGGAGCTTAAGAAATCGTCTATCAAGTTGCTAATTTTGTAATTTTTAATTTTAACTTGAAAGGCCTTTACAAACACGATGCAAAATTTCGCAATCCGATAGTCGCTATCGCCTTCGTTCTTGAGATAGTAATTGTTTATAAGAAATTAGTATATTAGTAATTAGTTATAAGAAATTGTTTATAAGGAATCTATAGAATTGTTGCTGATTAGATATTTCAATTTTTCAACTTTCAAATTTTCCATTTTATTCAAATACAGCAGTGAAACTCATTTTTGCATACTTGAGTTTGTTAACGTGTTATCAGCTTATAAACAAACTCATGCAAATTTAATAACGACGAAACCATCTGTTGCATGGCGAGTATGAACGGAATATTTATTGCGTACATAGTTTCTATTTAATCGTGCAAGCTGCATGCTGATATTTTTATTGGCAAAATTGCCGTGTATCTGCACACTGACTTTTTTTACTTGCAAAATACATTAAGCCGAAAAAGTAGCACATAGCTAATACAGCGAATGAACGTTTTTGTGAAGAGCAAGTTTTGCAACTGAATAGTCGAATTCCAGTATGTTTTTTTCCCAAATACCTGTTTAAGCCCAGCGGCAGAAACTTTTAATTTCCCTTTGTTTAACAATTACCGCAAAAATTGCAAAAATAATACTAATAAGACGAGTCGCCTGCAGAAAATCACCTTGCTTAGGTTGAAAATGAACCACAGCGAGTTTTTTCTGTCGCCACTCCGCTTCCACGCCCTTTCTCCGCTCATCCGCACTCAAAATAAACATTGCCTGATCTGCATTAAACCGCCGTTAAATATAAACCTCAAAAAGGCAAGTCACGTGGGGTTGTAATATGCCAAAACAAAAAGAAAAAATGTGAAATTTAAGCTTGTGCTGGCTGGACCAATCCTGAACTCTAGGGAAAAAAGCGCTTATTATTGGTTTTGCCAACCCTTTCAAGATACTCTCCTCAGAGATCTTTCCGTTCTCTCCGCGCGTTGAAGTAGGCGGAGCCCGATGTAAACAGCTCTCCCCCAGTATTACCTATCTCACCTCTCCTGAAGAACGCCCTGTCCCACGCGTTTTAGAGGGAAAGCTAGAAAATTGTGCGTTAAGTTGTGACAAATAATTTAAATTAAATATGTAAGCAAACATATTTTATATCCATTTAAATATAGGCATTACGTCATGCAACTCTACAGTACCAACACGATTAAAAAATTGTGTGTATATATATATATATATATATATATATATATATATATATATATATATATATATATATATATATATATATACAATATTTCGAATATAATATTTTCCACACTAGTCACAGACGGTATTTTGACACGTCCAGTGCCAATCTGATTATTTGTGATGTTCTGTTTTGGGCCTAGCTACTAAAGAGATAACTTCTACAAGATGTAGTTATAATACCTTTTTATACCAATTTCATTTACAATGCGGCGCATATTACATTATTTGTAGTAGTTCTGGAAAACAATTTACAAAAGAATAAATTAGTAATATATACGCAGTAGGATCAGTATAGAAAGTTTTAAAATGTTAATATGAGAAAAGCAAGGAACAGTAGATTTTTTTTAAATGTGCATGGGGAAATATAATCGATATTACAGAGTATTTACATAATTATGTTACATGTTTGAAAGTTATTTACATGTTTCAGTTTGTCTTATATTTTAAGCGCCCAATCTCCCAGATTTGCACTGAATATATTTGTTCTCTGTATGTCTACTGGGCTAATTTTGGCCTCGCTCGTCACTCGCACGTGCGCGCCGCCCGCGGTCGGAGAGGAGTTGGGCCTCCCTGCCCCCTCAAATCAGCTGCCAGCTGCCGCGATTGCAGCAGATTGCAATGAACGCCTCGAGGAGATAGTTTGAAAAGTAACGACTAAAAAAGTACATGGTTACGGTAAAAAAAAACTTGGCAGCGGTGGGATTCGAACCCACGCCTCCGAAGAGACTGGTGCCTTAAACCAGCGCCTTAGACCGCTCGGCCACGCTACCTCACTGGCAAGACATACAATAATGTAGTAGTTTCACTAGTGACAATCTCACGGTCGTTGCGCTCTTTCTCTGAATACCCCACACGCCCCAAAATTTTGTATTTTTCCACTGACTTTTTATATTGCGTCATGCATTCTCCATGAGCCGAAGATTCTATATCTAAACAGCTCCCTGCACTCCTGGTCCCCTCAGCTGCCGTTAGTGGCAGAATACACTTTGCGAGATAACTCCTCGGTGAAGGGGGTTGAGTGTATCCATCTCATAATTTATTAGATGCACAAGCGTGCAATTTTAGATATAGTAATGCAACCAGTCATTCAATGCTCGCATTATATGCACAGAAGTAAAAAATTGTAAATTTCTCTTAAATACTCATTCAGGCGCGAAACAGTCGTTTTTGCCTTCTCATTCTCATTGCAATCACGTGCAATCAATGTGACTAATTCAATAGCAAAACTTACACTTCGTTGAAAATTTTATTTGCAGTATTGCCCTACATGCTAATCTTTCGGCAAGATATTTTTGCAAGATTTTTTTTATAATCAATTACCTACATAACCAATAAAAATATCAGCATGCAGCTTGCATGACTAAATAGAAAATATAAATACAATAAATATTCTGTTCATGCTCTCCGTACAACAGCTGGTTTCAGCGTTATTAAATTTTGCAAGAGAATTTGTTTATAAGTCAATAAAACGTAAACGAACTCAAGTATACAAACGGGAGCTTCAATGTTGTATTAAAATAAAATAGAAAGTTTAAAAGTTGAAAAATTGAAGCATCTAATTAGCAACAATTGCCATCGATTTGCCTTAAATCATAAATATTTCGAAAAAGCGAGTAGTTTTCGCGTATTTTAGATTTTAATTTAATGGAATTTATAGAGAAAATTTCAAAACAGCTCTAATTTTTTTCTTAATTTTTTTCCTCATGTGTATCAAAGGACAGTGAAGAAATTGCGATGGTCCCATTCTAGGCGAACTAAATGTATTTTCGAAAATTGCAAAAAAGAAAGAAAATAATTAAGAACATTGAAGATAGAGGTTTGTTCCTTATAATTTTGTACATCATATTTTAACATCTTTAAATAATGTCACGTTCATTGTATTCAGAAACAAGTAGTTTTCGCGTAATTTGTTTCACGTAATTTGTTCAACGCTAATATTATTTATAAAAAGATTATCAAAAACGGCTCATAACGTTTTCTTTATTTGTCCACGGATAGAGTAAAGAACGTTTCAAATATCGCTGGGCTTATTATCGTTGATCTTTCCCAATATTTGAAAATTTCAAAACTTAGAAATAATGCGAGAAACTATGTGCTGTTTTGCACTACTAGTGTTTTAAAACGCCGAGAAGGCTGAGCGCGAGTGTGAGGCTTGTGGTGTAGGGACAAAGTGGATGGGGTACGAAACCTAAGAACTTGCGTTCAAGTCCCAGCGTGTTTGCAGATTGCAGACACTTTCGTAGGTTCAAATAGAATTATATTGGGTCATGTGAATAATAGTAAGTTAATGCTTATACTACAAGCTTCGGAAGTAAATACTTACGTATCTAATAAAGATACGATCTGATAAGTGTTAATTTCATGTATTTTTTGTGTGGATACCCTCTTATGTGTTTTATACAGAATGTATAGTATTTAACAAATACATTGTTTCTAGCCCGATGATGGGGCAAATTGAGCCTCGAAACGTCGCTTAGTAGAAGTATTAATAAATGCATTTTTAGCTGCTTTAGTATATTCAAGAAATTGTTCGTCTCATGAATGCCCAAAATAATTTTCCTTGATGGGAGTATGTACTCGTACTGATTATCCCAGTATTCTCCAACAAGTATTTTCTTATTTTCCCAGCATTTACTTCCAATTAAAAGTAAAAGGTTATTCACCACATATTAAGTAAATGCTTTTGCTTGGTAGTAAATTCTTTTACTACTCACTTCAGCTTTAAAGTAAAGTCTATTTTTTTATTCACATTACCCGATATTTCGTAGCTCTTGCAAAGAGAGAAAGCATGTGCTGTTGTAGCACCTCTACTTTTTATATGGCCCTCAGAATCAAGTTTCCCATGGTCGCTTGTTTACACTGACTTGTTATTGAATCAAACTCCTGTAGCCTTGAATTTTTATTGATATTTCCGAAATACTTAAATACCAATACGATCCCCTTTGGTAATACGGGCAATTAGTCATTTCAACAATAACGCTGCTACCTTATAGTGATCATAACAGCTCTAATTTTGTGTATTTATTGTGCTCTCCCGAATGTACCCAACATTTACAAAAAGCTGACACTTCACTCTATTTTGACCAAACTTGCATTTAACTCATTGTTTGCTTGTTTTTTGTTGTTGTTTTTTGTTTTTTCGAAACAGCTAGATGTAATGAGACTAAAAGAAATTTAGTCAAGCACCTTTATATAGGTTCAATTCAGTATCATTTTTGAACGATATTGCTTGCGAGAGAAAGTGAGATGTATGGAAAGAGATTGACTTTAGATCTATCCTAAAGATCTATTTTAACAGGAAACACGTCGCCATTTCGACCAAGTAATCACACGATTTACTAATGCCGATGATGATTTACTAATGATGATTTACTTACAATGAGTGTCGCCTAACGAATTTACTGATGATACTGTAGAAATAGTGTATTTTCATGACCCTCTGACATAACACGCAGCACACAAATAAACTCCCATTTATTCGCAGGGAGAAGGTAACCGTTCCAAAAAATGGCATAAAATGTTTAAAATATAATACACAATTTACAACATTTCGGTCAATGATAGCATTTACCAACTCTCATGTTGGTAACAGAATGGAGAATTCGATGTATCACTTAATTCTTGTAACCTCTCGATATGCAGACTTATTTCATTTGTTACTCGAAGACAGTTTAACGTAATGGGAAGGAAATGCGTAGTATACTTTTTTCAAATTATTGACATGAATGCTTTGAATGGTTACAATTTGTATAAATGTGCAAAGAGATTACGAACTCTCAAAATGTTGGTAAGTGTTCCTCAACATTTTTCAATCAATGTATATTACACGAAGGTCGTTTGATAAGTCTGGTCTTCTATGAAAGAGCGCGAATTCTTATTAAACCTGTGCATTGTTAGAAAGGACGATTCTTTGGAGGCAGCTGTTTGAATTTTCAAACAAATGCGACGCGTAGTTAATTGTTGGCAACCAGCTGAGTTTGACGTACGGCGTAGAAGATGGAGAAAAACTAGTTTCGTGATGTGATTAAACATTTTTTTGAAGGTCTGGACAGCATCGCAGATCAAAAATGTATTAGATGAAGTACATGTAAACTTTGCACCAGCATTGAAGACAATTTTCTTCTGGATTAATGAGTTCAAACGTGGTCGCAGAAGCACAGAAGATGAAGTGCGCACTCGCCGGCCAGTTGAAGTCACCACACCGAAAACTGTGGACAAAGTGCACGATCTGGTAATGGAAGATTGCAGAGTGAAAATGCGAGAGATTGCTGATGCTGTTGATATCTCAACTGAAAGAGTGTCCTTCATCTTGCACGAAAAACAGCATGAAAAAGATGTGCGCGAGATGGGTGCCGCGATTGCTCACTTTGGATCAAAAACTGACTCGAAAGAACATTTCAAAGCAAAATCTGACAATGTTGAGGCAAAATCAGCTGGTTTTTTGGCGCAGATTCGTCACCGTGGATGAAACATAAATCCATCACTACACTGCCAAAACAAAAAAAAATTCGAAACAGTGGATAATGACTGGTGAGAGCACACTGAAGAAGGCGAAGACAGTTTTGTCGGCAGGAAAGGTGATGGCAACGGGTTTTTGGGATTATCAGGGTGTAATCCATATAGATTATTTGGAAAAGAGCAAAACCATAACTGGGTGCTATTACGCTTCAATATTGGATAGTTTAAAACAGAAAGAGGTCGAAAAACGGTCAAGGTTGTCGCACAAGAAAGTGTTGTTCCACCAAGACAATCCATCCCACACAGCAGCAGTCACAATGGCAAAAATGCATCAGTTAGGATTCGAACTGGTTCCTCATCCACCATATTCACCGGAGATAGCCCCGAGATGAATTTGCATTCCCCAATTTGAAAATTTGTCTTGGTGGGCAAAAATTTTCATTAAATTAGGAAGTGATTGCTGCCGTAAACGGGTATTTTGCAGAGTTTCACAATTCCTATTTTTCCGAGAAGATGAAATAATTGGAAACACGCTGAGCAAAGTGTATAGATCGAGAACGAGACTACGTTGAAAAATGAGATAAGTTTTTAACTTAAAACTTTTTACATTCATTTTTACCAAACTTATCAAATAGCCCTCGTATGAGCATTTGTAGTGTGACACTCCAATCAACTTAACTCTGAAACCCGTGTTTTTTAGTTTTATGGTTCCAATTGGTAATGGTACTCGGTAGTATATTTGGCACGGTACAATACTTATACATTGCTTTAACAATTTATTCCTAGAGACCATATTATGTGCTGTTTAAGCACCACTAGTTTTACAATTACATAATGTATGTATGTTGAAACGTCTATCTGTGCCACAACACAAGCAGAGACTAACAAGCAAAAAACAAATGCACAGTGGGACAGTGAAGCGAGTGGGACTGTGACACGGTAAAACGCACTAGTTTGCACGCAAAAATGACAGTCTTGTAAAGGTAATGAGTACACTAGTGCATGAAATAGTCTTAATTTATTATTAAAATTATTTTTTTATTATTTTGTACCTACACCATAGTAATACACAAGTTTGTTGTTCGTCGGCACATGGCGTACATGGTGTTGCCATTTTTCATGGTTAATCACGCACACCATGTAGAATTGGTTGCCTGAGCACTCAGAGGTGTCTATTGCAAAGAATATTCAATGTCCGGTTCACCTATATTCCTTTTTTATTTATTTATTCTAGCTTGGCCATTTACCCTCTGCGGCCGCATAAGATAAATGCATTAATATGATATAATAAGAATCGTGAGGTATTATAAACAGAAATTTAGTGTTAGATATAATACAATACAGTGGTTATAACCAGTATATAGTTTATAATACATATAGTTTATAATGAGAAAATACTCATTGCTTTATATCTACGGGGGATCGAAAAACTCTCTCTCGGTAACTTTGTTTCTAACCCTTTGCGGTGAGGAATTTGCTTACCTATGTGAAAGTGAATAGCTGAAGGGATCTTTATCTTTGGGAATTTAATTTTACGGATAAGAGGGAGAAATGGACGGAGATTGGTGTAACGCCAAGTTCAGTATGTAACTGCGCATTCGGAATGTACCAGGGAGCTTTTGTGATAGTGCGTAGGAATCTATTTTGGAAAATTTGGATTTTGTTGATGTTTGTTTTGGTTGCGGCAGCCCATACGGGAAGCGTAGGAAAGTATGGGTCGTATCGTTGCTTTATAGAGGTGAATAGCAACATGCAGTTGTAGGGGGGATGATTTTTTGAGAATCGGATATAATTGATAGACTCTACTAGTCACTAGCGCTATTCGGTGTTTTATATTTTGCCGCCATATAAGCCTCCAGGACTCCAAGATATTCGAGAGTTTTATTGAGGGGATGTTTTCTGATTGATATGTGAAATTTTGGGGGACGTCTGGTCTACGAAGGGTAAATATTTTTGCCTGGCTTTTATTTGGATTTATTTCTATGTGCCATTTTTTGGCTCAGTTGGAACATAATGCGAGGTGATGCTGCAGATCATTCATGGCAGATTGAAGATAGCAGTTTGAGAAGTAAAGTACTGTGTCAACAACAAATAGCGCTATTGAAGTATTTTGGGTGATTGGTATATCCGAAATGTAGACATTAAATTAAGTTGGTGAGAGGGTGGACCCTTGAGGTACTCTTGCTTTGATGGTGAAAGGTGTGGAGAGAGCCCCGAGGAGACGCACAGAAAATGTTCGGTTGGAAAGAAAACTTTCAATGAATCGTGAAAGAAACATAGAGTACCTACAGAGTTTGAAAATTAACCCTGGGTGCCAGACGGTATCGAAAGCTTTAGCTACATCTACAAAACTGCTGCGGTATGTTTATGGTCATGAAATCCTTCGATGATATCTTCAGTTAGGTATAAATTCAGCAACCAGGGAATTCCAATACCGAAAATTAGAGTCAAATGTCTTCTCCATTTCAATCATAATGTAAAACTTTTGGTGCTAAAACAACACATACTTTCTTGTATTATTTGCAACAGTTTCGCAATATTATATATGTTCAATTACATGAATCGGCAAAAGTGCAGCAAAGAAAGGCAACCAGCAATTTTTTACCGGCGCTACTACTCAAACTCGGGTACATGGATTCAACTCGCTACACCTCGCTGTCACTCAGCCGTAATCACTTTTCCCGGCGCATAAAAAGCTAATGGTCTCCACCCGGTATTTTTAACACGCAATTTTCGAAAATTTAGACCGTTTAACGAAAATTAGACCTGTATCATTTTTTAAATCATTTGCCACCTTTAAGAGAGTTAACTTTAATAGAAAATGTTCATTATAGAAATTGTATTAACATCAAGAACAAATTACGCCAAGTTTATTCATTTTTTTCAAAAATTTACTTGACTTTTTTAGATTAATTTCTTAGGTAGGAAGACATTTAAGACCAAAATACCTATCTTCAACAATCTACTTTTTTAGCACTAATTTAAGAACCATAGCAACTAATTTAGAACCATTAACCATTCTTTGTTATACGAAGAAAAAATTGAAGAAAAAATTTGAAGTGATACTTCAGATATTTGTAATAAATTGCTTTAGGTTCAAGCAAAAATTACGAGTGAACTGCTCGATTTTTCAAAAAAACATTGCATGATCTTCATTAATGATCTGCTTTTTTATAACAGATTTTATTTAAGACAAAAACGTCTACCTTCAATATACTTTTGCAATATTATTTTTTTGCGAAGTTTCGAAATTACAGAGTGTTTGCCGAAAATGAGACCATTACTATTTTTTACCATCGTTTGCAGCATTCGGGAAAGACTCTTAAAGAAAATATGGAGCCGTTTTTTATTAAATAATTGCTTACAAATTGTCTATATTTCGAGCAAAATTTCGCGAAAATTATTGACATCTTCGACAAATTGTACAAGACCTTATATAAAGATCTGTTTTCGAATTCCAGCTTTCATTGGGAAACCAACTACCCACAAATCGTCAATTCTTGCTTCAAAACGTGTCAGAAGAAATGATTAACTACATATAGGAATCTGTATTCACATATGCTATACCAGGGCCCACAAAACGTGTTTGTTGGTCGAAAAATCGCCGATTTTGCCCCAGTATTACAATATTTTCTGTTTACTACTGTTCTTACTAAGTACTTAGTAAAACGTTAATGCAAAAGATGACGCTGCACTTGTACCTAAGGGATAACTTTTGTATTTTTGTGTGTATTTAGTAGCTAGTGATGTTTATTTGGAGCATAAATGTTGCAATTACCTTTCATCAGTACAACCAGGCACTAACGATGTACAGCAGAAAGCCTGTAAGGCCGCGTTATAAAAACACTGATCCTCCTCACTAAGATGACACCTACCCACTGGCAGTCGACTAACAATCCCACGACAGTGTTCGTAAATATTAGTGCCAGCATACATTACTCAAATGCTCTAACGCATTGAAATACGCGTGCGATGCAATTTGGAGAACAGCACAAATTTGGCAACTTTCCCCATACATTTTTTTAGTTAATATTGTACATGTTTGTTTGTGTTTGAATTTGTGTTTAACTTCTAGTTAAAAATGAGTAATAGAAAAAAAACTTACATAAAATATTTATGTAAAATATTTCAACAAATATGTTATTAAAATGTTTCTAAATATTTAGGTAGCTATAATAACAAAAGAAATTCATATATTCTAAATCGATTAAAGTTAATGTATCGATATATGTTATTAATTGAAATATTTCGACATGCAGCCAGACGACACTTATAGACACAACCAGATGAATCATATAAATTAGTGTGCTCTCGTGGTTCAGTGGCGAAGTTCCTTCACTAAGTCCCTTCACCACTTAGGTTCGATTCCCATAGAACCTCATGTGAAATTTGTTACGAGAAAACGAGTTCGCCTGCTTCATAGAGCCTAGTCCAACACCTATGAAGCATCCTAAACCTCACTCCTATCCTTATTCCTTCCCATTTGTGGCCGATGGGTAGATGACGCAGAGCTCGTGCGCGACGCGAGTGCGAAGACGCTACCTGTCGGCGATTCCTGACTTTACTATGACTCACGTGACTTGACAACACAGCGGCCCCTAGAGGGCGCTTATTAATGGAGGATTGCTCCTGTGCGCTCAACGCTCTTTAAGTTAGGAGAGGCGTTGCGTCGATATCGACGTAAAAAATCCTTGCGAGGAGCGATCTTTGATCTTCCCCGACCTTCGCGTGGGGGTCCAAATTCACTCCATATTGTTCTACTTTTTCCTAACAGACGGACGGGAAAAAATCTCAATTCCATTTTCTACTAAAAAAGTGATTCCAATATTTAATAAGATGAAGGTTACGACTAATGTTTGCAAACAAATTGTGTTTTACTCGAGTCCGAATGAGCACAAATGAGTGAATTAAAACTTCGCTTTAGGCAGTCCGAAATTTTCAATTTCCCTCTTCTTTGATGCTATAAAATAGGAGGTCAGTATTTGGATTCTCTCAACAACACGATCTCAAATTTCAGGTTGTAAAGTCGGTGTTTATGGTGCGTTCGAGCTGTAACTCAGCAAATATGTCAGATTTAAGGCTTATTAGTGCTGTTCCAAGGATGATGTAGATTGGCGAAGGTGGACAGGAGTTACCCGAAAACCGGAATATCTGTATGAATGGATGTCAGAAAAGACGGATGGACGAGTGGATAGATGGATATCTCACGTACATCTCCGTCATATTAGAAGGTTTTGAGATGAAACTTGGTAAATACGCCAGATTGAAGATGTAGTTGAGTCATTCCGGAGATAAGTAAGATATTTAAATGTTTGTAGGTTCTTTGCACCAAGTTCCCTAGACATTCTCAAAATTGCGTGAAAATGGTTGAGAATTTTTTGCTTGAAGAGCAGTAATTGCATTCATAAGTGAGAAATCCGTTTTTCATTGAAACCCCTGACATTTTGAAAATTGCATTAGTCTTTGCATTTAAAACACTAAGGTTTTCGTTTAGAAAGAAGTTTGAAAAATCTTCTTAACCAAATTTCGTTATATGCGTTTTAAATGAAAGGTAGTGGGCTTTATTTATCCTATCTCTTGCTATTATTAATCGGTTTTAAGTATAAATACTAAATTTTAATAAAATCGTAAAATTAATACAATGAACGCTTTTATGTCACAATTTATTTTACAAGAGATTCTTAAAGAAGGCTTTGGTCTACCGAGAGCAAGTGTGTGTGAGTGTGAGGTTAGAGTTAGCAAAAATTTGAGTTCGAAGATGTTTTCAAATTCAAAGGTTAGTCGCAACACAACATCCAGTAATCGCAAGACACATGTGTAATCTCACAAAAAAGTTCCATGATTATAATTGTGTGTGGTGAATTACGTTTTTAAGTTAAGATATACGGTAGGATGTCTTTGCCACTGCGCCTTTTAGCACATAAGTACACATCGTGGTAAATATAAACATTTCAATTACATTTTCAGAAACGTTCAACTCTGTGTTCCCAGTGAACAGTGACAGTATTCTTCCAGAATTTGTAAACTACCTTAATTTCATTTGTCTTCTAGACTTACTGAACAATATTAAACAATGTTTGCCAATTTTCTGGACAGTGAATTTATAGAACTATTCCAACTTTTCTACAGCGATACGTCAGACATCTCATTTTCGGCGTGCATCCTCGCTACCCGAAATTGTAACACACACTCTAACTTTCAACATTGATTCTTATAGCTTGGATATTTTCTAATAACTTCATTCAACTGTAGATCTGTAAAAGACGTCACGTACATTTTTTAATCGAGTAATTGTTGAGTAATAACACTGAGCAGGAAACGTTTTGGTGTGCCGCACACGTCCACTAGTTTTTCTTGAGAGCAGCACCGATCACAAACTACATCTTCCAGCACCTGTTATCCTTTGGTTTCACAAAATATAGTTATTTTAGCTACATTTTTTAATTTCTGTTAACGATACACCACACGCTGTCGGTTTTGTTCCCCGCTTTGTTGAAATTTTGGGAATATATTGGATGTGAAATTATTACCAAATGTACAATTTTAACGGCAAATTTGCCTAATCTCGATTACGATTACAAGAAAAAATAATTAATATTCCTCATTGTCCGCTCCCGGCTTTATCTGGGCATACCACCAGTGTATTTAATTTGATTTGAATTATTATCGTCAAAAAAATGAAAAAGTTGTGTGTAATGTACAATCTGCATGTGTGGAAAAGTACAATCTGCACGTTTTCTTGAGCTCCAGAATCCCCACCCCTTTTAAAATACATCGTTGAAAGATGAATAAAAGTACGAAACGAGTGATCCTAAACCAGCACGTACTTTCTACCCCGTATTTTCATGAAAAATTACGCGAAAAAACTCGTTTTTTCGAAAAACTGTACATTATCTTATTTAAAAATCTATCTTTAAGGAACATACTTCATTGAGGGGAAAAATCTATATCTTTAATATTTTAGTTGTAAAAAGACTTCCAAAAAATTTTAACTTATTGCAATTTTCAAAAAATCTGGGTTTTCGACTAACATGAGACCTGCATTATTTTCTTAAACGTCCTTCACACAATCCAACAAAACAAAATAATCAAAAGCGGAGCCATTTTTTTAATTTTGAAAATGTTCCAGGGGCTTCATGTAAAGTGGCACCAAAAATTGAAATATCAGTTTCAAATTCAAGGGCTCGTGACATCAGCCAGATCAATTGAGAAATATAGATCTTGGAGAAAATCGGCTGAACGGTTTTGCTGCTAGTGTTCTGGCCAGACGGCCAGTCGGACGTTTTGCTGTCATTAGATTTTCGGTACTGACAAAACGTCCTGGCTACACCACCTGTTTGAGGATTTTTTTTATTTTTTTATTTTTTTAACATTTAGCAACTGGATTTTTGCGCGGGTTTTTCGCGCACCATTACATTATTTGCTCTCTACTCCGTTCCGAGAAAGTAAACACAAGGTTAGGAATATTAGAAGACTAGAAATTTTCGCTCTTGAGTAATAGAAAACTTATTTTCATTGGTAATCGAACTACACATTTCATTTTTTGGTACTGCTAACAAAAGAGTAACTGAAAACCCTGGATCTACTCCTACCACAACTGGTAATGTTAAAACAAATATTAGTTTCATTTTTGATCCTCGTTATCATTTCATTGTACAAAAACGACTATGCAGTAGAATAGCAGCACCTTCTTCAACGAGTGTAAACTGAGAGCTATTAACCAGTCAATGTTTTCCTACACAAACGACGTAGGAGCGTGTGTTGTAATTTCTACGAGTGTAAAATAGTTATGCCCGAGTACAAGACTAATGCTTTCTCTACGACCTTTTCAATATTCAGAATAGATTTTTAACAGATTTTTATATTTATTTATTTTTATTATATTTTTTTATTTTTATTATTTATTTGAAACTCTATCAAGTTTCTTAAATCAAACTCTATCAAATACGTTTTTAATCTACATTACATTTTTTTAATTAAGTAGAAATGTTAACATTTTATGTGTAAGAATTACCTACAACAAACAGTTATAAGAAACATAAAAGTTCTGAATTTATTTTCTGACAAAATTACTGCAGATGGAAATATTTATCACTGATAGTGCTGACTCTGCAAAATTGACGTCAATAAAAAGGATGTGATGATGTTGGTCAGGTTTTTTCAAGTCTTTGTTCTGCTCTACAGAGAGCCGTGTTTTGTTTGCTGTATTTTGTTTGTTCATTTTCTTTACGGTAGAATCGTATATGTAGTATTTTGCTACCGTCGTACTCTTCCCATTCCCGTGTTTAAGAATCGTAATATCACCACCGGCTTTAACGATTAAGGTGGCAGAAGATCTGCGGAAACCGACCAGTGTATGCAGTTGGATTCGGTTACTGTAAGCATGTAGCTATTAATTCTCCCAAGAGTTCAAATTTATTACTACCATTTTCAGCATGGTGCACTTTCCGTGTTAATAGCTCAATAAAAATGAAGGTGTTTTCAAATTAGCCGCACAAATGTCAAGATATTTCATAAAAGTTACCAGTAATGGTGAATTTTTTCTCAGTATTTTGTTTAAAATTGGCTATTGTTATCAAAGCTTAGCTTCTTAGCTTGTTGAAAATCTTCAATGTCTTCAATTTACACGGAGTGCGTCTCATTACTATGACAAGCACATATTATTATTACTCTATATACTCTTTAAAAATACAATTATGAATTGTTAATGTAGTGCAAAATCAAATCACATAATATTTGAATGCATTACCTTTGTTGCAAAGTATACATCGTTCTGAACTTCTGTGGTGAATTTATTCACTTCATCTCGTATAAACGTTTAGATTATTTAACTCGATTGCCTTCTGAGTTTCTTCATTGTATATGTAGTACAATGTACTTCATTACATTGAATAAATCTTCCATAAACTAGAAGGTTTATACTGTTGGGGAAGTTGTGTAAAGTAAGCCAAGAAATGTTCTCGATAAAAGAGTATTAATATCGTATGTGATTGCTAATAATTAGGGAACAGATTTTCTTGTAAATATATATTTTTACAGGACCAAGATTTATGCATTCAATAATAATTTTTCGAGTTTACAGAATTCTAATTCATTCTGAATGACGTAGATCAATTTTTATTCTACATAATTTTACATATTTTGGTATAATTATATATTTTTACGTATTTTACATATTATTACTTGGGAAACGTCATTGTATTCCTCTTTTTATGACCTATCGATTCCTAATGAGCAAAATATATACTAGTTCCATTTAAAAATTAAGATGAAGTTAGGATATAGACGTCGAAACGGAATATTTCAGATGCATGTTTGTAATACGTACGGACTGGCTGACTAGTGATTTCAAGCACGTCAACTAAGATCATTAGTCCCGTAAGTGTACTGTATTTTGTATTGCGGGAGGTGGCAGTCATCTTCCCTCGTTGGATGGCAAGATCCGCCGACGGCCTACCCACGGCTAACAGGGTTTTCCCCAACCAGGCATCTCTCACCAGCGGGGCACCGCCCCAGCCGGGACACGTTCTAGGGTCCCGACCGGTCTTCCGGCATGTGCGCTTGTGTAGTGTGTGTTAGTGTAAGTGTGTGTGTGTGTGTGTAAGGGGAGAGTATAGGACAGGGAAGAGGTTGGAAAGATTGCGCGCGGTCAGTGTCCCGTTTGGTAGGGTAGTGCTCCGGCATTCGTCTGGTGTTGATCGGAGAAACCACGGAAAATTACCGATCAGAGCAGCCGGCCGCTAGAATTCTCTTCCAGACAGCGACTGAATTCGACTCAGGTGACAAGCTAGTGTCGCAATTCCTGCCACCGTCGGGACTCGAACCTAGGACCTCCCTGTCGGAGGGACTGCAGTGACATGGGTTGATGCCTTGAACCATCTCTCTCGATACTACACCTCGGCTTGTGGGATTTTCCCAAACCAGTTATCTCCCACCAGCTGGGTACTGCCCCAGCCGCGTCAAGCATTAACCTCCCGACAGGTCTCTCGACATGTGAGTTAGTGTAGTGCATATAGGTGTAAGTGTGTAAGTAAGGGATGAGGATAGGGCAAAGAAGAAGGAAAGAGCTATCACGCGGACCGTAACCCGTTTGATAGGATACTGCTCCGGCATTCGCCTGATGTTGATCTAAGATGATAACTAACGATCGGAACAAGCGGCCGCTAGATATCTCCTTCAAACTGCGGCTGAATTCAACCTGCCTATGTAGATAGTATCGGAAATCCACCGTCGAGACCGGAATCCAAGGACCTCCCAACCCGAGACACTATTGATGACCTGACAACCTAAGCCAATTACGTTTGTAATATGTTACTGGAGTCGTCTACCGTTTCTTCGCCTTGAATTGTAACCCCCCCCCCCCACATGCCCTTTAACCCCCTCCCCACTTCTGGACTACATCATTGGCTACACGATACTAATATTCACTTGAACACCGGTTCCTTACAAACAACATTGTACGTACTACGAACGTATTTTATAGTTCGAATAAAACTCTTAGGTGTGGGGAAAAGTAGTGTACAATTACTTCTGTGGAGGTAGAACCATAGAGAAAAATCTTGCTTTATGGTATTACTTTCTTTTCGCCGTTCCGAATTAATGTTAAGGTCTAATTGGCAACGTTCTGTACCCGAAAATGCTCGTATAGAATAATTTTAAACACTATGATGAATTAGATGCTTACATTTTTCACGGTATGATAAAGCCCGAAAAGAGGATGTTTGGAAACAGATGAAAGTAATTTGTTAAATTACTGAAATATTAGAAAACAAAGCACTCCAATGGTATGGACACGTCCAGAAGATACCTGAAGGAAGATGGCCAAAGAAAATATTGGAATGGGAAAAGAAGAAGAAGAAGAAGAAGAAGAAGAGAGGAAGAAGAAGAAGGGAGGAAGGCCAACTCTGGAATGGGGAAAATGTATCAAAGAAGCCATGGAGAAGACCTGGTGAGTGGGGAAAACCGAGATCTGTGGTCGGAAACGGCGAACTCCTGATGGGGAAATGCCGAAAAATAAAAAGATGATGATGAATTTTTATTTTACATATTTTCTATTTTCTTACTTATTTTGGATACTACACTATATGTACATATTTTGCTTTCTTGCCACAATAAATTCCGTTCCCTTCTCATAATGCTTCCTTGATTTTTCTGTCAATACTTGTTGAGTTGTTGACTTCGTAATTTGCAGAATATCAGGTGGAGTATACATTTCATTGTCACTGTCGCTGGCTTCAAGATCCACTTTCTGTTGAGTGATAAGTGAGAAATAGGAGTACAACAATGTGTAGAGTACGTAGTACTGCAAAATCTCAATTGCCAAAAGAAGCGCTAATTGCAAAGAGAATGCAATTCTGCCCATGAATTCCGAAAATTTCCGGAATGTGGTTTTTTGACAGGCCGTGTATTCTAAACTGAAATCCTTGGAATGTGAAACCGATGTCATACGTCGATACATGAAAAATACATATATTATTAAATGAGAAGATATTTTATTTTGCACTTCAACTTTTGTATCTATTTTAATTGTTTAATGTCATTTGGCAATGAATTGAAAGGTAGCGTACAAGTATTATATATTTCTTGTGGTGCTGATGATATTGTGTAAATAAAGTGGTAAGTTCCCCATCTAACAAAAAAATATTATTCAAGAAGAGAAAAGAGCATAATATATTATGGATGTCTCCCCCCTCCTGCAATAAAGATTTGTACCATTAATAATAAGTTGAGAATTGTGAATAAATATTCAGTGATAGAATCACATATGTTTTATCATCATAAATATCGTATATTTTCGAATAACCATTTTTATGTAGAGTCCTTGGTAGCGAAACATTTGTTTACGGCACCACGTCTGACTGTTCGACCGTCTGTGGTCAACACAAGCTCTTAGATTTCCTCCAAAAGTGATATTCCCAGATCGATCTCGCGGAACTCTATGCGCTTGTGCTTACGAAATTTAAACGGATATTTTTATTTTGGAGGTTATTTATATGAAATGCCAACATTTTAAAATGTTTCTCAAAATTGTCTTCAAACTTTGGATAATTTTTTTTCTCGAATAGAGGTACAAAGAGTTGCAAAATTTCTTAATGTCTTATTTTAGTGGAACTCCCCATTTTTTGGAAATTGCAAAATATTAACATTGCAAAAAGTTTTGAGAAGAGTTTTTTGGTTAATGTAACTATATTTTAACATTACATCTTTATGTAAGGTCAGGTACAAATTTTTCAAAAGATAATTGTTTTCGCGTAATTTTTAAAATGAAGGCAATTTAAAAAACTATTTTCTCAAAATAGCCTCCAATTTTTTTCTTTGATTTTTCTTTCTCGAATACAGGAAAGTACATGTAAAACAAGGACGCTGGTTGAACTTCCTGAATTTTTGAAAATTGCAAATGTAACAAATAATGCAGGAAAGTGTGTACTGTTGTAGACCACTAGTTTTCGCCACCTAATAGTTTAAAGTAGCTTAGCTTAGCACCTATAGCAGGAATTTTCATATTTTTTGAGTTATGTTTTGCAAGTTTATTATAGAAATAAATTTCAAACATAATTCATTCGTCTTGCTTGTCCTAGGCATAATTACATGGAAAATAAATATTGAGAATACTCATCTCTAAATGTTTATGTTACTTTTACAAAAATAGGTTTCATTATTGTCAATCTGATTAATCAAGTAACAATCCTAACGATTCATGGTATTACGAAAAAGTAGTTTATAATTTGACAGAATTTCGTCACTGTTGGTGCTTTAAATCCGGCGAAAACTCGTTTTTTCAGAATTCTTCCATACTATTTTAGAAGGATGAGGCTAAAAAAACGAATAAATTATTGTCTTGCCGAGAAGATTCGAATGAGCTCTTGATTACCTTTTTAGTTAAAACACTCAGAAAGTGTTGAATGCTCAAAATCTACACTTTTTTTTTCGTGAATTATCTTGATATTTTTTTCGGATCATTCCAAAACATCTAAAGATCTCCACTAGTAGACTGAGACGATTAGAATGAATGACACCTCACTTCCCGCGAACGGTGGCCCGCAAGAGGGCTAACTGTGAGCAATGGACTGCCAAGAACACACGCAGGTTACCCGATTTCTACGATTAGGATACCTTATAATATATTTCGCCGAACTACGTAGTATAGGCGTCTGCTTGACAATATTTGAATAGGTTTAAGTGAACTGTGATCAAATGGTGAAATGTAAAACGTTACCGTCACAGCTGGTTTTAACTCCTAAATGTTGTTCGAAGAGTTGACTGTTTCGGTTGTTCACGTGGTTAGAGCATCAGGGCGTATGCCGAAGAGATCCGGATTCATTTCCTGGCAATCTGTTTGCGGGTGAGATACAATAACAGAATTCCCAAAATCTCCGGTTGGAAACTCGTCTGAAACAATAACTACGATTGACAATAACCTAGTAATAGTACTCTTTAAATCTGTGTCATCAAATGCTGTTTGTATTCACAAAATATCAAGTTCCCCTGAGTATTATTATACGAAGTTACCTCTTCATTTAAAAAGTTGCTCCTCGTGCGATTCATGAGTGCAAATGAAATAAACAAGAAATCACCGACATGTCGCAAGGAAAACGAAAAAATTGAATTATGGTTGCCAAGCATGTGCAGAAGTAAATTACGCGGTCATCCAATATACAAACATCTATTCACATTCCAAATAACATTATTCTATTGGATGACCGCTTTTGTAATGATTAATCTGTCGAGCAATGAAGTCGAGAACTCACTGCAAAGCATCGTGAGAATACGACTTTTGAACCTATTTAAACATATCCTTACTTTCTTACAAGTTTTTTTTTAATTTACAAACTAATGTTCACTGCACAATATTAATTCGACAGTTCCATTCCTGCATTTTCTTACAATTCTTGCAGATGAACTAGAAAAAAAGTATATTTGTCTTTATGAAAGAAAAACTGACGGACCCATTCTTCAATTCAATTATGTCATGTTTTGAAATATTCCTTTAAAGTAAAATGTCATTAAAATTATTTTAATCGTGAGTCATTTTTAAACAACTGAATAATTACGGCGACATAAACATGTCTTTTACGTATTATTTAAGAAATCAGAAAGCATATTCTCTCCCGTAAACTCTGCTTCTTTTCCCTTCCATTCACATATTTTCGTTTCAGTAACTGTATTTTCTTTATAGCCACCCGCAAATTTCTTGGAACCATCCGACGGCTGTATCACAGGAAAACAACTCCCTTCGCCACGCGGTTCGCGGAAGTGCGCGAGCCAAATCGCGCCAGGGCGCAGAAAGGGAAAGTGCCGCAAAGACATCGGTGCAGCGCTAGGCAGCAGGCCGCAGTGCAGTCACGCGTGGAACGCCCTGCTCCCTTCTGTTTTTTTCAGAACTAGTAACCGCTCATCGAGCTCTTGTCGGCTCATTGCAACAAATGCATAAGTGCATACCAGGACGTGCGAAGGATAAAGAGGAGGGCAATGACACGCCAGAATGTCGTGAGGAACCCGAAGGGCGCGTTGGAGAGCACGCGGAACGGAGGAGGAGGCGGGGGCGGGGGCGGGGGCGGTGGGCGGGGGCGGCGTCCCGCGCGCCACTTACAGTGCGGACGAGAAAGAGAAGAGCGGACTGCAGCTAGTGTCACGTGCTCGCTCACGACTCCACTGCACATGTCACGAGGTCCGCACGGCAGCCCGGGTGCGCGCCGACTGAACGGGAGCGGTGCGCGGGCGTGGGCGCGGGCGGGGCGCGGGCGGGGCGCGGGCGGGGCGCGGGCGGGGCGCGGGCGGGGCGCGGGCGGGGCGCGGGCGGGGCGCGGGCGGGGCGCGGGCGGGGCGCGGGCGGGGCGCGGGCGGGGCGCGGGCGGGGCGCAAGTAGACCGCGGGGGCAGCGGGGCCGGGGCACGGGCGCGGCGGCGCGGCCGCACGCCCCACCCGCAGTGCCTCCACCGCCGCCCCTCCGCGGTCGCCGCCCGCACTCGGTCCGCGGGGGCCCCACTCATCGCGCCGCCACCCCGCCCCCGCCCCCGCCCCCGCCCCCGCCCCCGCCCCCGCCCCCGCCCCCGCCCCCGCCCCCGCCGCGCCTCAACCCCTTCCGCCGACCGCGCCGGGTGCACGCTGCCCCCTCCGCGCAAGTCGAGAAGCGGAGGGCGCGGAGACGAGGGACCGCCCGAAGTCGATAGACCCCCCACCCACACTCTCGCCGCTTCGCACCCTCTGCTCTGCCGCCCGCTCACCCGACGCCTTCACTCTCCCCTACCCCTCTCCCGTCCGCTGCAACGCTCCTGCGCCCGTGGAGGGGGTAGGCGAGGACTCGCGCGGGGGCGGGGGCGGGGGCGGGGGCGCGCGAGCACCTCCAGTCGCCACCTGCGTGCCTCCGCCACCGCCGCCGCCAACACCGCCGCCAGGTGCCGCGGCGACAGGCGCCTCCGACGCTATTCGCGGAAACCCACGTGCTTGTCTTCGCAGAAAAATGATCAGCATTACGGCGAAGCAACTACCAAACACTTTTACTTCTATAGTGGGTGGCCAATGAATCGAGAGTTTGTAGATATGTATATCAAAAGTCTTTTAAATATTAAATTAAGTTATTTTTATTACTCCGGTTTCCCATCGCAAGAAACATAAAGTGCCTTGGGTAGTCCCATTTTGTCGCTTCTTTCCGGGTCTCCGACGTTTGCCAGAAATTATCAACTGAATTAGCTAAGGGCAATAACAGTTGCTATTGCAGCGATTCGTACCGGAAGATTCTAGGGTTCAAGACCCTACGGTGGCGGAGGTTTTTGACACTAGTGAAATAGTTACGACAAGATCAAAAACTTTTCATTTCAGGGCAATTCAAGCGGCCGTCTGATGTAATAAGTGGATTTCTGTGGTTTCTCTCATCAATACCAGGCAAACGTCGGAGCAGTGTCCTAACAATCAGGTAAAGGGTCACGGGCCGCGCGCGATCTTTTCTTCATCTTTGCCCTCACTTCTCCCTGAGGGGCCATTCACAATTCAAATGTTAACATAAGCATAACGCATAGACGTAAACATTAACATAAGTGATAGACTGACGTATTCAGAATGTCTAACATATACGTAAGCAAAATAAGAGTTTCTATTGGCTGTGAGGCCTTCTAGTTTACTATTGATTGGATGTGACAATCGATTTCGAGGTATCGACTGTATCCATGGCCCATGTCTTTAGTTCGTCTATCGACTTCGCTCATATTTCGATTCTCGATTTTGAGTTAACATACTGTGATTGGTTCATTTCTTATGTCTTAAGCATAAGCACAGAAGCTTGAAGCTTGCAAGCTTTTAAGTTAACGTCTTACCTGTTATGCTAATGCCAACGCATTGTGAATGAGTCCACTTATGAACGTAGTCCTAACTTTTAAGTTAACGCCATACTTATGTTTATGTTTGCATTGTGAATGGGCTTTTACTCTTACCGGCGCTACTCTACTACACGTCGCGAGGCCAGTTGGAAGATGTCTGAAGGGGGGAAGCCGAGGCGTAGCTCGGAGCCAGATCTCTAGTTCCAGTGGGGAAGGAATACCGCCGTCTCCCCCAATATAACATGTACAGCACGAACGAGGTTAATGATCATAGCAGTTGACGCGCCCAGAAACACCAATCAATCATTGTCGCGGATTATCTGAAACATTGGATGGGTCAAACGAGAAGCATCGCACGGCCCTAAGGCTGGGAATTAGAACAAGGTTGGGAAGAAAGGAAGGGCCGTTAGTCCCGTGGCCCAAAATCTTGGGTACCTGGAGATTAACTTGAAAATGATCAGATAATACTAAGGGAATCACGAATCAGAGCAGTCAGCCTACGAATTAGATTCTGTCTGGCGCCACAGGCTAACCGATGCTAAATATTTTTCGTATGTAACTCACCGACACAGACGTTTAGATTGCAGAAAACATGTACGAGTAATAAGCAAAACTCATCCACATATTTTCTTTCAGTTTGGAATCTTGCCTCCTCGGAGCGCCCAAAGAGCGCTCCCCTAGCACCGCCGCAGGCACTCGCAGAATATTCAAGAGCCATGTAGCCAAGACTTGTTAATTTAGACCAGCGGGTTCCTCTATTTATATTTATTTTTTGTCGACGTTGCTTCAATTAAAGTGTGCCGTGAGACTATTGTTGTCTCTCTAAACTCCTGCTTCCTGTGGATATGACAAATGCATGTACTACGTGGCTTTACAAACATTACCAGATAACATTTAACAAAATCGATACACAAGTTTAAGTGCTAAGTAAAATATTTTCTGCTGCATAACCGTTTCTATACAATTAGAGATTATACTGACCAGCAATATTACTAATTTAACAAAGATATTGAAGCATTTGTTACAATTTGTATAGTGTAATAATTTTTGAAGACTGTTCTTCAGCTTCGGGTGACCCCCATCTCGAACAGGTGTGTCGTCCAGTTTCCCTGATTCATTGAACAAATGCTAAGGGTCCCTTGTTTTGCTTCTAGACATCAATGTAGCTTTACTTCGCGTACGTTCTGGTGAGCTCTCCTTCTGCAAATTGTGGTAGGAGTAGAGACGGGAATGTGGATTGCTATTTTTTGTTGTTGTTATTTAAGGTCGCATTAGCTTCTAGGACATTAGCATTTGCATTTAAAAGTATGGCAACTGTGAAGATGACATGATATGGTGATGATAGGGGGTGAAAAAACTAACACAAATACA
Organism: Gryllus longicercus; assembly: GCA_038098605.1. Lineage (NCBI taxonomy): Eukaryota > Metazoa > Arthropoda > Insecta > Orthoptera > Gryllidae > Gryllus > Gryllus longicercus. Next base: position 3,268,978 of record JAZDUA010000109.1, on the reverse strand, counting down.
ACCATGCCAGAGGCGGGACTCGAACCCGCAATCTTTCGGTCCGAGATCTCTACGACACTACTGCATTAACTATCTTGGCCCTTCGAAACGACCCGGGTCGCTATTTTGTTAACAATATTATAAAATAAAATGTATAGTTCATTTACTGATCCAAATAAGTGTTCTATTGCTTGGAATCCAAAACGTTTAGTTTTTCAAATGTTATTAATCTCCCTTTGATGATACTTTTAGCCATCATTCAAATATTTATAGAGAAAAAGGGAAAGGGATTCAGAGGCACAAGAAAATCTGCACAGATTTTACCTCCGTTTTACGTCAATACACTTTTTTGTCGAAAATAATTTACATCAAATTAAAATTCAACAAAATTAAGGTAAGGTCATGCTTTACCGATGAGTGGTCGATGTCCCTCAGTTGGTGCAGTTTAGATGGAAGACTCCTCATTTTGACGCTAGATATTTATTGGGCAGTAAGAATTGGTTTCCTTGAGATTTTTGAGTGTTGAAGAGAGTGGTCTGTTACATTTGGAAACCCATCGATGTAGAGGAAACTGAGGAGGTGTGATCTGTATACTAGTTAAACATTTTTTGTTAATTTCTATTGATCATAGACTTTTTCTTTTGTAATATAACGACGGATCAAATAACAGTGTGTATTATAAAAATATACTTAGTTTTTTCCAGTAGCATAATCTGTCATACACCACATTATATAAAACATACAGGTGTGGGTCACACTTCCTAACGTGAGGGAGGTTTGACACACAATGCACGTGGTTTGCCTCATAAGGAGTGATCACGCAAATAACATTCCCATTACATCAGATTTTTCAGTAACAACGAAAACCTGATTGTTGACAAGTTATTGCCTTTTTAAACAATGTAATATACTATACTGCTTACCAGTATTGCTATAATAGTCTACGTAGAGTGCTATCAAATCATTCATAATTATGACGATATTTCAGGTTAAAAGATGGACATGTTTGCTTTTGCTAGGAATATATGAACACGTTTGCTTTTATCTGAAGCACCTACCATCATGTTTGCTTTTACATAAAATAGGGCTACCATTATCATTACATTTGATTGGAATAAATTATTTTACTGCAGTTTGCATGCAAATATTTTATGTTACCAAAGACACAAAACTAATACAACAATTTCTGTAACTAATGTAACTATGTTTGGTCTCTAAAGAAATTACAAAGAACTAAAAAGAAATATGTGCCAACCAAGATCATGTCCTGAACAATCAAAATTATCATTCAGCACTTGGCTGTCCATGACAGTTTGATTTTCAGCTATTGGTCCATCAAGAACAAAATAATACCATTCCAGATAAGGAATATCTGAAGAATACTAGCTCCACTCGAATCGTCACAGCTCAGTTTGCAGTCCTGCCCACCTTCTTCCTTTACAATGCGGACTTCCCAGTTTTCACTCTTTACTACGATCTGTAAGTACCATGAGTGAGCCATATTTATACGGTATTTCTGCCATTCCTTTGTTTCAACGATTAGGAGTTTTCATCTATCTGTTTTCATTAGTTTGAACTCCTGGACTTTCAATTTGAGTTTGAATAACTCTTGAACTGTCAGTTAATATTAAGAAATGTTGGAAGCAGTCTCCGGGCTGTCTGGTGGCATACCTCGGCGCACACATACACACATTTCATAGCAGTGATAGAAACAAATTATTGCTAAAGAGGTGGAATCTTGTGATCGTGAGAAAGTAAATAAAGTGCTCCTTGCGCCACTAGACCAATTTTTTAAGAAAGCATTTCTTTACACAGGGACTAATAACACATCTGTTAAAAGAATTAAGAGAATGACTGTCGCTCATCTGGCACAATCTCCTGAAACATGCAGCAACTAGTGATGCTGCCAGAGCACATACAAAATGTCTAGGTCTGTCAATTCAGTCAAATGGAATGTACATATAACAAAATTAAACACTGAATTAAGTTCATTATGTTACGCATTCAGAATTCTATCAAATGCTGTCAGCCTTCATGCAACTCGTTGCGTGTATTTTGCAAATGTACATTCCCGCCTGAGATATGGAATACAATTCTGGGGAAACTCATCATGTAGTACTCAGACCTTTAGATTGCAAAAGAAAATTATTCGAATAATGAAAAAATGTCATCCGCGTTACCCTTGCAAGCCTCTCTTCATTGGGCTTGGAATCGTATCACTGCCTATATATCTACGAATCTGTAATATTTGTCAAAAGTGACTTGAATAACGGTGGGAACATATTTTCATGCAATACTGATATTTATAATTACAACACACGTCGTAAAAATCACTTCATCAAAGTGTCAGTATCAACAGTTCACTATCAGAAATCCACATACAATACATGTACGTTACTTTACAACGCACTGCAAGATGACATTAAACAATTGAAGTCGGTTCACAAATTTCAGTTAAAAGTAAAATCTTTTCTGCTGCATAACTGTTTCTATACAATTAGAGACTATACTGATTACCAAAAGAAAAAAATTATTTTTATTTTAACAAAACAGTGATATATAATGAATTAGTTTACATTTGTATTGTATATTTTTTTAAGACTTAATGTGTTTGCAAGAAATAATGTACTTCAGCTTCCGGGTCAATGACCCCCCCATTTCGATCAGATTTTTGTCCAGTTTCCCTGATATATTGAGAGAATGCAGAGATAGCCCCTTGTTTTGTTTCTGGACGTAAATGTAGCTTCACTATACGCACGTTTTGTTGAACTCTCCTTTTGCTTGTAATGGTAAGAGTAGAGGTAATGGCGAGTTGCTATTTTGTTATCAATGCAGAAAAATCATACTTGCAATTCGTGTACCGATGCAAATATATTTTCTATATCTAAGAAACGAAAATTAATATTTTTCAAATATTGCTAATCTTACGATATTCAAAATTTATTTTTATTTACTTATGTTAAACTTTTACTCATCTTTCAACTATTTATAGTTAAAATGACGGGAAGGGATTCTGGAACTCAAGAGAACGTGCGCAGATAAACTTTTTCCCCCTACGTCACATACAGTTTTTTTGACTGAATAAATCTAAATCGAAATCTACTTTCTCGCAATGTATCTAAACGCTTCGCAAATTACATTGATTTGCATATTGTATAGAACAATTGATTTGATGTGACATACTTTTTAAAAATAGAACAAGATAGTTGTACACTTGTTTAAAATTTCAAAATACAAAAATGACATACAGACACTTTCAGATTATTTAGAATTCTGACAGATTGTATATATGAGTAGAATTGCTTCTGGTTGTCAACAAAGTTTGTGAATTTCTCAATAGTTTTCTGCAACAACAGAGAGTTGAAACAAAATCACCGAAACAGGTTCGAACCAGCGGTACTTCCCTCCAAAACGCGGAATCCGAACCTGACATTTAACCACTTCAGACACCCGGGTTATACAAAGAATTAGCACTTCTATAATAGTAATAATCGCCGAAAGACAAGAAATAATTTGTCGAGATGCTTTACAAATCCAATAAGAGATGTGGAAAATTGTTTAGAAGTTGGAAATTCGAAAACCACATCAGACACTTTCAGTTTGTTTATGTTAATTAATTCTATTAATTCTAATTCTATTTGTTATTAGAATTGCTTCATAAAGTTTTCAATAAAGTTTCTGGAACTGTCAATTATTTCCTGTGACAATAGAGAATTGTGACAAAAAATATTCACCGAACAAAACTCGAAACAGCTATCTTCCCCTCCGAAGAGCTAAGTCCGTAGACACCAATTAGCCACCTCCGCCACCTGGGTAGAACAGGGGTTTTACACTTATATAATAGTAATAAGCGCATGGTGGTTTCAGTTCTAGCATTAGGAAGCTGAAAAATCAAGAAAATAGAAAAAAAATGTCCTTTGGACGACCAAATAAGGTATCTGGGAAGAAAAACAGCCACAACTGAAATCCTAATTAGACTAAAGGATTAGAAAATAAATACTGCAAGAAAGTCCGTGCTATTCTATTGTAAGACTAGTTTATTTATTTATTAATTTAAAAAGCTAATTTTCTACAACAAACTTTTCATGAAGCAAAAATATATTCAGTTTTGAAGTTTTGAATTGTTTTTGAAGTTTTCGATAAAACAAGCTATACCCGAAAATGTGACTAGCACCATATTTCTTGCCGTTCTCTTTTACATATGTAGAGAAAATTTAAAGAAAAAATTTGGAGCGGTTTTTGAGAAAACATTTTTTCGTAAATTTCAAGCGTAAATTACGCAAAAACTACTCGTTTTTTCAAAAAAAATGGACATGAAATTTTTTTTAAGGGTAATTTGTTCAACAGGCTTTGCCTGAGACCATTCTCATTACGTCCATCCAAATCCAATATCAAAAGAGAAAGTTTAATAAAACAATTTTGAAACTTTTTTGAGAATTGTTTATAAAATTTAACTTGCCTATATTTCAAACAAAATTACGCAAACACTACTCAATTTTCGAAAAATTGTACATGACCTTATTTTAAAATATGTCTTTAAAGAACAGATTTCATTAAAAATATTAACTTATCTCTGTATTTGAGAACAGTGAAACTTTAACAATGGATGATCACAGAGATACGTCTCACAGTTCACTGCTCACATAAAGAAATGGAAAGAATTTTTGGAGTTTTCAACGAAAGAAGCTATAAAATTGATTATAGAAAATCACATGAGCATTAGATGTGCAGCGAAACAAGGCTTGTGTTCTCAAACTGTGAGCAGATATGTAAAAAAGTATCGAGGGCATTACTTCAATAATGTGCCCCAACTATGTAATGAACAGAATTTTTCAGCAGAGATACGCAGTATACCATATTGAGTGAATAAGTGATTAATGTTTTCGGGCGCTTCAACTTCTTGATCCTTAGCTCCATTAGTGTAGTGCATGTTATAAAGCGGGAGGTGGCGGTGTTTCTACCCCGGTGGAGTATGAGATCCGACGTCAACATAACGGCGGATTAACGGACGCTTCCCTCATTGACAACCCCAGACTTCCCACTGGTCTCCCAAATTAACTGGTAGTCCAAGGGGGCGAAAAGGAAAAGGATGAGGACGGAAATATTGCGCGCTCCGTGGCCTTTTTGGTAGGGAACTGCTCTAGTATTCCGGCAGCGGAAACCCACGCTCTCACATCTGTAGTTATTTCAGACTAAAGGAAACTGTCTTTTCCCTTACCTAAGTATTATCTTGTATGAATAAATTAGTATATTCAGCCCCGACACGTGCAAATACTCTGCGCTTTGTTAATCATAACTGAATTAAAGTACCTTCCAATTGGGAACGCTCATCCTCCAAAATGTGGTTTACAGCATTATAGAGCCGGAACTGTATGAGAAACCATTCCAATACTGCTGAGCGTCGAGATTAAAATGCAAATACAATGAAATCGTCCCTTTAATTTTACCATAGACGATGATTTCGGCATTTCCTTCCATTTAATTTTATATTGATTTCGGCTTCTGCTTCTTTCTGTCCACCCATGCTATGGAGTGGGGCATCCAAAAGAACTAAGTCTCCAAAACTATAAACGATCAAAAAGTGCGTATTTTGTACAATAATGCCTACGAACATAGTCCAGGTGCAACCTGTGCTTCATTTCCCAACTGTCTCCATCTATCCATCACCTGCTCCCGAACCGTCATCATTTCCTCATTTATCTATCCGTCCCCCAAAATACGTCACCTGTCATAATTTACCTGTCCTCACAACAAGGCGTGTCCCCGTGGACCACGGAAACCTGTTTTAAAAGGTTTAGAATGCACCGCTTCCGAGTGGTTCGTAATTATGTTTGTTGGTTTTTGTACGACATAATTTGCAAACTTACATTTCTCTTCTGATATCTGTTCGATGAAGGACTCTGGTGTAATACTCTATCCACCAGTATCACACTTACAAGGTTTTGTGCCGATGGTTTCTTATAAACTACCAATAACTATCATCTTTTCTTAGCGTACTTATACAAATGATTAGGAAGCTTTAAAACATGATAATTTGAAACTACAACTTGTACATTCCGAAGTCAAAATATCACTGGGCGTTACGACAAAGTATACAAAAGTACACTGGTCTTTGTAAAAATTGCAACACCAATAAGGAAACATACTATTCCAATGAAATGTATTCTACATATTAGGAATATCACAATATACAAATGATTACAATTACAGGACTGTACCTACATTTTGACCTTGAGTATTCAGTACGGTGTGAGGTAGAAACGCGCTTCCATCAGAGCCTCTAGACGCCGTGACGGATTCAAAGAGAGCCTAGATACGCTGCTGGGGAACACACAACACGCAGTTTCTATGTGTGACCCCGAAGCACCAGCAGTGGCTGCATGAGGACTAGAACGAACACGTTGCCGACCGATCGTATCCCAGACATGACCGAAGGGCGACATGTCAGGCGAACGTGCAGGCCAGAGAAACAGTGGTACCCGTCGTTCTTCGCAGAAACCTTGCACACCCCTCGCCACATTCGGTTGGGCATTGTCCTGCTGAATCAAGGCATGTGGTCACATTGTGAGGTCCAGTACCAGCACGTCGCTGTTTATGACCGTCCTCTATCCACTGGTTCCACACACGCATCACTGTCGTTGCAGCGCACCCCGTTCGAGCCGCAATGTCATGATACGACAAACACGCGTTATGGAGACCAATTACTCTTCCCCGTCATAACTCACTGAGATGCTGATATTGCGATCTTTGACGTCGATGTGGCATACCGGAACTTGCTTGCACGTTTTTACTTCGTTTGACGGTTCGGACCGTTCGGACCGACTGAATGTGGCATAACACTGACCTGACCTATCACATATAGGAAGGCACTGCTAGGCCAACGTGAACGCAATCTCTATGCAAATTGTCCCTTCTTGTGGATACATTGTTCTACATGTCCACCGATTTTTAAGTGATTCCGACCACTCCTTCTGGGTGTTGCAATTTTCAGAAACTCCAGTGTATAATAGACACTAAAATAAGTGCACAGAACTGTTGCAGTCATTTTCAAAGTATAATTAAAGTCCAGGTGATTTAAAGGTGGGAAATGATAAAAATAGTTTCTATTTTTTAATTACAAGTCAGCAGTCGAAAAAATCTGCAAAAAAATACAATTTTGTTTAGAGAAAAAAATTGTATCGAGCCTGTTCCACTGTTCTGAGACACAAACATTTTTTTTCAAAATAAATGTTTGCATTTAAATTTGGCGCTGAGAAAAGACAAGCATATGTTTTTCTGATAGTGTAAATTATTTTCTTATTTTTCATTCAGATTAAAGTGTTACGTTGACGAATGAATTAGAAACAATTTTTGGCGGTAGAAGGGTGTGGGTGGTATGGCGGGAGCTAGAAAACCTTTAAAATATTAGTTTTATGTTATCATCTTTACATGTATACCATCTTATCCGGGGGTACCCTTCAACCTCACAACACTATAAATTGTTAACAGTGAACTATTCCCGCCAGTTGGGTGTGAGACCCCTCTCCTCAATATTTAGCGAAATTAACACAGACCTCAACAAATCCCGCTCCCGCGGGCATTCTGTATTTAAGAGCTAGCCGTCTGCCCGCGAGAACGCTGAAAGTGGAAGTGGTGGAGAGAAGACAGCTTTGCGGGGAAGAGAGAAGTTGGAGCGGAGTCGACGCGGCACGTAGATTGAATGCCTGGGCGTCTACTGCAATGATCCATACTGTGAAATTATTTGCCCAATTATTTAAATGGGCAGTCTACCTATTTCTAGCTAGAGCCATATTTCACTGTTTATGTTCTTCTGGGCATTGCTTTGTATCGACAAATATATTTTAATTGCATGCTCATCGTAATTCATAAACAATATTTTAAATCAGTGGCCTCTTTTAAAAATGTATTATGTAATTTTAATTAACAAACGTTTACAATACAATAATTGATTTTTCGTCAAGAGTGTTATAATCTTCAAATAATAACAACGGAGGAAATTGAGGGCAGTCTATCACATGGAGATTGATATAAAAATGAAATACATGCAATTTCAAGAAAAGTAACGTTTGCCATACAAATTTGTGACCATTTTCCCTCATTATGAATTAGAGCAGATAGTAAACATGATTTTTAAGAATACTTTTCTTAGCTTCAATAGAACCGCCTTATTCAATTAAACTTAGTTAATGAAACAAAATTAACAATTATCATGAAACAAAAAAGATTCAATATTACAATTTTGTATTTATCAGCACAATTTGCAAATACATTGTAGAAAAGCGAATTACATTTTCTGCCCTACAAGCAAGGTGGTTTATATTAATAATATATACCTTAGTATATTTTACAACGGAACACGTCGTTCGCGATTCACAGTGAGTGTAACAACTCTTGTGACCATGTGTCGTTACCCCTAAGTGGGCGCTTCTCAGCGTGGGTGTTACATCCAACGCCCGACGGTTCACCGTCAATCCGTTTTCAGACCTGTCGAGTTGGTTGCTTTTAATTATCTTCCGGAGATTCTGTCTAAGAATGTGAATTTGGCACGTTTACGACAAAGAAATTAATGTGAATCCTTTATACAAAATCATATTCTTCAATTTAAAAATATAAAAGTTGCATTATATTACATACAATTGGTACCTTGAACGCAAACTTCGTTTTCATCACTGGCGCTGGGTTTAATTACAACTGCCACGTTAATGGATATTCATTAAAAAATATAACCTTCTTTAAACTTTAATTCTGAATTATTTACCAAGGCAATCATCTGGTGCAAATTTTAATATTGCCTTTGCTTAGTTTTAGGCAAAATCAAGTGTACAAGATTATTCCTTTAAGGGTTTCGAGTTCGTTGCAATTAATACTGAGGTATGAAATAAATTAATATCCTATGAATATTTACAATAAATTCCTTGATTTAACATTTTTTACTTTGAATCATATCATTAAGTATTAAAAAATCGTTCTTTAGTTTTTTGTTTCACTTTGGCTGTCGATTAATTAATTATACAATTTAGTCTTTAATGCCTTCTCACGCACGGGTACTCACGCTTCTGCAATGTAAGTGGGGTGATCGGCATCTGCTAGTGGGGCTTCAGGGTTCCGGCGCCTGCGACCTTTCACCGTCGTCAGGCGCGCACAGGCTCGACGCGGCCGCTACCTCGATGCGCTGGCGGTCGGGGCCGCTTCGGGAACAGGCGCGACCTCGGATTTGGGCCTTCCTGCAACCCAAATGCGCGGCTCCTCGGCTGGATCCACCGAAGTGCTGGCCACTTCTCAGTCGCAAACGTTAGTTCCGTTGTTTCCTTCGACGCCGCGTTCTTCCTTAGTGGACGTCGATCGGAAAACCGCGTGATCTGGAGATTGAGTCGTAGCCGTGCTAGCGTATATGAGGCGGGTCCTAATTCAGCGAGTTTTTACGGCCCGAATCTTGCTTAACATGGCCGCCACCGCTACCTTTTGCTCTGCTGGCACTGCGGCGCACGCTTCTTCGCCACGTTGCTCCCTCGCCCGACACCTCTGTCCGTTCGTATCGCAGTCCAATTCTATCCGACCGCTAAGCTAGCGGCGTCACCTACGCACGCGTTTCCCGTTCCTACATCGAGGGCTTCTCGACACCACGTCGGAGACCAGGATTAGTTCCTTTACGACATGGCGTGATGGCTGATTAGAATAGTTCGCAGTACGAATTTAACGCCTAATTACACTCAGAATTCACTTCAATTACTAAAAAATTTCACAAGACTGGTCTCCTTAAGAAATTTTAGAAGACTCAGTTTCTCAACAGGAAAGAATATTTCACCAATTGGTTTCCTCGCGTTTTTCTCATTAGCCAATGGCAAAGTTCAGTTCCTTATCTTCATCTTTCAAATTTGTCATCGGTCAGCTTCAGTTTCGCTCCGCTTGACAGTTGACGTCAGTCACGATGACGTCGCTGACGTACTACATTTAACTTCACGCGGGCGCGGACTAAGATTACACATTTATGTTTTGAAGGTTTCTGATGGTTGATAGGGGCATATGTCTGAGCTCGCCTTAATATTAAGGTATTCAAATGAAATATGTTGACATTGCTGTGTACCGAGCGCGCGTTGGGACATGGACTGAACACGCCCGTCCCGGTCGGGTGGCTTCGGCAAGCCACTGGCTTCCCGCAAGTGGCGTGCCCGGGCTTGCGGGAAGGTAGTGGCGTGGCTCTACTTTGCGCAGCAGTTTTGACCAGTCTCCTTGTGATAGGAGTGGGGCTACATCTTGATTCCGGAGTATAGAATGCAGAGGCGACGTGCTCCAAATGTGATAGAACCGAGCGGAGAATTAGAAGACTAGAAGCGGATTTTGCTCAGGCACACAAGCATAGTGGAGAACTGACTTTAAGGATCAGGGATTTAGAAGACGTCAGTAAAGGAAAGGAAGAACTAAAGGTCCGCGTCCCACATGGAAAAGAGAAGAGTAATGAGCGGCCAAATATGAGCGAGTCTCTTCAGTCAGAAGCTCCGTATAGTAATGAGAAGGTGCTGTGCGACTCGATGCTGCGGCACAACGGCGGCGTATTGGAGAAATAAGGTGCCAACGTATATTGTTTTCGGAGTAGACATTGCGCGAATGACTTCGGTAGGGAATAAAGCCAAACCAAATGAATGAATAGAAATGTTTCTAGTCTATGTGCGGACCGATATGCGAAAACGGCAACCTGTTTACGACACAATCAACCAATCAGTCGAACTACGGCATGCCATCAGATCTAAATTTAAAAATGCGATCTAAATTTAAAAATGGTCATTGTTTCCGGAGTTATGCGCCAGAATGACGTCCGCATTACTAAAACGCGTGACGTGAATTGTGGCGTACTGGGAGCATGCGAGAAATTCGATGGGCTGTTCGTTGATTGGCTCGGACCCGAAGATCGAGGATGGGACGGCCTTCATCTCAACTTACGAGGTGCATAGAAGCTGAGATGTCTTCACGACCAAGTAATGTGGTCGTATTTACTGAGAAAGTGACGACTGGTGGAAGAGGCAATGAAAGCGCCATAGACAGCGATGGTTGCGAGAAAGGGAACGACGCGTTTGGTGACTGCAGCGGGAGAGGAGACGGCGGCGACTCGTGCGGCTGCTGCGGGGGAGGTGACGGAGGCGACGCATCTGACTGCTGCGGGGGAAGTGACGGAGGCAATACGGGGGACAACCGCGGCGGGGGGAGATGGCAGCAACCTAGGAAGGACACACGTGTCCTGAAAACTGACTTTCAGATGACGAGAGGCTTCCCTAGATTCTTGCAGGTGAACTGTCGTAGTATCATAAATAAAGAAACCGAATTTTGTAATTTAATTGAAGCATGTGATCCTGATGTCGGGAGAGGAACACAGTCTTCGCTTTTGGATGCGGAAGCAAACTCAGACATTTTTCGTTCAGACTACTTTACGTTTAGGAGAGATCGCGAGGCGGTGGTGTCCATTTGCGTGAAGAACACATTTAATATCAGATCTAATTGGGTTGATAAAGAATTTGAAATGCCGGTGTGAAATTTTCTGTTCAAGAAGTATCTTGGAAATAATTGCTTGCAATCGCCCACCGTACAACAGTTACGAAATCTTAGGCACCCTCTACGAAAGAACAAAAATATAAATAAGCGTCATGTAGTTATTGTTGGAGACTTAAATATCCCAGATGAAAATTGGAAAGGGATAGTTTGCGAAGGGAAAGTACTAGTCAACCGACTTGTCTGGGTCAGCAGATTAGCGCAGGTAGTAGACCGGCCGACCCGGCAGGTCGCGATTCTAGATATTTGCCTGATTAAACCAAAATACTTATTCTTGTCGTGTGGCGTTATAGTACGTATAAGTGACCATAAAGCCATTTTAGTCGATTTACAGATAAGTATTTCAAGGAAACGTATTGTCACCGTCATTCTAGTGAGGGAATACAAGAAATCAAATGTACAAGGGTTTCAAAATTACTTAAGAGCACGATAAGGCGAGTTTCTTAGAATAGGAGGAGGAATGGAAGAAATATAGGGAACGTTAAATAATATTCTAGTAAATGCTTAACAGGATTTTGTACCAAGTAAATTGTTAAAAACTAACTGCGATCCGGAATATTATAATGCAAAGATTAGACGATTGAAAAGAAAAACCAGAGAAGCATTTAGCAACAGACACCGTAATGAAAACCATATGACAATATTTCGAAATTATTCAAAAGCGTTAAGGGGGAAATGGCAGAGGAACGTCATTTGAAACATATTCTTGATGCGGAGGGCAGTAATAATTGGTCACCGTTTTATAAATACGTTCGTAGAAGGGAGGGAAGTAAAGACGAGATTCCAGTTGTTCTTGTTAATAATTCGCCAATAACAGACGACAGAGAAAAAGCAAAAGCTTTTAACGCGTATTTTAGCTCGGTTTTTAAGCAGAAACCTAACAGTATTCAGATACCAACGCTGGCAGATAGAAGTATTTTTCAAATTGATTTAAATTATTTGCGGAAAATAATAAAGTTAATGAAGAGAGAAAAACCACGAGGCCCACATTACATTTCCACGGACATCATTAAATTAGGCGTAGAGGCTATTCTACCATGCACGCGTAAGCTTCCGCGGCTCGATTCCATAAATTCTTGGCTATCTGGGAGACGCCGCGTCGTTGGCTGAGAGGCCGACGTTTCGCCTGACATGTCGCAGGCTTCCTCAGGGCAGTGAGGAGTAATAGATCAATCTATTCTACCATATTTAATTAGGTTAATCTCTTTTAGGTTGCACATAATAATTTAATATGGTAGAATGGAAGAATAGTAATATAGTTTGCCAAAGCTTTTGATGTTGCTCCACACGATCGTCTTATAAAGGAATTAATAGGTTCGGGTAGAGTGGTAGCGTAGATAAACGAATTACTTCGAAACAGGAAACAGAAGGTCCGAATTGGAAGTTACTTATCAACCTTATCTCGGAATTGTTTATAACATTGTTAATTGTTGCAAATGTGTTAATTCGCAGTTTTCGGTCCTGAGTCATCAGGGAACCCTTCCTTCTTCAGAATTGCAAAAATTGGAAATTGTTTATAATTTGCAAATTTTGAAAATTCTTTTTTTTGTCTTTTCTAAACTGCCTTTAAACGAAGAGCAAAATTATGCAATCCTATCGCCTTTTGTTTTCGAGATATGTAGTTGACTTCTTGGCTGTCCTGGTGACCCCGCGTCGTTGGCTGAGAGGCCGACATTTCGCCTGTCATGTCGCAGGCTTCCTCAGGGCAGTGACGGCGATTAATTTTTTTATATTTTCCCCTCTCCAGTTACTCTGTGTATTCAGTATTCAGTGTATACTCTATGTATTCAATTACTGTGTGTACAATGTTGCTTCAGCCGATTAAGCTTCTGAAGCTTGGGGAGGCCTTTGTGAAGCTTGGGGAAGCAGTTTGTTGCTTTTTTTGTTTGTTTGTTTGTTTTTTGTTTTTTTAAGCCGAAGGTTTGTGTGTTTGTAGTTGTGTTGCAGTTCGCATTTCGCGTTTTACTGCTATGTCTGAGTGGCAGGTGTGGGTTCACGGCGGACCTTAGTTAATAACCAAATCGGCTTTTGTGTTGCACTACGCCCTCAGAATATCAAAGGGGAGTGCTCGTCTTCTTGGTCCTATATTGAAGACGTGTCGAGCTAATTGTTTTAGCGTTGCCGGAGCTTCGTTGGTTTGAAAGGCTTGATAGACGTCGTTAAACGAAAGTCGTCTCAAGCATTGAGTGAACAACTCGATATCAAGTTCCTTCCTCAGTACTTTCAACCGTTTCCGAAACGGAGGGCGTGCTACGAGCCGTAGAACTTCGTTCTGTACTAGCTCAAATGTTACCTTGCACTTCTGTGCTGTGGTCCACCACGCCGCAGCGTAGATGGCCACAGGCCGGCAACACGTGTTATAGAGTGCAAAAGAGAAGTTCCAAGGGGAGTGTAGGTTCCCTCAAAAGAGGTTGTAAGAATCGAACTCTTTACAGTTTGATCGAATTCGCCTGACCTGTAAATGACAGCGTATCCTTCGATCAAATGTGACGCCTAAGTAAGTTGCGTTAGGCGACCATGTCAGTTTTTGTGTGCCACGTGTAATTTGTTTTGATGATGAAGAAGGTTTAGTGTATTTGTGCTTGCGGCGGGTGTAACAGATTGCCTGCGACTTTTCCGCTCAAAAAGTCATGTGGTTTTGTTCCTCCCACTTCAGCGTCAAGTTCATCTGTTTTTGAAGTATTTTCAATTTGTGGTCTACTTTTAATCCTCTTGCTAAGACGGCTATGTCATCAGCGTAAAGGAAAAGCCTATTCGTGGTATATGTGGGATGTCATTGACATACGGCGAGAACAGTTGCGGAGAGAGGACGGAGCCCTGAAGGACTCCGGCCGCAATCCTCCGCTTTGAGGATCTCGCTTTGCCCACATTGACCACGAACGCGGTTTGTGAGAAACGACCTAACCATTTCGGTTACGTCTTGTGGAAGGCAGCGCCGAAGTTTTGTGGTGAGTGTACTGTGTGGCACTTTGTCAAAGGTTTGCACCATGTCGAGATATATGACAGGTACATCCTGTGTAAGTAACAGATCAGCGAAAATCTGCTGAGTCATGCAAAGTGCTTGTAGTGAAGCGTAATGGCCCGGTCTGATGGCAAACTGTTCACCTCGGATGAGGGTCCGCGAGAGAGCAGTTGGCAGAATTTGCGCGAGTAGAAGCCTCTCAAATACCTTTCCCATAACAGGAAGAAGTTGGCCTGTGGCTCGCAGAGATCGTGAGATCCTTACCGGGATTCGGAAGCATGGAGATATTTGCGTATTACCAATTTTCCGGAAAGTATCGCTGTGTAATGCAGCTGTTGTACATTCGCGTAAGCTCCGTATTTATGACCGGTAGGGCCTCCTTAAGAACAGGTCCCGGCCCCTTGTGACTACGAAAGCATTTAATTGTAGTCTAAACTTCGACTGTATAATGTGTAAGTGTATTGGCGCTGTCGTCCGTTTTCTCCTTATGTACCGCCTGTGTAATGTTGTTAACATACCTAACTTTAAGCATGTCGGCAAAGAATTCTTCCTTGGCTTGATCAGAGAAGAGGTATCTTTGTTTACCTTCCACATTGTCGTGGCCACGTATGGCATTTGCAGTATTAGGTACTGACCTGAGCGCTTTTTGGAGTTTGAAGCGTTTCGAGAAAGATCAGAACCGATCTCTCTCAACCACTTTTCCCACTCTGCTGCGTGATGGTTTGCGAGCGCCGTTTTCAGGCGTCTTTCGCATTCCCGTAGCTGTGTTCTAAGCGCAGGGCACTTAAACTGCTGCCAAAGTCGCCTAGATTTTTCACGCAGAAGCTCTTCGACATCTTGAGGAAGTGTATGTGATCCCTCTTCGGGCTGGCGCCAGAAAACCGACGTCGCCTTTCTGAGGGCTGTTTGTATGTTCTGTGAGTGTGTGTAAGCTCGCGTCTATAGATTCTGAAAAAATCCATTGTCAGAGAGGTTTGTGCTTTTGTGTGTAGTACGCGAGTTGATTGCAAAACTCATCCCAGTCAGTGGGTCACAGCGATGCTGCGCCTCCGGTGCGCCTACTGTCTAGCCTGGCCCCTTGGGTGGGGCAGGTGCGCAATGATTGGCGGAGGGGTCCCTCTGATTGGCTGGCGGTCCTCGTAGTCGGACGGCGTTGAACAGACCCCGGGCTGTCGCGAATGGGTGGTAATATGTGTTTCCAGGCGTGGTTAAGGGTGAGGCCTGCGTCCGAGTTGATGTGCGGCCGTCTATTGATTTCCAGCGCCTCTTTATGCGTCTAGGCCAGTAGCGGTTTTCACTTGTCGGGTCTTGTCGAATTCGATGGCATGTCCAGTCATCTCAGAGTAAAGAATCTGAAGAATAAAGAACAATTAAAAGAACTTTAATAAATCCATTGCTCATTATGTTAACTAATAAGAGACCAAAGAGGACTGTACATATAATTTTAAGTTAGATTAAGTTAGTCTTTTTAAGATAAAAGCTCTCCCCAAGCTTCAGAAGCCTAATCGGCTGAAGCAAAATTGTACACCCAGTAAATGGATGGATTCCCGCATCTCCAGTGTAATTGGAGAGAGGGAAAATTGAAACAAAAAGTGCAGTGTCACTGTCCTGAGGAAGTGTTCCGTCAAATTTTACCAGGACAACAATTGACTAACCCGTTACAATATACCCCATCATAACCTGAAAACAAATTAACCCGTCTTTCTGACAACAACCCACTCCCTTGGTACCCATCCCCATGGGGGAATAGAGTGCGCTAACCCAAGAAGAACCAACAAAACAACAACCTAGACATGAAGAATTCCGAAAGGGAAAGGCATGTCTGACGAATGCCAAAGAAAGGGAAAGGGAAGCCTGCGACATGACAGGCGAAACGTCGGCCTCTCAGCCAACGACGCAGCGTCGCCCGGACAGCCACAAAATCATGAATCCGAGCCGCGGAAGCTTACGTGTACGAGATATGAAATTTTTTATAAGAAATTAACATGTCATGACTACCCCCATTTCTTTGGGGCCAATCTTTCGCAGTTTCCACACAAATCTACCCTTCAAGCCATTTTGCAAATGCAAAGTGCATTTAGCGGCACTTTTTCCATCCGACTCTGACACCACAATGCTATTTGAAACTACCTTCAGGATGCAAGTCGAATGTTTGAGGTCATTCCGTATCGAGTAAAAATCATGTAACTTGAGTTCTTACAAATGTCCCCTAAATACGTAAATGCCAAGAAGATGATGAGAACGATCAAATTCTCGGAGCATATTGTAACACCCCCCGGTCGTCTCGTGAGAGAACGCCCGGTTAGCGGCCCGGTTAATAGCTCAGTCGGTGATGGAAGGAATCGTTAAACAGATACTGGTAACATGAAACAAACACTTTGATCACTGGTAAAAATTACTTTTATTCCTGGGCAATAAAATTAAAATGCCCCAGGGAAGTTACACTTGTAAATAAAATAAAAAATGAGAAAATTAGGTAAAAAAAGAAAAGAAGATGAAAAGTTAGTATTCAGAGTAAAGCTTAAAAACTAGGAAGAATTATAATTAACATTACAATGGTAAAAAAAACAACAAAATTACAAGTCAATGCGCCATAGCGCGGCGCTGCATTACAAAATTTACACAGGGGCGGATGCCCATTGAATAATACTGCCTGGAAGAAAGGTCTCTGCGCGCCCGGGGAGGGCGCGGCGCGGTCGAGGAAACGGCTGTCGTCCTTCGAAAGAATTCAGCGGAGGTCGATGGCCTCCCGGGCCAACAGCTGGCGGTCGGGTCGTGACGTCACCAAAGGCGCGGCGGCGCGTGGCTACGTTGACGGCGTCTGGTAGTCTGGTTGAACTCGAAGCGGAACTGGTAGAACTGGTAGTACTGGTAGTAACTGGTAGTAACTGGTAGAACTCGGAGTGGCCGGGCGATCTCAATCTCAGGAACGTAGTGGTCGACCATGCGTCTCTCTGATTTCCGTGATAATAATTGTCGAACACAACTTCGGACAGTTAGCAATCCTTCGGAGAAACGTTCGCCTCTCTTCACGACGAATTCCCACCCCAGAGAATTTTCTCTGTCTACTGCAGCCGGCTCAATGCTCAAAACTCGCAGCAAAATAATATAAGTCCCACATAGGCACATTCGCCCGAATAATTCCCACCCCAGATAAGTTTCTCTCCCAACTGCCCTCAGCCTAGAACTCAGGCTCCTTCCGACAAAAATTACAAGTCTTTCAGAGACACACTGGTCTCTCCCCGACGAATAGTTACCCCCCCAGAGAAGTTTGTCTCCCGACTGCCCTGCCTTGAATGCCAATTTTATAAGTCGAATCGTATTAGGTCAACTTTTACCCCCCACTCGTTTTCTCGTGTGCTCAAGCTCCTTATGATAGTCGCGTCGCTATTGGCCAAAGGAAATGGCGCATTACGCTATTTCAACCAGTCGTGACGGGAGTAGTAAAGGAAGTTTCGACTCTTTGCGTCACTGTGAGCGTACAGAATTTTCTTATTCCTTCTAGAACACCGGCCATGCTTGCACAAGGCAGGCGTTGTCCGTGAAAGAATTTATCGCTCTGGGATTCCCTGGATGTAAGCGGGCGTTCTAGAAATTTCGCAGCTGGTCATGCGAACACGTGCCTCTCAGTGAATCTTTCGACGACTGACCCTTATAACGACTTTCTTAATGGGCCGGGGGCGCAAATGGCTGTCGCGATAAGCGAGGTTGCGCGTGCAACGCCGTCTGTTTATTCTCCCAACTGCCCTCAGCCTTATGAAATTTTGTATGAGGAAATCGGTATCGCTACATTAGCCTTCCCCTCCGAATAAAAAAAAATTGGAGTTCGAGAAATTAAATTTCGAAAAATGAGAATTTTTTTTTGTTTAAGTAAAAATTAAAAAAAAATAGCGATACCAGAAATGAATGCTTTTACCCGTTATTCTAGCAAATTCTTATTTACCATTGTAAGTTAAGGATAAAATACTATTTTTAATTAAATCTAACTAAATTTTAGAAAATTGATAAACTTAGAAAAAATGAAAACCGTTTGGTGAGGCCAGGGTGGTTTTGGATTTTCTTTCTGTTTGCCCCAGAAACACAGATTCTGCGGAGGAATCCACGGAAATCTCAAATCTAATACGCCTAGCGAATGCACCGTAGGATTATTTTCCGTTTCCTTCTTTATTCCCTCTTTCAATATCTGTTTTAGATTTTGGCGAATTTCCCTCTTTAAATTTTCTTCCCTTTTCCTGATATTTTCCCCGTCAATAATATCTGATTTCTCGAATTTATCATGAATCTGGCTGACTTCTGTGCTAAATTTGGGTTCAATTCTAGTCAATTCTCCGCCCATTTCTGTCCTAACCTCGGTAATACTTCCGATAACTGGCTCGCAGCACGCTTCAATCTCGCTATCACCTGCTTGGAGCTTCTGACTAATTTCTGACTGAATATTCTCAAAATGCGGTTTTACTTCAGCCTTCGAACTTTGTATTTCTTTACCCAGGTTTTCGACACTATTTTTAATTTTCGTGAATCTACCATCGAGACGGTTCTGCACTGTTCCAATCTCACAATTAGATTTTGCCTCCAATCTTTCGAATTTTGCAGCGTGGTCAGCTAAGCAGCTGTCCAGCCGGTCAAATCTTTGCGAATGTTTCGAGAGGATTTCCATACTTTCAGAATGTTTTTCCGACATTTTTTTCGTGAATGTTTCCGTGAGAGTTTCCTTAACCTCTGCAATCTGTTCCTTATTTTCTGACATTAATTTCATGAGTCTGTCGTTACTTTCTGAGTGTTTTTTGTCACTTTCTGATTGTTTTTTGTTACTTTCGGAAATTTGTTCCGATAGGGTTTCCTTCACCTCTGAAATCTGTTTCATGAGGATTTGCATGAAGTCCTTGATGGAGGTCTCGGGCGGTGATTGTTCCCCTGAACTCCCATCTCCTGCCACATCGATACCTGATTCGTCCAGCATTTTGGCTGTTTCGCGTGAATTACGCACACGATAGTCACAACACACGAGGCACAACACAACAACACTCACAAACAAAATACAATAATAAAGCAAATCGTTACCAGTCCACAAATTGTTTCTTTCGTAACAATGTCCTTCCATCCATTTATAACAAAAATTTAGTCAAATTTAACTTTAAAATTGGGCGTGGAAAACCTCAATTATTAGGCCGTCGAGCCCCACGGTGGGAAAGCCAATTGTAACACCCCCCGGTCGTCTCGTGAGAGAACGCCCGGTTAGCGGCCCGGTTAATAGCTCAGTCGGTGATGGAAGGAATCGTTAAACAGATACTGGTAACATGAAACAAACACTTTGATCACTGGTAAAAATTACTTTTATTCCTGGGCAATAAAATTAAAATGCCCCAGGGAAGTTACACTTGTAAATAAAATAAAAAATGAGAAAATTAGGTAAAAAAAGAAAAGAAGATGAAAAGTTAGTATTCAGAGTAAAGCTTAAAAACTAGGAAGAATTATAATTAACATTACAATGGTAAAAAAAACAACAAAATTACAAGTCAATGCGCCATAGCGCGGCGCTGCATTACAAAATTTACACAGGGGCGGATGCCCATTGAATAATACTGCCTGGAAGAAAGGTCTCTGCGCGCCCGGGGAGGGCGCGGCGCGGTCGAGGAAACGGCTGTCGTCCTTCGAAAGAATTCAGCGGAGGTCGATGGCCTCCCGGGCCAACAGCTGGCGGTCGGGTCGTGACGTCACCAAAGGCGCGGCGGCGCGTGGCTACGTTGACGGCGTCTGGTAGTCTGGTTGAACTCGAAGCGGAACTGGTAGAACTGGTAGTACTGGTAGTAACTGGTAGTAACTGGTAGAACTCGGAGTGGCCGGGCGATCTCAATCTCAGGAACGTAGTGGTCGACCATGCGTCTCTCTGATTTCCGTGATAATAATTGTCGAACACAACTTCGGACAGTTAGCAATCCTTCGGAGAAACGTTCGCCTCTCTTCACGACGAATTCCCACCCCAGAGAATTTTCTCTGTCTACTGCAGCCGGCTCAATGCTCAAAACTCGCAGCAAAATAATATAAGTCCCACATAGGCACATTCGCCCGAATAATTCCCACCCCAGATAAGTTTCTCTCCCAACTGCCCTCAGCCTAGAACTCAGGCTCCTTCCGACAAAAATTACAAGTCTTTCAGAGACACACTGGTCTCTCCCCGACGAATAGTTACCCCCCCCAGAGAAGTTTCTCTCCCGACTGCCCTGCCTTGAATGCCAATTTTATAAGTCGAATCGTATTAGGTCAACTTTTACCCCCCACTCGTTTTCTCGTGTGCTCAAGCTCCTTATGATAGTCGCGTCGCTATTGGCCAAAGGAAATGGCGCATTACGCTATTTCAACCAGTCGTGACGGGAGTAGTAAAGGAAGTTTCGACTCTTTGCGTCACTGTGAGCGTACAGAATTTTCTTATTCCTTCTAGAACACCGGCCATGCTTGCACAAGGCAGGCGTTGTCCGTGAAAGAATTTATCGCTCTGGGATTCCCTGGATGTAAGCGGGCGTTCTAGAAATTTCGCAGCTGGTCATGCGAACACGTGCCTCTCAGTGAATCTTTCGACGACTGACCCTTATAACGACTTTCTTAATGGGCCGGGGGCGCAAATGGCTGTCGCGATAAGCGAGGTTGCACGTGCAACGCCGTCTGTTTATTCTCCCAACTGCCCTCAGCCTTATGAAATTTTGTATGAAGAAATCGGTATCGCTACAATATGAAAGAATCAATCATTTCGAGGACAAAGGCATTCCCTTATAATAGCCATAACATCCACAATGTCTTTAATTTATTGTATAATTTAAATGCGCCCAGTGTCACTGAAAAGCAAACATAAACACTATCATTTAAGCTAATAACAACCATCGTTAGGATGAAAAAGATTTTTTAATTGGTGTGCCTTCGTACGTGTCTGAAAGCTCTTCTGAGGGCATTGAGCGCTCGGTATTCCCCTTGAAATCTTTTTTTTAATGTAGTTAGTCATCGTCAGTCATTGACTTTTATCCCCTCTGCCAGGGGCAGATTCACACTCCTTTTAATCCTTTGAAGAAAATCATGTCAGGTTAGTGTTATAAGCAACGGAATTGTAGAGTTTTATTGAATTTGAAATTAATGCTTGGATATTTTGGGCTTTAATGACCAAATATAGCTATCTGAATTTGCCGCCATGAAAAGTAAACATAAAATGAAACAAATATCAGTACATCACCAATATTCGTGCGAAATATTACGAATATACCAAACTTAATTCAAGTTCTAAACTAACATGTGCATGTAAAGAAATTCACATATACATGTATAGTGACGAAGTAAAAATAATACCCAACATAGTATTGAAGCATACAGAAACATAATGAAAGTACTGGACGAAAAGGAGCGGAATACCACACATTTCAACCAAAACAAAACGCCATTCCGTGTAGTACTTCGTTATACTCACCCATCAGTGAACAAAGAAAAAATCAAAAATGAACTTAAATCTGAGGCCAACCTTGTTCGTAGCATACATAATGATGACCGCATCACCACGAGAAGCCACATATATCAGATGAGATCCTGCGAGCACGGAAATCACCTTCAAATTGACCTACTAGATAAGTCTACAGTTATACAGACTGACACGAAAAAACATTTTAATTATGAAACTTATAAAAAATGTGAGAGCAGTGATTTATTTCTGTTCATTTTTTGTTATACTGTTATTTTATTATCATGTGCTTAATGCTAACTAGTTGTGCTACGGAATGGCACACACTTTCTCGTATTAATTTTCTATTTCCTTTGGTCTCGGTTAGCTATTCGAACTTGCCACATATCACCGCCTGCTGCCATCTATCACCGCCCAAAGTACATTTTTTGACATGTTTTTAATTTTTCGGTTTCCTAATTGTAGAGTGGTATTATTATTTTCAGATTATTAAAGAACAGTAAAACTTGGCCCTATATGGCAATTTTCTTAGAAAAAAATGGAGCCTTCTCTAAAAAAAACTGTCGTTTAAGTGCTACTATAAATTCAAAATTTGAAGCTCTTTTTTACATAAAATTTTTGAGTTTTCGAAAAACTTAATTTGAAGTAATTTCAAGTAAGTTAACTCACAAATACAACAGTGTTTACAAATTTCTAGAAATATGTAAATTATTAACGGTGTGAGAGATCTTTCAAAAAATGTACATTTGTGTAATTTTTGAAAAAATACACCAAAATAAATTTTACGTCATATTAAAGAGTGCAATTATCAGTATCCGTTCATAATGTTTAAAGAAAAATTTTGAGTCATTTTTTATAAAATGGCGTTTGAGCGTTTCTGAAAATGCGGAGATTTGAGCTAATTTCATAGAAAACGGTAGATTGCGAGAAACTTTATTTGACATTATTTAATGTACATATAATCATAGATACAAATATGTGAAGAAATTGACACTAATATAAATATTAACATGAGAGGCAAGTAAAAAAATACATTTTTGTAATTTTTCAAAAAACAGAAGAATAGAGGCGTTTATGGCATCTTATAGAGTGCATTTAGCATTCTATCAAAAGTTTAAAGAAAATATTTTGGGTCATTTTTGAGAAAACCTTATTTTTGTAACTTTTTACAATAGCACATAAGTTCAATTTTGTAGTAAAAGGAAAACCCCGAAAAAATTCATACTTTTGATATTTTCGAAAATTTAGACTTAGCCGTGAAAATTGGACCAATGCCACTTTTATAAGTGTATGTTACTCTATTCTTACAAGAAATTTAAAGAAAAAATTTGGAGCCGTTTTTGAGAAAATTTTGAATATGTCAGGGGGTTTCATTTAAAGCACCCCGAAATTATAACCTTTTTTTTTAATTTCAAAGATTCGACTAGAGCCAGATTGACACTTCAATTTGAAAAATATCCTACGCATGGTTTAGGCGCTAGTAGTTGTTTTTTTTAATTTTATTTATTTTCATTCGGAAGTACATAGTTCAGTTACATCACTTTCTCATATGTATTGTATGACATACAAATATTCTTATTACCCACCTAAAAACTAACTCTAGCTACACGAAGGGGTAGGAAGCTACAATCTGCGCCTATTATTCACAATTGTTGGAAAATATGTTTAAGAAGGCATTTAAAGGGTAACGGTTTTTTATTCGTGTTGGAGTATAGTCTGTTGAAGCGAGGTTGTAGTGGCTGATGTGTGGTATAGAATTGATATTTGAATAAAAGTTATTGGAGATATGGGCTATGTGTTTGATGATGGATTTTATATTCAATTCTTTTTGTAGTTGTTTGTTGGATGCGCCATGGTGCGCGAGTAGCTAAACGGAGAAATCTATTTTGTATTATTTGCAGTTTATTTATGGTTGTGGCTGATGCGTTTGTCCATACGGGGCATGCGTATAACATTAATGGTCTGATTATTGATTTATATATTGTTGTAGCATTGTCTATTGATAGGCAGCTTTTGGAGTTTATTAGAGGTTTTAATTGGGCTATTTTGCATTTTAATTGTTGAGATTTGATTGTAATATGGGAGTTCCAGTTCAGTTTTGTATCTAGGTTTAGCCCAAGGTATTTGACTGTTTGACAGTGAGGAGTCCATGGAATTGTGTTGTTGTTGATTGTAAAGGGGGAGGGAGTGTAGAAGTGCTTAAACGAGAATATTTTGGCAGTGGATTTTGTTGGGTTTAGTTTAATTTTCCATATTGTTGACCAGTTATCTATTTTGTCTAGATGTTTTTGTATAGTTGTTTTCACTAATGATTTTAATTGATTGGCTGGATTTGTAAATTACTGTATCGTCTGCAAATTGTGCTATGTGGGTCTGGTTTGTTCTCGGAATATCTGACGAGTAGATATTAAATAGAGTTGGTGAAAGTGGGGAGCCTTGTGGTAGGCCTGCTTGTATTTTACGGGGGTTTGAATTGTGTTTTTCTACTGTCACTGTGAATGTTCTATCTGTTAAAAAATGTTTTATAATGTTGACCAGGTAGAGTGGTGTTCCAATTGATTGCAGTTTAAATATAAGGCCTTAGTGGCAAACTCTGTCAAAGGCTTGTGATATGTCCAGGAAGGTTGCTTTCTTTTTTTTTAATTTATTGTCCACCTGTTCAACATACATGTTTTTCAGGGTTGTGAATACAATCATATATAACTTTTATTTCCTAACTGTGGGTGCCCTAGACTGATGCGTTAAATGTTTTTGGTTGTTATTATTAATTATTATTATTATTTATTAATAATTTAAATTATTACGGCAGTAGATTGAGAGTACAGAATGATCGTTGATAAGATTATTCGATGAAGGTTATATTATTTGAGGCCCATTTTCTGCTATTTTATGGTGGTCTGAATCTGTCTTTAGGGAAGCGTGAGTTGATTCGTAAGTTCGGTTCTGCTGTGCGTCCAAGGTTGAAAATGGAGATGCTGGGAGATGAGGGGAGTGATGTGAAAAAGTCTTCGGACAATTTGGTAATGTGTTCTTTTATTGTCGGAATTTGCAGTTCGTGGTGGATTTGCTTGTTCGAAATAAACCATGGCGCTTTAATTATAGTTCTTAGCGCTTTATTTTGTATAGTTTGCAACAGGTTTATATTAGTTTTTGCTGCATTTCCCAATATTGGGCATGCATAAGTCATAGTTGGTCGAACTATTGACTTGTAAATTATCATTCCGGTCTCTATTTTAAGGGAGGATTTTTTGTTAATTAGTGCGTAAAGTTGGGAAAGTTTTGCTTGTTTTTTTGTTCGTGTAGTGTAAATGTGTGTTTTCCAGTTTAATTTTGTATCAAGTTGCATTCCTAGATATTTGGCTGCTGTATTATTTGCAGCCCAGGGAATATTTTCGTTGTTCAAAATTAACTGCGGAGGGGTGAGGGGATGTCTTAGGGTGAAAATTTTCGCCTGTGTTTTATCTGGATTTATTTTAATTCTCCAATTTTTTGCCCATTTATTGAATATGTCAAGGTCGTCTTGTAAGTTATTCCTAGCTGTCATAACGTCCCCATGCTTGGAAAAAAGTGCAGTGTCGTCAGCGTAAAGCGCTATTTGCGAATCTATTAGGTGTGGATAATCGGATATATATAAATTGAATAATACCGGTGATAATGGGGACCCTTGGGGCAGCCCTGCTGAAATCTGGCGTAAGGATGATATGGCATCGTTAATTTTGACTTGGAACTTCCTTTGATTTAGGAAACTTTTAATAATTTGGAATAAGTAGTCTGGAGTGCCTATTTGTCTTAATTTGTAGAGAAGGCCTTGATGCCATATTTTGTCAAACGCTTTGGTGATGTCCAGGAGTGTGTTCTTTGGCTTGGAATCCTTGCGCTATATATTCGGTAAGCCGTAATATTTGATGTGTTGTGGGGTGGTTAGGTCGAAATCCAAATTGCGTGTCTGGGATTACATGTGTGTTTGTCATGAATTTTATTAATCGTTTTATTATCAGTTTCTCTAATAGTTTCGACAATGACGGGAGTAGGCTTATTGGTCTATAGTTCGCTGGATCTTTTGGATTCTTTCCTGGTTTTCGGAAGGGTAGCACTGTTGCAATTTTCCAATCGTTGGGAAAGTAACCTAATCTGAATGCTGCGTTAAATATTGCTGTAATGCCTGCTATCGAATTGTTATTTAGTTCTTTTAGAACTTTATTAGAAATAAAGTCGTATCCTGCTGATTTCTTAGTTTTTGATTTTTTGATTTCTTGTTTAATTTCTGATGGGGATATGTACTTTATATTGATTGGAGCTGTATATAGTGGTTTCTGATTGAATTCCTCTACTTGTTTATTAAAGTGATCGTTTTCGACTGGGTTTGGGTTGAACGACTTTTCCAGGTAGTCAGCTATAAGAGATGTTTTCTCAAAATCAGAATTTGCCACTTGTGAACCTAGTTTTATTTGTGGAAATTCTTGTTTTTGTCTTTTTATTCTATGTATGGTAGACCACATATGCCTAGATGACGGGTGAATTTCTTTTAGAAAAGTCTGAAAGCTTGCATATCTATGTTGGTCTAGTTTATTTTTAACTAGTCTCGTCAGTTTGTTTAATTTTCTTTTTAAGTCTGGTCGTCGTGTGATTTGCCAATAGCATCTTAAATTGTGTTTACTTTTAATTAGGTTTATGATTTTTATTGGGATTTGTTGCTTGTTTATTGGGTTTGTTATTTTGAGATATGTGGTAGAATTTGTGAGGGATCCTTGTATGTTGCTGACTAATCGTTTTACTTCATTATCTAAGTCCTTTTCAGATTGAATGTTTTGCGGATGTTTGTAGTTAATATTTAAAATTTCCCTGAATTTAAACCAGTTAATTTTACCTTTTTGCTGTTTATAATAAGATGATAGATAGAGAGGATGAAATGATATGATTATTGGATTGTGATCCGAATCTAGTTCAGGAATTACTTTTTGGTATAGCGGAAAATCAATATTTTTTGTGATGAGGATATCTAATATGTCAGGAATTATAGTATTATTGTAAGGGTAACGGGTGGGTTCTATTGGAGCCATAATACTTAAATTGAGAGTGGTAGCTAGATTTAGTAAATTTTGCCCTTGTGGAGTTGTGTTGCATCCCCAATCGCAGTGTTTGCTATTAAGGTCACCTATTAGCATGATATTATCGTTATTTCCAAAAATTTCAGTATATATTTTTCTAGGGAATAGCTTATTTATTTTGGTTTTTATTGCTATAGTTTCTAGGTCGTTGCTCGTAGGACTATTAATTAACGTATGTTTTATATCTTTGTGCACTAGTATGGCCACTCCTCCTGCGGCCGTTGCTGAGAGACGGTCGTTGCGATAGATATTAAAACCTGGTATTGAGAACTTGATTTGAGGTAACAGGTGAGTTTCTGAAATACAAGCTATTTTTATGTTGTGGCTTGTTATAAAGTGTCGTAATTGATTTTCTTGCCTTTTTATTCCGTTCGCGTTCCAGTTGAGAATGTTTCTGGATTTTTATTTACGTCCATTATCGAAGGCTGATTGTATTAATATTTGTATTTGTGGAATGAGTGCGTTTATTACTTGGTTGATGATTGTAGTTATTACCTGTTCTTGGTGTAGAGGGAGATTGGAGTTCAATAACGGGGGGACTTGGCTATTAGGTCTTTGAGGATTTGAAAACCAGGGATTTATGGGAGGTCGTTGCGTTGGGTTTGTTTGTTGTGGATGATTTTGAGGGACTGGTTTTCGGTCAAGGTTTTTAATCTCGTGGGATTCTCTGTTATTAAAAGCCTGTCGTCTCTGATTATACCGCTCTGTTTGATTTTTTAGCAGTTTCTGATATACTTCACAACCTTTCCAATTGGCCGTGTGATCTTTTTTACAATTAACGCGTTTCCGACTTGTTTCTGTTTTAGGTTCCGTGCATTTTGAATAATGGTGGTTACCTAAACACCTAACGTATCTCGGAGCGCGCCCACAGTTAGTCTGAGTGTGATCAAATCTCTGACAGTTCTTACATTGAATTGGTAATTTTTGGTTGAATCTAGGAAATACCCTAATAACACTATATAAAAATCTATCTAATGCTAGAATGCTCCTTCCCTTGTTGTTGTCCTCTAAATCTACAGCACATGTTGTTAATGGTTTTCTGTCTTTTCCTTGAAGGCGAGTAACTTTGATTACTGGGTATTTTTTTTACTAGTCTTGAAAGATTTCTGTTTCACTATATAGTGTGTGAATATCCTTAATAACAATTGAGAATGTTTTTATGCTTGGGTCACGAAACGTGTGGTATTCTATGTTGTTTTCGTTGCAAAATTTACGAAGATCTCTGAAATCTTCTATTGAATTAAGTTTTACTTTCACTCTGTCTGCTTCTATTTTTGTTGTAAAATCTTCTTTTACTACACTTTTAATGTCATTTATTAACAGTTGAAAATTTTCCGCTTTGTGTATAATTATAGGGGGGATTTTAATCACTGTTTCCGCGGAACTGATATGTTCGTCTTCATCTGTATCGTTATTTAATGTTTCGAACCTGTTTGCTGTAGGAATAGCATATCGTGAAACAGATTCAGTTTTTTGTCTCTTGCGCTCACTTTGTTCTGTTGGGGCAGGTGCACTGTGTTGCAAGGGCGGCCAACTAGAGCGTTGGCTGTTTTGTACTTGCGTTCGAAGGTCCTGTAGTTGCTGTTGCAATTGGACCAGTTGTTGGTGCTGTTCCTGAAGTTGATGCTGCTGCGCCTGTATTTGCTGATGTTGCTGGTCTATGATGAGCTGCTGTTGGTACTCCAACGAATGTTGCATGGCGTCGGGCGTAGTGTGGTTCACGGCCTGCATCGCTTCTTTGATGCTCTGTCCGAGGTCAGAGCACGGTAATTCACTTTTATCTATTTTCACTATTGGTTAAAAATATGGAATAACTTTCGAAAACACTGGTCACTTCACGAGCACTCGCAACTCACTGAGTTCTCAGCTTGACGCAGACTGAACTAACAAGGTAGCGCTGCGGTCACAACCTCTCGCCACCGCTGTTAGCGCTGAACTGAGGAAGGTTGCTATTGTGTGCTTTTTATCTTGGTATGCTAAATAAATGTGTTCAGTTAGTCTAAGAAGTTGGTGTGAAGTGGAAACTTGATTAATAAAGCCAAACTGATGTTTGGGTTTGTTTAGTGTTTTGTTTAAATAATTGTTTAATCTTTTCAGAATTAATTTTTCTAGAATGTTTGACAGAGTTGGCAACAAATTGATTGGCCTGTAACTTTCTGGATTACTGTGATTTTTATTTGGCTTTGGGACAGGAATATTCTTGTAGTTTTTCCAAAGTATTGGATAGTAACCAATTCTTAATATTGAGTTATAAATATTATTTATGAAGGCTATTGTTGGAGTGGGTAGGTTTTTTATAATTTTATTGTTAATATTATCATGTCCAGGGGCTTTTTTGAGGGGAGGTTTTTTATTAAATTCTTAATTTCGTTTGGTGATATGAATTTTGTTTTTGTGGAACATTATAGTTCGGAGCGGAGACCGAGTTTGCAATTTGTATATGTTCTGTGTGGGCTGGAGTGTTATTAAGCGTAAAAGTACTTTCAAAAAAGTCAGCTAATGCTTCGGTTTTGTCTATGGGGGAAATTTTTTTCCAAGATGACGTGCTTATCGGAGGGATGGTGCTTTGCTTTCTTAACACTGTTTTAGTAAACTTCCGAAGTGAGTTGTTAGTTGTGCTTAGGGATTTAATTAAAGAGTTATAGGAAGAGTGTCGGTGTTCTTTAATTGCGTTTATGGTTATCTTGTTTAAGATGTTAAGCTCTTTTTTTAATTGGGGATTTCTATTATTGTTCCAAAGTCTTCTTGTTCTGTTTCTGGTTTTTATTATGGTTATTATGGGATCTGGCAATTTAGTATGTGTTTTTGGTTTATTATGTACTATGTTATTTTGTTGCTGACCGATAACACTGGCTACTATATTGTTTAATAATGCTATTGAACTTTCTATTTCTAAAGGCGTTTTTAGATTCCTGAATTTGGGGGTTCTGATAATTATGTTTTTTCTAAATTCTTTCCAGTTTATGTTATTAGTATTTAATGTGGGTGTGGGTATGTGTGGGGGCGGTTGTTGATGAGTAGATATTATTACAGGGAGGTGATCAGAGTCTAGTTCGTGTAGCACGGTGGAATAAAATGTAGTCCGATCGTTGGTGATTGCAATGTCTAATATGTCTGGGTGTTTATTTGAGTCGTATGAGTAGTAGGTTGGTTCTGTAGGAGTTAATATGTGTAATTTTGAGTTCGTTATTATTGTTCGTAAATGTTTGCCTGCGCTGTTTGTTGATCTGCATCCCCAGTTGGTGTTTTTGGAGTTCAAATCTCCTAATAGTAAAGTAGGGGTGACTTGATTAAATAACGCTGCGATGTTAGTGTCTTGAATTTTTTTGTTTGGAGACTTGTATGCTGTTATAATGGTAAATACTATGTTGTTAAGAGGTTGTTAAGATTTTTAAAGCGACTGTTTCTAATCCAGGAGTGTTTGGTAGGTTTGCTTTGGTGTAGGGCATTGATTTATCCACAAGAATGAGGACACCTCCCCCATTAGCATTTATTCGGTCTGTTCTGACTACATTGTAACCGGGCATATTGAAAGAAGTGTGGGATTTGAGGTGTGTTTCCGTTATACATGCTATTTTGATTTCTTTGTCTTTGAGGAAGTAGATCAATTCGTTTTTTTGTTGATTATGCCATTGGCATTCCAGTTTAGCAGGTTAATTTTATTATGGGGCTGTGTGGCCATGATTCCTATTGAAATACGACGTGAGTGAATTTTGTATTTTATTGAAGATTGTTGGGATAATAGTATTGATTAGATTAATTATGTATGATGAAATAGAGTTTATTATTGTGTGCATGAATGAATTATCATTATTAATATTGTTGCTATTATCATTGTTTTGGTTTGTGGTTGATTCCTGTTATGGTTTCTATTTGATTGATTTGTTACGTGGGTGAAATTTGGAATGTTGCTAGTGGTTGGTAGATTAGGGTAGTTTTGAGAGTTTAGATTGAGCTGATTAACATTTATGGGTTTCGTACTTGAACGTCCTTTCTGGTCATTATGGGGGGGTAACTCTACGAGCTTTTCGTAGTAAGAACATTCAACAGATCTCGCGTCTGCACGGTGCGGACCGTTACAGTTTTTGCAAATAGGAGGGTTTTCTTTTTGGGGGCAATTTACAGAGTAATGATCTTTAGCGCAATAAATGCATGCTATTTTGTGATTGCAGTTGTTTCTGGTATGCCCGAAATCTAGACATCGGAGGCATTGGATAGGACCTTTGGCTTTGCGCCTTTTTTCTGGCTTAACAATCAGGTTGCAAATTTGATGAATTTGTAATATACTGTCTATGTTTTGGCTACCGTCGTACTCAGCTGCCACTACCAGGCTGGGAATGTTGTCTTTATACAGTCTAGTTACACTAATAAGCGATGGGCACTTTCCCTTGAGGTCTTGATATATTTCTTCCTGAGTAATAGATGGATGAAGATTCTTAAAGACAATGGAAATTTTTTTGTTTGCTGGGTCTGTATACGTGTGGAATTTTCCGTTAATGCTGATTAGATATTTTATTGCCTGCCTAAAGTCCGAGATAGTTTTAAAAAGCCTTTTGATTTTGTTATTGACAATGGTTGAAGTAAACTGGTTTGTTATTGAAATCTTAAGTTCTCTATTAAATTCTGCAACATTCTGAATATGGGCTACAAAGATGGGTGGTATTTTAATACTTAAATTGGTGTGGTCATTATTTTGTTCATTTATGAATAGAAATCTATTGTCCTCGCGCTCGTCACTTTGTTCGCCGAGCTCAGAGGATCTGTTCCTTATAGGTACATTGTATTGAAACTCAGTGGGTTTTCTTGACTTTATACTCGTATTGTTACTGGTCCGATTCATTTTCTTACTCTCGGAATCACTTTCACTATCACTGACTGACCTTTTCTGCGCCTGAGCAGGTTGTGATGGTGGGAGTGGTGACGACACGTAGATTTGGCTGAGGTAGGCAGGGTTGTTGCTGTCCTCGGTGCTGGTTGGAACTGCCGTCGCATCGAGGCTTATATACATGGCCTCGCCGCTTGCTGGTATTGGCGACACTGATGAAACGACACCGTTGTCGCCATTGTGGACGATGCGCAGGGCTTCAGATATTGTCTGCCCTGTGTCTAGATTAATGGCATAGGCCATTTACTTTTCTCAGCTAGTTGTGATCAGAGCTGTTTGTACACGAACACTAGCACGAACACTATAGTCACTCGCTTGCCTCAACGTAAGATAAGAGCTGCCTCGACACGAAGCGTTTGCCTGGGCGGCTCGACGTCGACAGGCGCTAGTAGTGTTCACAGACACCAGAAGAACGGACGGACTGACAGGCGGAGGGACAGACCAGATTGTAAATTTGCAGAGTATAATTTTTTTTTAAAATGAAAAGTAAACGTTTCTAAGTTTCCTCTACCAGACGTTTTTCATCATTCCTATTCATTCGCTCAGAATACTGCTGCAATCGATTTCAAGATTTCAACGGAAGTACACGTTTTGGGGTTTTCTGATTCGAAAAGTTTGTTGTTTTTTCTCGAAACTTCCGTTCGTCGGTCCGCTTATCTGTCTGGGACCACATTAGTGCCTAAACGTATAATTTTTGCTAAAACCCATTCCATTATCGATCTGGTCCAGCTCGTGACTCTGCTATTTAAAAAGAGTTCTTCAAATATTGTGGGTGATTTAGTTGAAGCGATTTTTTTTTCAGATGAAATTAGTTCTTCACAATCAGTTCTTTATAAAATATCATGTAAACTTTTCTGAGAATATTGTTTTCACGCAATATATATTAAAATATGAGCAATATTAAAAAATATTAAAAACAAGATTTCTCAACACTGTATTGTAGTTTTGTGCTTTAAACATTCTGTACGGATAGTTCTAAATTTAAATGAATAGTTCTAAATAAAAGTGAATAAAATGAGATAAACTTCATTTTGATGTATTATTTTGTCTTTAAAAAATAACAGAGAGCAAAATTATTACTAAAAACCTAGTTGAAGTGTTGCTAAAATGTTAATATTCATAAACACTGATATTTGAACACTATTACTTCGCCAAAACTTCCCTCTCCCAAATATTTTTGCGTTCCTGGAGCCGCCTTCGCATACGTCATTTCTTCGTCTCGGTTTCATAATATTCGTTCACATACGGAAGTTATTTTGCAATAAGAGAGGGGATGAAATTCAATTGATTTTTCGCTAGTGAATCTGGATTATGTGAAAAACGTAATTAAACTTTTTCAAATCCACGAATTCTATTGCATGTGTTGAACATTTGATTCCGTAATGTATGATAGTACCTTTATTGACATAGTTCTTGTAGGCGATCGAATGGCTTGCACTACGACGCAATGCGACTGCCCCCGCCCTCTGCGCCAATACTCTCAACCCTTAGGATAAACTCGCCTACCATAGGGAACGTTCATGCTAAAGATCATGATTGGGGGGAATCTAGAAGAAATCTAGCTTTTTAGCTTGCCTGTCGTTGGCAGTTGGTTGAGAATGTTGTTTTGTAATAGTTAACTGTGAAATATTCAGATGGCCATATCCTCAGTACAGTGCTGCCGGAATGTGCAGAATAACTAGAACTTAGTAATTGGTAGTTACCCATTTTATGTGTCAGCAACTGTACGAATTTTAAGAACAAAAAAATAAAAACCTACGTTTAATGTTATTTAAAATTAATTAAACTACTTAACACGAGTAGACTAGAAGTATTTTTACTGATCGTTCAGTCGTGTCAAATTCACTTGGGAGTTGAAAATATTCGACATCTGGCGAGTCTTTGCCGTTGTTTCCACAGCTGAATTCGCGCGGCAGCGGAAAAAACGCGTCCGACCGCGAAACAAAATCTGCCGCGGATTAAACTCGCTATCGCAACGCCTGCCTGCCGCAGGTTCCCACGTGCCCATAAGGTGAAACATAACGTGAAATTTCTGCTGCGGATATTCCGCCTAGGTTGAGGATCTTCCGCATCGGTCTGTGGGAGCCTTTACTGTAGAAACATCGTCGAGCACGATTACCATTCATTCTCTTCACTGTGTTGCACAACACAGCACAGCACATGTGTAATTGCACGAGAAAGTAAGAAGACTAGATAATAAAAAGTAAGAGATATAAAACATAAAAATATAGTTTAGGGAGAGCAAAAAAAATATAAGATAAAACCCCCGTATTGCGTAGTGAAATTCGAGAAAGTGGGTGGTTACGAAATCTTTTAATGTTTTAATTTTTCCTCTCTTTTTTGTATGACATTAATGGTTTCTCTTTTTGAGATGCTACACATCTCAGAATATTTATGTGCAAGAATAATAATATTTAAGAACATTCTGTACGTACATGCGCGTACGCCATGACGAAACAATATTTCTTAGCGCGGTTTTCCGTCCAGAATTACTGTCAATAGACCAGTAAATATTTAGCATTTTAACAAAATCATACTAACTTTTAGCAATCAATATGTAAATCTGTCAAACTGCTACATTAAAATGTTAATCTAAGGCGCAATTTGCGGATCTTAACGGCCGTTCTAGCTCATATTTCTAAATTGTTTATAAAATTGTAAATTGTTGCAAAACTGTTAATTTGCGGATTTCAGCTCTGGAACATCGGGAGACTCTCTTCCCTTTAGATCTGCAAAAATTTGAAATTGTTTATAAATTTGCAAATGTTGGAATTTTTTATTGTCTCCTCTGAATCCGCTTTAAACGCGAAACAAAATTCTGCAATACGATCGGTCGGTGCTATCAAGAGTTCTCGAGATATTTAATTGTTTATTAGAACTTGGCATCTCATAATCACGCCCATTTTTTGCACTCATTCCACTCGCTCTCTGCACACAAGTATACTGAAAAGAGAGGTTTGCAATGTCTCGCTTCATTTGTTCGCTTCGTGCGCTCAATGCTGAGGGCAGAGGTGATATCGTGGCCTCGGTAGCTTCTCGATGCGATAAACGGTACGTCCGAGCGAAATGATTCTCTTCACCATTTCTTCGAAAAAAAAAAGAAAAAAAAGACGTAATGTTTATTGGTCGTTCCGTGGAATCATTGCAGTAACAATTTCTGTCTTACGGCGACAATGACAACTACATTCAACCTTTCCTTTTTATTCTAAATAGCCATTAAAACTCCCGCTAAATTATTTATTTTTATCTTCTCTATACAATAGTACGACCTGCATTGCTATATATTTATTGGCTAGCAAAATACTGTTTATAAAGATATATTCCAAAGTTCATTACGTCGAAAGGCTGGCCTAAGAAGCAATAGTGCCAATGATATTTTCTCTCAAGGGCAAGTTGAACTATGGAAGGGTTCAGTATTCTGGAACTTTTCGATGACCCTGATTCGCGTGACTGCGACAGGAAAATTATATGAAGGTGCATTTACCGAAAAATGTGAAAAAAATTGTCGATGAAAGAAATTGCTTGCCGCAAAAAGTATTGCCATTGAATGAATGCCGCCCAAATCGTGAATAATTTCTCACTCTAGAACGCCTTTCTGATACGTACGAACATATACACGATGCGATTCATGTCCCCACCAGAGATTTGAGATTTTAAAAATATTAGACTGATAAAATTAAAGAAACTACGGGTGAGTGATTAAGTTGAATGATTAAAAATAATATGCTCACTTGGTTTATGTGAAGTAATGAAAAGTGAATAAATAATGTTCCTGTATGTAATAAATGATTTCCTTTAACATCTTACGAAGTCAGAATCCATGTTTTGTATGTTCTTGATACCATTGATGGCCAAACTTGTCTGTCGGTCTGTCAGTATGTCCATCTGTAAGTCAGTGCGTCTGTTAGTCTGTCATTCAGTCCGACTTTCCGTCCGATTCCGGTCAAAGCTAGCACCAAAACCGTTCCCACGATTTTCTCCAAAATTGATATTTTCCAAACGTTTTGGACGAACTTAAGGCCCTGTGATTTTTAGGGTACTTTTCATGACGCCTCAACATTTTCAAAATGTTCTCAAAAATGGCTCCAAATTTGCTTTATTTAACTTTTTCCTCAGTTAGCAGAAAGGTCGCTTATAAATGCCTAATTTTCGTTGAAATCGCTGTATTTTCAAAAATTGAAAATGCTAACGTTCAACCTTTTTTAAGTGGAGAGAAGGTTGAGTTTATCTGCGAGGCAGGTGGTGTAGAATCCCCGTGAGTGGCGTTGCTGACTCTAAGAACTCTAGCTGGGATCCGAGTACGGAGAAAACAAATGTTGCTAGTTGGAACCTTTTTGCAGGTCTGGATGTGGTATAATTGTATTGTGTAGCCGTTACAAATAAGGCGACAAAGTATGTACTGTTGTAGAATCAAAGAATCGAAAAGAAAAAATGTAAGGTAGTTTTTTGCATGTAGAAGATGAGACATTGACCACAAAATCACTACAATTAAATCAGTAAGAAAAGTGTTATTTGGAAATAGCACTGAAGGAATATGCAAGTAGAATGACAAGTAGAAAAACACCCAGCCAATTCTGCAGAAAGAATGACATTTTCTTCCATTGTACGTATAACACTCTTATAGGAGGTGAAAGAAATAAGGACAGCCTATAGGCATTTACAAGATGGAAAGAAGCAGCAGCAAGCCTCTTTCCTCCAATAGACCAAGGAAGTATTTTGTTCAGGGCTGCTTCCAGTGTGGAAACACATTGAATTTTAAGAACTACAATAAGTTCTGTCAATTATGGAAAAAGATCCAACCATGCCTTTCCTAAGAAGATTCTGTAGAGAAGAGTGATTTAGACGTCAGTACTAATACTATTATAATGGTATTATTAACGCTACTAGTACAATATATAATAGTTAAAATAGTACTATATTATAGTATATATATATATATATATATATATATATATATATATATATATATATATACAGAGAGAGAGATAGTGTCCAGGAAATAAGAACGAATATTAAAGTGCTCTAGAACATATAAAATTTATTGAAAATGTAATTTTGTTTTTACAAACACACTAAGTAACTACTCCCATTTATGTAAAAATAATTATATCCCCCCATATGACCACCCAAGGCCGCGCGTCAACGAGCAATGCGTTAATTGAAGTTAGCGATGACATGTTCACAAACATCGGGTGGGATGCCGTTAATAACCCTTGTAATTTCATTCTTCAATTCGATTATTGTTCGTGGCTTGTTCACATATACTTTTGATTTCACAAATCCCCACAAAAAAGTCACAAGGCGTAAGATCGCATGATCTGGTAGGCCACTCCTGGTTACTACGCAAAGAGACAATTTTTTGAGGAAACTTTTCATTCGGCAGAGCAATCGTTTCACGAATGTGTGACATGTTGCTCCATTTTGTTGAAACCATAAATCGACATTTTCCCTATCACCCAAAACTTGCAAAAAACAATCAGAAAGCATGTTCCTCTACCGGTCGACGTTCACAGTGACGGCAGCTCCCTCATGTCTTAAAAAAAGAACGGACCGATCTCTTTCCATGATCTGCAGGCTTCAACTCTTGTGTAAGTTGAATTTTGTACGCATGCATTTTCAGATCGTTTGAAAGGATGATATTCAGTGAACTTAGTGATAAATTCAATTGTTGAGCTCGTCGGCGAACCGATTTTCTGGGACATTCACGCACGGCAACAGTTTTCATTTCGAACAGTACGCAGTCGACCTGTTTCCTTAACGTTTGACACACAACCCGTGGTCTAAAACTTCGGGATCAACTTCCGAATTGACGATCCTGTTAGAGCAGCATTGCGTGCGAGTATCACACGCAATTCACGAATGGTTGCGGTGGGACTTTCACTGTTCTTGTGATAACTGTTCATCATCTGGATGCGTTGCTCAATAGTCATCTGCTCCATGATGAAAATAAACATCAAACAACAATGCTCACCACGCAAAAGCTATGTGGATACTAATAGGAAAGATAATGGATAACAAACATGATAAAACCAGGATTGCCAATCGTATGATAAAATGGCGCAAAATTGAAATGCGTCTTTACTTTCTGGACACCTTTTTATGCATACAAGGTCTGTCCCAAAAGTAAGTTGAATGATCTTGCACCGCCGAAGCAAGCCACTAGCAAGGCGCGCCAAGTGACGTGAATAGTTGTGTGGGGTTTAGGGAAGCCAAGGAGAAACACATCAGTTGTCTGGAGGCTCTTCCACAGTGCGCATCGCTGATAGTTTGAACCCTTGTGTTAGTGACGCGTCGGAATTTTAAGATGCCACGTTTCAAGAACCAGCGTTACGCAATAAAAAATTGTGTTGCGCTCAAGGAAACGGGCGCTGCGACCGTTGCCATGCTAAGGGAAGTTTATGGCGATAGCACCATGTCCAACAATATGGTTTACCGCTGGCACAAGATGTTTCGAGAGGGCAGAGAGGACGCCGAGGATGAAGACCGCTCTGGACGCCCGTCACCGTCACATTCCGATCAAAATGTGAAGAAAGTGAGGGACATGCTGAACTCTAATCGACGCCTGAGTGTTAGAATGCTGGCAGATGAGTGTTATATCCATAAAAGTCCTGAAAAGGCTCCAAAGCAGAGTGAAACGCGTCAGGAAGGTGATCGCCTGCACTTGGCGTCTTCACCATGACAACGCGCCGTCGCACACCTCCTTCACTATTAGAGAGCACTTAGCGAAACGCGGTGTGGCAACATTGCCCCAGCCGCCGTACAGCTCCGACTTGGCACCACTGGACTTCTTTTTGTTCCCGAGGATCAAGAAGGAACTCAAGGGCCACCATTTCGGGACTTTGGAAGCTGTCAAAGAAGCAACGACGAGGTGCTTGAAGGAGGTCTCCGTCGACGCCTTCCAGGGTGCGTTCAGCGACTGGGAAAAACGCTGGCGCAGGTGTTCCGACACGGAAGGAAGCTACTTTGAAGAATTTTAGTTACTTGTATATTTATCTGCAATAAATATTTTTTCTTGGACTTATTCAACTTACTTTTGGGAC
The DNA here is from genome assembly GCA_038098605.1 of Gryllus longicercus. NCBI lineage: Eukaryota > Metazoa > Arthropoda > Insecta > Orthoptera > Gryllidae > Gryllus > Gryllus longicercus. Next base: position 3,230,025 of record JAZDUA010000109.1, on the reverse strand, counting down.
AGACCTTGTATATATTGTAATATGTTTAGACATATTAAATGACTGAAGCTTAATAAATCAGCAGTAACAAGCCAATTACATTCAGCAATCAGTGTTGCCAGTTTAGCGGATTGGCCGCTAGATCTAGCGGAATTTCAACCGTTCTAGCGGCGAGAAATAATGATTTAGCGGCTAGCGGAAAATCTAGCGGAATGAAAGCAAATTGGTGGAATTTCTAGCGACAAGGTTGAAACATGTTTCCATTTATAAACTTTTGTTTCGATGACCAAAAACTAATGGGGACATGTAAAGTATTCCGTCCCTTATTATCCAAAGTAAACAAATACCGCTGGAACCATAAATCTGATATCTGAGTCATATTACCTTAACCCTCAACTAGGCGCGTGGTGCCTTTCTCATTGGCTAGCGGCCGGAGATTCTCCACCAAATATCCAATCAAACGTGCGTGGAGAAAATATTATCCGCGTTCTCTTTAAATATGCAATATCGCTTTGTACAGTTTTTGAAATGGTAAGCGTAATAGTTTGTGAATAAATAAATAAATATTCAGCCTGCAAATTCAAGTCTCTATAAGAACAATATTTTAATAATATTGCAGTAATATTCTTTAATATTTTTTCTACATCCGCGTTAATATTCTATCATATTAAATTATGAAACTAATATTTAAAAAGTATTATTTTAGTAGACATAAGAATATCGTGAAAAGTAAGCTAAGAAATCGTAAGGAAACCGAAATGGTGAATGCGGTTTTAAACATTCGATTTAGTTTAAAACGGCATGGAAAATGTTGTAATAATTTTCGATTTCCAGATGAAGTTCTTAGGCTTATAGGTTCAAATGAGAAATATAATAAGCAAATAAATGAGGACAATAATGAAGTCGAAATAATAGACGAGCTTGTTTCAGAACTTAATAGTAGTGAATAGTAATGTAAAATTATAGTAATAATAAATCAATATTATTATTCAATTATTACTGCGATTCGTCTGTGTAAACTATTATATAGTTAATTTAAGTTATAAATTATAAATATAATTACACAAACATGTGCAATATTTAATCATTGCTTATATTTGTATATTTTATATATATTTAAAATAAGTTGTAAATATCGAATTTGTATTTTTATTATCATGTAATAAAATAAAAAATTATAAATCATTTATTCTACACGCGTAATTAATATTATTTCTTACATGGCATATTTATCACGCTAGTTCTGATTCATAAATTTCAAATATTTTCATTTTTAATACTTTTGTATCACATATTCATTTAATATTTATAAATTATTTATATAAACAATTACTCGATATTATAAATATTATTTATTAAAAACAACTGTTATTATATGTAAAATTAAATAGCTTGATTTAGCGGAAAAGTTAGCGGCAAGAAGGTTTAAATTTAGCGGAATCTAGCGGAATTACGCGTGCCATCTAGCGGCCGAATGTCCATCGGACCTGGCAACACTGTCAGCAATGCTATTTGACTTTCTTGGGCTTTTTAAAATCCGTTTTTCTGAATGCCCATCACTTCATCGCCTCATTCTGTATTACAAAGTGCCCATCACTATATTTTGTGCCTTATTTAAGTTTCATATTTTATAAAATGTTTAGTATAATGTTCAACTATTTAATTTACTAGCCTCATAAAAGTACCATATGTAGTAATTCATTAGGCAACTATGATTTTTCTATTGTTAAAACAATTATACACTGAATAAAACATATTGGTTACCCTTTAAGTGCCCATCACTGTGGGCTCTACACTATGTATCAAGGGACGGTAAAAAATATGGTGTTAGTCCCATTTTCAGCGAACTCTGTATTTTCGAAAATTGCAAAACGTTAACATTTCAAAACCACAAAATTTAAGACAGATTTCTGTCTCAGACAGTCTGTTCCAAAACATCATCTCTTTAAAAAAGGTCATGTACACTTTTTTGAAAAACCTGTAGTTATTACGTAATTGGGGTTTGAAATTAATGCAATTTATAAAAAAAAAACATTTTCCCAATAACCGCTTAAATTTTTTCTTCTATTTTTTCCATGTCTAGAAGGAACCCTTAAAAGAATGGCGGGGGTCTCATTTCGTTGATCTCTCTGAATTTTTGAATCTTGCATGTTGGAAATATTGGGTTAAGACAGATTTTTAAACGTCGACCCCCATTCCATAGTCTGAACGTGTCTATGGCGTTAAGGTAAGGCTCGGTAAGTTAACTTGGTGGATTTGCGTCTTGGTGCTGAAACAAAATGTTGCTGGTTGTAAACACTTTTGTCGGTTCATGCAGGGGCTGATCCAGAGACGGATTTTGGGACGGAAAATTCAAAATTTTTTCGTCAAATAGATAGAAAACAGAATTTGTAAAACTTCGCAGGCTACACTCAGCTCATACTGCGATACGATTTTTTGTTTTGTTTCAATGATAATCCGAAAATATTGCTTGAAAGTTTCGTGACAAGTTAAAATTAATAGCTCCTGAAACATTTTCGAGGGGAGCGGATTTCCCTCATTCCCCCTTGGATCCGCGCCTGGTTCATGTATAATATAGCGGAGCAATTCGAAATAAAGCGAGAAAGTATGCGTTGTTATGGCTCCGCAGTTGAAAACCGTAGTAGTATTTCGGCACTTGCTGCTTGAAATAAATGTAATCGATGAAAAACTATTTTCTTCAAAACATCAACATCTTTTCTCCCCTCCCTTAAAATAATGACGTCAGTCTCATTTTCATTGACCGGGAGAGATGACTTAATGCCTCTTACCGGGAGGTCATAGGGTTGAGTCCCGGCAGTAGAAAGATTTTCCGACACTAGCTTGCCAGCTAGGTCGAATTCAGTCGCTGTCTGGAGGAGAATACTAGAGGCCGGCTGTTCTGATCGGTAGTTTTCCGTGGTTTCTCCGAGCAACACCAGGTGAACGCCGGAGCAGTACCCAAACAATCGGGCCACAGACCGCGTGCAATCTTTCCTTCCTATTTTTTGTCCTATCCTCGCCCCTTACACTAACATGTTACACACTACCACACATGCCGGATGACCGTTCGGGGGCTTAGTGCTTGTTCCGGCTGGGGTTCCGCTGGTGGGAGATATCTGGTTATGGGAAACCCCGCAAGCTCACAATTGGTCGGCACCGTATCTGGCCATCCAGCGGAGGAAGATCCCAGCCAGCTCCAGAGGAAACATGCACTATACTTACGGGACTAATTACCTCTTTTAGTTAACGCAGAATCACTAACAAACAACCATAATGTTCATTGAGCTCTGAATTATCAAAACTAGTTTGATGGAAGGATTATAAACTCTAATTTTTTTGGAGATACAACACCTCAGAGCACATGACAGGAATCCCTGAAATTTAAGCCTCCTTTACACATTACAATTTTTACACAGTTCAGCAAGAAATGGCTAATTCTTCAGCTCCTGCAAGAAATGTCTTGTTTGTTAGGTACACAGAATAAAAGAAAATTTAGATGTTTTAAAAGACAATTTATTTTTATGAAATTAAAAATATGTATAAGAATTATTTTTGGGAGAAAAGCTGCATGAAAGAGGATTGTCTAGTTATATGTATACATGCACTAAATTCCTTACAGTCTGCAGAAATTATCAGGATGAGAAGAATAAAATTGTCAATGAAATTAGAGGTCACTGCAACAACAGACATTTCTAAAAAACTTAAAATAATATGTACATGGGATGAAAACTTTGCCATCACGAATTGTGTAGATTTCTTTTCTTAAGTGTAGTTGCAAAATCATCATTTCTCACATCAATGAAAATTAAATGACCACTGAATTTATGTCTTGAATATTTACAATACAATAATAGCAACATCAATGTTAGCATAATTCTCTATCATAACATGCAGGGGAGAGTGTTTCTTTATCATTTACTTAGGAAAAACATTTGTTTTAGGCTTACAAATATATTACATAGAATGTGCTTCCTGAATTACAATTACTCATTAGCTAAATAGTAGCCATTACCTGTAATATATCGTATACAGAAAAAGGTAAAATCCTTTAACCAACAAACATTGGTTTCTCAAATATATATGGGATGATATCCTTCTCAAAAATAATTCAGTTCCAATTCACAGGAGCCTTCTCCCAATGATTTGGTGTGAATGGCACTGCTTTCTCAGCATTGGCATATGAGCCTTGTAAGAGTAAAATGTCATTCAATTTGAAATACATTTAAAATTTTTATTCTTAATTCCAGCAAGTCGAAAAACACCATAAGAAAGAGTCAAGTCACATGTTTTAGCTCTTGATTTGCAGATCTCATCAGTACTTTTAGATGAATACTCAACAACTATAAAAATAAAAAATACAGTTATTAACCTCATCTCAGATCTTCCTGTACATCAAGTTCTGAGACGATATCAATATCTGTTGTTGTTTTATCTATTTTTTCCAAAAAGTTTTCTTCCAAAAGCACTGATGTGGTCTACTTATAAACAATGAAAACATGACTTCTGAAGTGGATAGAGTATAGAGAAAGTTGTGTGAAGCTACATTAAAAAAGGGCTTATTTTTCAACAGAAAATCAGGTTTTCTAAGCCCCTAGTTACTACCGAGAAAATGAATTTTTCTTGCTCTTATTTGAAGTAAATTGACTGCATAGTCAGAATCCATGTTTTGTGGATCCTTGACACCAAAAACTGTTTTCTCGAATATTTGACTGTTATCTGAGGACAGTACTAGCGCCTAAATCATGATTTTCTCTAAATATACTTGTCAATGCACGTCCCATAGCTACTATTTATTATAAAATTAAACAATTTTGGCGGCAATTTGTTTAATACACTTTTTATTAAGATATTTTTCATTTAGATAGCACATGCATGAGAACAGGATAATTTCTCCTTTCAGCATTCAGGTTCATCGGCCCTCGAATTTCCAATTACCACTTGGAAATTATAGCATTCATCTTACTAGAGGCTATAAAGAAATATTTTCTCTTGAATACTGAATAAATGATAAACACAAGAGAAGAGAAGGAAATAAAAAAGTTTCAATAAAGAGAGAAAAAATATCAAATAATTATAAAAATGATGTTCAAAGGGAATGTATTTTCATTTCATTATCAAAATCAGTCAATCTCTTGTGAGGTATGAAAAGTTAATTTTTAATGAAAACAAAGTACAATGAGATATTATGATTGTTTTCTCAAAATTCTTTTAAGTTACTGGAATTTAAATTTGAAGAGCAAAATGAAACTTTTTCTTGACATCAAAAAAAAGAAAGTTCTATGATGCACAAACACATGGTCCCTTCATAAATGAACTTTTGCATCTTGCAGTCTATTATTGTTTCTACTATTAAGAAAAAGCACAGTGAAATAATAATAAAAAATCAAAACTGTATGAAGAACATTGAAAAAGTAGAAATCAAAATAAAATTTTACAAGACCACAAATTTTCTTGCATTTATGGAAAATAAAATTGGAACAAACATAATTAGTGTTTTTCATACAACACTCTCCCCTAAAGTTTTGCCAGATATGACATACACAATTTTACATTGGCCATTCATTGCAGTTTTCCTACCATGTGCATAATTCTTACTATTACATTCTTGTAGCACCAATGTCAACCTCACACTTGGCTTGTTAATGTGCCACTTGAAAATATAGTTTGCATAGAAAAAGACAACTACTTTAAAAATCTGAAGAAATCATGCACCCACAACATTCATTTCAATGAGATCAGATGTAATCAAATTTAATTTTCTTCTACCCAAAAGGAAATATCCTGTGCAGTAGTAATGTTGAAAGAAATGGATACATTTTTCTCCATATTTTGTACGAAATCAGCAGACCGTTCGATTCTACTTCGTTATGAAAATGCAGACATTCTACAAATCATCAAATCTGAGGGTGAAATATTGTATTTTTTAGGCAAAATTTAAAACTTAATATATAGGATGAGTCATTTTAGGCATATAACAAAATACACCAGCATGCTTCTCTTCATATTGCCAATAAATATTTTCTTTGAAGTTTTAACTTCAGAGGAATAGATACCTGCAGAAAGAATTTTTGGCGGGTAATTTTTCCAATTTCATTGTGGCTTCTGTCTTACCAGAGTATTGCTGCCATAGAGAGAGAAAGAAATTTGCCGACCAGGGAAGGTGCACTGCATTTTCAGAACTTTGGTCACAGCAGACAACAAAATCAAGTATCGTTTAGAGGAGAAGAAATAATGAGTAGCATTACAATTGGAAAGAAATCATTTGGAAAGATTAAAAATGGGCACACTGAGAAGAAGATTAATACAAAAAGATATTTGTCAAATGTTTTGTTTGTCGTTTGTTTTGTTTGTTGTATTATCTGGTTGCAATTGTGTTGTGGGCAATTGAAAAGAAAGACGAGATAATTTATAAAAAAATTGAAATTGTGGTTGTGAAGAAAATTTTGTAAGTACAATGGATCAAAAAATAAATGAAGTAATAGTACTCAAAGCAGAAGAAATAAAATTGGTTAACTTAAAACTACATTTATGCTTAGCATTTCTACTCACCATAATCACAATCTTTTAGATATTATTGAACAAGCCAATCATCACGAAGATGCTGACCAGTAATGAAGCATTTCTCTGCAAACTGACCAAAGATAGAAATATTTGTTCATCTAATTATGCAGAAAACTTTGTTTATCTTTTTATTCTTGAAATAACTCATCCTGTATATGTATATCCAATCAAACAGTCACATACAAATAAATCAACTCACAAAATTTGCATTTAATGTAAACAGAACGAGTGAAGAATAAATTCAAAAAAAAAAAGTATTAAAAATAGTAAGACTTCACTAATATTGCACTGAAAATAAATTTGTACACTTTATTCAATTAGAAAAATAAACAATGTCACTATAAATAGAAAGAGATCAGAATTAACAGATTTTTTTGTTTCCGAAATAAATCCCTATCTTTTATTAAAATAATGTACACATTAAATTATCAAAAGAATTTCAATGAAACTTGCAAACAAATGAACCAAAACCCAATTAATTATTGTATAGGATTGTGTTAACTTCCAGTGTTAAAACTTAATATCACTGAACATGCAGAATAATAATAATAATAATAATAATAATAATAATAATAATAATAATAATAATAATAATAAAGCAGAAACCCTTTACATTTTAATAAAAATACACATTTTTAAGGATATTTTAATTAACACAAGACAACAACCAAAATAAACATAAATTAGTTTTATATAAATAGATAAATACTTTACATTAAAAAAATAAATTAGATGGAATTAAAGAAATAAACACTGCCTCAAAATCACTAACAATTAATAACAAATTTACATTCATGTTGCTCTATATTGAAGTCATCTAGCTTTCAAAAAAAAATATTTACAACCATAAAATCAAACAAAAAAACTGACATCATTCAAAGAAATATTAGTTAGAATTACAAGTCAAAATATTACTCTCATCATTCTTCCTTAATCATTTGATTAAATAGTTTGTTGTTGTTACTTCTGACTGCAATGGTATCTCCTTTCAATTACATGGCTCAAATATAAGTGAAGTCTATTATTTAAAAAATGTAATTGGTTGTTTTGAAGTAGGCAATTACATACTCATTTTAATATGGATGCCAAATATCTTCAAACACATGAAAGCATATTAAAATAGCACTTCTAAGTGGCACAGAAACTGAAACTGAATGAATGGCTTTTCTTTATCACATTTCACAGTACTTATCATACTCTTATTACTTACTCTTTCATGCAAATTAAGACAAAATTTGACTTTTGATAAGTTACTAGAAATTATGCTTAACATTTTATAAATGCTGATACAATTTTATGATACTTTACAATAATAATTTGTTAAGATTTCCATTGATGTTATACAATATAAAATAGAACATTTAATTGCACAAGCAAACACAAGTAGTATAAACATACATAACAAATATTTTCCATAACAACGAATGAGCCATTTCCTCTGACTTAAATGTGTTATTTGAGTATCAGACATACTGGAATTTTTGGCACACCAGAACATACTGGAGAAAGGTGAATGTGAAAAAAAATTACAAATATCACACAGATAGCTGTTAAATCATTACTTCAGAACATGGAGATTGAGCACTAGGCATGACATCTGCTGACAAATACATACAAACACACACATGCATGTGTGTGTACACACATGTACACAAAAAACAAAATAGTGTTAATAATAATAAAAACCATTTGCATATTGAATCTCAAGTTCTCCTGTATTCCAAATACGTGACCATGAATTACTTAACGTGTTCCATTCCTTGTTTTTACAACCATCTTTTTCTTTCAAAATAGCCTTCCTATGCGTACTAAGACCGAATTGTTCTACCAGACTGTAGCAATTGGTTGGATGAAGATTCAAACTGAGTTAAGGGATGAATAATTTCTTTTCAGTCATCCACAAGCGCTCCTAGAGATCCATTCATTCTGCTTAGACCTTGATATATTAAAAGGGTTCAAGACAATCATGTCAGCCACATCTCGCCCTCTTAATGTCAAACTGTTGATGCTAACCTCCAGAAATTCTAAGATCTTCAAAGCCTACAGTACGACAGTCCAATATTTAGCGAGTTGTAGTTTTCTACCCTCAAAAACCACATCTTTTTATCAATTAGAAAAGTAAAAAAAAAAATTGTTTTAATTTTATAAATGTTAAACTCCCACAAAATCAAAATAACATTCATATAACTGCAATTAACTGTGCTCACATACATTAATCTGGAAGACATTTATGCATCGTTTAAATGATATATAACATATTCTACAAGGTAAAGATGGTAAAGATGATCATTTGCTATGAAAATGTTCACTTTAAATACACTGAAATACATGCATCTGGTATGCCAGATTGATAAAACTATCAACTTTACCAGTCAAACAAAGAAAACCCAAAAACAGCAACAGCATCAACAATAGTTAAATAATTTTTAATCATACAGAGCTCAATGCCTAGTGAAAAAAATTTCTGATTGGGTGAAAAAATGATTTCCAAGAACACAAATAATTAACATGTTGGCACAAAAAAAATTTCTTTTAAAAAACTTATTTTCTTCATAATTATGTTTTACTGAAATTGCACATTGCAAAAATAATATCCTTTTCAAAACTAAATATAATTTTAAGAAGAACATTATCTTCTCAAAATTGTTTTTTACTTTTAATATTTTTAAGACTATACTTATTTGTAAATTATTCTGAGTTTTAAAAAACTTTTTATTTTTTAATGCAGTAACTTCATAAATGTATATGGACAAAAGAATGGAAATAAATTAAAATACTCTATTCAAAACATACTCCAACAATTCTAATACAGAAGAGCTCTGTAAAAGATAATTATAATTCCCAGCAAGTTCTGGCACAAAATGCAAAACACATTTCTGTCAATCCAGTCCATCTTATTCATCACAGTCCATAGATCACAATCAATCAAGGAAAAGAAAGTTTGATTGAATGTGCTTCATAGCAAATTCATGGAATTGCTATGTTGTCATTTGTCTCAAATTACCACTACAATCAAATTCTCTTCATCTTTTATAATTAACTATACATCATTATATCAAATATCCTACTATCTGTATGTCAAATCAAACACACAATATTACAATAAAACTATATAAAAATCAGTACAAAGCACTTTTAACCAAAATTGCTCTTTTCCCTTAAACTAGACTTTGAAGTAACCAAGACTACAAAATGAAGTGACTACAACAATAACTGAAATGAGATTCAGTCTTTCTAATTAACTTTTCTAATCTCTTCAATGTAACTCTCTATTTTCATATTCATTATATTTTTATTATCATTTCAGTATTCAGAACATAATTTGTCTTAGAGTAGAATCCTATGTACAGAAATTCAGGGTGTATTCTGCATAATTGTTTAATACTGAAATGCCATTAAAAATCAAATGAATGAGAAAGTCACAAGTTGTAAAACACTGTTTCTGTTTCCTCAACACACACTCTCAACAAATGGAAGATATTCTTCAAATGGAAACTTACAGTTAAAAAGGTCATCACAAATCATTTTTAACAAATCTACACCTGTTGAAGTTTTCACATGGCAGTCAATATAAACATTATCCAAATTCAAAAATTACAAATCCAATATGTTATTGGACACATTTGTAAATGTTAGACATTAACTACAATTTTTCCACACATATTACAGCTTACACATTTCAATAGTACATGTGACAATAAATCAAACATGACAGCAATTCTGATACACCATTTTTTCAAATTTCTTACGTAATAGTCGAATATAACCAGATACATTACCACAAAACGTCCTTCAGTTACAAAAACCAAAATTTCTTCTTGTTAATCTAGAAATCCAAATGAATATACTGAAATGGAGTTCTGTATTTCACCTACCACCCCCTTGCAAGAAGAACAGCACCATTCACAGTAATAATAATAATAATAATAATAATAATAATAATAATAATAATAATGAATAAAACAGATTACATAATTCCCAATGAATTTCAAAATTCATTCAAACTATTATCCAAATGAAGAAACCTCATATTCTCATTCCTGCTGACATAATAATTAAGAATCAACAATCTCTTGTCAAGTTGTTTCTTCACATGGAAGAGTAAGATGTTATGCAGCCTAACAATGTCAATACTTTTTTAAAATTTCACTAAAAAACAACATAATGCTGCAAGAAAATAATCTGTTCACTCGGTTCTATGTAATATTTATTACACACCTAAATCTAGTTTACACTGTTTTAAATTTTCATTGTCTTCAGAATAAAATAATGAAAGTTCAATATACAAAATCTTCAACTTCAATGGGAGAAAATAAAATGAATTTGACTGCATAATCTTCCGTCACATTTCATCTGCACACATTTCAGTCGTTCTCAAAAATACCCTACAACTATTCAGTCTTATCATCATACACAAAACCAACCCTTTATAATACACTACACAATCAACTCTTGTACGAAATACCACAAAGCAACAAAATCCAGGCATGACTTTGCTAATTGACCTTGCATATCTTCAGTAGCCATTTCCAGATCCTTCATAAACTTGAGGTAGCAACAGTGCATATATAAGAATAACAAAAGTATACAAAATTCTCTTTGGAAATTTAAACTTGTATTAAAATGCATATGTAGGTACATTTTGAAAGAGAATTTCTGAAGACTGAAATTGCAAACCTCTCCTACATTACAAAACACACTTCAGGCAGACAAAATCTGAAGGAGGGTTAAATGTAATGGAATATAAAAATGAATTATGAAAATGGCCCACATTGTTTTTAACAATTTAAATAACCTGAATATTACAACAGTTGAGAAACTACTACTAACATATTGTATTTATTAACATAGGCCACATAAAAATATCATCACATACTTGAGAACACAGCCTGTGCTTATGCACAGTTCGCGCTGTTTTTCTTACAGAAATTTATTTACAACACATGCAGCAGCATGAAAGCAAAATAAATGTGCTGAAATTTTATAACTCGTTCAACAAAAGATTAACTGAAAGGTAATTTCTAAATTTCGTTTTAAATATAAAAGAAGTTAACAAGGAATTATCAGGAATTCACAGGAATTATTTTCCTTGAAATATTTTAAAATTGATGGTGCAGGTAGTTCCAAATTTTACAGACCTTCCATCACCGCAAAACTGAATGTGTATTCACCCTCAATTTTTTATCTATGACACAAAGAGGTAGAGCATTCCATTTTCACAATTTTCACAGATATAAAAAAACCACACAATGTGTCACAAAAAAAGAATCATGGTTTAAGAGAACAGAGCAACTACACTGTGAAATATATATATTTTATATAAATATAAAAATTAAATGTTTCATAAAATATATGTTTCAAAATTAAGTCCAGAGTTGGTTTAACATAGCAGCATGTGCGGCACATGTCACAGTCCTGATGCAAACAGATCTAAAATCTTATAGTGAAATAAATATAATTTGTCTAAGATCTGTCCATTAGGTAAGTTAGCCATTTCATACATTTTCTTCTGCATTTTTAAATTATGTAAAAAAGGATGTGTTGATAATCAATGACTGATAATATGTTCACAAATTATTTGGTAGGCATCATTTGGTTAAATTTCAGAAAAGTTTTTGTTATTTCTTTATAAACACTTTAATAAATTTTATAAGTTGTATTATACAAACGAAGAAAAAATTTCCTTCAGTTTATCATTAAAATATTTAATTAAATTTTTCCTTAATAGCACCAAATATTTATATATGAATATTATGCAATGTATATGCAGTGGAAACGTTTTATAAGTAGTGCCTCAGAACACACAATCCATGTGATCTCCTTACCCAATCTTGAACAAGCCTAAATTTCTACGAAGGTTTGCGAAGACAAAAAAAGTTTGTGCAACAAAATAGAATTTAAGCCATCACATAGCTGTTATAGTAACTCAACCTACAGACTGGCCTAAAATGTAACATTGTTTTGGAGTACCCTTCCTCTAAGTATTTCTGTATCATTTGTGTGCAGATTCATATTGCTTCGTTATATTGGTACCATTATTGATCATAGGCAAGTGTCGATAACTGGTGTCCAGCATGCCTGCTGGGATTAACATTGTCATCAAAAACAAATCTTCGGAAAACAGTAGTTCCCTACATTCAATTTCAGTTAAATAATTTCTATTATACAGGTATTTTAATGTATTAATCTAATAATTTGAGAACATCAGAAATTTAATTCCAAGGAAGCTAATGCAATAATTTAAAAAAGATAAATTACTATGCAAGTAGTAAAGAAATTAGATTATAATTTTAATGCTCATGTTTTAAAAAAATTCTGTTTAAATGTAATGTCATTAAGTTAATTATGTGACCTTGCCATGTGCTCTCCATACATTATAATTTGTGTCACAGTGACATCTATATAAGGTATTGAATCAATCCTCAACACTGCTGCTTAATTTAAAAGAAACTGAAAGTAAAGAAAAGAAAATTGTATATCTTTGAATGCAAGTTGCACCCTAATTATTGCTTCAATTTCTGAGAACAAATATTAAACATTTAATATTCAATGATGAACATAATATTAGCAAATATTAGCACAAGAATAAAATTTTCTTCGTTTCACCTTCATTCTATATTGCTAAAAATATATTGATATAACATATGAAATTTACCTGGCAAAAAAAAATTGAAGAAAAATGTACTGGAAGGAAAATCATACTCAAATTTCTATAAACTAAAATCATAAATATTCAATATGAAGAAAAGGGTTTGCATATTTAGAGAGGAAATAGGTGCATCATAACAGGAAAAAAGTTTAATGACTATAAATCCTACAAAAAATACTACATAACTTCAGGGGTATGAACCCCTGCAAAATAATAATACACAGAATGACTAGATAAAGTTTACAAATCTTATTGATTTTTCAGGTGATATAAACATATCATTTTGTTTAGGAACTGTATTAAAAGAAACAAAAAGACCCTAACTAAATTAAATCAAAATGATTGTACTTTGGAATGCTATTAAATCCACAGTTTGGGCAAGCATAGTGTAATGCACTTGTGAAGAAAGAATTGCCTAAGATCCAAGAATGTTGAATTCTCAACCTGTAATTCAATTTGTAATTCCAGAAAAGCTACAAAAACATCAATCAGCATGATGGATAGATTCCAATTTTAACCTTTTACTCTCAAAAATCAATTCATGACTGTTGACATCTGACTTTTACCATCTTTTAGTACCCCCATCTCAGGAGAGACATCTTTAATAATAATTTGGCAGACACTATTTTTTCCAAGCTGCCTAATGTTGGTGGCACTGTGGCAATATATTTCAGGAAGGAATTAATTTGCAGCCCGTTCTTCTTCCTATGTTCAATATAGCCAAGGTTAGAAGTTTACTATAACCGGATCCTGTTGTGCTTATTTGTAATGTAAGTGAAACGGAACCAGTGACGTAAGTTTTTTATAACCGGAATCGATTGAATATACATTGATCCGAGGTTCATGTTTTTGGTATCAAAATAGTATTGTAATTGTACAAATATCTATTTTGAGATTTTGGTGGATATATAAGTTTTTGAGGGAACCTGATCAAAACAGACAGGTAAATCGGAAGTTTATTGTGTCGATTCCTTTGATTCAATGAATTATTCCGATTCGTTTTGTTCCCGCTAGAAATCTCATTTTATAAACAACATAATTTTACAATCGATGCATTTTGAAGCACAGTGGTCAAGGGCCTTGCGCTCCTCGCTCTCGCGACCCGGTTCGCATCTCCGCTCTCGCCCGGCGCTCACGTTGTTTTAAGGACCCACCTCAGCTTCAAGAGAAATTCTTTCAGTGGCGTCCCGTGAACATATATTAAGGCTAGTCAGAACTGATTACTGAAAAGCGGCGGATCGCTGGAAGGGAGCATGGGGGCCATGCCCCATCTTACCCACTTTTTTGGTAATTTTATTCAATCTATTCAAAACAATTATCAAATTGATATCCTTACATTCCAAAGCATTATTTCTATGAGGCACCTTCAGACGTGATTTCAAGATATTCAGATTCTAAAAATGTGTTAAGTTTGTGTTGCTCTGACAATAATTCAGAATTTGGATTCAATTTTCCCCCAAGCATTTAGGATTCACTGAATTACAAATGTAATCTTTTGGCATTTTATGTTTTTGTACAGCTTTTGATAATTTTTTTCATAACAAAACATCCATCTCCATTCTATGTATTCTCCTTAATTGACAATAAGACATGGCGAACAATAAAGCTTAGCTTCACTAACCGTTGGTCATTTGTATGAATCATACCACGAAGGATTTAATTTTCTTGTATTTTCTCGCCAGCACGACGTACAATCGTACTGAATCGTCCCCGACCACTGTCCAAAATTTGTCACTTTTCCACATTGTTAAGATGAGAAAACGGTGTACGTAGCAGTTCATTTACTGTATGTCATAATATTAATTACTCGCATAATAACATACAAGATTTAAATGTTACAAAATCAAATAATATTAATAATCCGCAGCATACTAATTTAAGATGAAAAACAAAATACTTCCTAAATAGAACTCACTTTCTCCGCTTGTTAACTCAACAAAACTGCGCGGCTTGCTGTGAGGGGAAATTGAAGTCTTCCGTTCTGGAAGGCAGCTAATTCGCTGGCCTACGCACAACGCGCATGAGTCAAGCATGGATACAGTATGTTACTATTCTAGACTCACTACAGAGCCTTTTCTCAGAATACGGAGCGAAGCGAGGCAGCGCCCAGGTGTGCCTACCCGAAGTCTGAGGGGAAGAGACGAGACTGACCGCATGGCGCACAGGCTGTTAGAAAACGCTTGAAATGGAAATACGGCTCTTGTCACGACAATGGAATGTTTATTGCACACTCCATATAAATAATACTTGCATTGTATTAAAATTGTAAGAGTCATTTATTTTTTGTATTATTATGAAATGTATTAATCTAGTAGATATTCATCAGCGTAGGCAGTGCCTACCTTGCCAACCCCAATGAATTAATTTAAAGGGAATAGTATTGTACTGACCTGTTCTTCCACTAGCATATTTAGTACAAATCAACTCTCCCACACACATCCAATTCACCAGAAATTATGAATCATATAAGGAACGGTAACACCATAAACGTCCGGTCAACCAAAATATGTTTTGTTGTCAATATTGTTATTTTCCCAACCGCATTATTCATACTTATTAATCCGTTCTAAAATAGTGATAAATCTTACTATTCCTTTCATTTTACACGTTAAATTAATATATAATCTTCAGGAATATTAACAACTTTAAGTTAGTGAACTTGTGACAAAATTGTAAGAAATGTATCGTATAGGATCTTTTAGTCTATTCCTAAAGACTCTTCTTAATTGCCAATAATATGCTGCTACACCTCTATCACCTGCTGGAGATTTTTTATGGCTGTGTTTATGGGCCTGAATAGAAACGCAATGTAGTATACTTCTTGTCCTTACCGACCTTTCGAATTCCCACTTCTGCCTACGCCGGCCTTATGAATCCTTTATGCCCGCTGCCAAGCCAACAAATAACACTAATTTTGCACTAACATACACTATATAACACTAATATAAAACATCATTGACACTATTAAACACATAATTTTCGATGAATTTTATTCTAATGTATTTTTTTGCTGAACACTTTCAACTTCGCTATGCGTGACGAAGTGTTGTCCGATTTATACGTAGTGTCTCTTCAAGGTCACGAGCTGGAAGAAGAGCAGGTCACTAGAGAATGTCAGTGTCGGGAGCTTCAATACCAAAAATTTAAGTCGTAACCTATCTCTTTTAAGTTGAATAACCACGTCCAGCTGATGATACGTCACACGTCACTATACTTAAACCGAACACTAGGGTTACGAGCCTCCGAACAATGCAATTAATATAAAACATCCTTGAGCTTAAGCAACACATCCTTTCCTATTATCATTCGAACTTTGTAAATGGAATGTCAGTCATTCGAACTACGGAACAGTGCTCGTGGTGCGATTACATCGCACGGGAAGTTTAAAACCGATTCATTTTGCTTATAATCCGGATATTTATCAAATTCACCTATCCAGATATGAAAAGAATGTCTATGGTGTATCATCTCCCTAGTCTGGGCTGGCGAGGCCTACTCTAACCTGCCCTGGCCTCCGCCGAACTGCCCAAATCTACCCTGCTCTTCGCCACCGTCCTCGCTGTGCCAACCCCAGTACTACCCGCCTTACTGCCAGGTTGTGAATGATGTTGACATTTCAAAAACACACACACACAAAGTTTAATTTACAGCGTTCAAACAACCTAATTGGCTGAGACTGATTGAGTAGTTCATCCAGAAAAGGAATGTTCACATACCAAATTTTAGTAACAATAGACATAATCATTCCAAACTCTAAAGACGCAGGAACACTGCTACGCGTGTCCCACAACACGCTGAGGCTCCAGCTTCGGCCTACACAATCCTTGAGTTTGACCAAGCATTTTATGGTAAAGTGAAGGGCGTCCGGTGTCTTCAGGATTTATAATCTGCCTTGTGCAGTGTCATTCAGCAAGTTGCTGCAACTTCTACTACGCTACTACTGCTAGTAATAACGATAATAAGTACTTTCCCAGTCGAAAACGTTTAACTTGACATTTTGGCGCTTCGCTACGCGTGTCGAAGTCGGGTGAGACGAGGCTCTGACCTTCGGCCTACGAGATGAATATAAAACAAGCTAGGGCCTGTACAGCGCAAAATTTACAATAGTCATTCGAACTACGTAGACTTCCATTGTCACTAGAAGTACGTACCCAGGATGTTCTCGTTCACCATTCGCTCTTTGCTTTTGTAATAATATAGCACAATGGGCGGAATCCATTGTTTCTTGGGAGAATTTTGGGCGATGCGATTATCAAACGTTTCCATTCCCCAAAAATGGTACACATATTGAAACATTTGCCGCACGCACAAGAATTTTAGTACTGAACATTAGCAAGTGAGTAGCTATTATGAAAAGATGTCAGTGCCCACTTTTTATTTTTAATTAAACAGACATTCAATCGTGCCCTCCTTTTCTAAAATGTTTCCAAATATTGATGGCTTATGATACATGTGCTTTACGTTCAAGAGTATTTAGTTTAAGCATCTTGTAAGTATGCCTCTACTTTGAAATTACTAGCTCAAATACCAGAGTCCGCTTTTTTCTCTGCTCACCTTTTCTCACCACTCAGTTATTTGGCGGAATTTGGACGATTTTTATCCCTCTGAGGCGGACGTTCCCAGCACGGATCTGGCAACCCTGCATAGGGCTTACATACGAAATATTAACTCGAACCCCAGTAACTCCACTATATCTGACACTCACAGGATTCTCACCAACTTGAATCTACGCGCTGCTGTTAATTTTTATACGTCTTGAAAGGGATACTAGAAATATAAATGTTTGCTGGAGAGAAATACTAGTTTAAATATCTAGAGTATGTGAGGTTAAAGGTTTCGAGGGATATTTCCTGGTAAAGAATTCATTGATATACATGTATTTCCATATTTTCGTAACAATGCTCTCTTAACCATTCACTGGAGTCCGTTAAGTTAGCCAGTCATTGCCTTTTATCCCTTAGGTCCGGGGCTTGGCCCCGTTAGATCCGCAGGGTTTCCAAATGGACACCCATCCAGGAACTCGCAGTGTCTTGAATCTGCAAAGTTTTTACGTGCAGCGCAATTCCATTTTTTGATACGGCGCTACTTAATCTTGCTGTATTATTGTACAGTAACGAATGTATTATGAACGAAAATTTGCTTCTCCCTTTCGAAATTCGAAACAGTTTATTTATAATCAAACACTACATATGTAGGGTAAGTGAAGTTAAGGGTTTCGCGAGACATTTCCTGGTACAAAATTCATTCAAATACAAGAGTATTTTCATACTTGGTTAATAATAACACTCTCAACCATTCACTGGCGGTTGTTAGGTCATTGTCTTTTATCCCTTCAGTCAGGGGCTCGACACCGTTATATCCTCGGGATCCCAGACGGTCACCCATCCAGGAACCTGCGGTGTATCGGGTCTGGAAAGTTTTGTCCTGCGTAAACTATTTTTTTAATACAATGACTTATATGACATTCGTTATTAGTGCCAAAAAGAGTTTCATTTCACTATTAACAGTTGAAAGCCAATATTTAACATGCAAAAGAAAATAACAGAAACGACCCCAAAATAACACAAAAATGAGAACACACTACCACAAACCAATACAAAAGTACCGTTCAAAGACATCATTGGCAAAGAAACTGCGAGAAATCTTAAGAACACGGCGCGCAAAATTGACACTACAAACCAGAGAGTGAGAGACACACAGAGAAAGAGAGAGAAATTAATAAATGGCACAAGCTCTGACAGCATTTCTCAACCGCTGTTGCAATTTTATACGCTACGTGAGACCCCACATTATGTAAACTTATTTGGAAACATAAGGAACATTGACAATCTCATTGTACTTTTAATGTAAAAAAACAAACAAACATGAATCGAATTCTCATTTGATTCAGCAACAAACTAATAAACTATAAAACGTTTTATCCACCATGGGCGTTACTTGATGGTTTTGATCCGATAGTCTTCTAACCCCGAAGGTCAGAGGTAACGAGGTCCTCGGGACAGAAACATCAACCTCGGCACATAAATATTATCTACTATGGCACAGCAAACTATTATTCATCACCTAGTGTAACTTTTTTATTTTATATTTTACTAAATATTGGATTAAAATTATAATACATTACATACGACGATAAAGATTCTTGATCTACTCGAAAAAGATACCTCACCCACTCCCACCGTCGCTTGTAAAGAACACCTTCCTCTCGTAGAAAAAGTATCTCTTTCATCTTGTGTAGTAAATTTAGTATGTTTTGCAGCTAGTACGATTACTAGCAGGATATGAGCGGCCGGACTTTCGATAATGCGAGTTCCTCAAGTATAAACTCGTATTGCCTCTCCTCTCCTGAAAAAATATCCCAGATTTATTTTAAATGCAAACCATATATTACGGTAGGCTATTTAATTAACAACATAATTTGAAATGCACAAACATTTCACGACTTTTTACGAGTATTTTGTTGTTTTTTCCGGCTCGTGGATCTCCCCATGGATGGTGGCTCCTCAGCATTTGCTTATTTTGCTTGTAGGTAAATTCGACCTAAAGCTGGCTTTACACTTGCCAAAAAATGGCGAGCTATATTATTTCGCAAGAAAATTTGCCAATGTTAACATTTCGGCAATAAATATTTCTGATATTGGCAATATTTCTAAGTAGATATTCCGGACGTCCTGTTATGTGTGTGTTTCCGTCCTCGTAAAGATATTGCTGGCTGTTGCTGGGACTAGAAATGGACTGACGTCTGAGCAAGATATTGCTAAAAGAAGCCGATAATGAATATGGTCACATGCGCAGGAAGAACGGTTAAGGTGGTACATAGACGCAACGTTTCTATTGTAATATGCGGTTTTTCGTAAAAAAGGTTTACTACAATAAAAGAAGTAGTAATAAATCTTCTAAACCTTCTATGGTTGATTATCAAAGGTTCAAATTCTTGTTCAGCTATAGATGCCTCCTGATTATTAAATTTTTACTTAAAAAATATTAAGATCTAAATGAAGCTTAAGATTAATCTATAACATATCAGTAGTAGGAAAAGGATATTTTAAAACTTTTTACCGAATTAGAAATTGCACTTTTTATAAAAATAAAATTACTTTGCTCCCACGTGAATCAAACTCAACGAAATCATTTTGTTTTATGGAAAATATTAAAGACTCTTCTACCTAATTCACACAAGCCCCCTTTTCCTT
This sequence comes from Gryllus longicercus, assembly GCA_038098605.1. Taxonomy (NCBI): domain Eukaryota; kingdom Metazoa; phylum Arthropoda; class Insecta; order Orthoptera; family Gryllidae; genus Gryllus; species Gryllus longicercus. The sequence goes on along the minus strand of JAZDUA010000109.1, from coordinate 3,209,643 downwards.
CCGTCTTAAAATCCAGTCACACGTCGTATTCGATCGTCGGCGTTACTCCTCATTTAGCACAATAAGTGCGACCGCAACTTCTGCCTTCTACTAGTTATCTCGGGAAGTGAGGTATAACCTCAATTTCACACGCCACTTTCTACGTAACGCTACCAAACACGGCAACATATAGTCCTAAAGTAAAACGATCGCCAATATCTTGCCCGAAAGATCTGGCTCAGATCTTTCTGACAATATATTGCCCCTCCTTGCTCTTGCTAATGTAAAGATGACCGCAAGAAGCAGAAACAAATTGCTGAAAGATATTGCGGAAACGTATTGCTAATGTAAGGCCAGCATTGGGGATATTGTAAATGCAAGATTCGGCAAGACCAAGATAGTCAAACACGTTTATAGTAGAGGTCACATTAATACTCGTTTGTAACTTTAATTACCCATCCTATACAGGAATTTGTATTTTGTGAATGAACATTTTATACTATTATTTTGAATTTGAAATTGATATATTCGTTTTACAATAATTTGTGCTGTCTTTCGATGTTAATTAAGTATACTTTATTTGTAGATATTGGGTGAAATATTTATGGAAGAAGCCATCATTGGCGAAATTACGTGTAGCTCAAAATTATTTTTAACATAATTTGAAAGAATGTCTGTTGGGAGCTCTAATTAGATGTAAGCTGGTGAACTTCCGCAGGAGAAGAAACACACGCATAATACCACAAATTCCACATCTTTCATATTCGTCCCCCACTATCTAGGCATCACAGCTTCTGACGTGACAATTGTAGGGACGTTAGGCTTCCAAAATACGTTTTGGTCAAAAACCTTTTAGGGCCAATATCAGAGGAAGTTTCCAGGCTGGTAGGCCGTGATCCATTTGGCGTTGAAGGGACAAACGTTTCGAAAAAAAAAAGCCTACAAAGCTTAGGACCTAATTGGCGGTGGGGCTCCGGCCTATGCAATTTACGAAGCACAACCTTCAGTCTGCACAATACATAATTTTCAACACATTTTTATATCAGGATACGTTCACAGTTAAGTTGACTCGCAAACCTTTCGCTGATTTACCACTTGACAGTGGGCTCCGCTCTCCGAGATACACATAAACAATCTTGATTTTGGTCAACTCGCAATTTCCAACGTGCAAGCCAAAAGTGGCATACAAACCCGTCAAGGTCGAAAATTGAATCCGGTAACGAAAGTGTGGGCACGCAACTAGTTGCGCCGTCGTTTAGTGTGCACGCTGTTCGTTCCAAGAAAACCCTGCACTTAAGACGCCAGTGATCGTCACGTGATGGGGTGAGTCGAAAGTGGAAGACTGGCGAATTGTTGGCTTCCCACTGCTGTTCGGGACACTTGTTTGTAATGAACACCTGTATTGTTTTTAATAATGCCCGTGGAACATCAACGCAGTTTCTTGTAAATCCTCCAGCCAATTAGAAAAATTATGTTCATCCACGTTATTATTTTCTGTGCATTTAGAAACGCCGAGTCTTTAAACATATTTCCACGATTCCAGGCAAGGCGTCTTTCATGCATTGGATAAAATAAAACACGGATTAGAGTTGCGAAAGGGTTTCAAATATTGCCACATCTGGTAAGATAGAGACTAAGACTCCACAAAAAGAAAGATTTTCTAAATATCTTGTTAATTGTCGATAGTCGACTTTTAAGACCCTCTCTTTAGTGAATATATTGATTCAGGGCACGGCAACTACCGAGATCATTTGTCGCGGAAGTGTAGTACATGTGTATCCTGGAGGATCAGTATTCCTCCCCCGCTGGAATGTGATTCGGCACCGACCTACACGTCAAATTGCAAGCTTATCATCTGCAGGTGTCTCTCCCTGCAGGCTCCGCCGCAGCCGAGACAAACTCTACGCTCCCGACGGGTCTCCCGATACGTGTGATAGTGTAGTACATGTAAGGGTAAGAGGAGAAGGGGCAAAGATGAGAATGAGGAAGGAAAGATAGCACGAGGTCTATGCCCTGTTTGCTAAGGTACTGCTCCCGCATTCACGTGATATTGATATGAGAAGCCACAAAACAAGAACTCTCTTACGCAAGAAACAATTATTCGTAGGCAATCGGTAGTAAGTGATCCACAAACATCCGGTCTAGCAAAAAGAATCGATAGGGTCTGACTACAGTATATAACTACACTTTCTACTGGGAAACGTAAGCTAGCAACGGGAGTTCAACGGTCACCGACCCTCTCAAAAATCACTCATGGAATGATCGCAATTTCATTTATGTACACCTGATTCACTTACGTTTCACGTACAAATTATCAAACTAACAATAAAAGGAACCAAGTACCCATGATGAAGTACAGTGAATGCTGCATGATGTAGAATTAGAAATCGGAGTACGACAAAATGAAACTAGTGTTTTGGAATGCTCAGCTACGTAACCAAGAGGAATATGCTGTGAATATGGATGCTCCTCATATTTTCTTCTTATGGATGTAATTATCATACAAAATATTTGCATTGATTTTGAGAGAAATGTATATTTTTACTTTCTTGCCACCACTTACGCAGTAGAGAGAAAGTTATGTAATGCAGCGCTAAAAAACGGCGAATTTCGGCAGAAAAACTTATTACAGGGCCCTGGTAACGAAAAAGTGGATAAATCCAGTTGCTAAATTTAGAAGGAAAAAATCCTTTAAAACGTAGTGTAGCCAGAATCCATGTTTTGTGGACCTTTGATACCGAAAAAGCGAATGACGGCAAAACTTGTCTGTTCGTCCGTTTGTCAACAACGCTAGCGCCTACACTGTTCAGCCGATTTTATCTAAAATTGATATTCCCCAATCGATCTGGATGATGTCGCGGCTCCTTGAATTTGAAACCGATATTTTAATTTTGGGAGGTCCTTCACGGAGTACCGTATGAAGTCCCTGGGACATTTTAAAAAATTGGCTCCATCGTTTTCGAGTAAATTTTGTTGTTGGATACCGAGCAGCACATTAAGAGAATGATGCAGGTCTCATTTTCGTTGAAATCTCAACATTTTTCGAAAATTGCAAAAATTCAAATTTTTTCGGCGTCGTCCTACAACTACAATTATGAAGATAAGAGATTTTTCCCGTAATGAAATTTGGTCCTTAAAGACATATTTTTAAATAAGGTCATGTTCGATTTTTCAAAAATGTGAGTACTTTTGGCGTCATTGTGCGTGAAATGGCGTCATTGTGCGTGCGGGAGAGAATGGACGTGCTATTTTCGCATTACTATTTTTTTTTTTTGTAGCCATTCATTTCGATGTAGTTTTAAACCATGCGGGAAGATCTCCTTTGAATTGCCATCTAGAAGATTCAAGTAGATACACGCGTCATGTGCGATGAGTTATGTCACACACTTCAACTAGCGTCAGACAGACAATGGCAGAGCAGCCGGCGCAGAGTGCATTCTTACGTCGGCCGGCCGAAACCGGGGCAAACCGAATTGATAGATTTTCTCTCTTATCTCGTCGCAAGTCGACGAACTACTCTAATTCATTGTAGGTTTGAACTTGTTTATGAAAAAGATTCTGGCCACTGGTGCAGTGCCCTTTAGAGGAGCGACATACAACAGTTCTTCGTGGGAAGCCTGGGCTAAAAAAGTGGCAGTGTTGCATGAGTTTCGTTGAGTCGTTTGGACCCCCTCCCCTCCGAGCGCGTGGTGTGGAGAGGGAACTCATCAGCTCACCACCACGCCCACGTACAGACGGAAAAAAGCTGTCTCAGATGCCATGTTATTCCCGGAACGCGAGAACACCATCTATGTCGCTTGAGTCGAACTGTTGTCGTCTTTCAGTCAGGAAGCTGATTCAATTTTCTAGCAATATTATTCGCACGATAAATAGATCAAAAGAATTGAGAATAAAAAATGGGAACATATAGAAACGTTTAAGAAAAATTGGAACATGTAACGTTTGTTAAGAACAGTTCATATGGACACCTCCTCTCAAAATTTGCAAGCCCCCTTTTACACACTATACATTAAATTCAAGACCAAATCCAATCCAAGGAGCGAATTGTTTATACTTCCAGGCTCATATTTGCGTTATTAAAAGGTACTGTAAATATCCTTGGTTTGGGTACTTTCACAAGAGGCAATTTCTGGCATGCACTTTGTGCGTGATATCGATTCCACGTTAATACTTCTGGCAAGAAGTGCAGGCTGCATAAGATAACATTATATGTCATCTTACAATTCTCTTCTGTTCTTGAATAATTTTGGCAGCTTCTGTAAGACAAACAAAATTTTTAAAAAATCAGTTGTTGCATCCATGTGTCATGTTTCTTTCATGTAAGACATAAACATTGCATTATTTATGGTTGACAACTCTCTACAGCTGGGCTGTCATATAGTACAGCCTCATTGGTCTGGTTACCATCTCCTCAAATTAAGAAACCTAGAGACTTTTTAGGGGGACATTGTACAGATTCATTAAAACACTGAAAGCTGGCTTCGAAAATGAATAAACAAAGGCTTTTTTAAAAAAAAATTATACATACATTTGAAAATTCGAAGAATTTCACATTTTTATTTATAAATCTGAATAATTGGAAATCAAATAATACATTTTAAAATATAACTCTCGTCAAATGCGACTTATGTGTTTCGTTAATGTCCGGGTTTCTCGATAACCAGGATCTCAAGATGGTGACATATATACATACATAAACATATTGTGTACACTTATATGTATACATACATATTTACACATAGACATGCAAGCATATATTCATACTGTATTTCCTCATGTAAAAGTTGCACTTATTCAAAATTTAGGAACTCAAAACTCAGAGTGATTTACAGAATGGCTTTAGATATTTTAAACAGTATTTTGTGCTTTTCTCGTGCTTGTCTTTGCGGTTCTTTTTTCGCTTGTTACCAGTTAGATTTTGTTCTGTCCAAAGACGGTTCAGAAAAAATTTCGGAGGTTTAACTTAAAATTTTAAAGTGATATCTATGCAGAAAGGAATGAAAACCGTACAGCTTAACGTAAGTTAGATTCTCATTGAACTGAGAAAGCAAACCGAGACTGACTAAGGGATGAAACCCCAACAGTACACCTTGAGTTCTTACACAAATCTGCTTTATTGATGATTAATCAGGTTAGATACAGAACAAAAAAGATTGCTGCAGACCAAAATGCAACAATTGTACCTGGAGGCATGATATTCCAGCTCCACCCCCTTGATCTCAGCATTAATAAACCCTTCAAAGCCGTCGCGAAAGACTAATGGATCCAATGAGTGAAGTCTTCAGGAGATAATTAGACACCACCATGAAGAGTGAAGACAATTACGTGAACGAAAAGATCTTAAGACAATATCAAGATTGAAATCGTTGTCAAGTCACTTAAGAAACGTGTCATTTCAAATGCTATTGATCAGTATTCATCAGAAAGACAGGTCGGGAGCAAAGGCCTTTATTTTTTTTCAGTTTTTCATTTTTTAAATATTATTTTCCAAGATCATATTAATTTTTAAAATTATCGAAAAAATGCTCGCATCGCATAAGTTAATAATTTTAATTCCAGTTGTAACTGTAACAGAAATTTAATATTTTGCGACTCTAAAGAACAAAAGATGTTCTTTCATTTGATTATTTGTTGAATTTATTAAAATTTTTAAAAATAATGTTTGACCTATTTTATTTTTATTTTTTCAAAAATTCGACAGTTTTAAAATTTGGACAAAATACTATTGTAATCTCTAAAAAGTTATACATAAGTGTGGTAAGTTACAAAGTGGAACACCGAGATGAATCTGAAAAATTAAATACAATAGAAATGTCCACTTGCTGTTTTGCTGCCGCATCTGCTAGATCATCGCACCTTAAGCACGTGCCAATGAGCAGTAGACGATTACCATCAATAAACTTTCACAGAGCAATAAGCAGAAGAATCCCTTCACATCTTACTATGTGTCATATATATATATATATATATATATATATATATATATATATATATATATATATATTTATATTGAAACGCGGAGCGTTTCTTCTATTAATTAGAAACACAGAGCATGTTATTCTAATTACGACCATTTTGAACTGCGCGGCAAAGCGGCGAGCAACGGACGGGGACAAGGGAACGAATCAGGCGCGAAGGCGGCGAGAGCGGGCGAGACAACGGCAGTTGGGCAGTGTGAGATAGAGCTCGAGAGAAGTCGGCACGATATTGGTGTGCGCGGTAAAGAGGACAAAATCAAGTTGACTAGTGTAAGAAAAACTGTCAGGAAGTGAGTGAAACGTGATAGTGGCAAATATTGAACAGTGCAAGCTAATGATCGTGTTCATAGTGTCAGAAACAGTGGAGAAAAGGGGCAAAACTATAAATCGCGTAGCTGATACCGGCATGGGTGGTAGCCACGTGCTCGCGTTGTGGTAAATAGGAAAGTGGAGGAGAATCGACGAACTGTGTCACAATAGAGCAGCGAGATATCTGCAAGGACCAGACGAACAGCAGGCTAGAAGCAGTGCATACTCCAGTGGAATGACACGTGCAACGGTCGGCGTCAAAGCAGAAGGATTTGCGCAACCGCCGCCGTGGGCCGACGACGTGGCAGCCCGCCCTGCCGACCGTCCGAAAGAGCGCCGAGCCGCACCGAAGATCACCGATCGTCGCAGCAGTTGGAAATTATCAGAGAACAAACGACATATTCTCGGTGTCCGAGGTATTGTAAAATCTAAAATCGTAAACTGAGTTTTGGTACCAAAATAGGGAATAAGTGTATTTAAGGCAATGTACTAAATGTGTGATTCTAGAAATAAATCGTGTTTTTGTTCAGACAAAATTATAACTTTGTTTTGCCAATGTGTTGCCGAATCCTTACGAGACCCATTCAAGACACCCGTCCTTTCCAAATTTAATGCAGTGAAAAGTACTGCCAACCAGGTACGTCACAATATATATATATATATATATATATATATATATATATATATATATATATATATATATAAAATCTTCATAGCGAATTAAATTCAAATTAAAAAGTGTCACAATGATTCAATATCGTATTAAACGGACGGAATATTTTTACGAATAAGGGTATGTGATACAATTAATTAAATTGATATTTATTTAACTCACTTTACAGAGAACATCGTTAATTGACATTGTCATACAGAAATGAAACAATATATTTTTCAAATTCCTTCAACTGCTTTTTAATTATATCATCGTTGCAATTATCCTCTTTCTACATATTGAGCGTTGCTAAAAATATAAAGTAATGTCCTTCACATTATTAATAACCCACTAACATAACTTCCTGTGTAAATTAATAGGTTCCAGTCAGAATTGAAAGTTAGCTTTTATTGAGAATATTATAGTTGCCTCTCCCCCTCATTACGTCGCAAGGTCCATTTCCATAAACGTTGCGAAGCGAAGAAACTCCACTCGGCACTCACATTGAAGACATGTTTGTGGAACATAAATTCGCATTGCTTGGCAATAGTAGCCACTGATCCCATCCGAAAAATGTGTATACACAGTCGAAAACTTACTTGAGAAGTGTTATGAGTTTACACTGGCAATGGTGAATTTAAGTCGTGTCGAGTTTCAGGTATCCAAAAAAAATTATTTTAAAATCATTTCCTTTCTCTGAAGTATAGCAAACGGATGCAGAGTACCCAAGACATTAATTCCCAGCAGTCACTGAATTACATCTTTAAGTACGAAAGAATAATTTTCTAAAAAATCACACTGGACAATCAAAATTCTCCGCGTCGAATTTTATTTTTGTTTCATGAAGAGAGCAGAAGAAACAGACGACGAACTTACTAGGTGAGTTTCTTTATTACTCGTATCAGGTAATAGGGTGACCAAGACCAGCAGTGCACGTTATTCATTGTCACTGCCCAACATATTTGCGGCATTAATAAGTTCGGTCGATTCTTACTTCCTTGAAAAACTTCACTTGCCTCGCCACGAGAAAGGATTTTGAAGACACGTTTTTCCAATAATTAGCTTTTTTGACAGCAAACTGTCAATTTTCAACTTCTCAAGAATTCTGGTTGTAATAACCTAAACGTACACTTCCTCTGCAATTGTAGATTTTCATATTATGAAAATGCAAATAATAGTATTGATATTATTGTAAGGCTATGTGTGGTTACTAACTTCACAGAACAACGCACACGTTTTGCGGATTCCTCCGTTTACACAACTGGCTCAGTATATCTGAGAAAGAAGGCTGCTCTATTTCAGGCAGACCCTAGAAATGTCAGTTGTTCATAAATAAACGTAATAGTCGCATTTCGTCAGAAGACTTCCAATTGAGACCGTTCCTGCAATTCGTGGCATGACATAAGTCTCAACGGTTGCTGTACGTTTGGACGACACTATGCGACGTGCCCATTGACGCCCGAAGTCCGTGTAGCAAGTCCGGCGGACGGGCACAGGTGAACAAACCATTTTTTTAAAATGTTATTTATGATTTTTTAAAATGTTATTTTCTGCACCGGGCATCCTAGAACCTGGTTTCACAACTGCTTAGCGTGAAAACTCAATGCATTATAATTATTGACAAAGGTGTTCTATCGCGGAAGAAAATATGCCTTGCATTATGCACTGGACGCAAACGTTATGGACAGGAGAAACCGCTCAACATTTTGTAACCATTGCAAAACAACAAAGATTAGAAATTCAGCTACTGAGAAGTGGAAGTGTCTTCGAATAATGTTCATCTAAATATTTACCCAAATATTGGTGCGCAAAGTTATTTTTGAGAATACATAAGAATTTTTTGTGTTATGATTATTATATACGGTGTTATAGAGAATAATGTAAGGGGGTAGACGGAGCCAACAATTCTTTTAAAGGGGGTCAACGAACGAAGAAGTTTGGGAATTCCTGTTTTAAACCGTTCAAAAAGAGCGGATTCCATGTCAGAAATTGATGACTTTTTTATAGTTTTACTCACATGAAAACTCAAAAGGGGATACTAAGAAGACGACAAGTTTACTTTTAACACCGTTGACCGCTCGGAACGACTATGGAGTGGAACGGAGTGTGTGCTGGGCAGGTGCTGTGTGCGAATAGGGAAACCACGAGGCTGACAGTTAACAGTTGATGAAGGTAGTTTTCTCTCGATGTTCTTTGCGTTAATGTGTTTTTGTAACCGAATTCTAATAAACATTGTGTTCGTTTATTTGCGAGCCGACGAAATCAAGCAGAATTAACGATGTCTGTTCAAGTTTGAAGGCACGCATCTTCACTGATCTCGTAAAAGTTGGACAAGAAGCAGAACAGAAGAAGGAAGTTTCGAAAATCAAGGACAAAGTTTGTGTTGAACACGTGGCATGTTGTGGCAAGGACACGTGGGAACGGCATTAATCAGCATTCAGACATTTGAAACGAAGTAAATAAGTATGGAAAGAATACTATTCAACGTTACTAAAAAAAATAGGTTAAAGCAGTGACTTCAAAATGGCGTCATTATCAAATTTAGACAAACTTGTGAAAAATACTGTTCACGTAGGGTACGACTTTGTATCGGAAGGGAATGAAATCACAGAATAAACAGAAGCCAACAAGCACACAAAAAGAAAAGTCAACACGAAAAGTATTTAACCAAGAAAGTTAATAAGATGAGTAACAGAAGGAAAGGATTATCAACTACTCGGACTTGGGAGTCGACCGACGGAAAGAGGCCAGAATATTCTAAATGTGAAATGAATATGCCAAAATTTTAATTAACGTTTAGGAACATCGAAGATTTGATCAAATCATTTGATGGTAGCAGAGGATATCCAATCGACAAATGGATCATCGAATGTGAAGAAACTGCAACCCTGATAGGGGGAATTGCAAATGCTCTTCTTTGCGAAAAGATCATTGAGAGGCCTTGGAAAACTGTTCTTCCAGGGAGAAAAGGGATTCATCAGTCGGAAGAAACTGAAAAAATCTCTCCGGAACAAATTCGACAACAAGACATATAAATGCGGACATTCATAAGATGCTGTTTAGGAGAAGAAAGAAGCGAGACACGTCATTCCCAGAATATTTCTTGATTATGAGGGAAATCGCCAGTCTGGGAACTATCGATGATAAATCACTGGCGCAATACGTGATAGGTGGCATAGATGACGAATCAGGAACGACGTTGCTACTCTACGATGCTAGAACCTTGAAAGATTTCAAAGAAAAATGCGCGATTATGAAAGTGCTTTGGCAAGGACAATTCACAAGAAAGCTGATAAAAGCCAAACGGCAATTACGAACGGGCAACCAAAAAACACACACAATTATAGTGAGGCGAAATTCAAAGACGAAATGAAGGAGAAAATGCTATTAGAAGACGCCTTAATAGTGGCCTTACAAATTATGTGTCGAGCGAATGCAAGAACAAAGACAAAGGAAGAATTTTTTTAATTGTAATAACTTTGGCCACATTGCAAGTGAGCTCCAGAAAAGGGAAAAGAGACTATGAACATCAAGGTGAGCACGTCAGGGAAGGTAGTTAACAATTACAAGTTCAAAGACGTCAAGTTATGTAATCAAAACTACTCAGGCTTGATAGATTGTGGTTGTCAATTAAATTTGCTAAAGCATTAAAATACAATGCGATGGAAAAGAATGTGACTTCTACTAAGCAAAACCGACCTGATTTTGACTGGATTGAAAGATAGTTCTGTTTCAATGTTAGGATATTTCAACGCTCGAATTGAATTGACGAGATTGAAATTTCATCAGATGTCTGCGTCGTCCATAACAACGCCATGCAAGTGCCACATAATTGGAAATGATCTTCCGGAATAAGCTAATGTTACAATTACAAAAGGTGTTCAATTGAAGAACAGAGAATAGACTTATCTAAAGCACATTAACGTAACAGGCGAAAAGTAGTTGAACATTGAACAAACAACAGAAAAAATGAAAAAAAATGAAGTCATGTCATATGTTCCAGAAAAGACCAAATCGACCGAGGTGAAGATGACAATCATTAAAACAGAACGTATACTTCATTTGTCACTCACTCTGGATCATTTCAATTCATGAAGGTACCTTTTGGACTATCTCAATCACCTTCTGTCTTCCAAAGATTTAATTCAGGATTTTGGCCGCTTAGCAAGGGAGGTTTGTCTACATGGATTCCAGCGAAGGAGGAGGAGAATCTTCAAAAGCTTATCCGAGTTTTGGATACTGGCTAGGACTATGGATTGGAGATCAATGTTGATAAATTTCAGTTCTTGAAACGAGTAGTCCACTGTCTTGGCTACAGAATTCATGATGGAACAATTCAACCATCGCCAGAAAAAAATTTCAAAATTTCCCTGAACCGAAAACTGTCTCTGCTTTACAAAGTTTCCCATGATATTTAACTGGGTACTTCAGAAAATTCCTCTAGGACTATAACCCAATAGCAGTCATTAAGTGACATGCTCAGAACCAGCTATGAATTCAAGTTTTTGTGAAGAAGAAAGAGAAGCTTTTAACAAATTAAAGCACAGTCCGAAGATATGGGACAGAGCTTCATACGGACGCCAGCAAGTGCGGATATGGAGCTGTTCTTTGCAGACTACCTGATGATGGTCATCTTCACCCTGCGTCATACATGAGTAAGAAAACTACACCATTAGAAGAAATATACAGTAGCGACGAGCTGGCAATTTTAGATGTTATTCGAGGATTGGAGAAATTCAAGGTATACCTCCTGGGCATCGAGTTCAAGATTCTAACGGATTGTGCATTCCAGAAAACAAAGCAAACAAATGGATTTGACACCCAAGGTCGCTCGGTGGGCATTGGCATTAGGATTAGAAGAACATACAAATCAGTTTGAGCACCGTGCTGGATCGAAGATGAGTCATGCAGCGCACTGGATAGATGCGCCTCGCTACTCTTCGGATTTGCTGACAATGTGACTGCTAAAATAAAGAAAGCACAAGACAACGATGAAGGATTTAATGCGATCAAGAACATTTTAAAGTAGAGTTCTTATGAAGATTTTCTACTGAGAGATGGATTGCTGTTCAAATTTCTTGATGGTCGCAAAGTGTTAGAGGTTCCATGATCTATGCAACAAGAAATTATAAAGTCAGTTCATGAGATGAAACATTATGGTAATAAACAAACTGAAAGAGAAATCAAGCCACAATATTTCATCCCTGGATAGACAGAGAAAGTGAAGGTTATTACTAACTGTGTGAGATGTTTGATCATCAACTGGAAGTCTAAGAAGATTTTCTACATCCTTTGTTCAGGAAAGTCAGCTGTTCCATGCTCTACATTTGGATCACATTAGTCCATTGGCCTCCACCCACAAAGGAGTCAATCACATCCTAGTGATTGTGAACGACTCCACGATGTTTGCTTGGCTCTGTCCAGTCGGGAGAGTGAGACTGTCAGATGGGTCTGACGGCGCGACGCGCCTCGCTGAGAAGAACTTCATAGAAAGAGCTGGCAGTGTGGAAGAGAGTGTGTGCTGGGCTGGTGCTGGGTGCGAGTACTGAAACCTCGGTATATGTATCTATACAGTAGCGCAGCTCAGCACGTATTTTAGCTAGTTAGGGATGCGCGCGCATACAGCTAATGGTCCTGGCGGTGGTCAACTAAAACTACAGAGTTATGCTACTGAAGTATACGGACTTCTGTGTGAAATTGAGTTTATTAAGAACTGGTTAAAAACTTAAAAGACAATTCGTATTATTTCTTGACCTTGTGGTTATATATTCCGAGGATTTCAAGGGCAAGTCATTAAATAACACGTAAAATTATATCGAACCAACTTTTTAACCTTACATTTGACGAGTAACAGAACGTATTTGATAAGCACCAACTGAATTCATATTTTTCAGTTAACACATTGATAACAATGCGTGTGCCAAAAGGGACTGTTCTGTAATTAAATGCAGTAATAATGAAGGAAAGAATCCTGAGTTGTGTTGTTTTTACTTGACTAATAGACCTAGAAAAGAAAGAAGGGAATTTATTACCTCCTAAATACTCTTATTTAGATTAAATAATAAGAGGATTAGTAAAGTAATAATAAGAGTAGATTACTTACGTTTCTAGATATTATAATGAACAGTATAGATATACTTGTTCTTCCTCATGATTCCACTATTTTTTGGACATTTGTTAGATTTAAATCATTTCTTTCCTAAAAAATTGTTCAAAACTATTTCACGTTTTAGTTATATGCATCAAGAAATTAAAATATATACAAAAACGTTTAATTTTTGGTTAAATTTAGCAGAAAGATACTGTATTCCTTGATCGCCGCGCCGATCGCAAGTCGTCATAAAGCATTTAACCCGAAGCTGCGGTACTATATAAATACGTACTATACTGTGGTGAAACCACGAGAAGCTGACAATTATCAGTAGAAGAAAACAGTTTTCTTTCCATGTTCTTTTGTTCGTTTCTTTGTTCTAGTGTTCGTTCAATAATACCGTTTCCCCACATAATTGAAATTGGTAAAATTAATGAAAATGATGATTCTTGTAAGATCTAATGAATTGCCGATATGTTGTTCAGGCGCAATCTGCAGTCTCTGACCTGCGTGGGCTCGCCCCGCCGAGGCGGCGCTGAATCTTCGATGAAAGACGCATCGTCCGTTCTGTATTTACACGATGTAACAAAACATAACCTACTATATACTTCCGTTGAAAGCTTCGCTACGCATTTCTGACACAGCTGACACTTTCCGGCCACAGCTATTTGCATAAAACAATATTAAAACATAATTTCCAACGCAAATTTATTCCAAAATACTATTTGCGAACGCACAAGGCGCCTCACATTTGGGCAATCATCATTCAGTTTTATCCACGTCTAACCCACCACGCGAATTAACTGGATAAGTACTACTCCAAACGTTGGCATTAGCCATATTTCGGACTTTAGTTGTAACATATACACTCTACTGCTTTCTATACACATGTATAGTAGTTTTATGCACACATTTGTTCACAGTTTAGAACATAATGTATATTCTAAAAGTAAATTATATATTAATTTGGATTTGTGGAATGAGGGTTATCATTTTTTGCAGCAAAATCACTATCTGCAAAGAGAAACTGCAACTGCCTCTGTATAGTAATTACAAAGTTCAATAATCTTACCTGCTCATAACCAGGACATTAATCACAGTAAAACATTATATTCAAAATACTCACCGACTGGGAACATGTCTCTTCCTTAACAAGGCAGCAATCATCCCCATCATCATCATTATCAAACTCATAATCAGCCTGATCAAAATCATCGTATGTGCACTGAACTGACTTATCACTGACTGGTCTTGCAAAAGATTTTTCTGAATGTAATGTTGGATTATCCCTATCATCAATCGTCATAAACATATCTGCTTCAACACCTTGCTGATAAGCTGATGAAGTTATAAATTTAATTAACTCTGGTAGATCTCTTCCATAGTCAGAACAATAATTTGATACTTCATTTTCATAGGTCATATTAGTTGAACTTCCACATTCTTCAATATCAAGTTCTGTTCCATCAGACAAGAATGCTTCACAATCTGATAATCTTCCATTATAATATTGTGGCAAAGTAATAAAATGTTCTCCAACCTGCCTTTGAGAGAAAACATGTAGTTCTTCATCATTAGAAATTAAATCTACAACTGGGGCACAAGAGTTCTCACAAGTAACATTTTCCAATTGACTTCTTTCTATGGTCGGTGCTGTTTTATCATAAACATATAATGTATTTGGAGGCAGTTGTTTCTCAAATGGCATTGTCACTGATTCTATTACACTAGTTCCTTCCTTACCCAAATATTCTGAATCACTGTACATATCTTCAAAATAATCAGGTTCCATTTTCATTGACGTTGAAGTGAAATTATTATCGCTCACTTGCGATTCAATTATCCCTTCCCTTCCAACAGTTGGTTCCTCATATAAAGTGCTTTTCGATGAACTCTTTTTGGTATTATTAGTAGTAATTCTCGAGGCACATGGAGTGGTATAATATTTTATTTCATCATCTGTTAATTTTTGTAAACGAAGTTCTACTTGTTGGCACTGCTTCATTAGTTCAACTGCTTTTAAACTTGCTTCTGCAACAGCAACCCAAAACAACATAATAAGTCATTTGGTAGAGGAGCTCCTGATAGAAATTTTAGAAAATGTAAAAATTATGTTAAAATTATTATTCAAGAACAATAGAAACGAAATTTATCGTGGATAACAATTCAACATGATTAAATAAAACATAGATGACAAAGAAATGCACAGTGCAGAAAAATAACAAAAAGTACTAATTTTTAGAACACACAAACTCTGATACACAAAATCATATTAAGATAAAAGGAGTTTAGAAGATTAATGAAATTGCTTTTCTTCACAAATTTAACTTATATTAAACAAAGTAGTTAATATTACAAAAATAATCAACTCCCAGACTTCAGTGAATTCACAAGTCTCTGACTAATTTACACTTCAGATCCTTAGATGGGGAATCTAAATGTTTATGATCTTTAATTCCTGCTTCTACAAATTTTCTTTGAAAATCAAGTCTTCTTACTTTCCTAGTTCATCCATCATCACACAGGGCAAACAATGTTAAGAATTTACAGAAAAATTTCAGAACTAATAGCATACCATCCTGCATGTATGGGGCTCTTCTTTGCCACTGCCTCTTTGGATGCTTGAAAACATGAATCCAATCATCATGTGGTTCATCTTCACCTTTCTTACGTGGTTTCCAAGTAATCGGCCATGTTGAAGATCTAGGTTCTCTGACTCTAGCATTATTTTCTGGAGGTTTTGTAGAACAGTATCGTTCAACTCGATCCAGGTGCACTCCACTACCAAAATTAAAACCTCGAGATTTCTTATTTACAAGAACTCCCAAAGGTGATGAGAGTGGAATGCTAGAGTAACGTAGAGAATTTCCAAGAAATCTTTTATATCTTGGGGGATCAACCTTTTCTTCTATCACTGGTAGATTTTCACTTCTGTTGCTAACTAGATGGAAATAATCCAGAAAATTTGCCTGAAAAAAAAAAGAAAAAATGAGTAACATACTATTTAAAAAATGTAATAATGAATGTACTATAAATCTCAAACCTGTTCAGAATTCAAGTCAGCTGTGCCAATAGGACAAGGTATAGGATCAGGTTGCTGACCATGGCAGATTTTTTCATGGTCCTGTCAACAACGGTTAATATCAAAACTCATATTAATGTATTACTCTAGAAATATTGATGAATCAACATTAGGTACAAATGTTCTGAGTAATAATAAGTGGTATAGTTGCTACCTCATGTGATCAAAGCTAAGAAAATAAATAAAATCTTTATGGTGATTGGGACTATCATACATAAACTTATTAACAATTAATGAAAGAAAGAAAATAAATTTAAAATATTATCTATATAGACTTTTATTTGCATCTAATCAAATACCCATAACAGTGACAACTATGACATACACATGAAAGATTTATGTCGATGATCTTTTTTTGTAAACAAAACATTCCTCTTAAACATACAAGAGTTAGCTCGCAAAATCTTCACCACTAACTGGGCTATATAAATTTTTAAAACATAACTTTATTACTCTTGGAAGGTAATTTGTTCCACTGTATATGTATTTATATTCGCAGAAATTAGATTAAGTAATAGAATTATATCATGGAATTGATTAAGAATATTTTTGATTGCTTTAATATCTTTTTTTGGAGCTGCTTATAGATTATATTTATTTTCTTATAGTCAACATGGAATGTTTTTTTCTGGCTCATTTAGTTATGTTAATGGGTACTTCCATGAGTAGTTATTATTTTTACATTTTTTCCTTTAAATATTATAATTTTGCGTGGGGATAATTTTTGTTGTTGTATTTAGCTTTATTAATTTAATAAGAATGTTGATTTGTGGAATCAAAGGTATATAATAAGTAATATATTAGGCTATTAATTATAATAATTTGATTTGTAAGTTATCTTTTGTTATTTTATTTTTTATATCAATAATTGTTTTTTTCTGGATTGGTTGTTTGTGTAAATTATGTAATTTTTTTAATTATAAATCGTTATTATTTATAAGATTTGTTAAGTGTATTTGTATATTTCTTCTTTAGTAATTTATTATAGAGATAGTTATAAAATAGGTGATTTATAACTATTTATAACTCTTATATAGTCATAACAAAGGAAAAGCACACGCTTAAGAAGAGAAAACTGTCAGAACAATGAACAGATGATGTTTCTTGCAGAACACTCCAGACAAACCAGAAAACTATTGTTTATCAACCATTGAATGTTAATATCAATTTCTACAATTTTCAATGACACTCATAGACAAAGACGTTAAAAGAGAAAACATTTAACAGTTTTGTGTCTCACCAAAAAAATTAATTAAGTCTAGAGAATCTCACCACAACTGTAAGTGAATAGGAAACAGATCAGCAGCTAGCATGATCATTTTTGAATAGTCAAAAAAAGCATGTAAGGTAAATGTACTAATAATGGGCTAGTTAACAGAAATGTTCTAGAAGAATAAAAAATATTTAATCCTCAACTGACACCACCATCCTGATTACACTTAACTTTTTCAAGTATTCATTATGGTACATGTCAGCGTGTTTCATACTGAAATAAGGCAAGACAGCAGTCCTTATTGGAAGTTGCAATTGCATATTGTTGTTTGATAAAGGTAATATATGTTTCTGGTAATATAATAACATTCCTTTATGATTCTAGAATTGAAAATTAGGAGAAATAGTTGTTACTACTATTAATTGGCATCAGTGAAAGAAAGAAAAAATCTCTGTAGGTTTTCTTCAAATTAGCAACACAAGAATATAAACTCATCACTGAATTGCATGAGCTACTCTATTTGTACTTTCAAAGTACTGATTTAACCCCACAATAAAGAATCATCAATATCTAATAAATTAAACCTTATTGGTGATTTAAATAATATACATTTTAAAATAATGGAAGATGTTTCTTCATCATCTTAAAGCTTTCTTCATTTAGTGATACACATGTTAGGTGTGCACAATCTAAAATATGAGAAGGCAACTACATTTCTGGGCCACATTTTGCATTGATATTTTCTTTACATGTGACATATTTTACTAGAAAATAATGTAACTTAAAGAAGAATGGAACTATAAATTAAATTGTACATTTAATTAATATAATATATAATGTATAATATATAATATAATATAATGTCACAATTCTTTTAACTATTTTCAATTTTGAAAACGACTTATCAGCAATGCAATTAGTTATAACCAAAATAAGATTAATTTTCAAAATGATTTCCACATTAAGAAAGCATCCTGGACTTGCTTTTGTATTATTAAACTGTACTCATACGTATAATGTTCTTGATCCATTTTCTGCTGCAAATCATTTGTAAAATACAGTGTATTCAACAAATTCAATCCCAAGATTTTCATTGACATTGTTTATGTAAATTTGAGTTAACAGTTTTGCTTGTACAATCAACTCTTTTAGTTCCATATGTTCAAGTATGCCCAAGAAACCAAAACATGTAGAGATGAATTTGTATTCTGAAATTGTTGATCCAACGATGTTATGAAGGGAGGTAATTTTTTATGTAAAGTCTTTGAAATGGTGACAGGTCAATGAGTGGTGCAGATTGTTTTAAAATTAATATATAAAATAATTATATATTGAATCTTTAAAACACATTGCATACATTAAATTCTAAATAAAATACATCAAATAAATGACTCATTATTATTATGCAGTGTTGCAAATCGATGTCATAGAAAAAATAGGTTCTTTGAAACTAAATTTAAATAAGAAACATAAATTTAAAAGGAAATAAAAGAATAAAATTCATCAAAATCTTGTAATACAACAAATACAATTAAAATGCATAAATACAAATTGAAATGACAAAAAAAAAAAAGAACGAATTTGATTTACATCTCACGACTTCTTAAAACCCACAATTTTTCACCATGTTTTGAACCTGGGCGAGACCCATGGGCTGCCGCCAACTTGCCTACCCTCAAATCTGGCCTTGGCCACAGCCTCCCAACAAACAAGGTATATGGTCTCCTTGTAAGATAATTGTTAAGCAACTTTACAAGTTTAAATAATACAAATTTCACATTTCAAGCTAACTATGAATGAGAGACCAAAGTTATATAAAATTTTCAAATTTCCATCAAGCTGTATAAAAGCTAAGCATCACCTTCATTACACATATTTTTTTAAATTTATTTGATTACCTATTTAATCGTATTCACCTTGTCACCATGGTCATCTTGTAGAAAAACAATTTTACAATTGTTTAAACACAATTTATTAATTTAATATTCACATTCCGCAACCCACCATAATAATATTTGTCTTATGGCATTTGTCAAGAATAAAACTAATAATTTAATAAAAAAGTTGGGGTAGAGTAAAAAAATACACAAATAAAAAGAATATGTGAGATCCAAACAGAAATTAAATACAAATATAATATTAATAGGTAATAAAAAATTAAATTATCAGAAATTGTCATTAGTAATGGTAAACAATCAATTGAGACTTACTTGTACTTCCTCTAAAGAATTGAACTCCCCATCGCATTCATCACAGAGGTATATGTCAAATGCTACAATCTGTGAGGATACTGATTCTCCATCATTATCATCATCTTCAACATTGCCATCAAGGTCATCATCACCACCGTCACCATTGTCATTACCATTAGGCAAAAGTTTTTGGATGGGACATTCTTTTCTTCTGTCATAACACTATATAAGAATAATAATATACTTCACTAGATAATAAAATAAATATGAAATTTGAAGAGATATTTTCCATAAAATATACTAACCATATTTTCATTTCTAAAGGTGACAAGAAGCATTCCTGTAGTGTTATTATATATTGATGTAGTGTCAGCCCAAAAAGTAGTGAACGATAAATTTTGAGGAGGGCATTGACAAAGATTTGTACAGAATTGCAACATGAACTCACAACCATGGTAAGCATAACAGCGGCAAACTAAACTCTTCAAAATTGTCAACCATTTCTGAAATTCAAAATTAAAACAATTTTGTGACTGATATTTAGAATGGAAGGAAAAGTTTTTTAAGAGCATGTCAACTTTTACTCACTTACGCCAACAGCAAATTATTTTTAAAAACATTTGGAAACAAGGTACATAAGAAAATGATCTACACATAATAACAAGCATAAAAAAGTATCAAAATTCACACTGAAAACAACATACATTAAAGAGCAAAAATTTAAAAACCTTAAAATGTAAGAGTCACATACAAGATAAAAAGCTCAGACCTCTTTTCTGAAAATTGTCTGTATCCCTAAAAAGGGAAGAAGTTTATGAGCAAGTACCTCTTGAAGAGAGCTGGTCACATGGTATTTTTGGGAAATGGCTTCAAAACCTTCCTTCAATGATCCACAAACAGGTTCACCTACATTGTTGCAGATGTAGTGATTCTCCCCACCATGTGAAAAGTGGCAATGACCCATTCAAAGACACGCTAAAATATTTTCCTCATGCCTGGTCACCTGGATTGAGAACTTACACGGCTTTACAGGGTCCTTAATTAAACACAATTTAAATGTGGTGTTGGATAATTAAATGCTTGCCATATCTTAAGGATGGAGAATTTTAAGAATGCCTGGATGTTTGATAAGGGGGTCAAGGGATATATCAATAACATGATCCTGGACTGTTAATTTCATAGCCCAGTTGGCTGCTACTTTTCCTGTGAATTCCATATGGCAAGGATCCCAACAAATTTCAAATCATAAAGCAAAGAAAATGGGCAGTGGTGAATTTTAACTATCTTGTAATATGGAAAGTTTTGCAATGGTACTTGAAAAAGTGTGGATTCTTCAACAGAAAAACATGTTTTTGTACCTGTAATAGAAAAAAATAATTTTTCTTACTTCAATATGTAGTATATTAATTCTCCTACAAGTAGCATGGTCAAATTTCACATTTTGTGGGTCTCTGATACTGAAACATGTCTACTAATTTTGTCTAAAATGTCCATCTGCAAACAACACTAGCACCTACCATTGGTGAAGCTCAAAGGTAATCTGGGAGCCTTAGAATACTTAAATTATTTTTCAACAAAATCTGTTGTTATGTGTGCCTTTTTTCTTTTTTTTTTTTTTCCATAATCGTTAAAGAAAGTTAAATGTGTTCGACTTCATGTTTCTCGCTTACGCGGACGGAATCAGCATGGTAGCTTAGTAGAGCCAGAGAGTATGGGCTGAGCGGGGAGCTTGCTTGTGAGCGAGAAGACACCGGCTGTCTCTGTCGCGCATGCGCACAAGTGGGCACGCGCTATCTCCTCCTCTCACATTGACTGGGAAGAGAACCTAGGCACCCAGCATGCGCAGATGTATCGCACTGCACGTCTACGCTCCGGTCCCTAAAGCAAATTCGCCTCAGCGCCCTAACGTTGTGGGAAATAGGAGTGAGCTGTTTGTGTGATTTTTTGTTCGTGTTTTCTTCATGAAACAATTACTGAAGCTACAAATTACAGAGAATGTCCCACCAACTCTAGGCCACTACCATAACTTCTAAACGGTTTACGATATCAAAATGCAGTTTTCGCTCAATGTGGAATCTGTGAGACTAGTAGTATAACGTAGAGATAGAAATAGTACAGGTCTTTAACTCGCAACCCATATCTGAGAGCCCAACCACTTGCTTTGGAAACACGTGAAATTTGACTTCCTTTTCACTGTTAGCGAGCCACCCCCGTCGCAGTCGCGTGCCCTCCGATTTTGGAGAGGGAGAACGGGGCTATTTTTGTTGGAAGAAAGAGAAAGCACTTATTCTGTCCCTGGGTAGTCATTCATTCACATTTCATTCATGATCGTAGGGACTTTTAGGAAAGCGGAATCGCTTCGAAAATGTTGGCGAAGGATCAACATGTATTTTTGGTGGAAGTTTACTTCGGCACTAAATCTTTTTTAAAGAGTCAGGAAATATTTCAAGAAAAATTTCCGGAAACGCCAGTTCCCAACAAGTCAACCATTTGTAGATTAATCCAACGCTTCAGGAACACGGGGAATGTTATGGATAGGAAGCAGAGTCGCAGTGCCATTGTTTTAAAGGAGGAGAAATTATTAGAAATTCAGGACGTTTTGAAGCGCACTCCTGAGACGTCGCTGTCGAAATTGCACCAGCAATGCAATGTTTCTCTTAGCAGTGCATATATTGCAAAGAAGAAATTGAAAATGCGCTCTTACAAGCGGCAGATCGTTCAAGAACTGAAAACACTAGACAAGGATGCGCGTATGCATTTCTGCCGTTGGTTTAGGACCGTTATTCAATTAGGGATTCAAGTTCTTGTCTCCTT
This sequence comes from Gryllus longicercus, assembly GCA_038098605.1. NCBI lineage: Eukaryota > Metazoa > Arthropoda > Insecta > Orthoptera > Gryllidae > Gryllus > Gryllus longicercus. Next base: position 3,187,333 of record JAZDUA010000109.1, on the reverse strand, counting down.
GTTTTTTAATTATAAAGCTTGGTTTCATCTGGACGAAAATGTAAACAAACAAAATTGTCGGTTGTAGTGCACATCGAAACCAGCTGCAACTCTTCAAAAACCTCTTCATTCTCCGAAAGTCGGAGATTATCGGGATTATCTAGTAGCCGGATTATCGGAACTTTTTTCTTTCTTCACGGAGACAATTACTTCGGAAAAGTATAAATACATTATTGAACACTTTGTATCTCTTTTAGAAGAGGACGAGAGGCACAGCTGCTTTCACCAAGACGGCGCCCCATGTCATACGGCGAACAATAGTATGAATTTCTTAGCGGACTTTTTTGAAGAACGAATTGTTTCAAAAGGTCTGTAGCCACCTCGTTCCCCACATCTTACTCCATTGCAGTTTTTTCTGTGGGGTTTTATGAAGAGTTAAGTTTCAGCAAATAAACCAACTTCTCTTGATGATTTACGACGCAACATCACGGAGTCTATTGGGCAAATTGAAGAAGTCGCTCTTCAACGTGTTGCAGCCACTATACTGAAAATAGTAAGCGCCTGTCACTTGGCAAATTTGAGAATTTACTCTAAGGTCAGTTTATTGTTATTCTAACAAAATAATATTGTTTAATTTTTCATTAATTATTGACAACAATGATTAAGTTACTACTTATTAACACTTTATTAATATGTTTACTAACTGTATTAAGATTTTCCAATTTGTTTAATTTCCAGGCTCCATAATAATAATAATAATAATAATAATAATAATAATAATAATAATAATAATAATAATAATAATAATAATAATAATAATAATAATAATAATAATAATAATGTTATAAATAATGAAGATCTTGGCGGTGATGTTTCACGAGATATCTATCTGATTTCTCTCTGAGCCAACTTTCATTAAATAATAATTATTGTTACGTTGTTGATAATAAATCGATAAATCAATCATAACTTCTCTCCACATCTTCAGTATTAGTTTTGTTTCTTAAGCACACTGGACAGAATCGCCTAAAGAGACGTTTTGTTTGCTTGCTCATGCCTCTGTCCACCCCACCCAGCCTGCGCTGCGCGAATAAATTCTGGCGCGTGAGCCGCGCACCTGTGCGCCTAAGCTCTTGAATGGGAAAAACCGAAAGAGGAAAGTTGCTGCAGCTTATGACCTGATGTTCACTTCCTCCTCTGCTGTCTTGACGTGCCAGTCTTGGAAGGAGGCAAAGAAACGCGGTTGCCAAATTGACAAAACAAGAACAGGTGCTACCAGTCATAGGTTGCGAGTTAAGTAAAGACCTTGTGTGTGTGTGTGTGTGTGTGTGTGTGTGTGTGTGTGTGTGTGTGTGTGTGTGTGTGTGTGTGTATATATATATATATATATATATATATATATATATATATATATATACGTAGTAATATGCCGTTAGATACTCATATGAATAGTCTGTTGAAAACTGCATCAAAGCAGATATGACCATGAATTAACTTTTAGGATCAGAATTATTTGAAATACAAAAAATTGATCCTTTTAAAATTTTTGACACAAAAGTGACTCAAGATTTGTAAAACTTTCATTTTATTGAATTTCTTGGCGAAAAGTTTTCCACCTACAAAGCGTCCTTTCCTTCAGACAAATTTTCTTTGCTAATAAAGTAATATCCATTCTTTGACAGTGAGCAGCTTCGAAATAAACTGACAAATGTATGCAAAATACATGCCTGCAGACTTGATGCTGAAGTATTTCTCGGACAAAGAACTAGAAAGGAAATATCAAAAGATTGTTCGTTTGATACAACTCAATCTTTCCCTGTATCCACAACATTATGTGAAAGAAATAATGGCATTAAAGAGCGTGAAGGCATCAATAAGAAATTCCATGGGAAATATCAGGCTCAGTAATTTACCTACATTTGATATCGAGAAGTGTCTTACCAGAGACGACAGCGTTAAAAACAAGTTCTCAATGTGTTTGCTGAACGATACGCCCGATGAATGAAGTGATTTACAAAAAAGCGTAAAGTAAGATTTTCAGAATACTCAACGCTATGACCCTAGCTTCGCCACTGTCGCCTACACCATATACAGAATTTTCATACAAATTTCATATCGACTAGTTGATGTGAGAGCCCCTTGCATTGGTAACGGATATTTTAATTTCTTTACACAAACCCCTAGGATATTTTCCAAATTTTTTCAACATTAGTTGAATTTTTCAACTTCCTCAAACGGAGTAAAGTAAGCCTATAAAAGGTGCAGTTCCAATTTCCAGTAAAATCTCGAAAATTACAAGTCTAACATTTTTCAAAGCGTTCCAACTAAATTATTGAAGATATAATTTTTTTAGTGACATTTGATCTTAAAATTTTATCTGTAGATAATGTCATGTACATATTTCTTTAAATTTGAGTATTTTTGATAAATTTCTTTTAGGAAAAATGAGTAGTTTTGAGAAGAATTTGTAAAAAAATATGTACACCCGAAATGCATATTGGAAATAATGGGAGAGGTAATTACATTTTTAGGGTCGGCGCAGGTGAGTACGTCAAAGCGACTGTGAGGTGTACCGGTAGAGCGCATGGCGAGTTAACTCGATGAACCTGAGGCGATGAGGGTCTCGGCGCAGAAAGAAATGTTGCTGGTTGAAAACACTATTGCAGGTACATGCAATAGAATAATATTGCGGACCCGTTACAATTAATGCGGGGAAGTATCTAATGTTGTAGCACCGCTCGTTAAAACCTTTTTCTTCACATTTTTCTTCACATAACACATTCATATTTATTCACATTTCTTTACATAAAGATCATTTGTATTTTTTGAAGAATTGTTTTAAAATTCACATTTAAAAATATTTTTCAAAAATCAGGTATTTTCAAAATACTTTAACAATTTTCAAGGCACCGGACTGAAACGTATTGTATGTTTTCTTGCGTGCCGAAATATAACTACATACAGTGCCGCCTGTAAGATCGGAGCGTGTACTTCTCCTGCAGGCATTGCGTGTTCGGCATGGCCTGATGAGTGCAAGCGTGCTCCGAGCGCCCACGTGACGGTGTCACGGAACTTGGCAGCGGTTTGTAGATGAAGATGTGGCCAGAGTGGCTTGCCATGACATCCAGGAAACGCGTTTGATATTCTAGGATGTACGTCGTCGTCGTCTTGGGGAGGTTATCCATCGCTGGCTGTAGCAACAATTTTCCAGGTTGGGGTAGTGGGCTGTGTAAAGGTTCAGAAGAGGCAAAAACGCCAAGATTCAAATTTTGTAGTAGATTCTGGAGATTATCTTCAGGAAGGGGGCAATGAAAGCCTCAGGAAACGAGGATCTGTGATTGAAGTAAACAGTACTGGATGATAAGAGGAGTCGTAACAGTTTCGTGCAACAAGTTTACAAGCTTAATCACACACTGGATTCATTTTTGAAAGAGCACATTTCAATTAAAAAAGGGGGATACAAATAACTTTTACATTTCTCTCGCTTCTACGCGCGAGCATCCAAACTGCGACGACGTGGAGAACACGCTACATTCGTGGGTGATGTCACGGTTGTACATAACAACCTCCGAGATGAGGCCCTTGGAGGTTGAGTGGACTGGGAACGATTCCCTCTTCACTTCGGTGTTGGCCGGCGTCGTTGGTGGCGCACACATAGGCGCCTACGTGAGTTTGCAGTGCCCAGTAGTGTTCCGCGTGCAATCCATTGAAATTTACACTGCCGTACACCAACCAACCAACCAACATGGTAAGTGATAAAGATTGATTGATTGAAGTTTAGAGAGAGCTTCAACTACTGAGGTCATTGGCGCCCACGTCTATTTTAATGCTGGTTTCATCTGGTGGCTCAGAGCGAAGTCGCTCGCCTATCACCAAGGATGCCCGGGTTCGATTCCCGTCGAATCACGGACAAACTAATGTGAAATTTGTTCCAAGACAACCAGTTTGGATGCTTCACACGTGCTAGTCCAACCATGTGAAGTGTCCTAAACCCAACCCCAATCCTATTTCCTTCCAAATTCTGTCTGTGCGGTAGTGACACAGGAGCGCGTATTAAGAGGCGCGTACGCGAATATGCTTCCTGGCAGTCTTGACAATCTTGACAATTGACTGCGATGAGACGTAACGGGTATGACATTGTAAAATAATTAATGGAGGATAACTCCCACGCTGTTGTTAATGGAGGATTACTCCGAAAGCGCAAAGCGCTCAACGCCCCCAAGGAGCTCGGTGACACGTTGCGGAAATTGAAGACGCAACAAATTGAAAACGAATATTAAATAGATTTAATAAAAGGAGTGTTGCAGATGCAACTTACCCGCTGATTAAAAGTAAGTACGTAACCTAAAAGAGGAATTCTGCATAAAATATATAAAGAGATAAAGCAAAAGGTAAGATGATGTCTCGAACACATAACATTATAATAAACGTAGAACTGGCTGTAAAGAGGCCAGGAAACAGCTTTTTGCCCTATCTCTCAAATAAAATTATACAGTCTGCTTCCTCCCCAAAATGGAAAACAAAAGTTTTGAAAGCGCGGCATCGTCATCGCAGAGCACTTCCCGTAGAGAGTTGCCCAGACCACGTCTACGTCGACTGCCAACAAATTTCTTGCAATGCACGTGTTCCACAGAAAGAAGCAACCAAAAAGGTCTTATTTTGAAAATTACGGCATAAAAAAGCATAATTCTCAGTGTCGCTAGGTACTGAAAACTCTGGTTTTAAGGAGCTAGGACGTTTCGTTTCCCATTTATGCACTATTGTCTGTGCAGCGTAACGTATGTTACGGATAGCAACTGGGTCATTTCACAATCTTCGAACTTCAATTTTCTTTGTCTTAAATTCTTCTGATGTAGGGCAGGGGCGAGGGTAATTCCATATTCATCAGAAGGATACTTACAGGTTTGTGTCGACGGTTTTTGTCAAATGCGCAAAACAGTCGTATTTCCTTGGCGAATTATACATACACTGAAGAGCCAAACACTGCTACAGTCATGCGTATTGAAACGAAGAGATATGGTACCAATCAGAATACGGCGCTCCGATCATAAAATATCGATATATATGAATGGCGTACTATATTACTTCACACATTTTTCTACACAAATGAAGTACATTACACATGTTTCGTCCACCTTCTCAACGTAATCTCCTTGTAAATGTAGGCACTTTTGCCAGCGATGTGTCAGTCTCTCCAGACCTTGAAACAATTATTTCGGAGTGCTACGTACCGTTGTCTTGACAGCTGTGCCCAGTTCTTCAAAATCCACAAAACTGCGACCACGCAGAGGCTTCATTCCCGAACAGGTGATAATCACTTGGTGCCAAGTCGGGAGAGGATGGATGTGGCAGAACCGTGAATCTCATTTGTTCGATGGCAGCAGTCGTCTCTCGGGTAGTGTGGGGGCGGACATTGTCTTGTTGCACATGCACACCTTTAGCCAATTTTCCTGGCCGCTTAGCTTGAATGGCACGACTTAAGCGCTTAAGGGTTGCTACGTATGCTGTACTGTTAATCGTGGACATGGAGATGATGCCCTTTGTGTCCCAAAACACTGTCGCCATTAGCCTACCAACTGACGGCACTGTTCGACCTTTGGAGATGGCCTGCCCCTATGCTTCCATTGCATCGATTGTCGTTTCGTTTGCGGCACATGGTATTGCAGCAATGTCTCATCACACTCAAGTCTAACCATCAAGTCGGCTGGATTTGATCATGGCGTTCAAAAGTACTCTGCACACGTCCACTCACCTCTGCTTTTGGTCTGCAGACTAGAGTCTTGGCACCCACCTGAATGAGACCTTCCCCACCTGTAAGTGGGCGTGCACGATCCGCTGCAGGGTGTTTCGGCTAACTCTCGTGTCTCCATCTCCGTAAATGTGGTGTATTTGTTTCGTTGGATGGTATATTCGACCCAGGCAATGTTGGCTGATGTTGACACTGTCGCATTCCTTCTAGAACTGGTACCCGTGTCCACCCATGTGCGCCCTGTTTTTCTACGTTGCACCTAGTTGTAAGCTGTCTTCAGCGACGGCGCATGTTCCCCACAGACTGCCACCAAGCGCCGATGAATTTCTGCAGTGGCCAAGCCTTCATTCCATAGGAACCGAGTCGTATAGCGTTATCCCCGACAGTTGCTTTCCATGTTGTCTGCTCCTACGCTGACAGTGTTGTTCTGAAATGGTTATAACGAGTGCATTCGTTGGCCCCTGTGCGTGTACTGCTATCAAACGGTGAAACAAGATACTAGTTTCACGTCGCCACATTCATAAGTGAAATGTGAACTACACCCGGACGTACAAAAAATGTAGAACAAAACAGTACGCCCCTCGTGTATGTATGTACATATATCACAGTATCTATTGCTGTGACGATGAGAAAGCCCACCCCAAGTTTATGAAAACCAGAATATACGGAGGAGAGATGTCTTCGTGCTGTCCGCACTGTCCCTTATCACATGGCTGAGAGGCTGGGTCATTTCTGGTCGGCCAAGCCCGTAGCAGGCTGTCGAGCCATAGGGCACAACAGGATAGTATTGATTACTGTCCAAATCATTTCGAAATGCCCCAAATATTATGATAAAATCATTCATAAAGATAGTTCACACAATGGGTTTCTGTAAAACGGCCAGGGTTTCTTCAATGTAACGGCTCCCATAGACCTGCGCGAAACGTTTCCTGCGGCGACGAAATTCGCGCGTCCGTTCACACCGCAGCGTCAGTAATGAATCAGCGATTCGGGACATTGTTTTCAATTGATGAAGATGCGCTTTCTTTACTGTTCATACAGGAGAAAGAAAATACCAATGTGCATTTTCAGAGCAGATACGGTAATTCCAGCTGTTCACCTACGCCAGCAAACAATATTTTTCATCAAACTGTTTATAATATTTTTAGGAAGCGGAGAAGGTGGCTGCATGATGTTTACCTAAAAAGAAAAGTGCCGTTAGTTTCGTAACCTGATGCAACAACTTTGTAGGAACAAGAAACGCTTTTCCCAGGTCTTTCCTACATGACAAAGTATCAAGGAGCTTGAATCAATGTTTCAGGACCTAAAATTCGTCGTGATGACAACGAACCTGTTTTTTTTAATTTGAGATGAATATTTGCATTAAATCATAGATAATGATACCGTTTTCAAATTGACAAACTGACAGCGATGTTGGTACGGAAAATTACAAAACAAGGCTGCTGCAAGTACGGTACGGCTTCAGAAGGGTAATAATTACAGATTAAAATTTAAAAAAACACACCATAATTGTTTTTGCTTTGACCACGCTATAGCAAACGAATTGCGGAAGCATTATGGGCAATCCGTAATATTTAACATCTCTGCACCATATTGCACGAATGATTGATCTAGTTGTGAATATTGTGGGCATTGGAATACGCATAGTAATGGAAGCTGTAATTACATAAACATAGGAGAAAAATGTTTGCAGAGACTTCTTTAATAATATTCGCTACACGTATATACATGAGATTTTAAAAGGACAGTTACTGTTTCTCTACATTTTGCCGTCTCTCATCCATTTTATATCAACATCATTTGTGAGTCGAATGAATATTTTTCCATGTGACAAACCGCACATGCCCCCGCAATGCAGACGCACCGCTAATGAAGGTGCAAAACAGCGCTACCTGGTATCTGCTGCCCACAACTCCGCCGATGGACTTTCACATTATGCTGAGCGCGGAGGGGCAAAACGGTAGGGGTCGTGACAATGTAGCTCCTCCAGGAGAGGCCGGACATCTGACCACACAGCTCTTTTTTTGATGAGAGGCGTCGAACAGTTCGGACGTGCGTAGAGATCTAGATCAGTAAGGAGTGTGAGACGCCATTTCGTAGAAAGTACGGTGCCAAGTAATTGTTCATACGAAAGAATAGTAGGATAGCAGAAAATTCAGCTTTCTGAATTGTGATTAACCAGACGAAGCATAATATTTCATAAAGGGTGTGGAAAGTAGTGGAGTAGCTAGTACGAGGCGAAATGGTGGCCGCAAAAGCGAGAACTACGCTGTTGCGAAGCGTCAGTAGAACGGTGCAGTTAGATACACGAGTAAGAAGTGTTGTAAAGTACACCAGAAAACCGATACGCCGATAGCAAACATGCGTAAGGACTTCGAAAAACGCATCGTCGAGCCGCATTGGAAGAGCGAAGATTCTTGCGCATAGGCGAAGAAAGAAGCGAGGATTCTGGTGCCGGGCGTGGCCAAGAAACAAGATGAAAGAAAATTGGACGTGGATCTGGTAGCAGGAGAGAAAAGAAGGCGTTTCGAGCGACATCGCAGACGGCTGATCTGCGAGAGAGCGAAGCAACGGTGCGGCCGGAATTGGACCAAGGTCGGCATACCCAGCTGCAGCGCGAGCGCTGGACAAGGTCAAGAATATTTGTAATGGGAATTGAGGGCTGACGGCGCAGTGAACGCGCTAGTACTGTGACTGAAAGGCATAACTCAAGGGAAATTTGAATAATAAATTACAATTTGTCACGATCAGTATTGCAGAGCAGAACGGCAAAAAAAGCCTTGTAGTCCATGTAATATGTTTCATTCCTGTGTGAATTGCCGAGGACATTCATGGTAAATATTTTGAGCACTGTAGTCAGTAATTATGTTAAATTGTTGAGTGAAATTCATTGGAGATTGAGAAGTAACTCCATTTGATTCATGTTTTCACCAAGTAAAGTTAATTAATAATTTGCAACCATTTGTTGGCCAAGCATTGAGTAATAGTACGAATTGCAGAGAAATTTGTAAATTTAGAAAACGTAGATTGTTTCACTTTGCAACGTACCTTGCACGAATTGCAGAGAAATTTGTAAATTTAGAAAACTTTAGATTGTTTCAAAGTTATTAAGAGTAGTGTTGTATTGAATTCAGAGTGTATTCTAGAAATAATTTCATTTTGATATGATTGAGTGTGTTATGTGATTATTTCTTTGTGTTCTCTTCAGTGCTTTGTAAAGTGATTTCATTGTTTAAGAATATACGCACTGGTTTTCACCTATTTGTGTCCTGGGAAAACTTTATCACACCCTAGAGATCCAGCTCCCAGAGATCACAAAGCATATTACTAGCACTCATTCTGTTCTCCCAGCTGTTATATCTGAATGGTTCTTAGGTAATGTGGGAGAGGTCAGAATATTTGTATGTATGTATGTATGTATGTATGTGTATAGGTAAAACAGTGCGTATATTCTTTCCAAAATACTACCACAAATAACAAGCAGTGAACAAATACAAAGAACGAATACAAAATAACACATACAAATCTAATACAGAATCAAATTACCCTTTTAACACTGAAAAATTTACATCACGTGTCAACTTTAAATTGAATATCTCCTCCTAATCAAATTCCCTTCACAAATGCCCTTGCATGGTAACTACTGCTTGGCCAGCACCGTTTGAAAGCAACAAATGTTAAATCCCTTGATTTGATTATTATAACACACAGTAAATAATTCCTACTTCTACACAATTCATTTGATTCAAATAATCGCAACAAATTACCAAATAACTTATTCAACTATACACTTATTTACAGTTAATTCTCTTGAAAAGATTACACATAGATGAAAAAAATGTTTTACACTGCTTTTTACAATACTTTCCCCGTAAACATTACACACAAATGAACTGTATTACTGGCTTACAAGGTTCTCTTTCCTGATATTTGTCGTGATCTAGTTCGTACTAAAATCTACGTGGTGCTGCAAATTTAGAAATGGTATTTCTGCAACTACTCTAGGCTCTGGCTGCTCTCAACTCCCGTTACAAAATGTATTACCTCCGGTAGCGCACGCAGTCGCGGCTTGCGAACCTTATTTCTCCGTCGCCGTGCCTGACCTTGTCCCAGATTCGGCCGCACCGTCATTCCACTTCCGTCCAGCTGTCCTCGACGTCGCACCAACCACCGTTGCCTGCGTCTTCCTTTCCTCGGAATCGGCACCTACACTTCTTGCTTGGCTCCCGGCTCCTCACGCCCTCGCCTGCTTCACTCGCCTGCTTAGTTTTCACTACACTTGCCCGTAGCACGCCAACTCGTGATATTCAGTCCTAATGCGTGTTACTAGCGGCGTAATTTCGGAGTACTTCAACACCTGAGTCATGTGTTGCTAAATTAAGTCTTATGACGCCTCGTGATAATTAAGCTCACTTTTCTCTTGAGAACTACTATTTTCCGCTCTAAATCTCCTAACTGCACCCAGTTCAATTAACTGCTGCACCAATATCGAATACTACGAAACTTTCAAAATTTTCTCCAACTTCGCCCAGTTCAAGTAACTGTAGAACACATGTCGCAAAATAAACAACTTCCTAAATCGGCTACAACTCACTTCTACTCGCTCCTGCTCTCTTACTCACTCCTCTCACGACGAGATGTCGTCTACGCCCTATCGGCCTCGCTCACCGCACTCGTCTCCGACCCTCAGCGTCTCGTACAGAAAAGGGGTGTGGAGCGGTTAGCTGCTCCGCTATTTAAAGGGATGGCGTGACGTCACGGCGAACCCTTCCGCGTTCGCAATAAGTCGGAATTCCGCCGTCGTCGTGCTGCGGGCCGCAGATAACAGATCGTGCTGCTTCTGGCGTGAATTATTCGGTGCGCCTGAGTCACAGACACCAGTCTTCGCTTCGCCGAAGCATTGTGGGTGTTGTGGGATTTCTGAACTTACATCGAACTCTCTCTCTCTCTCTCTCTCTCTCTCTCTCTCTATATATATATATATATATATATATATATATATATATATATATATATGCATATATACACGTACAGTAAAACGTCGTTAGCACAAACTCGCTTAAAACAAACAAAATTTGGATCCCGCCAAAAAACGTAATAATGTTATGAATAAATCTCAGAAAACACGAATTTTTATGAAACGAACTACGATTATTTCAGTCACTTAGAATTCGTGTAAATGAAGATTTAATACATATACAGTTTTATAGACACCAAACGTACATTATAAAACACTTCAGAAATCTTTACTGTGATCATGTTTAGTAATAGGCGTTGACTTTTTTCGTTTCATTTATCGAAAACACCTGGTTAATAGGTAATAGTAAAAAAGGAACATTTTGTTGACGAAGTACGTGATAAGCTTCATCAGAAATCACTATGTCCCAAGATCTTGTATTGATCAATGCAATCGTGGTAACATTTTCACATTTCACGTATATTAATAGACATATGTGTAGCCACATAAACAATTGCATTTATTCCACGATAAACAATCACATCGCAGCGTCAGCATTTTTATTATAAAAACCTGTATTAACCGTGGGTGGTCGATGTTCTATGTGGGATTCCCATTCACATCGAACCACTTTCGTTTCTCAGGATTATGGATTGATTGTCATTTTCTTTCAGAATATGTTCCGGAGGTGCCAAGAATGCATGCAAGTCTAGGAACACCACTTTCAGCATAGTCTTCAAGGTAAGCTAAGAGCTGCTGTTGTTCTCGTATGTCAGCACGGAAGTTGAATCAGTGCTTCGCTAGGCGAGTAAGCTCTCGACTCCCCGGACGACGCGGCCCGAATCGTCGGCGAACGATAAAATGTGCTCTGGTTATATATGTTATTTCTCATTACTAAATGTGATAAGAGACTAATTAAATATCTTACCGCTTCTACCACTTGAGGCTTCACAAGTGGAATTGAGAACTCAAGATCACTAGGCCACCATGCAGGAGTTGTCAATTCTTGAGAAATATCACTGCCAGAGGAACAACGAATCATAAATGGCACAAATTTTTCCAGTTGATCCTGAAACATTCATAGAGATGAACATTTAATAATAATAATAATAATAATAATAATAATAATAATAATAATTAATAATAGGAAGATCACACACAAAAATGTTTCAGTACCAAGAATTAACTGCCCTAATGCCAATACAGTAACCAACTAAAAATGGATTATTAGAGAAGAAATGCATACGAAGATCTTTACAGTCGTCATATAACTGCAAAGTCTAGGTAACTTTCTCTCCGATTTCTTTAAAAAGATCTTCATTAAGAAGGAAACAAGAAATTGATGTATTATAAAACGAAATTTATAACCAATCTTATTTCTAAATTATAATCGTATTGTATGTAAAGACTTCATCCTATCATTTTCCAGTTGTTTCTTTGGCGATATCACAATGCGGCGTAAACCCGAGCATTTCAACTTGATTTGAAACCTGTAAATATCAGAACGATAAATATTTGATATTGGAATCTCATCTGTGTGGGAACAATATGACTACCTTCCATGTAATTATATCTGGAATTCTGCTGTTAGGTTGAGTATATATCAGATAAGAAAGTGACATGTCTTGGTTTAACCCAGACTGATACTTACGAAAAATAGAAATGAATAAAGCTTTCAAACAACAGCAATAGAGTAAGTTTACAACTCCAGAAACTATCATTTTTAGGAAGTGAAGCAATACACCTCCACATGATAAAAAGAAATCAAACGAATTTCAGAAAAAGATCCCAGTTCTGGATAGCAGTTCCATTTAGTTGACACAATAGTAGAAATGTAACGAGATTCATAAAAATTACTGTAAATTACTGTCTTTTTGTTGAAAAAATATTTTATATAATTTTAAATTAGAAATATTTATTATAAAAATATGTATAATCACTTTAATCTGAGAAGACCTCATGATCTGATTGTATTCCAATCGTGTTTTTGAATCATCTGCCTCATAATTTGATCTTGTATTTACCTGTCTTGCATCACCAGATTATGCCACAAGAAAGAATACCTGATAAATGATATGCTTGTGTACTTGACAAATTGCAACAAGAATGATCCTCCAAATTTAAATCTAAAACTTTGATTAATGCAGTAACCAAATTTTCTTCCAATATTGTGAAAAATCATGTTCAAAAATGGGTATAGGGCACTGCAATTTTTGAATCATTCTTGTGCTGATTGTTTGTTCTGCAATGCACTTACAAATGAGATTCGGGCAGTTAATTGTGTTTTCATTTCAACAAAACATTTGATTCTATCTGCCATAATTTATTTTGGCAGAAAGTAACTGTACTCGATAGGTGTCGATACAAAATTAATTAGATTATTGAAAATAGTGCTACACCATATATTTGGACTGGCTATGAAATCAGTGATAAAATTAATATATCTGATGCAGTTGCCCAAGGTGAGGTTTTGAGTCTGTTATTTAATTATTAATTTATGATTTGAAAAATTACAAGCAGATGGATTAAAATGGCTAAATATTTATGGAACTGTAGATGTATTAATGATACTTTATTCCAGGTTTTCCCAAACGTTTTTGTAGACCCCATCTGCGAAAATTAGTAAACCCGTAACAGTAATAAACTTTAACTTCTTAAACTAATAAGGTTGTAGAGTATTTTTAAGTTTTATTTACTTTATGTCAACACAGTTAAACGTTTTGTGTGACATGCTACGTGGACTCATTATCACATCACTACATCACACCGGTACATATCATCACATCACTACATATCAAAATTTAAGTTTCATTCATTTTTTATAAATCATTTAAATGATGCGTTACAATAATTGGTATTATCATTTGTAACATTAAATATCAGAACTCGGTAGAAATTAAAGCCCCAAAACCACAATAGTTTACATTTATGAAATAAAAATGTAAATTAAATACGTCGAAAAACTAAAATCACATTATTAAAATTAAAATGAAGTGAAACACTTTATAAATAGATCTCAAGGTTGTGGAATTTTTCTTTTCCACACTTCATTGGAATGAACACTAGATGTTCAGATGTGGCGTTTGGCTTCGCGTTCTCATGTAAAAATTTTAATACGCGTTCCCGGAACACTTTTTACGATGTTGAGGAGATAAAACGTTTATCCTTTTAATAAATTTGGTACGATCTGTTAAAATCCAATATTTTTTACCTAACCAAGCAGTAATTCTAGTACGTAAATCCTAGTCGGGGATATCAAATTTTAGCTGCCATGGATCCTAAGTATGTGTTATGGATCCTAGGTATGCATTAAGTCCTAAGAATGTGCAAATCGACATCAGAGGGTTGATATGGACCACTTCGGGAAACGGTGTCACGGCGTTGGATTCAGGAAGCATGTCGCCATCGCGCTATAAGCCCACATTCTTTAATTTGTTCTCGGAAGTTGGAGAACCTATTTCAAATTCGCGTTTTTGCTAGATTTTTGGGAAAAGGTCATCGTAGCGTAAATTCTATTTTAAAAAGGCGTCAAATGTCGTTTACAGATCGAAAATCGAACCATTGGTTCAGAAGTTATCGGTAAAGTAAATTTTACTTATTTTGGTGCTGCCACGTGGTGGCTGCAAATTGTACTAGTGTCGGGACATTTAGCCTTAAAATACCCATTAAAAGCCAAATAATTGACATAATCTTCTTCTCTCAGATGTTGCAAATGTCGGTCTCTCTTAAAAAGCGAGAAGATTAGTCATTTCCAAGTACATGTACTAGAGAGCTAGCAAGGTGAAGCCTTCAGCGGCTATCTCTTACAGGAAACAGTGCAGGAAAACATGCTCCACGGTAAGATCCGTCTCGCAACTATCGCAAGTAGGGGGTGGGTCACCGCGGAGATGATGTCCGTGGGAGAAATGGCAGTGACCGATCTGAAGGCGTGTCAGAAATACCTCCTGTCTAGACCCACGAGATAAGGAAGACCAAGGATTTATGGAATCCTTAATTCTAGTGAGTTTAAAAGCTGAGTTCTGCCATTCTGTTTGCTGAGAATGCAGCGTTTGACGAACACCTTGGTATCATTTGTTGGGACTGAGAGGATGTCTATCACAGTTTTCTATGTGGCGAGCTTTGGTGCCTGTCAGCAATGTCGTTCCCTGATATCCCAACGTGACCACAGATACAACAAAAAACCTTATACCAACAAAAAAATAACTACGCACCAATAAATTATGGATTTGGTGTTGGAAGATAATTGACACAGGGTCACCACAAGCAGGAGAGAGATTCGAGCGAGCTTTTTAAATCACTGCAGATCACTGCTTACTTTAATGTCATCGATTCAGAAAACCTAAGTGCCTCCAAGAGCGCATATTTTTCTGCAGTATAA
Organism: Gryllus longicercus; assembly: GCA_038098605.1. Classification (NCBI taxonomy): domain Eukaryota; kingdom Metazoa; phylum Arthropoda; class Insecta; order Orthoptera; family Gryllidae; genus Gryllus; species Gryllus longicercus. Next base: position 3,172,270 of record JAZDUA010000109.1, on the reverse strand, counting down.
ACGCTGCACGAAGAGTCTATTTGAAGTCTCCGTGTGGTACTGTGGCAGTAGAAGGCACATCCTATATTACCATTTTGGGAGAAACCGTCAGTGTATATGAAGTTATAGCCGGAATACCTGGATTTCGTTTCCTGGAATTCCGCCAGAAATGTACTGGGGGAGTTGAGGATTTGGGGAAGTGTGATAATCTGGTGTCTATTTTAGGGAGCAGAAGTTTCCGAGGGGAAATAAGACTTCGGGGGGGGGGGTTAAGGGATGGGGAATTTTATATTGAGCTTCTGCAATAGCGTGTAGAGACGGATACCCGGAGGATGGGGTAACGATGGTCTGAGTGCGTACGACGTCGTGTGACTTGGGTGAAGAACTGCTTGGCGCGAAGGAGTATTTATAACTGACAATTTCGTACCATATGATTCGATTACAATATCTCGCCTTCGGCTCAGGAATGGTTCACCAGCTTCAGCCAAGAGGCATTCAATGCGACTCGTGCGGTAGGCGCCTATGCTGAACCGTACACCGGCATTGTATATGGTATTCAATGACCAGAGTGTCAATGGAGACGTTGACCCATACACAGTACACCCATAATATAAAATAGGACGAATGATGGTCCTATATAAAAAACGTACTATAAAAACGTATAAAAACATACTATAACTAAACATCTACCTGTAAGGGTGCGAAGGAGATTCACTGGTGATACACATCGGCTCTTTCATCGGCAAGTTAGGAATATGCTTTCACCATGTTAAACTGTTGTCGAATGTCAGGCCAAGGAAAGTGGTGGATTCGGCAAAGGGAAGTTGATTACCCCACAAAAAAGATCAAGTTGATTATGGAGGCGATGAATTCTACAGAAGTGCATGCAACAGGATTTTGAGGTGGAGAAATTGAATCCGGTGTTATCGCTCCATTCTTGCAGTTTGTTGAAGAGAAGCTACCCCTCAATGTAACTACCCCTCAATAATTTGCAGGCTCTTCGAGGAGCAAAATGTGGCAAAGTCATCAACGAAGAGCGATGTTTTCACAGGCTCTCAAATTACTGATGCGATACCATTGATAGCTATGGCAAACAGTGACACTCAGAATTGATCCCTGGGGAACACCGTTTTCTAACTGGTGAATTGAGGAGAGCGTCACCAAGGCGGACGCGGAAAGATCTTGAAGAAGAAAATCTACTAGAAACAAAAGGAGCCGGAAAGAACGTGGAGGGCCTAAGGCCCCAAGAATGCAAGGTGCGAAGAATGCCGTACTCTCAGGTGGTGTCATACGCTTTCTCTATGTATAAAAAAATTGCTAACAGGTGCAGTCGTAACACGAAAGAAGTGGAGATGTGTGGCAAGGGAACTAAGTAGTCTATGGTTGACCAGTGCTTCCTGAAACCACACTGAAAAGGTATAAATATATTCCTTTGTTCCAGGAGCCAGACCAAACGTTTGTTTAGCATTCGCTCTAAAAGCTTGCACACACAGCTTGTGAGTGAGATTTGGCGGTAAATTTAAGGGATTGTTCTGTCCTTTCGTTCTTTAGAGATTGGAATAACAATGGCTTCATGCCAAATCCTTGTTAAGGAATGTTCCTCCCAATGCAGGTTGAAAATGCGGAGGAGAAAAGAACTAGCATTTTCCGGTAGGTGTTTAAGCATTTGATTATGTATCTGGTCTGGCCCTGGAGCAGAATCTTTTGTACAAGCGAGGGCACAGGAAAATCCATCCATGAAGAAAGGAGCATTCTAATCTTCCTCCACGCGACTCGACAAAGCTAGTCTGCAATTCTCCATTCTTCTTATCGTCTTGAAAATGCTAGGAGAGTAGTGTACGGAGCTGAAGATATGCTCGTAGTGAGAGGCCTATTCTTCAACTATATCTTCTGGCGAGGTGAGATTTCCAGAAGCCCTGAGACAGCGAAAGAAGTCTTCCACCGACATTTCGCCCCACTTCTTAGGCAAGAGAGTGATGAACTATAAGCTCTCCAGGACGCAGTTTTACTTTCCCGTATGGTCAATCTAGCTCTGGCCCATGATCTTTTATAATTGATCAATTATCCATGATTGAGAATCTATTAAGCTTTGTAAATGCCCGTTTTCGACCACGCACTGCGGTGGCACAGTCGGCATTCCACCATGGCATGGGAGGATGTCGTGGGTGATCCGACGACTTCGGGATGACAATTGAGGCCATATTCAGAACGGCATCAGTAAGATGGGCAACCATAGCATCAGTATCGTTCGGGCAGATTTCCGATATCCGTATTTCTGTCTCGAATGTTTCCCACTGAGCATGGTGGATTAGCCAGCGAGGAGGACAAACACCGTTTGGGTTGGGAATATCGAAATTGACCAGAATGGGGAAGTGGTCACTGCCATGCAGGTCGCCAAGAACAGTCCGCTCAAAGATGGTAGAAGACATGGACTGCAGAGAGCCAGATCGACGGGCGAGAAAGTGCTTGAAGCCAGTATGTGTGGTTCCGTCAGTATTCAAAAGAATTATGTTCTGGTTGTCATTAATATTATCAAGTTTACTGTCTCCCAAACAGGTTTTTGTGCCAGCCCAAGCGGGATTGTGGGCATTAAAGTCCCCCACAATAAGAAAAGTGGCGGGCAACTGAGAAAACAAATCTTTACGTTGTTGTGAAACGACGTGACCAGGAGGAATGCATATATTTCCACCGTTAGAGAAAAGAACGGTAGGTGTAACCGTTTTGTTCCTCAGAAAACAGGGAGTCACGAATAAGTACCGCGACACCACCGTGAGCACCAAGTCATCCTGTGATCTTGATCAAACCGATAGGTGTTAAACCTGCGAAGGCAGAGGGGATGATGGGGAAGAAGATGAGTTTCCTTAAGGCAGACTATAGGTCTATGGCAAACAATTATCAATCTTAATTCTTCTGAATGGGCCGCTTAGATACCAGGCTAGAGTCATTGTCGGGAATAACTTCTTAGGCATTTTCCTTTCTCACCTTCTGAAAAATTGTAGAGGAGCTCTCGTGGTGCTCCTCGTCAACAGAATCATCCTGACTGATGCTGGAGATGGTCGCCTGTGTTGGGGGATTTCCCGATTTTTTACCACAGGTGACCGACATCTACATCGGCTGGAGGATCGCTCAATGCGAGTCTCGGAAGTAGGAGGAGAACGGGATTTCTGTAAAGAAGTTTTGTTCAAGAGCGATATCTGACTTCAATCTATTTCTTTAACGGGCTCAGTGGAAGTCATCTGCGTCTGGTGGAGATTTGTTTTGATGTTTTAAACTTTATTGGTATTATTACCTTTCCAGCTCGGATGCAAGCCGTATCATCAGGAAAGTCCATAGGCGAGACCTGACAACTTAAGTGCGCTACTAGAGTAAGAGCACGTTTTGTTTGACAACTTGCTGTTACCCCTGAGGACTTGATCTTTAAAGTACTGGAGGAGGATCGTGACAGATTTACTGGATTTCTAGCCTGGTGCCGACGTTTGGCCTCAAGGAAGGAAACCTTTTCGGTGAGTCTCTCTTTCCCGGAGAAAGGTAGGGCACTGGTTGTAGTTTGATGGGTGGTCAACTTGACAATTGACACAGTGCTGTGGTGACGCGCAAGGATGTGGATTGCGCACTGATGCACTGCAATTCCCGCACACTGGGATTACCGACATAAATCGTTGCTGGGTATGCCCAAAATTTTGACACTTGAAACAGCGTAAAGGATTTGGTACAAACTGTCGCACATGGAGATTGTAGAAATCACAACTGATCCTTTCCGGAAGGGACGGACGATCAAATGTAAGGATCAGGGTTGAAGTAGGGATCTCCTTCCCCTGCTCTTCCCTTTGAAGATTAAGATATAAATAAATGTTGAAAGTAAGAATATCAGAAAGTGAAATATTTTTTACTTACTGTAGTAATTTTTTCTAGACATGTGGGATATCCATCAGCAAACAGTAATGGAAGGTTACAAATCATAGTTCCTGCCTCTGTCACCCCTCCCAAGCACAGTCCCACAGACATCCTTCTCATAGGGGAAAAATTCGATCCATTGTCTTAGAATTCCCACTGAACAGGCAGCCTCTCTCAGATACCTGAAAAAATAAAACATTTGATTAATATACCTTCTAATATGTCCTGGATGAAAATAAATCAAGATTATTATAGGAAATTTTGCATATATTCACACGTAAATTGGTCGCTTTACCATTCCACACACATATTAGGCTGTATAAAAAGAAAGATTTCAACAGCTTCGCAAAATAAATGTGAGTTTCGAAGATAAGAACATCTGCACCAAAAATATTTAAAATTACTTCAGGAGCGCCATAAATCCCAAAAACAGTCCGTTTTTTCGCCTTCTTCGATACTTTCTTTCAAACTAAAGAGTAAATATTATGTATTGGTATTTTTCAACGTATTTTTGGCTGAGGTAGTGCGCACATCCCACACCAATGTCCTACTCATAAATCATTACTTCTCTCAAACAGCTTGCCACATTAGTCGGAATAGAGTTCATTTTGACTACACAACGTGTAAGAGAAAGTAATTTACTATATATAGGAAAAAGATTTATCCACATTTTCGTTACCAGAGCCCGGCACTAAACTGTTTTTCTGTCGAAAAATCGCTGTTTTCCGACGCATGATTACAATACTTTCTCTTCTTAGAAAGGCGGGAAAGTAAAAATTCAATCGAAGACCTAATAACATTTTTAATAAAATGTTTCGTTCATAACTATGGAAAAGCAATTATTATTTTTCTAGTTAAACAGACTTATTCAAATATATATATTTGAATTTAATTGTAAAGTATTTGAATTACAGGAATCGAAAAGGAAATTAGAACACAATTAATAACAAATAACTATTGTTGCATAAACGACACGTACTTTCTCGCCCAATTTTTACCCAAAATTACGCGAAAAGTATTCATATTTTAGAAAATGGAAGAGTACCTTATTTCAAAATCTATCTTTAGGGAGAAAATATCTTTAATATTTTAGTTGTAGGAAAACTCCGAAAAACTTTGGAACTTTTACAATTTTCGAAAAATCAGGGTTTTCAACGAAATGAGACGCACTATCCAACAACAAAATTTAATCAAAAAAGATGGAGCCACCAAAAATTGAAATAATCCGTTTCGAATTCATGGGGCCACGTCATCCAGATCGATTGAGAAATATCAATTTTGGAGAAAATCGGCAGAACGGTTTAACCGCTAGTGTTGTTTATAGACGGACGGGCAAACATTTTATACTAAGGCATTTTGCCGTTATTCTATTTTTCAGTAGAAAGGCCCCACAAAACATGAATTCTAGCAAAACCATGTGTTTTTCTAAATTTAGCAACTGGATTTATTCATAACACAACTCTCTCTCTACTCCGTAAGGAAAAAGTAATATTATTTACGTAAGATTCTGTATTTACGTAAGATTCTGCTTGTCGCCATCTTACGAGACGGACGGATCTGGCTGTGCTCTTAAATTTTTGTCACTTTATCTACTATTTTTAGCTATTTGAACATATTTGGTGTGTTTACGTGCTTTCATTACGTGTTGCAGGTTGGCTGGATATATAATTTCGGCTAGATTTTGCTATTGCCAAGACAAACTAAAATATAACACATTTTAAACGGTTACTGGAACATTAACGAACTTAAGATTTACGAGATGGTGTTAATGTCACAACTAATAAATAGTTCAATTTATTTTCGATATTATATCACTGAGCTAATTTAATTACTGAAAGATTTTTATTATATTTCTGTGACGAGTGACGATTCCGTTGATTTGAACTGTACGAGGACGGTGTATCAAACAGTTTTGAATTTGTGTTTCAAATTTAATTTATTCTAAATTTTCAAGACAAATTTTCACTTAATATCGTTTATCTATCTACGGAAAAGCATAGTCTACTGATTGTATTAAAATAGTAGCAGCTTAAGTGGACAACAATCTACAAAACCACATTGCCAAATTTCGTAAGTACTAGCTTTCAATCAATTTTGTAAACAACGCACTTTTCCATTCCAGTATCGACTCATCATTTTTTTAATTTATTGAATACATTACACTCTTACGCTTTCAAAATATTAAGCCATCTGCTTGTTGCTCTTATCTGAGTTTCTTGTAGTTATTCCAATTTTATCAAGTACATTAAAGCGCATTCGTGACATGGAAACTAATTCTACTCTTTCTATTCTGTACACTCTCAAATCCGACCATCTGAAAGTCTTCACACACATAAACAGTAATTTAGATCAACATAACCGGATGGTTGGAAGAAGTCGTTATCTATGCAGACTGTTGGGTACAAGTCGGCAACACTGCGAATCTTCCCAATCATGCACCTGTGACTGCGCAAACGACACAGACGCCATATCCAGTCGCAACTCAAAACAAACTTAGTGTTTTAGATTAAGAAACAGATTTTCCTCGCCTTCCTAATCCTCACAACCTTTCTCTGTCATCGACAAATACATGCACAAACCAACGCAAACAGGCTAGGAAGCGCGTCAAAATCACAAACACGTAAAGCTGGGCATCCTAGCCCACTTGAAAACACAGACATTCCTTCTGAGCCTCAAAAACAAGTACTTATTGTAGCTGACAGTCATGGCCGCCATCTTTCCTCCATTCTCGGTAGGAAGTTAACTTCCAACTACTGAGTCTCATCAATTTTTAAACCTAACGGGAGGTTTGCAGACGTGACTGCAGAGTTGGACACCCACACAAAGACACTGACCAATCAGGACACAGTGATTATCATAGTAGGGCAGAATGACATTAATTTGGGCGGTAAATTTACACCCGAGCAACATTTAAACAAATTACAACGTGCCGCCCAAAACAACATTGTAGTCTCGACTGTGCCCTTCTGGTAAAACAGACCAACACTATGCAGCAAGATTAAGCACGCAAACCAACTACGAAAACTGCAACTGAGAGAAACAAATGTTACACTTTTTGAAATGAATTTCCTCTCAGCTAAACACTTCACCTGGTATGGTCTCCACATGAACCTTGCTGGAAAACATACAGTCGGCAACAAGCTTGCACGACACAACAAGCTTGCACGACACATCATCTACTCCAGTCCTATGCAGTCTCTGCCAAAAATCCATCCTTTTCACCTTCCTTACGTTCTCCACCCCCACCCTTATTTCGAACCCACTTACCTCCTCCTCTGATCCTTCTCCCGTTTCTCCCACTCCCACTACCAATTTTCCTACACCTGATGCCTTAGTTTCCTCACCTGTTACTACAGGGACACACTACAAGCTTCGCCCACGCAATCGAGGTAAAACTGGAGTAAATATATAGCACCTCAGATGCAGTACAAAAACATCCGTGTATGTACATGCAAAAAATAAACATACTGCACCATAATGTTAAATCCCTTTCAAATAAAACTGAGTTTATCGAAGAAGCTCTACAGAGCGATTTAAATCAAATGGATGTTCTTTCCTTTACATAACATTGGTTATTTCATAATGATCTTAGCATTTTCCAAATTCCAAACTTTTACCTCGCAGGCTATTATTGTAGAGAAAAGGAATCACACAAAGGTTCTTGCATTAAAGTGCGAAATAATATCGATTCTGTTTCCTTGACGGAATTAAATGTGTATTCCGTTGAAAATGTTTTTGAAATATCAGTAGTACATTTTCCTACGCTAAAAATTATATTACTTTGCATCTACAGGCCACCAACAAAGAGATCAGTAGATTAAATTATGTTTAAAAAAACTGGAGATGACACTAAGTCACCAATTGCTCTTTTCAATCCTCTGTTATATGTGTAGATTTTAACATTGATTTTCTGGTCGAATCTTGCGAGAAAGAGCAGTTTCTGAATGTAATTCATGCCTTCAGTTTAGATATTAAAATAAATATACCTACACGTATCACACTAAATTTAAAGAAGGCAATCGATCAAATAATAATTAACAAAACCAATACTCGATATGAAATTGAAACAAAATATTTCGAATACAGCGGTCACGATGCACAAATTCTTACTTAATAAGAAATGCGAACACTGACACAATAAATACACGTATGAGTAGATTATTTACTAAAAGTAAAAAAAAAACATCAATTACTTGCTGCAAGAGTCATGGGACACTGTTTACAATTCTGTTGATACAAACGATAAATACAATTATTTTTTTCAACTCTTTCATTTCATTTTAACATTTGTTTCCTCTTCAAAAGAGAAAATTAAATATTTCACGGAAAAGCAATTCTTGGATAACACAAAGCATTAGGGCATCATGTAAAACAAACGAATTCTTTCTTTTATTTCTAAGCATCATAACGTATCCCAACGTTTCCTCCTCTACTTTGAAAAATACAAATCATTGTTAAGAAAAGTCATACGGCAGGGTAAAATCATGAAACATGACCAGGATATCTTGAACTCAAATAATAAAACAAAAGCAATGTGGAATATAGTAAAAAATTCGACCATATCAACTAGAAACCTTGCAGAGAATGTTTTAAAAGATAGCGATAGAAATGTGAATGATCCGGCAACAGTGGCTAATCACTTTAACCAATACTTTTCGAGAATTGCTGCCGATCTCACTAAGGGTCTTCAGCCACAAAATCAACATCAGCATCAGCATCAGACAGTTCCCAAAAAATTTCAGGCACGATACTTGTTTCCGAAACATCTTCATATGAAATTCTCAAAATAATCGGAACACTAAAAAATTAATATTCGGCCGGTTTAGATGAATTTCCGGATTGTTTGATAAAGATTTGCGCGCCCGCCATTATACATCCGTTAACTCACATACTTAATATATCCTGATGCACAAGAATTTTTCCACATATTTTTAAAACAGCTAAGATTAAGCCGCTTTTCAAAAAAGGCAACAAAAATGAAATTCAAAATTATCAGCTAATTTTTCTTTGGTCGGTTTTTCATCAATATTAGATACACTTTTTTACGTGCGAATAGAAATGTTTCTTAGTAAACACGATGCGTTTTCAGATTGCCAACATGGGTTTCGAAAATCAAAATCTACGGAAACAGGCATATTTTCTTTTCTCGAAGATGTCGCCTCATCCATGGGTATAAACAAATCACCTATTGGAATATTTTTAGATCTTTCAAAAGCCTTTGACGTCATTGATCATAACATTTTACTCTCAAAATTACCTTCGTATGGAATTCGTGGTGTTGCTCTAGCTTGGTTATGTTCGTACCTTAAACAACGATCTCAGAGAGTAGAAATACCTTACAAGAATAATGGAACACTATGTACACACCTTCCTGATTCTTTTCCAATTACATGTGGAGTTCCGTAGAGATCTATTTTAGGCACTATTCTCTCCCTACTATACGTAAACCGTATGCCTTCGACGATTAGAAACGGAAGAACAGTTTTCTTTACGGACGATACGAATATTCATTGCAATAAAGAAACCGTAAATAGTATAATATCAGATATTTCAAATCGGTTCCGTATTAACAAATTAATAGTAAATGAAAATAAAACTGTTTCAATGCAGTTCTCCATTTCAAATAAACAGCTCGGCACTTCACTGAAAATGAACGGCGTGCCATTGACTGATGTTAAGGTAACAAAATGTTTAGGTCATTCAATTCAGTCAAACCTTAAATGGAACGTCCATTTAAATGAATTGAACACTAAATTAAGTTCTTTATGCTACGCTTTCAAAATTCTTTCAAATTCACTCAGCCTCCACACTGCTCGTAGTGTATATTTCGCCAATGTTCATTCCCGCTTGAGATACGGCATAATATTCTGGGGAAATACATCTTATAGCTCCCAGACTTTTAGATTACAAAAAAGAATTGTACGAATAATACGCAAATCCCACCCACGTGATTCGTGTAAGCATCTTTTTATTAATCTATGTATTTTACCATTACATTTTATCTTGATATACGAATCAGTGATTTTTCTCAAAAATGACTTACTTAAGGGCGGGAATATATTTTCAGCATATGTCGTTGTCTATAACTACAAAACTCGACAAAGTAATCATATTCATCAGGCAACAGTATCAAGAGCTCACTACAAAAAATTCACATATAATACATGTACAATATTTTACAACACTTTGCCAGATGACATTAAGCGATTAAATTGAATACAAAAGTTAAAGTCCCAAGTAAAATCTCTTCTGCTGCAAAACTGGTTCTATACAATTAGAGACTATACCGAGCATCCAAAAGGAAAGTAATATAAATTTAAACAATGACATTTAATGTATTATATATAATTTGGATTGTACAATTGTAAATAACCTGTAACAAGTATTGTACTTCAGCTTCTGGGTCAATACCCCCCATCTCGATCAGGTTTTTGTCCAGTTTCCCTGATCCTCGAGCAAATGCTGAGATGCCCCTTGTTTTACTTCTGGATATAAATGTAACTTCAAATTAACTTGTCCCCATAGCACGTCACACACAGTTTTCAACTGTTTCTGACGTAAATAAATAAAATAAGACGTTTAGGGTACACTCATCGCAGTATGCGGGGGGAGGGGGAATTGACTCCGCCAACCCGGCTGTGGAGAGGGAAAACAAATTCGATGTCAGGTGCAGAGCTGCGTAATCTCAAAGGGAGTCCGAACGCCGTTTCTCTGAAGTGTCAACTGTAGTCGCTCTCATGTAAAATAGCTAACCCTTCAAAGACCACCCCTACGCAGGGGTGCTTCTCTCGCCATGGTGATAACGAGAACAATTTGAAGATTATTACGTGGATTCTAAATGCGACCTCTTTTGTTTAATTCTTTATTACGTAGGTATGTTTTCATAGATTTCAATTAACCTTTTTTCCAAAAACCAAACATTTTAAATTGTTTATAACATCCCTAATAGTAAGCTTTTTTTTTCATTTTCATATAATTGTAACCATTCAAAGCTTAAAATGTTCGCGGGACGTCCCCGCAATCAAGCACTACGGAAGAGGCCCCGTTTCCTTTACTTCACACATCGTTCTTGGAAGCGCCACTTCTGACACTTCTGCGCCCATGAAACGTGAAAATCGGCACTACAGTAGGAATGTGGAGAAGTCGCCGTCACGACGCATTCTCTCTCTCTCTCTTTTTTTTTCCTTTCTTCTTTCTTTTTTTTTTTTTTTTTTTTTTTTTTTTCATGCACAAAGTACGATCTTCATGGTTCCTAATTGCATGGCCATGGCACAGGGTTCAGACTAATTCACTCCTCTCTAACGCCAGTGACAGGTGACCGATCGGCTGGCTTGGTGACTTACAATACCGATGTAGGGCTTTGAGATGCAGATAAACTCCGTTTTGCACTGCAGAACCTCACTCCTTGAAACATGCGTTAGAGGTGTTATTAAACAGTGATTTGAGAATGCCAAAGTTAACTTTCCAGTTACCCGGTAACTCGCCTGCTTAGTGTTAGTTCTAATATCCAGACCATTTGCTTTCAATCAATCCACGAATGATGTTGGGATAGTGTACCGTTAGCACTAGAGAACAATATCCATCGCGACGTCTGACAATAAGAAAACAGCCTTCCTTAGCTTGCATCGGTGTACATGATACAAGATGTGTTCGTCTTTTCCAACATTTATACACTGTATATCGTTTCAGTGACGGACCTCAGTGAATTTTCTGCGACAAGAGACATACATTCTTGCAAAAATATGCAGCTTGCTCGAGTTGACCGAGGCAGGTGCAGAAAAAAACCCTTATCAGCGTTTGTGTGTCCGTTCTCTTTAGATAGTCAAGATATTATTGTACGAAATGAGAGAAGAAGGGCGTCAAAAATGATAAATTCTATGAGCGAATTCTATGAGCAGACGTTTAAATTAATTTGAATAAATGATCAACGTTTATTAGCATGTTTTAAAAGTACGAATTTTAACAATTTTACTTAAAATATATTCCAGTTAATATTTAAAATTAAACAATAACATATTAACTTAATTACTCGTCACCATTATAATAATTTTTAGATTTAATGTGCGAGACCATCACAAATCTTTTTCTCCTATGCGAGAGTTGATAACAAAAATAAAATATTGTTAAATTATATACTTTTGGCAAAGGAAGTTTTCTTATTTGAGACATGAAAAATACACAAAAATACACAAAAACAAATTTAGAAAACTCATTCTGTATAACAAATAATTATTTTAGATTATGCTAAAAATTAAATATTATGCAATTTTTGTTTATTGCTCAGTTACTAAAATGGAGGCGCATCAATCTCTTAATTGTCTAGGGTCCCTGGGTCTTGAACACCGGCATTAACTGCAGTAATGTATTAGACTGAGGTGGACCAAGAAGTTCCAAGTTTTTTGAACCCTGAGGAACAGTGCCAGTTCTATAATATGATCATCTATGATGAAACTACTGCTGTGATCAATAATGTGAACAGAAAAGTATTATTGTCAGAAATTAATGGAGCCTCAAACAGATTCTAGTTTCCTGAGTCTTGCACATACTTGAACTCAATTGAGTTACTATATCCATGTACTACATTTCTCTGTTGTACGTTTTCAAATGCTTTATCATGGATAATACCACGACTGCTTTGGAAATTGTCGATAAATTTCCGACTCACGAAGCCAGGATGGTATTTATCTGAGAATTTCCGAGCACGAGTGCTATTTAATAGGACTATTCCACGAGTGAAATTATCTCCACAGAGTTCTAAAATGAGCTAAATATTGACAATAACTGAAAGCTATGTTAAAATCAAAGAGGTTATGTTATAATACATGCGCTGTTTAATGCACATCGACATAGCGATAGATGTGTACCGCCTCCTAAGATAGATGAGTCACAGTTTATGATTGGCCAGTAGGAAGAAGCGGTAAGAAAAATCGGATAGAAAAAGGGAAACTTTTTGAACGTATAGTTAAACACTATTGGTTTTAATTTTACGAGTGGAATAATCTTTATAATTATATCAATGAATCACATTTATCAACTTTTGTATTTTCTAGTTGCGTAGTTTCGTATATACACTTTGCCTTTTTGTGAATATTATTTATACATTACTGCGAGAAACCCAAAACTGTATGAACCTTATTGTTATTCGTTACAAATAACAAAAATACACATGTGAATGAACAGTGGACAGCACTATGAAGAAGTGGATGTGCTTAGTGGCGGTGGGTGAGTTACATTTAAGGATGTTACAAAAGCAATGGTCGTAAGATATTTTCCGATTAAGTAATGGGCACAATTATTAAAATTGTTTAATTACATTTCACCTTAAATTAAAATATATTTTGAAATATTTGGATTCCTATCGGATAATTGTAAATAAGTGTGAAAACTTAATACTAAGAAAGAAAGGACACGAAAAATTCGCCAATCCAAGAAACTGATTATAAACATTTCTCGAATGCGGCACCCACGTGTGACAACGCGCCATGAGCGCAATGCATGCTGCCGCTCCGAAATCGGGCTGAGGTCAGCGTCACCTCCGTTGCCGGGGACAAGTCGGCCCACGCTGCACGTCCGGCATATATTCCTTTCAATGTACGCAACGACTGATAAGTGGATGTTCAGCGACTTGCTTTTGCGCGGTGAAGGGGCACGATGTCTACCATGCTACTGACTGTTGCGACCTGACCAGAGAATTTGCGAAGAAAATTAATATTTTAATATATTAAATCGAAATATCCCCGAGTTTACCGATTGTTCTCTTTCACCATACTAACAACGCAAGTTGAGCTTGCGTACCACAAAATTTGATACAGTTTATAAGTGTCTAGAATATGTCGGTTCTTACGCACTTCATCATTGTCGTTTTACAGTGAGACGATACCAGTCGCTAAGCCAAATCACAACATTCAAGTTAAGCCAGTTCAACATTACTGATTTTATGGAGATGTGTCTCTTGATATTTTTAAACTTTCTCACTCAAATGGTTAATGTAATTATAACCGGTCTGCGTCCACACATTTTCCTCCTTGTTAAATAAGACGCAAGGAAAAAAATAGTGCATTTTTTCCTCACACTCATCAGTATGTTGAATAAATATTAGCATAGAATCGTCGACGAAACTTTTCTTGTGCTGACTTCGCAGTTGTTTCAATTATCAGAACAGGCTGATCCGGACCAAGCTCCTTGATTGAAATAATTGAACACCAGCAAATGCAATGTTGCGAAAAGTTAGGTGCAATGTACTCGTGTAAATAAGTCCTTTCCTGTGTACATTTGCAATTCTGCTTAAAAAATTCCCCTTAATGTTAGATACCATTATATCTTAACGTGTAAAATACCCTGATATTAGGTTTGGTTCAGTTTTGGACAGGAGTGAAAGTACACTGTTCCAAAACGAGACTTGTCGCAAAAAATTCCTCATAATATGGGGCAATAAATAAATAAGAGGGCTAACGATAGTTTTTGGCCTTAATTTACCACGCTACATTCAAGGCAAGATACCAAAATGAATAGAATGTCTCCTAGCCGCTCTAGTTCACAGTCAATTATGTTTACTAATACTGTTAGTAAGTAGGGTATTTAATAGTTAGTCAAGCGTTCTTTGCTTTTTTACTTTCTCGGTACTGCTTATGCAGTAGAGAGAAAACTATGTAATGCTGCGAATTTTCGGCAGAAAAACGTATTGCCGGGCCCTGCTAATGAAAAAGTCGTTAAATCCAGTTGCTAAATTTAGAAACAAAATGCTGTAACACGTGGTGTAGCCAGAATTCACGTTTCGTGGGTCCTGAATACTGAAAAATCTATCGACGGCAAAACATCTGTCCGTCTATGAACATCACTATCGGCTAAATTGTTCAACAGATTTTCTCCAAAATTGATATTCCCCAATCGATCTGACTGATATCACGACCCCTTGTATTTGAAACCGATATTTTAATTTTGGGGATACTTTTCATGAAGCCCTTGGGACATTTTCCATTTGTTTTAAAAATGGCTCAAACGTTTCTGATTAAATTTTGTTGTTGCATAGTGTGAAGGACGTTTAAGAAAATGGCGAAGGCCTCATTTTCTTTAAAATACCTGATTTTTCGAAAATTGCCAAAGTTTAATTTTTTCGGGGCTCCCTATAACCAGAATATTGAAAATAGGGGTTGATGAAAGCACATGAAAATATAGCATGAAAATAGGGCTAGATAAAATGTGTTTAAGAGGTGCGCAGTTATTTTGCCGGTCTTTTCATGTGACCATGCAAACAATGTTCAAGCCTTCGATACATACTCGATAGAAACGGCCCGGACCTATGGTAAAAATGTATCCGTGGTATAACATGCCAGTGATTGTGCATACAATTTTGATTCACAGATCAAAAGTTATGAAACACGCCCTTGTTCCTTTTGGACAACATTTGAAGAGGGCAAGAAGTCGCTGCACAAAAATATGAAAAAGAGACATCGCCATTACTCCAGAAAGTGATGCCGGAAATCTACAATAGTGAATCTAATAAATATTAGTTGCTTCTGATCATCGTGTCAAATTTGGAAAATTTAGCGAAAAAAGACATTTGTTTTGTGCGAGGAGACTATTAATATCCAATTTACAGAAAATCAGGTGTCCCTTACACATTCGTCTACTGATAACGGTGATTCAGATTGAAACACATTGTAAAAAATAATTAAATATTTGCTGTTGAAATATATATGTTCTAAATGTCCAATCACATATTCCTAGCCTTTTAATAATTCCTGTCCCAGTGTGCATCGGTGCGCCGGACTAACTCACCCATGACTTTCTACCATGACTTTAAGAACAACGTAGCGTGCAGCAATCGCCGGCAATATCACCCTCCGCAGGCGCATTTGCCGAAGGTATTGCACAACTCGAACTGCGCACGCGCAGAAGGTCGATTTTGCTGTCGAATTTTGTTCCAATCAATCGATTACAATTATTTTGAAACTAAAAAATCAATTAATTTCCTTAAAAATTGAAACTTTATACAACAGAAAGTAATACTGAACTGAATGTATAAAAACTTCTGTAATCCTACCTATTTGTTCATAGAGTATTATATTTACAAAATTATATGTAAACAAGTGAGAGAAGTGAGCCGGTGCGAGCCCTGTGTTACTCCGTATAATATTTAATTTTTGCCATTCTGCCAACTGGTGCATTTTCGCATATGGAAGTGCTCATGTGGCTAGAATGCAAGAAAGTACGAGGAAAACTTAATTTTTACATTTACATGCATAAATCAATGATTAAAATTGAGAATTGAGAATTAAATTAAAAACGTGATAAAAGTAAACAACGCGTGCTCTTTGGAATTCGGTATTTATTGACTAGCTATTTACATCCGTTTGGTGACTTCATTCACACCCATACGTATCATTCGTTTTTCGACATGATTTGTATCGATTCTTACAAGTTTTTAGTGACAATATTGGAACAGCGCAAATCACTCGTGAATTCCTAACATCCAACTGCACTGCATTGCATTGAACTGACACTGGGGCATTCACAGCTGGCTCTTCAGAACATATGGCTACCGGAAGAACACATTCCGCTGAGGGAAATCGACTTCGATGATGCTCAACTGTTTAAATCTGTCAAAAAACATCTTCTGCTCTGAACGGTCCATATACGTCTGAATTTACTAGGGTGGTGGAACAGACCACCGCAAGCCACTGGAGGAGAGAGACTTTCTCTCCAGCTGCTTTTGCTCCCCTCCACTCGTTCAATCGTCGACGCTTGATTAGCGTTGGACTGTATGTTTGCTTGTCGTTTGTGTTGTGCATACATGTTCGTGTGAGTTTTTTGCAAATATTGTACGGTGTCAGCAAAATATTCGTTATTCGGCGACTAGCGAGCAACTGCTTGCAGAATCCCAAGTAGTGTGGATGAGTTGCTATCTGCCGAGGGAAGAACATTCGGTACTCACCCTACCCACTCGTCGTACACCCGTGTCGCTCATTTGGACTCATCAAAGGAAACATTCGCGGAATATATCAGCTGTTCGGGATTGAGCGAACAGTAGCTCGCTGCTCGGCAAATGCCAAATGTGTGGAGCCGTGTACAACGTATATTACCAAAATAAGGGCGTTATCTAGGATTGCTGTTACGATTCGTAAAATTTTCCTTCGCTGATTCTTTCTAAGTATCAAAACATTTAATGATGGCTTTTTCTTATATACGATACTGAAGGTATGTAATTCAGAAATTTTTAAAAGAGCTTGTAGTACGTAGGTACAGTTACATTTTTTGCGGCATCTAACGCAATATGAAGGAACATTTACACTAGCATTCTTTCTTAGAAGATAAAATTGACACAGAAGACAATTGCAATGTTGCCTCCATTCTAGCAAAATATCATATACATTCCTTTACAAAGCGATTCACATTTTAGAAGTGGAATGGTCTAATCGCCTATCTAAGCTTAACCCATACCGGCAGGCAGTGGCTGGTCTGTAGGAGTTAAGCTCTCTCTTCCCCTCTAAAGCAGGGGTGTCCAACTTGCAAAACCTCAAGGGCCGCAACAAAAACCTTCAATACGGTTGCGCGCCATATTTACATTAGTTGGGTGATCCACACCTGACTACCCCATATTGTTAATCATAGCGGCTAGCCCGGATGCTCTGAAAGGGAGGGATGAAACCATGCGTGATATCAAGCCGTACCATGCATAGCGCCGGGCAACATTGGGACGATTTTGAATATCTGAATTTACTCCAAAATTATAATTCTTAAATCTAAACAACCGATTTTTACTCGTACATTAAGGGGGTGCTGACCCCAGCAGAGAGCATGAGCTAGGTGCGTAATGTTCTCGGCCGACGTGGATGCAAGAGACTTTAGCTTTTGACCAATAACCTTTTGCGGGCCGCCAGTAAGACAACCCTGCTCTATAACAATAGATGATGTTGCACTGAAAGCAGAGCTTCTCTGCCATTTCATCTTGTGGTTCCTCGGATGAGGAAGGACCAACCTTAGCAACAAAAGTCCGCCAAAAAAGTATGGCACCGAAAGGAGCAAATAATTGCTATGGTTTGAAAACCTTCCTCCACGACTTATTGGGTATACACGGAAGATACTCCTATGCACATAGTGCATATAATTGTGTCGCTAGGTACAATGGAAATCTAGGATAATAATATGATATTTTGCTATTATACTTTTTCTTGTAAAAACACACAAAATTTTGAACAAGTATAGGGTCACAGCACATATCAGAAATCATGTAAATATCTATAAACACAATATTATATCGGTGGATTCGTTAGAGCTGTTTTCAAAACCCACGGTGAATCGCCGGTGAGTTTAGGAAATGCCTGAGAAAACCTCAAAAGTATATAAAAAGTTATACAATTTTCTATTGAAAATAGGTGTCAATTGTATATTCGTTGTTGTAAATCTTTTTTTTTTTTTTAATGAATGTGTGGTTTGGTTTCTTAGGCGTTTACTTCCATTAAAAGCATGTTACCATGATTTAAAAAGTGGTTAAAACCTTAACAAGGGTCATTTTCAACACAAACATCTCATATATGCAGAAAAGTTGAAGAATGAAGCAGAGTTCACCAAACTCAATGCATTGGGAAGAATCGTTAAAATATTTGAACTACAAAACCATAGAGTATTTAATCACTTCAGCAAAAATGCTTTTCTTTAGGGATGTTGAATCACAATATAAACAAAATGTAGTGTCTGTATAAGTTTGACAAATTGTATTATTTTGGGGGGAAATTGCTAGTATCTGATACAGATGGTTTTAGCCAAAAAAGATCAAAAAGCCAAAAAAAGGCCAGGTTCAACAAAAGAACTTGCACTGCCTTTTAGCCAATGAAAAGATGCATAAGCTACTTGCAAAAGTGACTATATTCAGAAGACATGATAAAACCAAAAGTCATCATGACTTCAAAACATACCTTGGTTAGTACAAAAACATTATTAGTTTACATGGCAGAACTGTTGTATGTTATATCAAAGGTGTGCTATAGAATTATTCAGGCACACTCAGTTTAAATATTAAGAAATACAAGAGAAATTTCTCTAGATAAATCTGTTGGAAGGTAAAAATGTTCAAGAATAAAACAGTTGAACAGTTCAAGAAAAACATCATCCTGGCATCACAGCAAAATGCTAAAGAAAGTACAGAGATTTAACTAGAGATGGACAGGATAGTTTCATGAGTAAGAAAAGGCCCTTCTATCATGAAAAAATATAATATCATACAAAAGTGGAATTCTTGAAATGAGATAGCCCACCTAACATGATCAAAAGAATTCTTTCAGAAATTTTACTTTTTTTTTGTTTTCTATGTACTTGGGAAGATAAAAGACGAGAGTAAAATAGTGAACCACTCAACTGCACAAGTAATAATATTTCAGAGAAAAAAATCAGTAAGAATACCTTATTGAAATTAAGAAGAAAATGGATTTACTGACTACATTGCACACAGATGAGTACTTCAGAAAAAGAAAACAAATAGCAGAAATGTAATTCGCTTGTTCGCTGAGATTCAAATAGACAATAATAGAGGCAAGACAAGGAAAAATAAAATACTTTACAATACAAATACATATTGTTCAAATATTGCCATCACCTGCAGACAGAATCCATAACTCATCTATATAAACAATACTAGATGTTTTAAAAGAAATTACTACTTGAAATTAAGAGCATAAGGCAATTAGAACATGAATTAATGAAAAGATAATTGCAGATACTTTTTTGATAGAATATTAATTAGTGTAGAATTAAAAAGAGAAAAAAAACGAAGTACATGAAATAGCAGCAAATGCATCACAGCAGATATCAGTAGCAATAAAAAAATATGTTACTATTACTGAAAATAATAAGAGAGTTTCTTAAACAGAATTCAAATATTTTGTTAGAATTTATTAAAACAGACTTTTACTACAAATCAAGAGACTTGAAATTTAGAATTGAAATTAAAAATTTTCTTATACAAGCACCAAAATGGATTGCAACTTCCAAACCAATCAAAAAGACCAGAATTCAAAGAACAAAATCTGTCTGCAAATATGAAATAAAATGAATTTACTTAACTCACAAACTATAGCACTGTACACACAAATTGTGTGCCAGAAAACTTTCATGAAAGCTGTCCAAATGTCAAACCGCCATAATTAATGAAGGTCCTGATATGAGATGCAGCGGCACAACATAAAAAAGTATACAAATCTTTAATAGACACAAATCAATAATTTATTAAAGATACTTTGTGGACATTCCAAGCATAAAAAAAATGTTCCCAAAATAAAACTCACTATCCAATAGAACTCACATTTCTTTACAATACAAACATTTACACTAAGGTGAAGGTACTTCAAGACAAACATGAAATGAATGGGGAAAATAAACAGTCATTTTTGATAGGATTTAAGTTAACTCCAGAAATTAGATAATCAGACAAAAAAAGAGAAAAATAACTACATATACATTGTAATACAAAAGAATTCCCTTCTTATAACAGAACAATGAGATGCAAATTCACTTGTAAAATAGTGTAAAAAGTGAAAGAAAAAAAAATCAAGCCCGTAAAAAGGGTACAATTAATTGCTGAAATAGATAGGTCTCATGGCATAATGGCCAGTGCCACCACTGGGGCCCAGTCTCGATCCCCAGTCGATTCATGTAGAATTTGTGGCACACAAAGCTCTTGACAGATTTCTCTGGGATCTCCCTTTTCCCCTGCCTCTCATTCCACAGTGCTTCACAGTCACTTCACCTCACCGTTATCACTATCATCTACTTATCAGATCATTTATGAACCTCAAAACCCTCAGCAGTTGAAGAGCCCCAAAACCCCAAAAAATAAATAAAGAAATGGATGACATATTTCCTAGACCAGTTTAGGCAATAACAAGAAGACAAGGCTCTTGGAAAGTTAAAGAAGGAGAAGGAAATGACATTTTACCATCATCAGAATTCAAGGTAGAATAGAAAACATAAAATAAAAGTGTACACCATATAATTAGCACCATAAATAAAACAAAAAGATGATTCTTTAATAATAATAATAATAATAATAATAATAATAATAATAATAATAATAATAATAATAATAATACTCATCTGCATCCTGCAAGCCCTATTCACAAGCAAAAGTGAAGATTTTATGAACATATACTAAGAAATAGACACCAAATTTAGTGATCTGATACAGTAATATCTGAAGTAGAATGTGATCTTATCTAAAGAAATGCAGCAATATAGCATCCTGAGAATAAATGTACGGTTGAAATAAAAAGGAATGTATTGGAAGACTACGAAAACCTGATATATTCAAATGTAACATTCACAGGAAAGGAAATAAGGGTGTATACAAATAATTTCTTAGCAAATCACTAATACAAGGTCAATTTAAATATTTAATTAACCACGGAGAAGATTCATTATCTATGACACAAAAGATGAACTGCAAGGTCCTATACAATGATTAAAAAATGCTACATAATGTACATCAAAAATACAATTGAAATATAATCAAATTATCGGGCATTGCCAAACATGGAGACACTATAGATTTTCCCTTATAACAATACAAACATAGGAAATAAGGGCAAGAA
This sequence comes from Gryllus longicercus, assembly GCA_038098605.1. Lineage (NCBI taxonomy): Eukaryota > Metazoa > Arthropoda > Insecta > Orthoptera > Gryllidae > Gryllus > Gryllus longicercus. Next base: position 3,150,815 of record JAZDUA010000109.1, on the reverse strand, counting down.
TCAAATCATCTTTTCTGGTTCCAATATGCAGGTCAGACAGGACCAAACACTCAAGCACTTCAAAGAAATAATTGTGTGTATTCAAAGACTTGGACATTCTGAAAGACAAGGACTCAAAAGAATATGTAACAGCAGATACAATTATTGGTATCTTTCAGAAAAAATAAAAGCACATATAACTGCTCACAAACTTGAAAAAGCGTGGGACTCATTAGTATATGTATTCCCATAATTCACTGTTTTGAGAGCCATAAGTTACATTTTAGAGTTTAAATATAAATACAAGGACTAAACTTAAAATTAAAAAAACATTTAATTACATAAAAAATATTGAAATATAACATGAATTTTCAAAGCAAAAAAATCCTCCACCATCTTTCTTTTTAAATGAATTAATGTAACAAACAACAAATATGTGGATTTTTTTCTTTGAATGATATTCTAGGAACCAGGTATGAAATATAACATAATTAACAGAAAATTATGAAAGTTAATAATTAATCATATAGTTCTCTTAATATTCTTGCAAATTCATTCACACACAGAACTATATTATACAGCAAAATATATTAAAACATATAATGAAAGTTGCATCTACATAATTAGTACAAATAATTACATTCAACAGATGATCAGAATGTGTGTCAAAATGCATATGTCAAAGGATGGCATACATACTATTAAGATTATCAAATTCAATTTCTTAAAAAATACACAAATGATCGCTGAGCCAACCTGTCAATTTTTGCATGTAAAACAAAGTTAAACAGAATCAGTTTTTGAAATAAAGCAAAAGGATAGGTTCTAAGACATCAAATACTGGCCCTTTGAGATGCACCAGTATGGGAATGACACTCGTGCCAAGAACTCAATGATTTCATTTTTGGATATCTCAGAACTATTCAAAAATAGCAAGGATTGCCGTATTTACTTACTCCAGAATGTTCACTGGACTCGGCACGGTACGTCATTCTCGAATCCAATATGGCTTTGAATACAACGCAAGTTCAAGGAGAATAAATATAAACGAGAAATTATAACACTACAAAAATCAAGATATGTAGTTTAATACAAATGGAATTCCATCAAACAATATTTACAAAAAAAGGAAGTATGTATCTCTATCTGAAATAAGTATTACCAAATATAATGTGGATAACGAATTCCTTTATAGCAATCAAATATAAAAACGATTAAAACGTAAATCACATTTTATTATTGTTACAGATAATTTTACTCTGTTACTAATATTAGATATTTTTTACTACAAAAAAGTTATGGATAGTATTTTATTCTCGTCGTGTGATACAAAAGGTCAGGTTTTCCAAAACTTGTAGGCTGCAGGGATGTAAGTAATGATTAGGGACCTCAAATTCCATTCCTTAATGTGTAAAGCAGGTGTATATTAAAGGAAATATCAGAAAATTGTTTCTAATAACACTGATAATTTTAAATATACATTCCTTTAGATTGAGTAAATGGGTATTCTAGCAATCTGCTGGTTCTCTACGGAGGGCAACATTCACTTGTTCATAAAATGCCCCCACTACGTTACATAGATCGTAGGGGTGAAGACGGTGAAGTAAGCTGAAGCCTAGCGCGCACTGGGACGGTACGGCACTGACGGTTTTTTTAAAAGTTCAGTACATAGTTTCACTGAAGGGTGCGCGCACTAGGACATCACGCTAGAGACGGGACCATCCGCACCTTCCGTCGTTTGCAGATTCGCAAAAATGTCAAAAGGAAAGATCCTTGGACATTCCGACGTACCGATGACATCATCGGTACCTTCATCACGTCGGGACGGCCTTACCGCCGTTTCAATTGTGGGGTTATAAGTAGCGTGTGGAGCGATCATGAAAGTATCCATATTAATTATGTTGCGTCAAAACTATCACGAGACGTACAACTTGACCCTATTAAGTTTTATTAATGAATTTCCTAACACTCGGAAGAGTAATTTAGTTTGTTAAATAAACTATCTGTATCAAGGAGTAGCTAACATTTGCCAAAAAAATAATAATAATAAAAAACAGTTCCTCTTCTAATTTCAGACATTCAGATTTATTTATACATATACATCATGTGATTAAATTTATCTACATTGTAGTTTTTGCGTAACATTTCGGTTACACCGAATATCTGTCTTCAAACATCTGGTTTAAAAATGCACAATTTTTTTAATGGATTATAATGCAGTTTATAAATTATTACGGTTGTATCATTTGTATTACATTTTTGTTTATAAGTTGTCAGAAGCTTACCCTTTTTTTGAAAAATTGAGTTGGAATGAAATTATAACTATTCAAAACTGTTTACATTACTTACAATATTATACAAAACATATTAACACCGTGAGCGTGCGTAATTCTACGTCTCCCTCCAGTTAACCATCTATTTAAAAAAAACTGGACATGGGTACGAGCCAGGTAAGTATTTCAACCGTCAAATAAGGGGGGGGGGCAATAAAGAAGAAAGAATTAATTTTGATTTTGATTCTTAAAACGTAAAAGCAAGTTGTCGTCAATTACAGTTAAGATATAGGATTCTATCATAGTATTTAAAGTCTCATTCAGTTTTACACGTAATATTTCTGACAATCTCGCGCCTTTCCGCAGTTCCTGGTCCAGAATAATTTCTTGCCTGAAATCCATATGTCCTGTTTCAAGTTGATGTCTCGAGACCGAGTTTAGTTTTTGAAAAGGTTCTTTTATGTTTCTTTGATGTCCAGGTACTCTAAGTTTTCTTAGGGTCTGACCAATATAAGCTTTGGGGCAGTGGTACAATTGATTTTATATACTTCATCCTGTTTATCCATTTTCTTAAGAAAAAATAAAAGATTTATATCAATTGGTACAGGAAACCTACAAATACAGAGAGAATTTTGAATTATAACTCTAAACACCCTTTTAATCAAAAACTTACTGTTGCCTATAATTTAATTGACAGAGCTGTTAAGTTGTCTGATCAAAAATTCACTAAGATATACACATTCTGAAATTCATACATTGGTTTTGGAAGACGAGCTGCTGATTGAAGCCAAGAGCAAGTCATCTCACAAATTATTCTGACTGTTGTGGAGTATATGGGGCAGTAAATGAATGATTCATGCCAGTACTCCGTATATCTTCGGACTTACGATTGTTAAATTTCTTTCCTCCATCAATATTCAGTTCCTTAATAGTAAGTTGGGTTTGTGTTTTAATCATTGCTATAAACAACAGCAGTTTCTCTCTAACTTGACACTTTTGTCTTAAAATACATATTATTCTGAAAGATGTAAAGCCATCCTTGAAAGTAAGGAAGTACCTATGGCTGGCCCAATCCTTTTCTTCCATCGGGCCACATGCATCAGCTAAAATAAGTTATCCAGGTTTAGTAGACTTGTGTACCCTTTCTCCAAATGTCAACCTTTGATATTTCCCTAAGACACAGCCTTCACAAAATGCACTGTCTATTTATATTGGGATGTCGTGAGCCTTAAGAAACGTATTAAATGTCTTTTATTTTGATGACCTAGTCTTTCCCGCCATGCTTGCAAACTGTCTGGGGCATTACCACGAGCATATGTCTTTTTTGTGAGACGACTTGTTCCACCAGTCGACATAGATTGTTGCCATCTCAGATACAGCAATGCTATCGGTACTCTATCCTTAAAAAAGAGCCACCCTTCGCCATTATTTCTTATAATCTGATCAACATCTTCCAAACCAAGAGGTGAAACAAAACATCAAATGCTATCAGTGCGGGAAAAGGGGCCACATCGCCCGGTTCTGCAGGAACAAGCCTAAGCATAAGTCATCACATCGCGACAAGGAGTATACTTCATTCAACGTGGAATTTCCTGAAGGTGTCAACATGGAAAATACGTGGATCATGGACAGCGGAGCATCTGCCCACATGTCGTACAGGGCTGAACTATTCTCAAACATGTCTGTTGTTTCTGAAGGGACTACAGTTGTAATTGGAAACAACGTGTCATTACCTGTCATTGGAAAAGGAGACATCGAGATCGAGAAAAAGATTAAAGGTGAGTGGTACAAGTCAGTTATCACGAACGTCCTATTTGTTCCTGACCTGAGAAGAAACCTGTTTTCTGAAGCTGTCGCGATCAAGAAGGGTTGGACAATAATGAAGGAAGGAAAAAAGGCAGAGATTCTACATGGCTCAAATCTCATTGCGAGTGCGATTCTCGATGACAACAATAATTATTGTATGTTGTTTAGAAATATTTCAGTTCATCAGGCTCAACAAGTTACAGAGAATAGCTTGAAGGCGTGGCATGACAGACTTGGCCATGTCAACTTTACGCGGGTTCGAGAAATGATCAAGAGTGGTGTGATATCCGGCATCACACTGAGTGACGAGGATGAGATTCTCTGTGAATCTTGTTTGTATGGCAAGCAACATCGTTTTCATCATGCGTCCAGAGAAGTCCGAGAGGAGGAAGTTAGGGAACGAGTGTTCTCCGATGTGTGCGGTCCTATTGCGACTGAATCTTCCGGAGGTGCCAGGTACTTCGTTCTATTCAAGGATAGCGCAACATCCTACCTCGTCGTCAGGACCATGAGGCACAAATCTGATGTTCTGACTCGTCTCAAGGAATATGTGCGGATGGTTGAGAAGCAACAAGGCCGTAAGGTCAAGGTTTTGCACTGTGACAACGGTCAAGAATACCTAAATGAAAGTCTGCAGGAATATCTCAAGAGAGAAGGCATAATCCTAGAAAACACTTCGCCTTATACCCCACAACAGAACGGTCGCATTGAGAGGGAAATGCGCACGGTCATGGAGAGTGCCAGGTCCATGATGCACGCAATGAATACGCCAAAGTACCTCTGGGGCAAGGCGGTTAACACGGCAGTGTACATTCTCAACCGGACTCCAACAAGCGAAAAGAGAAGTACGACGCCGTATGAAGCTTTCATGGGTAGAAAGCCATCATTATCGCATTTAAAAAAGTTTGGTTGCACTGCATTTATGCACGTCCCCGACTGTCGAAGAACTAAGTTGGATGACAAATCTAGCAAACTCATGTTTGTCGGGTATGATGGAAATTCTGACAATTATCGACTGTTTGACCCGACAACAAAAAAGGTAAAAGTTTCGAGAAACGTGATTTTCGATGAACACACTACGATCGATACCGAGAAGAAGACCGTCCAGATCAGCATTGCGCAAATGGAAAATGGAGACGACAACGCTGAAGAATATCCTGGAGGTCGAAACCAAATCGTCGATCTAGGTGGAGCATCCAAGTTAGCAGCTCCGGAGGCGCAGCGGCCGGCAATAAGAAATCTCGCAGTAAATGAGACCGAACCTCGACAGGATCTGGATGGAGAACCGTTCGACGCAAACCCGAGGAACGTCGAAGCTCTTCAAGAGGATGAAGGGACAGTCGTCGATAACGCCAGGGACTACAATCTGAGGAATCGAGACAAATTGAAACGCCCAGGAAGATACACAGCGAATTTCGCTATGGTAAATGTACCGCAGACTTACAAGGAGGCCATGGAAGGCAGTGAGGCAAGAGAGTGGTCAAAGGCGATCGCAGAGGAGCTCAGTGCCCTGAAAAGGAACGACACATGGCAACTCGTGAAGCGAACTGGCAGCATGAAGGTCATCGGGTCGAAGTGGGTTTTCTCTGTTAAAGATCAAACATCGAACAAACCAAGGTTCAAGGCCAGACTATGTGCCAAGGGATTTTCCCAGGAGAAAGGAGTTGACTACGACGAGATCTTTTCGCCTTCTACTAGGTATGATTCGATAAGAATTTTATTGGCTACAGCAGTGAAGAATAACTACAAGATATTACAGTTCGATGTACGCACAGCATTCTTATATGGAGACCTACATGAGACAATTTACATGGATCCACCAGAGGGTGCTAATATAAGTGACGGTCATGTATGCAGACTACAAAAATCACTGTACGGGTTAAAGCAGGCATCGCGGTGCTGGAACGAAAAGTTTAACCAGTTCATGCTTGAGCAAGGATTCCGACGAGGAGAAGTAGACAAGTGTGTTTACAGGAAGAGTTGTTCAAAATCGACGATAATTCTGATTCTCTACGTCGATGACGGACTAGTCATGTCCTCTGATGAAGCATCGCTCTACAGCTTCTTGGATGAGTTGGGGAAGCAGTTCGAGATCACGGTCATGGAACCCGGACATTTTGTCGGGATGGAGATATTGGACGAGACCGATGAGGGTAATAATCGTCGTATACTTATTCACCAATCCAGTCTTCCATAAACGGACAAAGCATGTGGACATCAAGTATCATTATATCCGTGAGAAGCTTGAAGAGGGGACTATCAGCGTTAGTTTTGTGCCGTCAGATCTAGAACTAGCCGACGTCTTCACCAAGCCTACTCCTCGAGATCATTTCCATAAACTTATTTTTAACTTGGGAATGAGAAAGTGTTAATTTTTTTTATGAGATTTAAGCACTCAATTGGATGGAGTATTGGACTGTTTGAATTTACGTGCTTCGAGTGTTGGCGCTATCTGTATCATTCAACGAGAACTCTCGCGCCCCATGTTGGTAGCTCTTAGTCAGTGTGTTGGTATGGCACGTGCGCGAGTGAACAGGCCCTTCGTTCTCTCCGTTCTTTTGTATTGGAATCAGTTAAATAAATAGTCTTATGAACAAAATACTCGTTTTATTCAAAATAAAACATTATATAACACATTAAAACAATCTTCTCCAAATGTTATGTGTTAGAAGAATGGAAGTGGAATTACTGACTACGATAGTGCTTTGCGTTATATTGCTTTGTTATGAAATAATCTACGTTCATGTTTTTTTAATTTTTCATATTTTTATTGAATCGTAAACATTTAAATAATAAATACCATTCAAAAACGTAATTATCGAGCAAATCTTTCCCCCCCTACTTTTGTACCTTCACTGTCTGTTCGGAGCAGTTGATTATGTAAAGCCCAGCAAACTGAACATTTTGCAGAAGAACTGCAACTCGATATCTTGGCAAGAAACGTGTCTCAGTGATGAACACGAATTCAAACTCCGGGGATTCGCTGTTTAGCGCCGAGACCGCGCTGGCAAGTCAGGTGGCGGCGTAGCAATCGCGCTGCGCCGGGAACTGCCGCAGCTTGAAGCCGAAATCCCTGCTATTGCTCTGACGTCTCTTGAGGCGGCCGTGGCGTACGTTTGGGTAGGAAACGGCCGACTATTAGACCAAACCTTAGATCCGGCTGGAATTGATGCACCTCTCGCATTAAATTCCAAAGTTATCGTTCTGGGTGACTTTAACGCCAGACTTAGAACTTGGGGCGGCCTCAGAGCAAACCGAAACGGAAACAAAATCTTGTAGCGACAAGGTGGGGCGTAGAGATCTGCGCACCGAATAGTCCCACGCGGGCGTTATTGATTTTAGGATTGTGAAAGGCGTTGAGTGTGTGGTTCCCCGCTCAATTGCCGTACTGGATTCCGATCATAACCCAGTAACATGCGTTGTGGCGTCCCCTGCAGCGAAACGCCAAGTTAGGTGTCGAACTACCCTTGACACGAACTGGGCAGGTTTCGTTACACAGCTGAATTCTCTGCTTAAGCAGAAACCAGTAAATACGAAAGACGAGATCGACGAAGCAGTGAATCACTTCACTGTGACATTGAAATCGGCTTTCAAGCAAAATACAACTGTCACGCCAGTAGAGAATTCTCGCCCTGAGCTCACAGATGAGCTAAGAAGGATCTTGAGAGAATTGCGCAGAACTGTCAAAGTTCATTGCCGCTATGGCGATCCCGTTAACGGAGAGAGGGCGCGCTGTCTAAGCAGAGAATTCCGTTCATCTTTACGGGATGAGAGAGCTGCTCAATGGTTTGATGATATTTCGAAATGTAATCTACACGAGAGGCACATTTGAGATCTTTCTCGTGGGCCGCAAACCGCGAGTAAACAGTCCGATTCAGAGCAACGCCGGGGCGGGGCGCCCGGCGCTCCACCACCTCGGCCCGTTTACGCGTGGGACGACGCGACAAAAAGCGAAATCTTTGCGAATTCGCTTGCGTTGCAATTACGTGCGTTCGAAACGGGCGCCGCTTCGCTGCCATTGGCCGCCACCGCTGTAGGTGGTGCGCCAGTGGCGCGTGCGGCCAGCAGCAACGCCATTGGCCCGTTGCCCCCTCTCTCCTCGGCGCGCCGAATGACAGGAGAGGAGCTCCGATCTGAGCTGAAACACCTCAATGCGAGGAAGGCAGCTGACGCGGATGGTCTCACCGCAGCGCAGCTGCGCGCTCTGGGTGAGCGTGGAGTCGAGTTTTTAGTCGAGCTCCTGAGTGAGTGCCTGACGTGCAGCTATTTTCCAAAGGCGTGGAGGATTACGAACATCGCGCGACCAAAACCTGGCAAAAATAAATTAATCCCGAGCAGCTATAGACCTATTAGTCTACTCTCCGTCCTAGGGAAGACGTTTGAGAGACTGATCCTGTCGCGTTTGCAACAGGAAATACGTCGTCTCAACCTTCTCAGAGATGAACAGTTTGGCTGTCGAGCTGGTCACAGCTCCTCGCAGCAGCTTACGCGGTTTTTGCACGGAGATCGGCCTCACCCTTGAGGGACGACAGAACCTGTCAGCGGTCTTTCTGGTTATGCAATCGGCTTTCGACTCTGTGTGGCATGCGGGATTACTCGAGTGCCTCGCGGAGGTGGGAGTGAGCGATTGCTACGTCAAACTGATCGCGAGTTTTCTCTCTGAAAGGCAGTTCAATGTGCGCGTCAATAACGTATACTCGTCCCTCAGACGAGCTGAGGCGGGCGTACCTCAGGGGAGTGTTCTTTCTCCTACCCTCTTCACCTTATACGTGAATGACGCGCCGCTTCCTGCTGGAACAAGAACTGGTATTCAACTCTGCGGGCTCCTGATGTTTGCGGATGATTTTGCGTACTACGCGAAATCGGCGAATGGAAGGCAGTCAGTTAAATACTTAAGTGATTGTCTCGCCGCCTTTCCTGAATGGCTAAATCGGGAACTTCTCGCTCTCAACCTCGAGAAATGCGTTGCCGTCAACTTCACTTGTAAGAGGGCTAACCCCAGTAAAACGGTGAGCTTGGCTGGCACGCATCTACCTTGGCAGAGCGAAGCGAGATATTTGGGCGTGCTACTTGACAGCGGCCTTCGCTGGTATGCGCGCGTTCGGCATCTCGCTGCCAAAAGTAAAACTAGCACCCTCCTCCTGAAACCTCTTCTCCGTTCTCCCGACCTCGCAATTCCTCTAAAGCGCCGCTTATCCACTGCTTGCGTGCGTCCCTTCTGGGTGTACGCATGTGAGGTTTTCGCGGCCGCTTCTCCCTCCACTCTGCACCCCATGCTGGTAGCAGAGAACAGAGCGGCGCGCCTAGCGCCGCACCCGCATTTGTCTCTCACAAGACCCGACCAAACTCCCAAAAACGCTGACGTCTTCAGAATCATAGGCGTTCGGAGCCGGCGGAGCTACAAATCAGGGCGGAGACGGCGCTCGTAAGGGCGCTGAGGCCTTCCGCTCAGCGCATCGTGCGCGAGACCGGCAAAGCGGCGAACAGCGGCGTGCACAGGGCCTTCCACAGAAGAAAGTGTTTTATCCAAAAAAGAACAGCGATTTCTAAAACTGTTTTTTATTACCACATACCAACAAGTGATTCACTAATACAAGCCAGGTCGAACAATATTCCGGGAGATATACCGTAGACGTTGAGATGTTGACTGTTTTGCCGTAGGAAGAGTCCGAGTCCGTAACCGTTCTGTAATGCACTTCGCTTATCACTATACACGCTCAGGCAGGCACTTCTCACTGCCTACCACTCGCCGGGCACCGCTCTTATAGCCCGCCCGGGCTGAAGGTCCGCCGGCCAGCTGCCCGATAAGGGTGGGTTCTCCGGCTCCGGGGCTTGGCCGAGCGTGACGGAGCTGCGGCGTTAGTAATCGGCGCCCTCTCTTGAGCGGCGCCGGGACCACTTTCCGGCGGCAACTTTAAGGTGCGCGTTCGACCATATCAAAAAGGGCCCACAGCACGTCGCCTTCACCTTCCGCGCACTGCCCCCGCACAAGCTCTCTGAGCTCTGGGACTCGGGGGAGCAGCAAGTGCGTAGGAGGCGATCGCCGCTCACGGATGCCGGAAACCGCGCGGGCGGCGCGGATGCGGGCTTCGCAGGGCCAGCGTCGCTGGAAACCGAAGACGTCGCGGCGCCACGGACGCTTGAGTGAAGTCGGCGCCGTGGCGTGCATATAAGTGTATATAGTGTTGTGAAGTGCTGCGTGTTTGTATGAATCAATGAATGAATGAATTAATGCGTTCGTAAATATAAATAAAATATAAGTGTGACTGCGAGTGAGAACAGAAACAAAATAAAAGAAGAAAAAGAACAATGCAAAGAACTCCAAATTAAATAATTAAATTTTTAAAAAGTCTAAAAACTAACAAACTCCAAAGCGGGAATGAATATAGTTATAAGATAGTATTAATTAGTTTGTAAGTATATATATATATATATATATATATATATATATATATATATATATATAGTGACGTACCTGCGTTTGGCGGTACTTTCACTGCAAAGAAAATACTAAAGGAGGGTATCTTTTTCGTGAATAGGTCCCTACGAGGAGTCGATATGGCATTGGGATATTCAATTAACATATGTTATACAATCACGAACATGATTTATTCACAAACTAATTCGTTATATACATGATTCAGTACACCTATACATTTCGCCTTGGTACCAAGATCAGATTTATCATGAGTTTTATCATACCTTTGGGGCCCCAACAAATACCTCCGTTGTTCGGATTACTGCTCGCATCGGCGGGGGTCGTCGACCTCTGCTTCAGCCCGGCGCCTTCGGCGGCTGGTGGTGTAGTAGTCGCCTCGGTTGGCGGCCTCCTGGATCCCTCAATCTCAGCTCCTGGTACTTCGGCTGGCACGTCGCACTTTCCTCTAATGACCATTCACCGTTTTACCATGACGACATATCATGTGGCTACTGCGCATGCCAGCGTCAGCTTCGCAACACACAGTTCTGGTATTGTTCTCACTGCGTTAAATAGTATAAGCGCGGTTTACTGTTCTCCTAGCATTAATCTCTTATATTTATCACTTTCCCGGCCTCTACCTAACATGCCTATTGTTCTTGCGTTGGCTAATATTCTATAACACACGCCGCGTGCTTCCTTTGTCCGTGCGAAGCGGCGAGCTTCTCACAGCACGTCCGTAGCCATTGACAACTTCTCCTCGACTGTCGTAACGGCTGAATTCTCAGCCGCTCCACGCTCGCTTTTTCAACCGTCGCTCATCGTTCCCACGGTGTCTCGCTGCGGCGACGACGGCGGCGGCGGCGGCAGCCGTTGGTTCCCCCCCACCGCTGTCCGTCGCGCCTGTCGTGCGTACTACGCAGTCCAAAATGAACTCTAATTTCTTATGCTAATGTTTCTAATTAGCATAATGAAACATTACGTGTTTCAATATATATATATATATATATATATATATATATATATATATATATATATATATATATATATATATATATATATTCTAACCCACCTATTGCCAACTTACCACCTTCAACAGCAGCACGCATGTGCAGTAAGCATCAAGATTTGCTCGTGAAGCGAGCTTAAAATTCTCAGGAAGCAGGATCTTTCGGGTACGAGAAAGGTCTGAACCCTCGACACAATAAAATTGCCAAGATTGTGAACAAACGAGCGTATAATTTACCCATAAACTTTTAGTGGCACAATTACACGACAAAAAAAATAATCACACTTTTACAGAAAATAAATAGATCACAAATAGAAACCTTACAATACACAAATTCTAACTTACCTCAAAATTACAAAAAAGAACTGTACAACAATTAAACCACTTTTCACGTAAAACAGTACAAGGTATAGCTCTTTTTTAACTTGTTGGTAATCAAAGAGCATTTTTTTGCTTTTATGTTGGTAAGACTGTAAAAACTGATCCAACAGCGCCCTCTGTGGCGAGTGTCTGTGTGGTTCCGAGTGCAGATGGAGCTAAGTAGTGAAGTGCAGTTCAATGTATAATCATGTAGTAATAAAGTGCAAAATATTTAAGCAAAAGACAGTGTTAAATTGCATTTCAAAACATCATCATTAACATTTTGGCGCCCAACAGCGGGACTCTCGACGCCTGAGAGTATTGAACATTTCATAAAAGTCGAAACATCAAGTCGCGAACAAAAACGCGAACAGAGACGCCATTGCAAGCAGCGTCAAACAACAGTCAAAAACGCAGACATCAGCAAGAGGTAGAAACAAAGACGCCAGTACAAGCAGCGTCACACAAGGTTCCACAAAGTTCCAGAAGCAGTCTACAAACGCCTATTTGTGATATCTCAACATCGACAACGCATCGGTCGGACATCGGACAGCGGCGTGGCAGAGAACATCGACAGAAGCTCAGGTTAGTGAGTCGCCAGAAAATCATTCTTTCGAATTCCTAAGTCCATCCTAACCTAAGTAAAGTTTAAAAAAAATATTCAAGTGAACCTTCACATTCGCATATTGTTCATGTCAAAAACATTGACGCAAATGTAAAATACATATATTGTTCAAGTCAAAAACATTGGCTCAAATTTCAAATAGACATATATTGTTCAAGTCAAAAACATTGGCTTAAATTTCAAATATACATATATTGTTCAAGTCAAAAACATTGGCTCAAATTTTAAATATACATATATTGTTCAAGTCAAAAACATTGACGCTAATAGTTTTCGAATATTGTATCAATCAAACTGAAAACATTGACTCATTTTTTAAATATTGTTTTCATCAATACCGAAAACTATTAACCCATAACGTTCCAAACCCATTCGCAATTCAGGATGTCGCAATTAGCAAAATTGAAGCAAAGTCGTGCGCGAGTAAAAGGTTTCTTGACTAGAACAGCCAATTCTATCACCGAAGCCTCTACAGCGGCCGAAGCAAAAGTGAAGTTAGAGAAGATTGGAGAATCATGGAAGAACTTCGAAGATATTCAGCAGGAGATCGAAGAATATACACCCGAAGATGAAGGGGCAATAGCGGCATTTGACTTGGAATGCGAGAGTGAACGTGCTTCATTTGAAAAGCAGTACTTCGAAGTAACTACGAAGCTGTACACCATCATCGATTTGGCAACGGAGCCAAAACCTGCTACTGACAATCAACCCAATCTTCAAAATCAAAATCCTCAAGTTAATTCAGCCAATAGGAATGTTCCGAAGCTACCAGAAATAAAACTTCCAGAATTCAGCAGGGATTATGGAAAATGGTTGTTCTTCAAAAACAGTTTTGAAACCACAATTCACAACGAGGAAAGTATACCCAATGTTCAAAAACATCAGTACCTCGTTGGAGTATTGAAAGGAGAAGCACTAAATGTAATCGAAGGATTCACAATCAGCAATGAAAATTACATAAATGCTTGGAATCTTCTAAAAGCCACATATGACAACCAGATAATGATAATTGAGACACACATGGAAGAACTCTTGAAGTTTCCCGAAATTAGCAAAGACAACAAGGTCGATTCGATGAGAAAATTGAACTGGCACATTCAGACAAACATATCAGCCTTGAAATCTCTGAATCAGCCTGTAGATTACTGGGACTCATTAATAATACATTTAGCTAAGAAGAAGCTCGACTATGCGGAGCAACGCGATTGGCAAGAGAGAAACAAGAATCGTACACCAGAAAATATGCCAACGTTAACTGATTTCACAAAGTTTCTGGCAGAGAGATGTCAGTCATTGATGTTACTACGACAAAACAGTCCCAAATCTACAAATTTGAAGACATCCTATCAAAAGAATAGAGCGCAAAATAAAAAAGCTAGTCCTGATGAATACATCGTCCAACTGCATTTTGTGTGGAAATGGAAATCATCTTCCTTTCAACTGCGAGGCGTTATTGAAACTATCGCCAGATAACAGAAGAAAACTACTTATGGAAAAGAAATGTTGTGTAAACTGTTTGAAGTATGGGCATTTTTCTAAGGATTGTCGATCATCAAAATGTAGGAAGTGCGACATGCCACACAACACTTTACTTCACAAAGATGGTTATACTTTGAGCAACGCGGAGAAACCAGCAGTTTCGGAGACAACTCCCCAAGTACAAAACTCTGAGAGCACTCCAGCATCCCAACGACTAAATGTAGCTTTGGCCAGAAAGACAAAATCTCAAATTTTACTTTCGACCGCACTCGTCTACGCAGAAGACAATCAAGGGAAGAAAGTCAAATGTCGAGCGTTATTGGACCCAGGAGCACAGTTAAATTTAATGACAACAAATTTAAGCAAAAGGCTTAAATTAAAACACACAAATCAGAAGCTACAGTTCAGCGGAGTTCAGTGTGTCCAAGGGGAAGCGAAAGGAGTCGACCAAATACGCATTTCCTCCATGCAGAACCAGTTCGAGGTAGAATTGGAATGTCTTGTGGTACCTTCGATAACGGAACAATTACCTCAATCAAAGGTCTACGTGGACGAAGTACTTGTGCCAAGTCATATCAATCTTGCAGACCCATCTTTCAATGAGCCAGGAGATATTGACTTACTACTTGGAGCAGGCTTTTACTGGAAAATCGTGGTTGGCGAACCTAAGAATCACATCGATGGTCAGCCAGCTCTACAAAACACGCAACTAGGGTGGATTCTTGGAGGTGAAGTACAGAGTAAAGGAAATGGAAAAGCCACGTGTCTGACAGTTACCAATTATCAATTGTCACAGCAACTAGAAAGGTTCTGGAAACAAGAGGCTAAACCAGAAATAAAATATCAGACAAAGGAAGAACAACTTTGTGAGAAACTGTTTGCAGATACCACAACCAGAGATTCAACAGGCAGATTCATTGTCAGGTTGCCAACACGACCTGAGGTTGTTCTGGGTGAATCCAGAGAACAAGCCAAGAGGAGACTTGAAGGACTCGAGCGAAGATTCATCAGACAGCCAACTCTAAAACAAGCATATTGCGAGTTCATGGACACATATGAGGAGCTCGGTCACATGTCGCTTATCGAAGACACACCACTTGAAACAGGAGAAGCTTATTTCATACCTCATCACGCAGTTTTACGTCCGGACAGCAGCAGCACGAAGCTGAGAGTAGTGTTTGATGCGTCTGCGGCAACCACAAACGGAAAGTCATTGAACAATAAATTAATGACTGGTCCAAATTTGCAAGCGGAGTTAGTCAATATCATGATTCGATTTCGTACTCACAAATATGTCATCACAGCAGACATCGAGAAGATGTTCAGGCAGATTACAGTACATCCTGAAGACAGATCACTGCAACAGATTTTGTGGAGAAGAGACGCTCATATGCCCATAAAAACATATCAATTAAATACGGTTACTTATGGCACGGTTTCTGCTCCGTTTCATGCGATGAGGTGTCTGCGAGAACTTGCTACTGTATACGATCAGCAGTATCCTTTAGCAGCAAAGGCGATACGTCAGGACTTTTACATGGATGATTGTATCACGGGTGGCGAGACCATAGACACTGTGATGCAGATGCAAGAAGAGCTGTTGCAGTTACTCGAGAGAGGAAACATGGTACTAGGGAAATGGAGGTCCAATGACAAACGGATTCTACAAAACTTAAAAATTCAACAAAACGCCCACGACTTGATGGTAGTGGACAAAGCAGAAGCCTGTAAGACATTGGGACTTGTCTGGGATTCTCAGCGAGACACTTTGCAAGTTCAAGTCACCTTCTCACAGAAACCAGCAATCACAAAACGAGATGTTTTATCCAAGATTTCTCAAGTGTTCGACCCGCTTGGTGTTATAAGTCCAGTTCTCATCACAGGGAAGATTATAATGCACCGATTATGGGTAGACGGACTCGACTGGGACGAACCACTCAACCAGGAGCAGCTCGACATTTGGGACGAGTATTACTCTTCATTGGCACTGTTAAACAAGCTGACAATTACTCGAAATGTGCATCCACATAACCAAGAATTCAGGTTCGATGTCTACGGATTCTGTGATGCTTCTGAGAAAGCATTTGGAGCTTGCATTTACGCAGTTAGCAAAAATCATGATGGAGTTGTTACCTCCAGATTGATTAGTTCAAAATCGGCAGTCGCTCCCAACAGAACCATATCTTTACCTCGATTAGTATTAGAAGGAGCACTTCTTCTCGCAAAACTCCTGAGAGAGGTAATGGACGCAATCTCACACCGAATAAAAAATACCTTCCTTTGGAGTGATAGCACAATAGTGTTGGGTTGGATCAGGACTGAACCCCGACTACTGAAGTCATACGTTGCGAATAGAGTTGCCAAAATTCAGGATGCAACTGAGCATGCAACATGGGACCACGTCCCTTCGAAAGACAACCCAGCAGACCTTATATCTCGTGGAATTTCGCCAGAAGAGATTGAACACAAGGAGCTTTGGTGGTCCGGACCTGAGTGGCTAGCTACAGCAACACCACGTCCAAGTTCTTCAATGGAACCAGAAACCGATCTGCCAGAGCTGAAGAATTTAAAGACGACCCTAACCATAACGAATACTTCCCGGATTTTGCATAAATATTCCTCCTTTTCAAAGTTACGTCATTTGATTGCTTACTGGCATAGGTATCTTGGAAATATCCAATCCAGAATACATGTGAAGACTGGAAAGATGGCACCGAAAGAAACAATGACTGGCTACTTAAAGCCCGAGGAACTGCGTCAAGCAGAAACTAGCATCATTCGATGGACTCAGATGGAAGCATTATCCTCATTTCGAAAGAACTTGATAAAGAAAGGAAAGCAACCTAAGGGCAGTCCACTAAAATCACTCGATGCCTTCATCGATGAAGACGGATTGATACGAGTAGGCGGAAGACTGAAATATTCATCGCTCACGGAAGAGCAGAAATATCCTATCATCTTGCCAGCCAACCATCATACCACAACATCAATTATGAGAAGAGAGCACGTTCGACTGCACCATTGTCCACCGGAGCAACTTTTGCATGCCATTCGTCAGAGGTATTGGCCAATTGCTGGTCGAAGAGAAGCTCAGAAAATTGTTCGAAGATGTTTGAACTGTTTTCGGTTCAACCCTTCCATTCCGGAAGTTCGTATGGGCGATTTACCAAAAGAAAGGGTCACTAAGGTCACCAGACCTTTTACTGTAACAGGGGTGGATTACGCCGGCCCGTTTCAACTTCGAGAGAGTAAGCGGAGAGGCAGGCTTCAGATTTTCAAATGCTACGTAGCAGTTTTCACTTGTTTCAGCACAAAGGCTGTGCACCTAGAGCTTGTCTCGGACCTAACCACTGAAGCCTTTTTGGCAGCCTTACAGCGATTTACCGCACGAGAGGAATCTGCTCGCAGATGTTTTCTGACAATGGAAGAAATTTCGTCGGCGCTGCGAATGCGTTAAAGGAGCTGAATTCATTCCTCACGAGGGAGTCATCAGACATCGCTTCGCACTTAGCAGAGCAACATATATCCTGGAAATTCATTCCTCCTCGATCGCCACATTTTGGAGGATTGTGGGAGGCGGCGGTAAAAATAATGAAGCGACATTTGTACACAGTGTCTCAGGGACGCATATTCCCTTTTGAAGAACTATCTACTTTGCTTTGCGACATTGAGGCAATCCTGAATTCGCGACCCCTGACCCCACTCACTAGCGATCCTAATGATTTGAGTGTCCTCACCCCCGCCCATTTCCTAATTGGCGACTCACTAGTTCAACCCATACAGTCAAGTTATATCCAAGAACCTGACAATCATTTGTCAAGGTGGCAGCACCTGAAAAAGGTTCGTCAGATCCTGTGGCAGCGATGGCAGCGAGAGTATCTGCAGGAGCTGCAGCGAAGAACGAAATGGAATACGACAGATCAACGCGTCGAGTTAGGCAATTTGGTTCTTCTTATTGAAGAAGGGGTACCGCCTTTGAGGTGGTCACGAGGGCGAGTAATCAAACTACATCCCGGACAAGACGGTGAAATTCGAGTAGTCACAGTGAAAACTCTTGAAGGTGTCTTCACAAGGAGCGTCAAAAGGCTGTGTCTACTACCAATTGACGATTAAGATTGTACTCACGACGAATATTAAATCATTGTATAAAATCATTTTAAAGGTATTTTTTTTGGTTTTGAAAGCGCACCTTTCAAGGAGGGCCAGGATATGTTAGTAATCAAAGAGCATTTTTTTGCTTTTATGTTGGTAAGACTGTAAAAACTGATCCAACAGCGCCCTCTGTGGCGAGTGTCTGTGTGGTTCAGAGTGCAGATGGAGCTAAGTAGTGAAGTGCAGTTCAATGTATAATCATGTAGTAATAAAGTGCAAAATATTTAAGCAAAAGACAGTGTTAAATTACATTTCAAAACATCATCATTAACATAACTGACTCAATAATTGGGAATTTTCCTTGATCTACTATTACGCATAACAAAATATTTCCCACTTTAAGCTATTTAGAGAACTGTCGCGTTGCTGCGATCTCCTTTTTTAACGAAACTGCTGTTGTGCAAATGCACGTGCCTCACCGACGCTGCGATGCTCGATGCCAGATGACCTCGCCGATTCAAGGTTGCGGGCGCTCCAACGTTTCGCCGAAATCTCCATTTGCTGCGTCGACCGTTCGAAGTCCCACGCTGAACCCAGATCCTTCGCACCTACACGCCCTGCCTTCCATCCAAGACCATACCTTTCGCACGTATGCTTGAGCCTTCATGGAGATGCCTTCTTCTTCTATCTTCACACGCCTCGTTGTATAATTTAATTCGCGCTTCCAGTTTATTGAATTTGCTGCGCCCCTTTCGTTTGCGTGCGCGGCCTAACTACTACACTTTTGGCTTGTGCAGTAATAGGGAGCAATATGTCCGTACTGGAATAATTCAGTCCTTCAGCGCGAATCTAGGCAATATTAGTCTTACTGCCGATTCCAAAATTTACACCACTTTCTATCACCTCGGTAGTCTAATTTCTATTCTAGCTCCACGTATTTAAATAAACTCCTACTCTATCTCGAGAAGACCTTACTGACCTTTGCTGCTGCCGATGCAATCGTTGTCGTTGCAGGAATATCAGAGAGCGCTCCCGAAGTGTGTTACCGTATTTATGGCCCGACGCCTGGGGAAGTTTCAGGAGTGGGGTTGCTTCCCCTCTTTCAACCCTCCACGAGAAAAACGTTGCTCGCTAGTTCAAGCGCTCTAGTACGGTCAACGGATAACAGGTTGCGCGTTTAAGAGCCGCTGCTCCGCCGCGTATGCTATCCTTGCTACTTGTGGGTGTTCACACATACTAGACGGTGGCGTTATGGGGTTGCACAATCCCATGACGTCACACTATATATATTGAAACGAAGAGCGTTTCTGTATTAGGAAATACTAAAAGCGATACATTCTGAATCATACAAAATACATTTTGATTAGCACAGTAAGGCCGCCGCCGCCGCCAACGGAAAAATCGAGGAAACCGGTGAGGCGAGCAACGGTCAGGCAGGGCAAGAAAACGATCGAAAGCGAACGGACGGGTTGTGACGCGCCCGAAGAACAAGCTGCAATTAGTCAGTGCAGTATAGAATAAATGAGGTTCGGGGGGTAAAACCAAGTGTATTAATGGCTCGTTGGAAGTTGGATGGTTTGTAGAATTAAGATTAAGTGCTAAAACTGAGACAGAGCAATGAAACTAGTGAATCGCGTGGCCAGTTGTGGTTGGGACAGTGACCCCATGCTTAAGTAAGCGTATAGTAGTGAACAGAACCAAACTGATTTATTGCGAAGCTAAGGAGGACAACCGAAAAGAACAGGAAAACCCGACGGGCATCGATATTGCGTATTTCGTCCCCATTTTTGTGTCATCTTCATAACGGCTGGGACGGAGACCTGGCGAAATCATCAACCGTCGCGGAGAGCTTGAGAGGCCGGTCGCCGAGGGAAGGGCGAATATCCGACGGGCTCCGAGGTGAGCCGAAGTCTGCCGCCGCCACCGTTGCTACCACCACCCGAGGAAACGTCAGGAGGGAACAGTCAACTCTTGAAGACCGAGGTATCATATACATATGAGCTCATTTGCATGTTTTGGTACCAAAACGAAGGTTTAAGTGATTGTAAACATTGTTTCTAATTTGTGTTATCTGATTAATAAAACGTTTGGTTGTTTAAAAATCTATAACGGAATTGTCTTTCCATCTTATGCCAAAACCCTAGAGGCCTATTCACGAACAAAACACCTGTCCCCTTTAAAATTAATTGTCGTGAATAGTACCGCTTTCCAGGTACGTCAATATATATATATATATATATATATATATATATATATATATATATATATATACAAAGATATACAAATCCTCCCTCCAATTCGTCTCATAATCATCCCTGCATAATGTGACAATTTATATCGCATTCAAATGAGAAATTATTTTGATATGACTTCCATTTTACCTATTTAGTCAACAAGTCTGTATAATTTCTAAGTAATTGAATTACAAAATGAAATTTACCTCCAACAAGGCTATATGCGGAAGATTCAATTTGCCATCAGTAAAGGATTGTGTGGCCCTGATACCGCAGATCATCTCGAGAGACCACCGTCTCGACCTTCGACCTTTGTCCGAGGGCGCTCAGCTGCTCCTGCGCCCGCTCCTTCGCTTTCGTCGCAGCTGTGGCCGAGGGAATTCACCCCCACCGGCCCCCTTGACGCCTGCCAACGTCGCACTTCGTGACGGTTCCATCCCCATAACGGTATGCATAGTGTAACGTTTCTCCGTGGTGAATTAAAACCAAGACAATATTATTTAAACAATTACGTTTATTCGTGAACAATTATACACTAAAATCTACTTGGTCTATTTACAGATATATTACCCTTAATTATTTTTCTTTACACACGACTCCGTTCTCTTGATGATTTATTTACACAGTTCGCTTCTTACACACTATTTATTTACACTGTTCTCGTCTTCTACAGTATCAGCCAGTCCGATGCACTGTCCACGGTCCACTACACTTGACCCCAATTCCCTGCACAGACCACAATTCCCCTGCGCAGACCACAATTTCCTTGCGCAGACCACACTTCACCGCGCACACCAGGGTCCACTGCACTGCTGTTTACCGCGATGCACTCTTCACAGCTCAGCTTCCACTGCAGACTTCAAACTGCTGACTGTTGTTTCCCCACTGCACCACTGCTTACCGCGATGCACCCTTCACAGCTCAGCTTCCACTGCAGACTTCAGACTGCTGACTGCTGTTCAACCACTGTGCCACTCTTCACCGCAATGCACACTTCACAGCACAGCTTCCACTTCGGACACACTGACGGACTGACTGCTTCTCGGCTACTCACTGACTGCTACTTCTCACTACTCACTGACGTCTTACTACTCACTGACCCGCGGCCGCCGGCAGCGGCGCATTTATACCTGCCCGGCGCTTGTCTCCAGGCACCCGGCACATTCTCGGCGTTTCCCCGCGGCTCGCGAATAGTTCGGAAACGTCTAGTTCGGGGGGGAAGGCAGATGACGCAATCCGCGCGCAACGAATTCCGGCGGGTGATGCAATATTCGTTACAATAGTATGTTCAGCCCCGTGTGATCTCAATATCCTAAGACTGTAAGCTAAAGACCTGAAATACAAACTGTGAGTAGAATATTGATCATCAGTCAAACCAACCCTTATTGTGACCAGGGAGACCGTGCGCCCCCAGAGACAAAATAAACTTTCCCTCACCTCCTATATCGGAATGAAACTTGTAGCTGTCATCTCCCACATTGGAATGACTTCTCCCTCGCCTCCGAATGCTAGCTTCAGCTCACCCTCATCTCCCACATCGGAATGACTACTTCTGCTAGCTGTCACCTCTATAGAAATGTCCCTCCTCTATCGTAATGTCAACTGCTTGCTCTCGCCTCACTCATCGGAATTACCGAGCTTGTGAGCTGCGGCAACCTCCCTAAGTTCGCGAGGTCACGAGGCCCTCCGCCGCTTCGTTTTCGGCGATTGGCAGGCCCGCATCACGCAGTTTGAGTTTCGCAAAGTTAGGTTGAACCTTCGACGTCACCCGAGTTCTTAGAATTTTGGCCGCTGGGTTACCGGCCTGGGAGCGGCGGCGGACGTATTTCTCGGTGAGTCAGTGACGTCGAGAACAATAGGTCTTCAGGCCTGTGCGTCCCCGACGCCTCTTGCACCCGCGCAGGTAAGGAAAAGTGTTCCATTCCTGGCTTCCTTGCTTTCGTGCTCAGCAACGTTACGTTGAATAAAATATTGAAATACGCGTCGCAACCTGACGCGTGCGACCGTCCCACCGTTTTAGCTAGAAATACGGTACTTAACGCATTTAAATACGAGTTAGTGGGCAAATAGTTCCACAGCCTGCATCATTACATTAGACGCACAGGCATTGAATCTACGCGCCGCGACGACACCTCTGTGCAAATAGCAGGCTTCAGCCCACCCCGCAATGGTGCCCACCACCATTATTTGCACTTTCACCGCTCTCGCAAGCTGATGTCTGGCTCTTAAGGTCAGAATGCCCGTGAAAGCAGGTGTTGGACAGGCCTGGTCTAACCGCCTTAACCACTCCTCAGGGTGGACCCGATCGACGACCACAAATTGGCGTCAAATCTGGGAACCCCTGTATTGCGGTTTTTATAACTCTACCCCTCAAAGTCCTATTTCACGGTGGCATTATGTCACTGTATTTAGCGTCTTTTTCAGTCGTGCCGCTAGTTGTCGCATGATTGCCACTGTATACACTACTGATATAGCGCCAGGACCGAGAAAGACGCGAAATACAGTGATATAATGCCACCTGAAGTAGGACCTTGAGGGGCAGAGTTAAAAAACCGCACTATTGGCATATAAAACTACATTAATAACAATAATTATACATCGAAAACATGAAAAATATCGGGAGGAAGGAATTCAAAACCATTAGCAAAATTCTTGGTCAAAAATTCACAGTCAATCAGCTCAGACACAGGTCCAAAAAAGAAATTAGACAATATAAGGATATTCAGAATGACATCAGAAAAGGTAGACTAAATTTTTATGGGCATATCAAACGAATGAATCCTAATCGCCTTACCAAAAAACAGATGAATTTTATGAGAATAGAAGTAAACCAGCAACTGACACTATAAAATGGATCAACGACATTAAAAAAGACCTTAAATTATTAGGGATCACAGAAGAAGACATTCAAAATAGAAATACATTTAAACCTATAGTGCAGCCATGGCGGATTGATTTGGGAGAAGTACCAAAGTGTATAACAGCTTGGAACATAGAGAGAAAAAAGACGCACAGCAAGTAATGAAATAAATATGGACACATAGAAAGACTAAGAAAAGTTTTGGACCAAAGAATCGCGAGGTCGAGTCCCGCCTCGGGCATGGTTGTGCTGTGTGTGTTTCTGTATGTTTGTGTGTGTTTATTTCATGATTCATTATCATCACAATTTTACCCCATCCCTCACGGCTAACTTCCCTGGGGTGTAAAAATGGAATCAGCGTTAAAATGCTGATCCCTTAATAGAAATCAACATGCACCTACCCTGATATTTGAGACTAAACATAAAATAATAATAATAATAATAATAATAATAATAATAATAATAATAATAATGAAGTTCATATACTTCCATTCGAATCTCGTGCACCGTTCAAAAGAATATACGAAAATGTTAAAGCGAAGAGAGTGTCTATCACACCTGTTTCTGTTTTAGATGATATTGTACAGTCCCAGGTAGAGATTTAGATATTACTGAAATCAATCACTTCGTGTATGCAACTGGAACTCTGGTATCTCAGATACTGTTGGGGCCAGCCAAGAACACTGACGACCGGCAGCCAGACAGAGTGAAACAACCCCGTAACCCCATGGACCAAAAGAATTATGAAACGGATTGCCAACACGGCGTGAAATATCACTCTTAGCCGAGGCATCTTCTAACTCAACAGAAACCTCTAAAAATAACGAAAAATATTCCATGTTGAATAAAAATATCAAATTGAAAATGACACCAGCATGCTCTTGGAAGCTGAGAAGCTAAAAGAGAAAATCCAAGCATGGGCTCAACGCACTAGACATTACGAATGTAGAGTGCACTTCTGTATGCAAAATCGGTTTGAAACAGCTATTGGCATCAATCTGAAATTGATGCTGCCGATGAACTTGTGGGAATGGTGGAACACGGAAATCCCCAGGAATTGATAATATTCAGAATTATTGGATTAAGAAATTAACAGCATTACATTTTCATCTAGCAAAGCGGAAAATGTTTTACGGTTATTTATAAATCATTTTTTTAGAAATTACAAAATTTTCAATGGCAAGTTAACAAAACAACTATTTTTTCAAAGAATTGTATATGACCTGACTTTAAAGAGCTGATTGCTTACAACAGACTCTGTCTGAGGCAAAAACCAATGACTTCAATTTTGTTGTTTTGAAATGTTAACATTTCGCATTTTCCAAAAAATGGAGATATCATCCGAATGGGACTAGCCTCATATTTTTATCCACTTTGGTTAGGTAATGTGAAACATTATGCTATTATAATCAGTTTTGTAATGAAGTATTTTACCGCTCTAGTGTGGTAATGAACTTCATTACCACACTAGTGCAGTAATGGCATACGAGTAGGGTTATTCTGAGACGAGCACTATTTTATTTGTTTTCACACCAATCCTTAAAAATTGAGTACTCACGCTCATATTTCTTCTTTGATTTGTATAGTAACAAAGAATCTAGAGCAGCATTTGCTGCTATTTCTATTTCTGAGTCTGTACTGCATTCGCTCATGTTGTCGAAATGTGTACACTATGCGCGTTTCAATTGTTCTCCTTGTTAAGAACAGTGTCGCCACTTAAAGGGGGGAAATGTGAATACTAAATGAAAATATTAATCTTAAATCTAACAAATTTTTACAAAGTGGATAAAACGTTATACGATATTCGTGTCGTAACATCTGATTACAATACTCAATTGGTTACCAAACTTGTCCTAACGGACTCGTTTGGCAATTTTCTAGGCGACAAGAATCTCGTACTGTAATCCGATGTATTACGACACTAATATCGTAAATAACTATTACCATCTCTTTTTCATGTGGAGTAATTTAAAGAAAAAATTCCAGTCTGGTATCTTTTCGCATCTTCGCATATTAATTATATACAGTTGTATCGGGTTATAGTGAACTCGATTATAGTGAACACTCGGTTATAGTGAACTTAAGACACTGGTCCCGTTTCACTTACATTAAAAATAAGCTTAAGACTCGGTTATAGTCAACCTGAACCTCGTCTATAGTGAACGCATGAAAATTCAACGTCCTGGAAATTAATTCCCCCCTGGAAAAGAATATATCGCCTCAGTGCCACAAATTCCAACAGTAGGCAGCCTGGAAAAATATCGGCCAAAGTTCATAGTAGAAGTAGTGTACTCTGGGGTAAAGGTAGGGGAAGGGAAATGGGCACCATGCTGATGACCTTATGCCGCTCAGTTTCTCTCCGGAAACGAAAACCGTGTCCTGCGTGGACTACAACTGGCGGCGGTGACGCGTGATTGCTTAATTCAGTATCAATTTTGGTGTTACTTGATATTCCGGGGGTCAAAACGCGTTGAGTTCTACGTACTAGGCGACAAGAAGCATGCGACTGCCACAGCCTGGCGATATGCGCCGTGCCGCGCGGGAAAGCGATCAGTTTCATTAGCCGCTTGAGCCATCCCGTGACTGAAGCATCTCATATATTATTAGACGAGTAAAATGGACTTCAGAGATGGGACGTTATTCCAACAGTGCAAGAGGCATTGAGGGTGTCGAAACTGCATTACAATACTTAGACACAGAAACAATATAGAATCAATTACGGAGAGAGCACAAGATGTGAAGGATCTAGAGAAATTCCTAATGAAAAAGCACGATGCAAACAAGCAAAACTAAATTGATTTTTTTAAAACAAATAAAGATGTTGAAATATTCAGTTCGTGCTATTAATTTATTTTGCTGTGTCTCTATATTAATAAAATCAATCGTTATGGAGAAATTCTGCTTAATTTTGATATGCTCGGATACAGTGAACCAAAAATATTAGTCTCCAGAAGTTCATTATAACCGGAGTCGACTGTACACAGATCGTTATTTTATCTCTCAACCCGTCTTGGAGGAACTCTTGTGGCAGTTTGGAAAATGGGAAATACCTCTGACATGCCTTTCACTTTTAGCGACCCTCCGGCAGTTCTGTGTCCTCAGATTTCGGAGAGGGGGATTGCAGATATTTTAGCTAGAAGAAGAAGAAGAAGAAGAAGAAGAAGAAGAAGAAGAAGAAGAAGAAGAAGAATAAGAATAAGAAAGCACTTATTCCGTCCTTGAGCAGTGATTCTTTCTGGTTTCATTCATCCTCGTAAGCACTCACGTTTAGGGAAGAACAATTGCCAAATGTAAAAATAAGGACACTTTTCTTTATCAGGTCCGATATTTTGGCAAGAGCTTGGTGGATGACTTTGGGCACATTATTATGACGTAAATAATCTGTTTGTGTCAACTGAGAACTTCTATTGCAGATGTGTTGAATAGATTCGGTCGTCTTCTTACACAGGCGACATTTGTCACTGATGCTCAAGAGGAAATCACAACTTCACAATATATCACTTCTGTATCGCTCTATCACCTACTATTCTTAGTTAAGTCTCTCATTTTTATGTTAACGTTAGCAAATTTTCTACACACGCGTGTATTATTTATTGTGTCAGTATTCTTGTTATTAATAATTGTAAGAATTTGGGCATTGAGGTCACTATAACCAAGAGTAGTTATTATTTCATATCTAGTTGTGTTTTTTGTTTATAATTTGATCTATTGCTTTTTGTGATTTACTTTGTAATACCCTTAAATAATTTCCTGAACTGTAGAACGCTTCAAGGAAAGAATTGAAAAGTTTTTGCAGTCAATCTATACCATTCCGTTATCGTTCGATTTGTGAAAGAAAATTTCCCGACATCCGTTCTCTGCGGTCTTAAATTTATTTTGTGCCTGTGATCTACTTATATACGTGATATGTAGGAATACTTAGCCGCCGATTCTTCAAATCATATCCATAGTCGGAAGCATTCAGCCTACTCAAAGGGTTCAATGATAGACAAAACCAGAGCGGGCTTTGGCCATCTCCCTGTTAAATGCCTCTATAAATTCGCACAGAATATGTCTGGCAACTAAATTTCCCTATCTTGTAACATGCAGTGTTGTTCGCCAGCTGTTCATGCACGGTGTAAGAAATTTAATGATAGAGGGGTGAACCTTGTGGAGTTGAAGGGTTCTCTGCAACCAAGAGTGCGGAATGGATTCAAATGCCTTTCGGAAATCAATCTAGCCCACTGACAAATTACGTGTTTTCTTTTTTACATGCTTAGATATAATCTTATCTATTATCAATTATTCTTTGCATCATCGAGATCCTTTCCTACACCCAACCTGTTCCGGCAAAGGCCGCTCATTTTCTTTCAGATGCTCGTCAAGTTTGATGGCAATAATGGAGGTGAGAACTTCATAAATTGTAGGTACGCACGTAATATAATTCTCGGGTCAAGACGCATTTCCATCTTTCGGTGACATGAATGTCACGCCCACGGTACAAAATTCTGGCAGCGTAGATGTCCCTTGCAAAATGTTTTGAAATTGACTCTCCAATATACTATGTGTGCATGTCAGATATTTCCACAAAATTATGTGTTCCATCTAGTCCTGGAGCTTTCCAATTACTGTTCTCTTTATACATATTTTTACATCCTCTGTTGAAATCACAACACCATTCATTTCCGGGGTATTGTGATAAGCCTCCTCTTCCTGTCGTATCCAGTATGCTTCATCGAAATGTTGCTTTGGGGTGGACCAAATCTGAGGCCAAAAGTCCGTTATGGCAGAAGCACTTGGAGGGGTTTATGTCATCTCGTCTCTAGATATCTATAAAATCCTTTTTGGTTGTTAGAGAACAGGGAATTTTCTTTGCGTCGCCCGGATCCATTATACCTTCTTATTCTTTGTCTTAATCTTTCATCTTCAACCTTGAGTATACTTTCCGGGTCTTTTTTGTTCTTTTCATCTTCATTCTTCTGAAAATTGAGCGAATAGTCGCCAGAATCTTCTTTGAAATCCTTCCTTTGTCTCTAAAATACTCAGCAATGTGCGAGACATCTCGTCTAGCTTGGACAATTTGATTTTCATTTTTTTAATCATGCCGGTGGCTTTTGTCTTTCATAAGGTTTCTTATCAAGAGAGGTACCATTTCTCACCCGTACTTTGTAACTTAGGTGCTAACAGGTAGCAATTGCAGCACAGTGAACTAATCCAGTTACATCTTCATGAGAAGAGGCTTCTGAGATGTTTGGGGCAATAATTTGGTTAATTTTGCCAACAATCTCGTAGGCGCGCATTTTAATTTTGGTATTTTTGGTCTTAGATCTAATGATATTCCTTTGTAGTGAAGCTTTGTTACCTCATTAATATCTTTAAGTGATTGGATCACCATTTCGTTATCAAGATGGGGGATGGAATCCACAACGTGTTGTTCGTTCTCATGTACTCTTTGTTCATGTTCATTTTTATTCACTTGCTGCTCCAAGAGTACCTCACTTGTTAGTTCTGGTCTCACTTCCGTCTTGAGAAGATTTAGCTCTGCATCTGAAAAAACTTTTCTTCTCCTGATGGAGTTCAGTTGGATGCACAAACTTTGCTCATTTAGTGTGCTTTCCGGATATATCTTTCTCCACTCAGGAGCCTTCTCCTGAAGCCCTTACATTCCGTCTCGTTTTTTGTGCTTCTACAGTATTCACGCATAACAGACTATTTAATTCTCTTGTCCGATGCATGCGTTGGCTTGGATTCCCTGAAGCAGTGGCGGATACCTTTGGGTTCCCCCAAACTTCTACCAGGTACTGCATCTTACTGCACCGCGATAGCGAGATTTGCTG
Organism: Gryllus longicercus; assembly: GCA_038098605.1. NCBI lineage: Eukaryota > Metazoa > Arthropoda > Insecta > Orthoptera > Gryllidae > Gryllus > Gryllus longicercus. Next base: position 3,121,864 of record JAZDUA010000109.1, on the reverse strand, counting down.
TAGACCTATATGGAAAGGCGCCGCACCCCTTTAGTTGTTGCGGAGGTTCATCGCTTTCCACCAGCACAGGTAACACATTTCTCACAGCTGCCCCGGTGCTTGAATCAGCTGTGCGACCTTGCGAGGGCCGGTCGCCAGAGTGACTTTTCCTTACAGCACTACTACCGTTATGAGTCTTGAATGGGAAAATTGGAAAATTTGAACATAACTGCAGCTTATGACCTGATGCACGCGTCCTCTGCCGTCCCAAAGTGCCGGCCACGGTTGTGTCGACTGGCGACGAAGATATGCGATTGCCAAATTACCTCAAGAGCAGGTGCTCGCAGAGATGGGCTTCGAGATAAAATCAAAAGATCTCTTTATTTTATAACATAATATCTTTATAAAATAAAGATCTCTTTATTTTATTAACGTAACTTACGTCACCTACCCAAGCCACTTTGTCATCCCTGTCAACTTCATTCAGCTTTAGTTCCACGTCTGTGGAAAGTGTATTCGAAGCTGTTCTTTCTTCGAACTGAATCCAGCGATTTCGAATAAAGTTAATATTAACCTGCTAATTCTGAATTTATCCAAATTTGCACTTTATCCGTGTCATATACAATTTTTTACTTAACCCTTTAGCGCGTATGGTACATATGTATCTCTCTATTTTTCATTCCACAATGCAGCTTTATAAATACTCATTGAATTTGTTTTTATAAATTTTTGCTTTATAAACACACATTGTTTTAAACGTTTCCAACTAATATTTTGGATTCAGTAAATATCATTACTTTGTTGTAGATCGTTGTGATCTATTGGAAGTCGTGCACACAAACTTATAGAAACACATTGTTATGGAGATATTTTTCAATCTTTGATAATTGCTGGTATTTCTAAGATGTTTACTACTGATTACATCGATATCATTTCACTGTATATTGATTGTTTCGTTGCAATATTTAGTTTTTGAGACTCCGGTGTCCTTCTGCATCAAGGGTTGATACATCCACTTTAATTTTTACATATAGGTACTCTTACATTTACGCCACCTACATTTTACTAGTTATATTTCTACAAACCTTTGTAAGGGATTCAGATTGTTTTAAAATAATCGGAACAAAATTATCTGGATTTTTTAGTCAACGACTATGAGAAGATGTAAATTTTTGATGCGTGCAGGGAGCGGATCCAGAGACGAGATTTGGGAGGGGAAATTCATTTTTTCGTCAAATTTTTATATTACAGATTTTGTAACACGTCGCAGTCTACACTCCGCTCATGCTGCGATAATATTTTATTTGTTTTAATGACAATACGAAAATATTTTTTCTTGAAAGCTTCGTGACAAGTTAAAATTAATAGTAGCTGAAAAATTTCCCTCACCCTTGGATCCGCGCCTGAGTAAGGACGAACATAATCTTATTTTCGTTGAAAAAGATGTTTTCGTGGATGGCATTAACAATGAAGTCTCTGAAATTGTATGTTATAGTCTGAAAAAAATTAATTCTATGGTTATTATCGACAGAAAGAACCAAACAATTACTAAAATCTGTTGAGTCTAGGAATAGCAAATTTCTCACAGCTTTCCTTATATGTACACAATGTGGACTATCTCAGGTGTTTATTGATACCAAATAATCATGAATTTGGAAAGGATGTAACGCATGACGTGAATTTAGGTACTTGAGAAATTGCAAAAATTTATTGATATTCTCTCATTAATAGTGAACTGGTCTGTTCCTGCAATGTACTTCAGGGCATCAACTGATGTCACTGCAGTACCTCTGACTGGTGCATAGCAGGGTCGAATTCAGCTGCTGTCTAGAGGTGAATTCTAGTGGCCGCCTGTTCTGATCAGCAGTTTTCTGTGGTTTCTCCGATCAACACTAAGCAAATTCCACAGCAGTAACCTAACAAACGAGCTAAAGACCACGATATTTCCTGCCTCTTCCGTGTCCTTTGTTCACCCCATACTTGTGCACACATTTACATGATTTTCTCCAAAATTCATATTCCCCAATTGGAAAGAACTTGAGGATCTGTGACACTGAAATGTATATTTCAATTTTTTGAAGGGAACTTTTAATACGTCAACATTTTCTCAAAAACTACTCCATATCTTTTTTATTCAACTTTTTCCTTGGATAGCATAAAGGACACTTGGTGGTCTCTCCCTTTTTTTTGAAATCTCTAAATTTTTGAAAATTGCAAAAGTTCAAAATTCTATAACAGTATTTAAGAGACCTTTTCCTTCATGAGATCTGTTGTCCAAAGGTCTTGAAAAATGGTCATGTACAATTTTTCGAAAATATTAGTAGTTTTCACTGAATTTTCCTTGCAAATATAGGCATTTTTAAACTATCTCAAAAATGAATCCTAACTTTTTCTTCAAACTTTTTCCTTGGCTTTGCTCTAACACTTGACTCTCAAGCTAGCTGGCTCTAAAAATAATGGCACATCCCATTTTCGGCTAACACTTTGTATTTTCAAAAATTGTAATAAAAAATGAACACAGTAAAATGGCATTAATGATGATGTTTTCCCTTAATGAAATATGTCTTTTAAAACTCTATTTTGAAATATTGTCAATGAAAATTTCTGGAAATTGCAAGTGCAAATGTTCAACATTTTTTATGCAACACAAAGGTTGACTTTAGCTGCGAGGCTGAAGATTTAGATGTAACGTGACTGGGTTGTTAATTTTAAGGACCTGAGTTTGAATCCCAATGTGGAGAAAATGATTTGCTGGTTGGAAACACTTATAGTATTATAATAGTGTTGCCATTACAAATAATGCAAGGCAGTCTGTGCTGTTGTGGCACCACTAGTTCTTTATGAGGCAATCTTCATCACAATTACTTTCAATAAATGCAAGTCTACTGCACTGTGTGCTTCAAAATAAGGGCAAATCAGTAGAAGAAAATTTAAAAAAGTGGTTATTTGAGAATAATACTAAATACCAAGTTTCTATAGCAGCACTAATCTAAATAAAAACATGTAAAATTAGAAAAAGTTCTCAAAAAAACTCCACCAGCACTTTTACGAAATAGGCGGAAATCTGATGTTAGAACATACAAAACAACAAATGTTAGAACAAAGAGAAAGGGAAGTTAAAATGGTGCTTAAGAAAAAAGGTAGGTTTTAGTTAAGGAGCCAGGAGATGACAGGAAACTAGAATAAAACTTAAAGAAACTTGAATTAATAAGGCACATACTACATTACTATACAAATCAAGACTACTTTTCTCATTTTTCTTTTCATTTTTGAAAAATGACCGTTCGGAAGAGGCAGTATGAAAATATCATCTTCATTTTCAAATAGGGGCTTATCTTTTGAGTTGAACAAGTGACAAAATAACATTTGATTAACACGAGTTTTATATATTGCAACAATATATAATACACAGGTGCACAAAAAGTACATCATACAACACTCAGTATTCCAAAATAAGTACCATTATTTGAACCACTAATGTCTACACCTCCCCCTCCTTTAGTGTCATATTCTACAGCTTCTTTTAAATATACAAATTCTCCCAGTTATTATAAGCAAGAGGGTTTTTAATCAACATAGATACCAGCATGGAGTATTTATTGGTCAGGGAGAATGACAAAATATTAAAGTAACTTAATATTTCTCAGCAGGAATCTTCTAAAAATAAATGAATGATAAAATAATGAATAACAGCGATTTCACCTTTTATCAGAATTAAGAATTTCTACAATCACAGTACCATATAATTAAAACTAAAGAGCAATCATAAAATAGGATACTTTTTGACAATGCATTCAATTATAATTACAACGTTTCTAATAGCCATTTTTTAATTCACTCAAAATATAAGAGTTAGTATTCTTTCTGATTTTGAAAAATGACAAATGTTTCAATAAAATAGTTTATTTAACATATTCTCAATACATATCCAACAGCACACTTTAATTTTAATTTAACATGATTTCAAAATATTGACAATATATTAAAGAATATTGATACAAGAAAACCATGATATTCATGGCAACGAAGACGAAATTTTATGTTTATTAATTAGCTGCAGTATGTCTGAAAAATCTCTTCTTGTAGTCAAATGCAATACTTCTGAGTTTTCTAATTCCAAATACAATATTTTCTGAACAACACAAATTCATAACATAGAAGCATGACAAAATACACCTTACTGTCAGTCTATCTGCCCACTCTTTCTGAACACCCGCACCTCTGAATTAAGATTGAAGACCGTAATGAGGTAGACAGGGCCTTTCACAATACTGTTACTTATTTTGATTTCAATTGCTTCATTCCTTTGGTGAAGTGAACAGCACTATATACATTACAATGATCGAGATAATTCCATTCTCAAAATTTCTATTTGCTTTTGATTTACATTTTTGGACATTCCCCATTCAAACATGATGTGTGTCCAAGACTAATGAAACAGTAAATTACTTGTCTTGCAGAATTATGTACATCATTCTTCTTTCAATACACCTTTCATCCAAAAATTTATTTGCGACCGATACTTTTTATTCAAGATAGGAATCTAGAAAGTTATATTACCAAACTACCAGTCATATAAAATACAATCCATGAAATACAAGCTTGGTCATACCTTGAAATTAAGTTGCGAGTTAATTGTATACAACCAGATATCACTGCCATACATGTGGGAAAGCTATTAATGAATTCTATAATTACATGCATGAAATTATATAAATTACAGTATTTAACTTAAGCTTGAACAAAAACAAAAATACTAACTTATAGGTCCTTTAGTTTCAGTCTCCAAAAAAATTTGTCTTTTTAGGCAAAACCAAAGCCTTCTGAACATTCATGAATTGCCTTTAATAGATAAGTGCGAAGCTTGTCATATGTCTCGTACACAGGAAGGTCCAACTGATTGAAGCTGGAACAAATAATTTTTATTTTATTAGCATTTCACCTTGTAACTATTCTATAGTGTGTTTCAAATTATTATTTGAAGAAATAATCATTATTTGAAGAAATAATCATTAAAATAAGGGTAAATGAAATAGTTTCTCGTACTCCCATCACTTACCACGTGTGGGCTGAGGGAAGTCTGTCTGTAGACCTATCATCACGGTGAATTTGGAATTTCTGCACACCATTCATGCCTTCCAAAGCAGCAAATCCTTGAAGAGGCACTTTTGATGTCCCAGTCACGAACTGAAGGAACTTTGCACGATCTGCTTGATCAAACCCACGCAGAGCTCTCCAAAACCATTGAATCTGAATTATAGAAACCTCAATCATTATTTGATTATTGATTGACTACTTAAATGTTTACATGCAATAGTAATAAAACATAATACCACTTATGAATTAAAAACCATTTACATCTAGAACATTACCTGTAAAGAATTTGGCTGATATTTGTGATATTCTGTATTTGCTTTCAAATCTTCAATATCTACATTTGGCATTCCAGAGATTAACAACTCTAATTCCTGTTCATTAAATATTGAGATCAAACGTTTAGGAATTATATCATAAAAACCTTCTAGGAAAGCATTTATTCTGAAAAAGAAATCAATAAAGAATAAGTATTATTTCATTTTATGGAATTAGTAACAGATATAAAATGACTTATCAACACATACTATTTACAAGTTTACATCTTGAGAGCTATGAATGAAATAACATGGGGAAATAGAAACAATTAGCAATACTAATACAGCAAATAAACTTTTTGAGTTATTTTTATTCTTGAACTCTACCTGCTGCACAGATAACCACATCAATACACAATGTAACAGAGATGAAAAGTCCAAGTCATTATCAATAATTCAAGTCATCCAGATCATGAAATTCAATAACATTAATGCAAATAACATCAGTGTGATGTGGTCAGTCATTCCTTGTCAATTTTGTAGAGCTGATATAAAATAGCCAAGAATTCTGCTATTAATTTCATAATACCGGCTTCCTCAACAAAAATAATATTATTTTTTTTCATCACTGGCATGTTAGCTTATGGAGCAGTCTGTCATACAGATGCAATACAACACTGGGCAGCAGTGAGCTTCTCTGACAATAGATACTCGGCTGCCCGGGAGACGTTAAATTCTAGGCACAATTGGTGAAGTTTCGGCCGACATATTGAAACCTTCAAGGCAAAATGCACTGAGGTGGACTGTGCACAGGTTTATAAAGAATGAAGTTCCCTCGACCCAGCTTTTGGATGATCGGTCAAAGGAGATAAATCATCGGCCTATCATGCAAAGGTCTCCCAAGGCAGGGTAGGAAAAGGAAACGGCCTGTGGTCGAACATCAAGAAACAGCAGGAAAAGCACCAGGGTGATGCACTAAAATAGATGTTTGACGATTTTCATTGGCTCTTTTACCCTCCTCGGTCTCCAGGAGGTCAAGGAGGACCATTCCCTGATTGGCTGATTGTCTAACTGGAAGCTGGGTGGAGGGGAATCTCATTCTTTATAATCCCCTCCACAGTCCACTTCTACAAAATACTGAAAAATATCACAGAATGACGACTGAATCATTGGTAACTGTGCCTAGAACACAACGTCTGCCAACTAGCCAAGTATCTACTGTTGCTTTTTATTTTCTTTCTTTGAAAATTGAGCGTTTGATGAAACACGGGACCTTCAACACTTTTATAACTGTTCTTTCTGTCCATAACCATCTGTGGAGAACAGATTTTATTCCAGAAAAAGTATATTTTCAATACAGTATATGAAAGAAGATATTGAAAAAATGAACTTATGCAATTTATGAAAATTCAGAGTTCAACAAAACCTACACCATTTTTTCAACCCGCACCTCTTAAGTATCCTTTGCTCACCCCAAGGAAAAAATTAATCAAAATTGGACCGGTTTTTTTTTTTAGAAAAAAATGAAAATGTTATTCCTAAAGAAAACCTTAAGATCCAAGTATCCGCTTTGCACTTACAAGGACTCAAATTCGGCTTGATCGTTGAGGGAATATCAATTATGGAGAAAATTATCAGAATGGTTTAATGCTGGCCTTCTCTGCAGAAAGAAATACAGACACTCAGACGTTTTGTCATCATTTAATTTTTCCGCATCATGGACCCACAAAACATGCATTCTGACTAGGTATTGGAGGAAGTAATTTACTACATCTAGGAACAAGATTTATCCAATTTCCCATTACAACAGCTCTGCAAAACAAGTTCTTATGTCAAAAGTCTCTGATTTCTGTTGCAGTACTACAGATCTTTTAATTCACTATATAAGTACTTAGCAGGAGTAAAAAAACATTGGGTTATAGCAAAATGTCTACTCATGTGTGGGCATTTCTGCCTGCCATTTAACTAGACACCATATTATAGGAAGTAATTTACAGCATATAAAAGCAAGATTTATTTTCTTTTTCGATGTTAGGGACCCATAATATGAGTTTTACTGAACCAAAATCACAATACTCTCTCTCTCTACTACGTAAGTACATAATGGACAAGAATGTAAAAATTAACAATATGGTTAAATTCTAATACTATTTTTAATACAATGCATCTCAAGGAATAAAAATATTAACTCGATGGTTTGAATACAGTTGTCAAAGCGTTGCTACAAAGAAAATCCAAATACGAAAATATGTCATATTACATTATTAAACTCTGAATGTATAATATAAATAACTTACTGTTTCCTGATGGCACCAGTCATCTTCATCTGGCACACAAGACGAATGTAATCCATCTTGTTGCTCTCAGTCACAGGAATATTACGACCATTAGGTATTAAATCTCGCACGTCAGTGACTCCAAATTCTTGAACCTAAATAATTTTAATGAAGAGCATAAACAAATTTTGTTTTGTTAAGAAAGGATGGCCTCATAAATGTTAATACATATACACACAGCATATCATGTAGCTTTGAATCACAACCAAGAAATAAACCTTGACCAAAAAATGTATGAGATTTTATTGTCTCACAGTACTCAGACATGTAAAAAGTAAGCTGTAGAACTTTGGACAAATGTAACTTTTATTATCATGAACAAATCCCAAGAGCAGTGATTTTTTGAGAAATTCATCATTTAGTTAAGTCACCTGAAGGTTTTTATATGTACATCCAGTAATGTCAATAATCCGAACCATTTTCAATAATTAAAAATCTGAACTTGATAACCTGGATTTCATTCCAACTAGAAAAACAAGCACACACAGGCTTGAAATAAATACGGTATGAATATGCACATGCACTGCACCAGGAAAGTCCCTCCACATCGAGGCGAGTCAGAGCCTCCTATTAAAAATTGCACTTCAGTTGGTAGCAACCAGATCAGTGGAAAACAAGCACTTCCAGCATCTGTTATGACTGTGCTGAGTATGCAAATTACATTTTCATTTGTTTCAAGCTGCAGCACATGCTACCAACATAATTTCTGTTGCTAGCACTATTACCAGAAAGATGCCACTGCAGAGAGACTTTTCTGGTGCAATGTATTTGTTGAAAAGTGTCGACACAACAGTCTGTGCATGAAATACTGTACAAACAGTGTATTTTTTGCTGTAATTAAAAATGTAAAAAGTAACAAAACAAATGTCTTTATTTATCCGGCTCCCTTCTGTAATCATCTGAGTGTACTATGAACAACTTTAGCAAGTGTGTGCGAGTTTTTTCTTTTCCTTTTTTCTTTATTGAAGAGGCCCTTTTATTGGTTCATTTTAATCAACAGGAAGGAGTCCTGTGCCAATTAATCTGGATTATTAAAAGTACTAATCTATTACCAAAGTATTCAAGAAAGAAGGCATGAACATGCTTTTAGTTGCTTCTACAACATTACACACAAACAATAGAAAACTCATCACTCACCTCTGCACTGAATGTAAGATCATAACCTAAATCACTGACATGATGCTCCATAAGATACACAAGTCCCTGATAGAAACTGTAGTCTTCACTCTCCATATCAGTGTGCTTAACATGAATGCCCAATATATGCTTATAAAAGGACCGTGTAAAATAACACTCCAATAACTTGTTATCATAAATAGCTTTGGCTGAAATGAGAAAGGAGATCTTTAAACTTCTGGCCATAGTGGTTTATAAAAGTAAGTGGCTTAGGAAGATACTAAAGCAACAACTGTCCATGGACTTAATAAAAAATGTTTGTAGAATGCATTCGTAAGTCAGATATGAATTACTTCATTTTAATTAATGCTACAGTGATAAACATTTAACAACATAATTAAACTTGAATTAGGCATAGCCTGCTCAAAAACTCGTACCAAATATCTAATATTACAAAAATTAATAACTAAATACTATGAAAATGAGAACTGTATTGTCTAGTCTGTATTAAACTGACAGGGTATTGTATGAAAATACATTTATAGTCTGATTTGGTAAACCCAGACTCATTTTCTGAGATATACAGGGATGGACTGTTTTGACAGCTTGTGCTAGAGCGCTGAAGTAATCCCTTACATTTTTATGAATTTGGAGTAATCCTCCTTTACTCTTTATCAGTCCTTAGTCTTGTTAGTCTGTACGTCATTGTCCAGAGGACAGCTAGGTAGTATCTCTGCATACATGCCTCCCACATGCACTCCTGCCTCGCTACCTAGGGGCCAGAATTAGGAAGGATATTGGGCGCTTCACAGGGACTGGGCTAGCCCCTGAGAAGCAGGTTAACTCGTTTTGTTGGAACAAATTTCACATGAGATTTAATTACATGGTTGTGAACAATGTTCATTTAATAACATGGTTGTGAACCATGAGAAGCTACATGTCTAAATGGGAGCCATATACAAACAAACGCTTTACAGAGGCGTGGCTGTACAGCTGTCGCAATGGAGGGATACTTCTCTGAATTACATGCAATGTTCACTTGTTTGGCGCACTGTCATTTTGGCTCATTCTGAGGTGGATTCTTCTATACTAGCTATCCTTTTATCATGTAAAATTACAAAATTTTAAAATGGTAAGTAATTGAAAATTTAATTTGGTACATGTTCTCTTAGCATTTTTTTGAACAACTGAATGCTGCAGTTCTATTAGTTTTTGAAGGGGAAATTTGTCAGCAGTGCATTTTCTAGAGACAATCTTCAATTAGGCACATTACAGTTGTAGGAGAGATAATATGGTATTCTGTGAAGCATTACTTCAAGTATTTACATATAGTTTTAAAACGGTTATGGGTATCTCCCTAAAGTATTATCCCCCTATGTGGCCACTAGCCCAAGTAATACATGGCCAGTAACAGCAGGAGCAGCTGATTACACGTGTGTCAGCATCAGATGAAGCAAAAAATAGTCAAATAGTGAGTTTCATTGTCAAATAATAGAAATAATACTAATATATCCAAGAAAATATTTTATTGACTAACATTTCTTAACAGCCATCTCCAACAACAACAACAAAAGTGTTCCAAAATTATAGTTTTGTTAAAAGCACATAATATAATTAAATTTTCATAAATGAAACCTAGTTTCAAATCCAACAATTTCTACTTTGTTTCGAAATTGAGTTACTGGTACTTGGCCAATGGGGTAAATGCCACATGTATAAATGCATTACATGCAATTTCACACTAATGTTCACTGACAAAATTTTTCGGCCCTCTACAAGCCCTAGAAGTTTGTCACATTTATTCTGGGTCACTCTGCATATTAGTGTATGTAACACAACATACAAATTAGATTAAGCGAGAGTGAGAAGAGAAACAACAACAAACTTATGGCATGAGACTTTCTGGTTGTGCTAAGTGGAGTGGAACAAACTTTGACATTGTCTCTCCTACACAATTTGTTTGGTTGCACGTTTCAATAATTGATGTACGAGTGTCTGCCCTTAAGATTTCATATTTTAGGGAAAAAGGAGTCTCAAAAGAAACGAAGTTTAAGTTTAAATACACTCTACAAAACTGAAGTATTGAGGAGGAACAAAACGGTTAAGGGATATTATCAATTCTTTCAGTGTATCACTATACACATACTAGATCCATTTGTATGATTCTTTACAACCCTATATCCAACTTATTAGCAAGGCATTTCACATTTCACATTTTTAGTCCTTTGAGTTACAGGATTACCAGATAACAATGTAAAAATTTGAATTATATGTACAATATAATAATACTTGCCTATGACTCTTCCGACAAATTTGAAGTAGCAGAGATGATTAGGATTGCAGTGAGATGATTGATTTATCATGTATGTAACTCTGTCACCAGGTGATGTTGTAAATAATGCATACATTGGATTAAATATCTCCCTGGATATAATGACATACCACTCTCTTAATAGACCTCCAGCATCTTGGCCTTCCTCTCCTAAACAAACATTTAAGAAATTCATAAAATAAATATAAAAAAGAATGCAGGATAATCAGGGAAGTGTAATTCATTATATTTTGCATTTCCAACCTTCAAACACAATATAAAAACGGTTTTTCCACTCATCAATGGTTCGTCGGTGAAGTTCTCTAAAAGAATCTTCAAAAACGTGACTTCTTCTCACATGAACTGCCAACTCTTCCCGTCTTATCCCTTCATCCATTCTCTCCAATTCTGACCGGAAGTACTTCCTTTTCACATCAAAATCTAGCACACGTGTATGATCCACCAAAACAGCAAAAGGACCATCAGCTAAATGAGTAGAGGCCTGTCTCAAAATTTGATTGAGGACTGCACGATGCTTTTCTGTAGGAATGTAAAAAAGAAGAAAAAACTATCTAAGTAAGGTTTTCAAATTGTATTACTCATCCCACACTTTGCTTAGATACATACCTGCAAATTTTAAAAATTTTTGCTGGTCAGGATTAAGAGTAACAGGTGGACTACTTTGTTCCCAAGTTGAACTTTGGAATACAGGAGACTGCTGTGCATTATTTCCTGCACTTCCATCAGCATCCGGTTGGAGTGGAGAGACTGGGGCTAATGGAGCTGAATAAGAGAATGTGGATGTTGAAGTTAAAGTAGCAGTATTTGGACTTGAACTAGAATTCTGAGAACTAGGAGGACTATGCTCTGCAGGACTACGTTCTGGAGGATTAGAATAATCATCATCAAGAACAATATTATTAACAGGAGCTGGACTATTAACAGGAGAAAAAGAAGGAGAAGAGTGATTCAAAATCTGAACAGGATCAAAGTCATCAGCATCATTAGGATCAAGATCACTTTCATCAATGCGATGATGTTCATGAATCTCATCAGAGAGAAAGGAAGATGAACGACCTTCAGGGTATGTTCCATGAGCGGCACCCAGGGAAGGATCTAGCCGTCCTTCATAAACAGATCTCTGCTCTTCTCCTGTTGTTGAATGTACCAAGAAAAATGCTTCAACAGTCGGCTAAAACAATGAGAAAAGAAAAAAAGTTACCAAATTGATAAGGTACGAAAACTAAGATAAGAAGGGAAATAAAATAAAAAGTTAATGAAAATTTATTCACACTGAATTGATAAGAGAAAGTTTGAGAATGCAAATGCTGAACATTTGTTACAAATACAGTCAACAAAAGAAACAAAGAAAATTTGATTAATGCATTCTGTACACCTATCAAATTAACTGACAAAAACATAAGAACTAGCAAATCAAATGTCAGCATACCTGTAAAGACATAACGGCATGGTGATTATCAGGAGTTTCTGCCAATTTAGTGAGGACAGAACTTAGAGTATCCCACAGGTGATCAATTTGTTCCAATTCCTGGCTTAATGGTGGAAGCACAGGTTCCTCGTCTTTTGTTTTCGCTGCTGTGGCAGCTGTAGTTGCTGCTGTTGTAGTGGCAGTGGTGGTTGTCAATGATGAGGTAGTTGTCTGAGACACTGCTGTTGCTGCGGCTGTTGCTGGGGTGGTTGTTGCCGTTGTTGTCGTTGTCATTGCATTTGTGGTTGTTGCAGTTGCTGCTGTTGTTGTTGTCGTTGTCGTCAAGGTTGTTGATGTTGTTGATGTCGCTGTTCCTCCTGCTGTGTTGTCTGCAAAGAAAATATTGAAACAATACTCCAATGATTGTATTATGTAAATGAAGTTTCATACAACTAAACAATTCAAATTTTCACTTGAACTAATCAGCAATGTCAAAGACATTAAATATCATATTAAACGTAAGTGCATTTTTATTCTGCAATTCACTTTGATCACTTTATGAAGAATGCTCATTCTTAAAAATAAAAAGTTTGATGACCAACAAACATTCCAAAATTTAATAGTTTGGCAATACAACATTGGCCAGAGAATCCTGCAAGCAGGATCTTGAAATGAAATTATGTATATAACTACACAGGGAAACGATGAAATTTGTCATGATCTGAAAACATACCAATTTTATGAAGTAATGCATATCAGATGAATGTCTCAAACAAGATTTGGAAGTTTTCTTTCAAGAATTATACAGAAACAGATAAGAAGGAAGAGTCCATTTAAAGAGATGCAACAAATGTAGACATGAAGGAAAAACAATGAATTGTTTTATGGTAATTGTTATGTTGTTATTTAATAAGAAGACACAGAAAATAAGACATGAAGAGTGTTTAATACAACACAATTGGGTTCTGGATGCATTGAAGTCTGTTCTATTTAGTACCACAAGAACTGCAGTGTGATATTTTGCATGGATTTTCAGAACTGAATATCTTGAGTGTAACGAAGATCTGTGAAAGTGCAAGTAAAACTGTCATTTTGTTCAAAGAATGTTTTCCATAAGTCTGATTTGAAAATGGAAGTAACATGATGCAGGTCTTGCAAAAGAGACTTCAAACGTGTTGAAACAACATTTCTACCAAACAGGTCTGATAGAATTCTGAGATAATGACAAGGTAGATTTTAATTTTATCAAGAAGTTCATTTTAAAAATTCATAGGCAACATTTTCACCAGAAACATATCCCTAGATTAAAAACAGATGTACCAGAAATTTCTCAGGCACTTCTAATCGAGAAAATCTTTCTTTTTTTATTGTCAGTATTTCATGCAACATTATACGAAAACTATTCACATTTTCAAAAACTTTTACATGAACATATTTCAAGATGTCTTTGAAGAGACTGCATTCTGGCAGCCAGCACAACTATGCTGCCTCTTGAAGATTGAGATAACTGGCATCAGGCTTTGTTTCTGTAACCTTTCTATTCTATGCCTTTGCTAGTACAGCAAATTGGATCTGTCAGGTAAAAAACATGTGTCATGGAACCCTTTGCTTCAAATCATTAGGTGATCATTCTGACATAAAATTTTTTAAACCTATTCCAAATTTGAGTGTAAAACCAAAATTATTCAAATCAATAATAGTTAACCCATCGATGCACTTAAGGAGCATCTGAGGCCCTGAATCCTGTTTATTGCTTTAATTCTATTGTGTTTTGTTAGTGGCTAATAATATTTCGTGACATCTTAAAACAATCACTTTTCTTACTAATAGCAACAGGAGAGTAAATGAAAACTTATCAGTTTTTAGAAATCCCCGTATTGTTCTGTGTCAGTGTTGAATATATATCTACGAGGGAAAATGTACCGAGTTCGGCAATGGACTATGACAGAAAAATCCCTTTATTCTTCCTCTTTATGACACCATCTCTTCTGAGCTAGCAGATGTTATGTACATAATTTAGTTTCTTTTCTGCCACCCAAGTGTGAACACATTCCTTGTGTAAATTGTGTGGGAAGTAGCGACCTTCAAAAATAATTCTTCCTTCAGTGAATGTGTGTGAAATATTTAATTAAGAAAAGCTTGGTTACATGCTGAATGGAATTATTTTTGAATGAAAGAAGTGATCCATTTTTCACAGCAACAACGAATATTCATAGTTTTGACGACATTGAAGGTGCATGCACTTTTATGACAAGCGAACATCGATATTCTTTCAGAATGTGTGCAGAATAAGTCTGCTAAATATGGGTAAAGATACTCTAGTGTTGTGATGCGGAGAATGTATTTGCAATGAATGGCAGCATATACTGTGGTAGGTAAAAAGACGAGCCCTTGGCAAAAGATTTGGCAGCAAATATGGCAAAATAACTGACCCAATTCTTGAGGAAGCAAGGACACAACATAACTGTGGAAGTTTTTTTTACATCCCTTATCACAGTTCTTGTTACAACAAAAGAAAACAAAAAAACTTTACATCAAAAAACAAAAACGGATTCCAAATGATGAAACCAGTAACAATTATTTCTAGTGTGTCTGCTCATACCTATAAATTTACTTTGTCTTCCAAAGCAAAAGGAAATAAAATTACTTATATTGACATGCCTAGATCCATACATCACAATCATCAATTCATTGATCTTAAAAACATGAAACCAGAAATATTGGATAATAACACAAAGTGTAGATATGATCGATCAAATGTTTGATGACTATACGTCAACCTGTCAAACACACCGATGGCCAATGCATCTCATGAACAATATAATAGATATTGCAGCACTGAATAAAAATATTGTTTACACCAAGATGCCAAAAAACTACAATGAAAACATCACTTGGTAGCAACAGATTTTTCTAAAAGAACTATCCGAAAAACGAAACATAAAATCAAGAATTAAAAATCCCAATACACACAAAAGAACTGCCTAACTGTTCCACAAAACTAACTAACTGGGAATCCACAAAACTGTAGCTACAGGAGCCAGCTATAGAACTTCCGTAAAAACAAACAAACAGGAAATGTTGGCAATTTTTCAAATTAATATAAATATAAAAAAACATATTTATTTATTAATGTTTATATACAATTTCGAATTCTTATTTATGACCACACAAAATGGGCAGAGAGAGTAAGTGTGTTTGAACAAAATGTGTAAGAAAAAATTGGAAAATATTTAATTAGTTGCAATAACTTCAAATAAAAGTTACACCATAATCAAAGTCTTGCTGTTGTATATACTATACAAAGAAATAAAATACACTTAGGCCTCAAGATATGGATGTTGGTGTGTGCTTGTCTTGACCGTGTGTGTCTTGTTTCCCTACAGTTACTCCAATGTAAAGAATCAAAGTCATTGCTATATAACCTAGTAGTTAACAAGCAACCTAAGAAAAAGAAAAAAACTTAAATTTTAGTAATTATTATTTCACTTTTCAAGTCAAACCTTGTAATTTACGGAGGGCCTGAGAGGTGTAAGTGTTCAAGTGTAATATTCTTCTTCGGTGCATCAACGAGTAATAAAATAACGTATGTGACTAAGGCTTTCCTAATGAATGAGCAACATGGCTTTAGGACAGAAAGATTAACCTCATTTATTATCTTTTCAACATTACGCCCCTGAGAAATTTGAATAAAATTCTCAGGTCGATACCATATAAAGCAGAACAATAAAGCGATAACACCCCTGGTATCTCCTCAACTGTGCAAGATACAAAGATGACGTTTCGACAGTCAATTGCATAAACTTTATTACACTTTACTTTCGTCGTTGCACAATTTTTTACTACGAAGATACGAGGTCAAATTTGCTTTTCAAATGGAACCATATTCTAAATTTTAAAACATCATAATGGGCTTAAAAAGACAATTACAAATATATGTACATCTTCATATTTAACCGAATTGTTTTCTAGAAATTGATGTGTTTTGTAAAGAATTTTTCTATTGAAGCATGATTTTCTATTCAATCTTTCCTTCTAACTAAATGGGGAACTTCGCAAGTCTGTCCTTCAGACAAATGCACTCATTTATACGAGCACAGTAACAACTTCTTTCTTCCATACTAATTTGGATGAAAGATGACTTTGCCCGATGAAGACACAAATGCTGCATATAGGATTGTTGTATGAGATGGTTAGTTACAAATAAATTATGGTTAATAAGATATTGTTCATTTATTTCTGTGTTATTTACTTTAAATTTATAACAGAATATGTTGAACTAGTTGTCAAAATAACACAATAGTATTTCAGTGACAAAACAAGAACTCTCTGGAAGCAGCATTTAAGTTTTCCCTGGATGATGCAGCAAAATTATTTTTGAATAAAGTAGTTGTTACTGCGTTCAAATAAATAAGAGCTTTCGTCTTAAGGACAGACTTGGAAAGTTACCATTTAGTTAGAAGGAAAGGTCGAAAGGAAAATTGCCGCTTCCATGGAAATATACGTTACAAATACACATCAATTTCTAAGAAACGATTTGCTTAAATATGAAGATATACATATATTTAAAATTGTCTTTTTAAGCTCACTACGATGAACTACAATTTAGTGTAGGGTTCCATTTAAAAAACAAACTTCACCTTATATCTTTGTAGTGAAAATTAGTGCAAAGACGAAGAATGCTGAAATCAAGTAGCCCCTGTTTACACAATCGACTGTCCAAACGGCATCTTCATATCTTGCACGGTTGAGGAAGTACAAGGTGTGTTATCACTTAGTGGTTCCACCTGTATACAGGTTTTACCATCGCATTTGAGTTGGTAAAGCATCAATCTGTTGTCCATAAATTATATCAGATTGGAATTCATGGATCCTTGCTGAATTAGCTTCAGAGTTATCTGACAAATCAGAAACAAAATGATAAGTATAAAAACTACAAAAAGTTTCATGTGGAGTTTTTCAAAAACCTCATCTCAGTCCATTATTATGTTAAATATTCATAAATGACTTGAGTTCCTGCTTCTATTTATTCCATTTCATTTATTCGCCATATTTATCTGAAAATTTATGGTGAAATTAAAGCTATAAAAGATAGTTATTTGTAACAAAATGCCTTAGATAAGCCAGCATCATGGTGTGAACAAAATTGTTTATATATAAACATTATCAAGTGTAGTATTATGACTTGCTTCAGATTAAAGGTGTCAATACTATGTTATAAATAATGAAAGGGCTATAACTACATTATAAATAATTGGAAAGTATTAAAATAATCAAAGGTTTAGGGAGTAATCTTCAATGAAAAACTAACATGGTATAATCGTGTAAACTATATAATGAACAAAGCTAGGAAATACTAGCACCACTAGTTTATTTATGGAAATTTTTTTTAGAGCCAATGCATTAAGAAATTACTTCAACTTTAGGAAAATATTCTTTTGAAACTATATCTTTGGTTATGTACAAAGGATTTTGAAAATAGGAAGTTCATTACTTTATATGTCAGCCTAAAAAGAATAACAGTATGTTTGATCAACTTATACTCAATTAAACTGTCAAGTAATACATACCATTATTTTCTTGACGACGGCGGCGAGACATTCTAACAGATTCACGTATCTGCACAATTACTCTTAACATACGAAGGAAGAATGCTTGCGTTGATGTTCTTTTTGTGAGGGAATTCAAGGAAGGCATGAAGACATCATAACAACCTTTCACTTTCACAGGAGCTGACACAACAACTGTTCCATTTGTGAATCTGTGAAAATTGCAAGCATGTAATTAAATTCAAAGTTAAAGAATGAATGCTATTTTAGAGAGCACACAAACAAACCTACCTATCAGGAACAATTCCTTTATTTAATTCTCCTGTTGTAGCATCCTGTTCTTCCCCATCATTAAAATTATCACCAGCATTATCAACATTTTCTTCTTTATTAACTTCTTCACCAACACCATTATTATAGTCATCATTATCTCCATTCTCACCATTGTCTTCATCACAATATACATCAACTTCATCTCCAAAGCTATCAACATCACCAAAACCTGTTGTATCATCATTAGCATCAACATAATCGTACTCTCCATCCCCACTGTCTTCATTATCATTATCATTCTCATTCTCTTCTCCTTCACCCTCATAATCTTGCAAAGTATCATAATCTTCTTGTAGAGTTTCGTAATTTTCATCTTGCAAACCTGAATCATCATAGCTATTATACATTCTTTCTGATTCACAATTGTTTTCTTTCATTTCACTACTATCACTCTGATTTGTGTCATGATTGTCACTACTTTCATATTCTTCATCAGAATCAGAAATCACATTTTCATCTGCATCATTATTATCTTTATCATCAAATGGATCTTGATCCCACCTTGAGTTAACATCGTCAAGTTCCATTTGGACTCCTCTTAACAACTGACTCACAAAATTGGCAGTGTTGATAGCACCATTTATCAAAACACCATAAATCTGTGCAAGGAAACGAATATTTCAATAAATAAATGTAGCATGCGAAATAGTACATAACAATAAAAACAACAATAACTAGTAGGACCTATGCAAAGAATTATGATCATCATTTCAAAAGCGAATGCTGCAGACTGGAACCCCACTTCCATGTGTTTTTGACAACCCATACTGCAGAGTGGGGGTACTCTTCAAGGGAGTCTAATTTTGTGAATTACAACATAAGAAAGACAAGTTATGCCCCGTATGAGCCAGAAACCCAGTTTTATATATCTATAACTCATCATTTCTAAGTCGTGTGCACCAGCAAAATGTGTTGCAAGCTGCAGTGGCGATGATGATTATGATAATAATAATACTATTAATATTAATAATAATAATAATAATAATAATAATAATAATAATAATAATAATAATAATATTAGTATTAGTAGTACACAGTATCTACTTCAGTTTCAACTTCACTGAATTGCTTTAAGGGTATCCAGAATAGTCTAAGGTAAACGTAACCTCTTTTACACTGTGAACATATTCTTGAATTTTTGTCAGCAATATGAAAACATTTTCAAGTCAATGCCATATTATCATTATAGATTGTTATTACTTGTTCATTATACATTTGCAGATGGCAGAATTAGGAAACACTGTTGTTTTGAAAGCGAGGGCCTGAACACATAGCAGAGTGCACGAATTGTGTCGATGTCTAACAGCATCTGACCAATGCTAAAGCCAGCTGAGACAGTCTGGGAAAAAGTGCTCATTTTGTTTTTGTCGTTTCCGTGAAGTCCACTGAAAAATGGTATGCATGAGCAGGTTCTGACAGAATATTAAAAAGTAATAATGTAGTCAACTATTGCCACAAGGAAAAGACAAATAGGTTATTACTACCATTAGAAAGACCTATGAACAGAGCTGCAGTATGATACACTTTGTCATCGACAATACACGCTATTTACAAAAGGCACAGAAAATATTTTTATTACTCCTTTGCACATATCTATTACACAATATTTATGTTTTTGCCCAATTCTACTTTGCCGTACCCTGGAATTAGCTAACCTGTATCCTGCTCAGTGTCATCTAAATCTTATCTAATCCCTCAGAATCTACTGTAGACGTGCGATTTTCATTCAGTCGGTGGTGACCTCACGTAAACATATTGCAGCGCTCCGACTGCAAATGTAAAGTGAACGTGTAACACTTATTTATTTTGTTAATCAATAACACCCATTCTCAGATATGTTCATGCATTAGAATGAAGTAGGAATGGGGGTTTACACGGCTAGTGTGCTTTGTAGAGCAAAACTGATCATCAGTGAAAACGAGAGGACCTGAATGGATTTATTGTATGAATTCTGATACACCCTAACCACTCAAATAATTCCAAAAATACGTAATACTAATAGAAGTAATACTTGTGAAGGCACAATCTTTTTTTTATTTTTTAAACAAGGCAAATGAAAATTTAATTTTTTTCACAGAATCTCAAATTGATGAGAAATCAATTAGGTATTCTTATGTGAAAATAGGTTCACAAAAATATTTTTCTTTGCCATTGTTTAATTTTTCATTCAATGATTGGAAAACATACTGAATAAACTGAATACTCAAAGTTCAATTTACAATTTTGAATTGAACAAAAACAAAGCAAACTATGAGCAAAGAAAAAAGGTGATGAAAATGGAATAATGAAAGAACAAATAGGAAAACTAAAAGAAGAAAAGGAAAATAAGAAGAAATAACATAAGTAAAAGTATTTCATGAAAGAATAAATGAAAGGGATGTTGCTTACATTATCCTTTGAGTAACATTTGAAAAATGCATCTTATTGAAAAATGCATCCTCCTTGTAATTAACACACAAGTTAAGTGAATACAAAATGAGAATAGCCCCACAGAAGAAACCATTAATAACATGCTAACATTATAACATGCTAACGGAATAACACATTGAGGTGCATAGCAACACATCTTGAGTATTAAATATGGGATCAATAACATTTTAATACAATCAACAACAACTTACTATTTCCTTAGTTGGATCTGGACAATTAGACAAATTTAATAGAAGAGCAGTGGCATCTTCCAAGCCTTCTTCTGAGCATGTCTGGAGTTCTAATTGAGTCATAATTTTTCTAACATATTCTTTGGATACTGGTACACTTTCGTCCCTCTCTTCGGATTTTTTGCCTTCCGCATGTTCTCTGTGTCGTAAGTAAGGATTAATTTCAGGAAGACCAATAGATATAAGAGACAAAAGTCTCAACATTTTATCCACTAATGTTGGACCATATCCTGGAAATTTCTGTAACATTTTCATTAATTGTCCGAATGGAGAAGACTCAAAGCTGTGAGTGTGATGTTCATCGTCGCACACTGGACCAGGAAGGCAATGCGAACGAGCAACACTTTTGCCTTTCTTTGAGTACGTAGTGGAGTCCAACTTCAACAATATATCCCAAAAATTTGCCAAATCATTTCGACTAGATTTTGATCCTGATGGTCCAGCACTTGTTGATGCACGTGATTTACTGCCACCATCTTTACATGCATCCTTGTCATTGCTCTTACTTTTCAAAGGCAAAAAGTACCCTGGGAAAGTTTTTGCCAAGGAGATCAGAACTTCCAACGTATGTCTGTAAAAGCCAAGATGGAAAACATAAGAACACATTAAAAAGTTCATCCATGAATGGAATTCACATCATAATAGATAAAGTAGCAAATTTCATGTTAGAAATTTAATGCAAGATTAACACATTACTGATTTTTAAAAGATATTCATAAATTAAAACCCAACTGACATACAAAAGACCCAACACACTATTAATCTGATAAATTATTTTCCTGCATATACTTTAATCTGAAATTATCTTTTTATTATTCTCTCAAATAATTTAAAATATGAGAGTTAAATATCTTAACAAACCTGATTATCACAGGAGCCGCACGTTTATGAACTGTAATCCCAGTCGTTTCCAAAGATCTGTTTCCACGTTTTCCAGCTTGATGTCCAATGTTAAACACTCTTGCACGTAACCCTAAAGCTGTGTCCATTTTCACATTTAACCATTGGGGTGTAGAGAAGAAATTATATTGAGGCTTTCTGCGGCCATCTCGTTTAGGTTCAGTGCACAGATCTAAAATTGATAGCAGAGCCTGAAAAGAAAAATTGAAGATGTAATTTGTTATTTATATTTTTCACTTGATTCAATTAATAAAACATTACTTTCAAATTATGATTCTTTAAATGTGTTTAAGCACAAAACACTTACAAGGGTGTAGTGTTATGTTCAAACCCCACCTGACGTTTTTCTCAATTTATAGTGAAGGCCACAGTGACAAATTGGACAGCCCTCAGAAGGTATCTCTATTCCACTGCTTGCCTACCACCAAACTTCTCTTCTCCAACCACCGTTATGCAATTTGCTGAACTATCAAATGCTATCATTAATGACCGTATTTACCTGAATATACGATGACACCCTGATTTTGAAGAGGTGAGAATATTTTAAATTGTGAACTAATTCTTACTATTTGATCAAAATAAAAATGGCAATTGCCTGACTTTTTCTCTTAAAAAAGAAAGATTTCTATAATAAAGAAAAATTTCTTTCTTATTGGTCCTCCTCCCATACTGCAACATCATCTGACGTTTTAGGACCCTCAATGTTTTATGCATTGAATTTGCATTCTTAGTCTCATCTGACACCTCTTCTTACACCACTGAATATTCCATTTCGGGTCACCAGATTTTCTTCCTGTCCCACTCTTGTTCATGACCTCTAATCAATACTCATATCTCTGTTCCTTTATTTCATGGGCAAAGTGGGAAATAGAGAAAAGTTTCCAAGTTTGAGACGTTTTTGTTGTGAAAACATCCTATCCTTATCCTTTTCTGTGGTTGGAGGTATAATGTAACTATCAATGTGAATTTTTTTATTTTCATCTCTTGCAAAATGTAAATTCACAATCACAGGGTGACAAACCAAGAGACTGCACAGCCTTGATATGTTATTACTTGCAGCTGCTTTGTATTCCATAGGTATCACAAACTTTGTTTCAAGCTGATTACACCATTGTGGCTTCACACGAGTTGGCTGAATGAATACATATTGTGTTCTATTGGTTTGTTTTTGCAAGATTCGTATTTCCAACAACGCTTATATTGAAATAGTAAAAACACATTGTGTGTATAAAAATTGTATGTCCAGTAAGCATTTCAACAAAACAGTTATCTACCAGTGCCAAAACTGTTAAACAGAAAATGTACTATTTGTGAAGACTGCTGTAAAGTTTCCAATAAATATAAATGGTCGTGTAACTAATTATTAACTCAATGCAAATAATAATTAATATATATTGAAGAAAACTATAAAAATAAATTTAGAGTGAAAATAATGATGGAAAAATAAAAAACAAATGGGGTCCAAAATATGCCCTTCCAGTACTCTAAAGGTGTATATTCACTCGGGTCTCCGAGGGTTAACAATATCAATTTCCTGAAATCAATTAAGGATCAAAGAGTAACAACAAAGTTTTGAAGGATATTTAATAGTTTTTACTTTTAATAATTAAATATCTTTAAAATTTTGTAGTTGATATGTCTGACTTAATAATTATGGAATACCACAAGATCTCCACTGCCACCACAGAATTTAATCCTATAATTGTAATTTCTTTATTGAATTAGAAACTTAGATTTCATTGAATACAACTTTAGTTTACTTTTGCGCAGTCAGGGGGATAAAAGTAAGCAGGTACCTGCAATACGCACTACTAAGTCTTCAGGTTTCTGCAGAGTTTTACCCCAGAAATAAACTCATTGAATTTTTTTAATCACAAGAGAAATATTTATTCAAATTTTGACAGATTGCTCAAAGTAGTAATAAATAATCTAGAATGGCATAGTACTGATAAAGATCAACATGGACATAATTTTCTTTGCACAGTGTATTTTTAGGTTACGTAAAGAATGTAAGAATGTAAAATATTATAACATTACAACATGTATTCAGGGAAATACAATATAGATAATATATTGTATTTCCCTGAATACATGAGGGAGACTATTTCTTAAATATCTCATTAAAAAATGCAGGATGTCTCATATTCGCAGATAAGCCAGTCTGTTTTAATAATGATTTTTCACATCAAAATTTAATATTGACATAAGCTGCAAAGGCAATAAAAACTATGAGTACCAAATTTATATAATATCAAATTAGATTTGCAAATGTATTCTTGCATCCAACACAGATAAGCAGGATGATACAGACAAATATCTTTAAATGTCCAGTAAAGAGAGGATATCAAGTAGTAAAACTTAAGTAGTAAGTGAAATGCAACATGAAAATAAACTAGTTGAGCTACAAAGTACAGCTCACTTTTGCCGACACTTACTAAACTAATGGTCTCTCCAATTATATTTCTGATTTGCACAATTTTCAAAAATTCAGAGTTAATTCAGTGGCCCCCACGTTTTGAAAAAGACAAGAAAAACTTAGAAAGAATACAAAGGATGGCAACTAAGATTCCAATTCCTATGAAAAATCTACAATATCACAAAAGATGTAAAAAATTGGATTTGTTGATCCTAGAAAAAAAGAGAACGAAGCGACTAAATAGAAACCTCTAAAATACTAAATTAGGTATATGATGCTTCATGTTTGGACACACTATTTACATCAGCCTTGGATCCCAGACTACAAGGATGTTCAGCTAAGCTGACGAAAGAGAGAACGAGCACTGGACTATAAACACATTTCATCACTAATCAGATCGTGATCCAGTGGATTGTACTGAGAAAAATACATTAGTGACTTTCAAATCCTGCCTAGACAATTATCATCAAACAAATCAAATTTCTCAAGCAATATATATAGTAACATGTCAACAATTTTGTATGCTTGTTGCTGCTTCTGAATACATAAAATAAATTTCTGTGTAATTTCTACTAAAATTTAAAGCAACTATTAGTTTTTCAAAAAATAAAGTACTTGATCTATTTTAGAGAGATTATTTTTTAGAAGAGATTTCATTAACGACAAAAATCTCCATTTTCAATATTCTTCTTTTGCAATGTTAATTTTTGGCAATCTTTGAATTCACCAAAAATAGGACCAGTACCAATTTTGTTTAATATTTTTTTATACATACAAGGAGAATATTTAAAGAAAAAAATTGGAATTTTGGGGAAAATAGTCTATATAAATTGTCTATATTTCATGAAAAATTTCATGAAAACTAATTTCAAAAACTCAACATGATTTTACTTCAAGATTGATTTCCTCAAGGAAAAATACCTTGTCTTTAATATTGTAGTAGAAGCAAAATGTTGAAAACATTTTGAAGTAGTGCAACTTTAAAAAAATCAGATTTGAGCAAAATTAGACCTGTGCCATTCTTTTAAGCATTTTCTACACTCTCTGAGGACAATGCTTAATCCAAAAATTTGGAGCCATTTTGGAGAAAATTTTGAATACGTAATTGATTCATGTTAAGTACTCCCAAAAATCAAAATATCCGTTTTAAACTTTCAAGGCGAGGTTTCTTCAGATCCCTCGAGAAAAATCAACTTTTGAGAAAATTGGCAGGACGTTTTTGGCACTAGTGTTGACCAATGATAGACAGAACGTGGTTTCGCTGTCAATCAATTTTCAGTATCAAGGACCCACAGATTTGGACTACATAACGTGTTAGTGGGAGTAATTTACTACAACCAGAGAGACAATTTATCCACCAGTAACAAGGAAGGGAATATACTTGGAAGGTATCGGATGAAACGCTTAAGAATGTAAATTTAATACGCAAAACTCTCAGGAGGAGGCCTGTAAAGACAGACGATCACCTAGTATGAGAGGACGACTAGAAAGAAACAGATAATTATATATAAAGATGGTAGGGAAAAAATAATGGTTTTAAGAAACAAGAGTATAGTGATCGCTCGGGCAAAAAGATTTAACCTTAACAAAACAATTTTCTTGTCAATTAGACATGCATATTTTTGTCCCCAGACACTGTAAGTGTTATCTAATGGGAAGACTTGAATTTATTTTGAACTATCGTTGAGAATTATGAAAGTATTATTAATATTTATAAAAAATAATTAAAATTGTAAGAAGTCATATTAGTCTTTTGTTTTTAATGGATGTGATTTTATTGCTCTGCCTTTTCAACATACAGATGCAGCTGTGACAGTTCAAAGCTCACTCTTCCCAAAAAACAAGGATACACAAATAGAAGTTTCAAGTGCAAAAATTAAGTGCAAATTTATATTTAATTTATTTTTTTCTAAGTAACTTACAGTTTGTTTCAACTGCTAAAATTATACATACAAACCGCAAGTGACCTAAACTATTATGGGAGAGAAAAAAGCAGCAACTTAAAATCCAATGTATATCGTGTCAATACAGAAAATTAATGTTCACAGAAATTTGAACTAATAATTGTTTTGGAAATTATCTTGTAAATGGCCGATTTCATTACTGATATAAATTACCAGAAATATTTACCTTTATTACCCATTCTCTTGTAGGTCCATGATAGCATAGGTTCCTCAATACTCTATGCAAGCGTGCTGTATTCAATTTGGGTTCATCCAAGAACAAAAGAACTAAAAGACATGCAAGAGCTTCATGATCTAAAAGCTGCCTGCCTCTCAATCTGAAAAAATGGAATTGCATTAATGACTAATTCAACAATTTCAAAACACAAAGTTACTAATTAAAAGCTGAACTTGATACCCCAAATAATTTGCACATTCATGATAATAAATATTCCTGTCATGAGAAAATGAGAATCTAATATGCAAGTTGATATGTATGTCAATGGTTTCTAAATTGAGCCTTATGTCAGCATCCATTTTCAATATGTAGAACAAGGAAATTAATGCACATTTGGTTGCGTAGGCTTTCGCGGCCGGAGTTTATGTTGTCTAGGCTATCCGGGACTAGCTGCGTCACTGTCATGGTGGCTAACGAGGGCACAACAAGGGAACTTCCCCCCCCCCCACACTATCTCGCATATTCATGAAATTATTACCTCAACCCGTGGCTTGCGAGGGGCATAGCCGGGTGTGGATCTGGGCGTGTGTTCCAAGGATTCCACTGTGCCCGCTGGGGCACTGCATGAATTGCGTAACGTGCAGAACCGACCCTACCTGAAAAGAAATAACATTCAAAGAACACAGGCATACAAAATAAAACAGACCCACAGACTTGGCACTTAAGTGTAAATTTCACAGTTTTTTTGCAATTAAAAACCTGAAAGCTGGGGATGCAGTGCTGGCTTCGGATTCAGAACGATGACATACATAATAAAAAAAAAAACAGTGTCCAGTCTAGGGTCTGATAACTTTTGGCTACTGTAAAGTTTAATGTCACATGACACCAAAATCTAGTATTCACAAGTGTTTTTCGAGATTTAATAAAATATACATTGAACCTCATTACATAGTATAAACAACTACAAGAGGGCCTGAGGACAATAGAAAAGTTGTCAGAAGAGTGGTTGTTACAACTAAATAGAACCTAATGCAAGCTCTTGCACAGAATGAAAACCCCATGCTGCCTTATGTAACTGGAGGACACAGTATTAAATCAATGAAGATCTAAAATGATTTAGATAGATATTTATCATTTCTACAGGTAGGTTTTATTACAACCTGGTGGCAGAACACTACAATTTACATATTACAATTAGGAACATCAATACAATTAAACTTTAAATTAATTTAAGATGACAACAACAATAATAACAATAATAATAATAATAATAATAATAATAATAATAATAATAATAATATAACATTTGGTCGGCCCCATGGTGCAGACGGTTGCGGCAGCCGTCGTCTGTGCCGAGGAGGCTGCAGGTTCGAGTCCTGCGTAGACATGATCATATTTGTGATTGTCCCTTCACCCCTCATCATCAACCTATCATCTCATAATTCACACTTCAAGGCGTAACAACCTTGTTGTAATCCAAGGATACAGCTGAAAAAAGCTGATCCTGGAAGAATTACACACGTTAATCGTGTAGCATGGTCAGTAATGGCCTATACGCCAATGATAATAATAATAATAATAATAATAATAATAATAATAATAATAATAATAATAATAATAATAATAATATAACATTTGGGTGGTATGACACCCCAAGACTTAAAATGGGAACAGCAAGTGGTATTTGTCACCAGAAAAGCTAATTCTACTAGTCACAATAATTTTTGAAGAAAGCCTTTGCCACACATAGCTTGATAAAAACATATGGGATGTATGTTAGGCCCATAATGGATAATGCTAGTCTTATATGCCTTCCCAGAATAAAAAGGACATCACACTCTTGGAACAAACCCATAGGAGAATAACTAAAATCTCCCCAGAGCTATGATATTCGGGTTATCAAGAGAACCTGAAGAAGTTAAAATTAGATTCCTTGGAATAGAGAAGGGAACAAATCAACTCTCTAGAAACCTTTCACAATTTGAAGGTAGGGTAATGTTGAAGAGCTGGTTAGAGTACTTATTAGAGCTTGAGATGATTAACTGAGAGGACACTAAGAGACTTCAAAGGAGAAAGAGCACATGAATCTTGGAGTGCACATTTTCATGAATAGTGGTGAAGATGTGGAATTACCTCCCAGTTTCATGTCTGAATACAGATAGTGTGGAACAAATTTTTGCCTGAATACAGATATTACTGAGAAGACATTCATGTCTGAATACAGATCGTGCGATTCTTTAATATCTGTAAGAACAGATGAATTCATCTGAGGATTTAGATTTCGGCAATTTGCCTAGGTCCTTGTGAATAATGGTAACCACCTATAGATAGAAACATTATATTAATGTTGGTGAACAAATGACACCAAAATTTGTCTTTTAAATTTGAATGGACCAATACGAAGAAAACAAGCATTTTACAGATAATTTGCGTTTTAATTTATGCTGGTTTAATGAAATCTTTTTAATGTGCATCTGTCGGGAAGATGTTAGAGCTGAGTTATAGAGGACTTTATTTGCCTCTTGAAGTTCATTCAGATGATTAGGGCAATCCTTTTGCCAGGCAGATGCTTCCAAGTCATTCAGTGCAGTTAGTGGAATGTGTTAATTTTTAACTCTTTTTCATTCTCTTGTATGTCATTGTCGTCGTCAACTTCATCTCTTTCTTTGGATTCCTGCAGCAGAACCTCTTTCCCAAACCCACACAGGGATATCATCATCAAAATGCATTAAATCTTCTGCAAGAAAATCAATACTTGCAATTGGAAACAAATAAGAAATTTCATAGTTTTCTTCACTGTTACTAAAACTACTCTGTTCTCTGTTGTAAAAGCTGACTTTATGGAAACATTTTGTCACTGTCACAGGAAGGATGTTGTTCTTTGCTGAACTCCAGTATGTTTATCGATTTGCATAACTCAGTAACATCAGAACACTGGCAGCTTAATGATTAGCAATTGTATCACACAATTCTTGTAAAAGTACTTTAAGTTCGAAATCACGCAACAGCCTAGAGGCTATGTAACTGATGTAGAGTTGGGAAGGAACCATACAAGTTTTACGTTAGATAAGATAATTTGGGGATGACCAGTGGCATTATCTAGAAACAACAAGACTTTCCTGTTTAGTGCATTAATCTTCTTGTTAAACATACACAGTTAAACAACAAATTTACATTTTCCTTCATTTCTGAACTACTTCAAATGCTTCAGCTTCAATTATCGACCCAGAAGTAGACATACCTTTAGCTCTACTTACAAACCATTCCCAAATGGTCACATTAATTTCTTCATAGGAAAATGCTTTCTCTTTCCCCGAATTCCTTCTTAACTACTAATTCTTGATTCTGTTTTTAAGGTGTCATACATTTGAGTTTTCCCAACTTTGAATTTTTTTAAATCAAAATCTTGACAGAAATGTTTCTTTGTTTGTGTTCTTGAATTAGTATAATTTTCTCACCATGAAATAAAATCTTTTCAATTTGCTGCCTGACATCACAAACACTTGATTAACATAACACCTGCAACTTGCCGAATTCAATAACAGTAAACATTTAGAACCACTGAACCCAAAGCACACATTAAAAGAACTAAGGAAGGATTTCTCTTCATGTCTCTCCTTCCTTCACATGGGCCTCTGAAGGTCCGTGCTATTAAAATAAACACACATAGCATTGAAAATATGATGTTCGGATGAGGGTAACTGAGAAAGTGAATGGATGAGCACAGCTCAGGATGTCTTGTGGTATGATTTCGCCACACTTGTACTAAAAATTTTGTCTACTTCCACATTAGGTCGGTTTCTGGCTTATCCACTTTACTTTGCTTTTGAAATTTGCCCTTTCTGAGATTTTTTTTTTGGTGAAGGAAGGTTTCCACCTTATTCAGATTCCACCTTACAGTATATTGTTATGAAATTAAATCAGATGTTAATTGAGATTAATCTACAACATTAAGTAATATCATTATATATGGCTGCTGCCACAATAAATGCAATAAAAAATTAATCTCCAAAAGCATATTATTGTAAATAATTGCATATTAACAAGAAATGAAATGTTTCAGGGATTATTTCCCCATTTTTGGTGGTTTTCAGCTCTAAATGAAATACAAAATTCACATAGACAATACTTTTTACAGAATTTTTCAAAAAAAATTAATAGTTTTTCTTTTTAAAAAATGTACAAAAGTGTTTAGTTTTGATACAGTGATTAACAGTAGGATGGTTCTGGGACTATTTATCTTACAAATTCAGCCTTCTTTAAACAACAAAGAAACTTCAAGATTTGTATGTTACGTACCTGTGTTCCTTAAAATAGATGAAAGAGCACTGTTGTTATGACTCACATGACTAAAAAACC
Organism: Gryllus longicercus; assembly: GCA_038098605.1. Lineage (NCBI taxonomy): Eukaryota > Metazoa > Arthropoda > Insecta > Orthoptera > Gryllidae > Gryllus > Gryllus longicercus. Next base: position 3,091,004 of record JAZDUA010000109.1, on the reverse strand, counting down.
TTTCTTGCATGAGCTGACGATTTCGAGCTTCCCATTCACGACGAAGATTTTGTGCCTCTTGGGCCAAGTCTGGAGGGAGTACAGATATTTGTGAATCCTCCATGTCTGTTAAAATCTGGAATGTAAAGAGAAAAGCAAAAATTATAAAAACGAATTACATTGAACTTTCCATTCTGCATTCTCCAACTCTTCTATTCTCCAACCAACATACCAAATCAAAATAATGCTACTCTTTTAAGTAATAAAGTACAGATATTTGTGAATCCTCCATGTCTGTTAAAATCTGGAATGTAAAGAGAAAAGCAAAAATTATAAAAATGAATTACATTGAACTTTCTATTCTGCATTCTCCAACTCTTCTATTCTCCAACCAACATACCAAATCAAAATAATGCTACTCTTTTAAGTAATAAAGAGTAATTATTCAGTGTCAAGAAGATTCTCTAGACAACACACGAAAACAATGTTTATGATTATAACATAACAGCTGTAATTAGTGTTGATTTTCAATTTAGATTCTCTGCTATTTTAGAAATAATTATCCACCCAGTTCTTGTGCATTGGCAAATGATTGAAAGTTTCACAATTAAATTTGTGATTAATGCTCTGTGCATACCGAGGCATCAGAAAGCTTGCATTTTTAAGTTGCCCGCACTGAAGAGGAATTCTCTTTTTTCTTCTGAAGAGGATTATTCCTGCAGCTATTATTCCTCAGCAAGAAAGATAATAACGTGTTTCTTAGAAAACATCCTAGGCAGGCATTCAGTATAAAATCAACGATTACAGTGATATCTACTATTTATTGTGAACCAGACAATGTAACATCCTCTGTGCAATGATCCATCTGGAAACTGCACAAATAAATTTCTTTGTGTTTTTTGCTTCAAAAGACACATGATTTCAGCAACTGCAGCCAGAATAGTATTTTGGATGTTTTGAATAATTGCCGGAGAAGCTCGTAGCTGAGGATGGCTATCAGTAGTCAAGTTTTTATTATCAAGATTTGTTATTGATGTGGCGTTTTGATGATTTCTCTTGGGTGGCAATTTTCGTGAGACAGTGGCCAAATATAGATGGTGATTTTTTTTTGTGAGCCTTTTGTTGGACAATACCAGCCGGTGGTATTTCATTATGGTTTCCTCATTCTAAATTACTTTTGCAACATCTTCCTCATCTACTATTCCGAGGATAATAGAGCAAACATTTTGATAATACTCTTGCTTTTTTGCGTGTTGCCTATATGCTCACTGCACTCCCCCCCCACCTGGTAATCTGAAAATTAACCTGAAATTAAAAAATTGAGGTTGTTTTTAATAATGAAATCCAAAACATGCTTTTCCCAAATCTTATAATTGAGAAAATCTGCAGAATGTTGCGATGAATTAGATGCTTTTATAGTGAGAAGCCAGTAGCTAATCTATGCACTCTGGAGAGGTAATTAGATTTCCGTTCACCAGCAAGCTGGAACGTTCGAAGGGGGAAGTCGTCCTCTAATTTGTTGGTATGTTGTTGGTATCATCAACTCTGTTTCCGGTTGCACGATGACTCCTTATGCCCAACCTGTGACCCATTGTTTGAAGATGTGGAGCACGTGATCTTCCATTGTCCACGATTCGTCGAGGAGAGGGAAGAACGACTCCTCCAGGTAGTGACTCCTGATACTATTGTCACTTAGATGGTGTTCGAAAATAATTGGAGTGCGTAGCCACCAATGCCGCAAAAGTTTTGAAGAAGCTTTGGTTAGAGGAGCGACTATGAAGGAGTCGCCGTGAGTATACCGTGACACCAGTTGACATAAGTGATAAGCCGATCTGCCCTTCCCATGATGCAATGCCTGACGGCAGTTCCGCGGGAAGAGAATCGGAGGGGTTGTTAGTGGATAAGGAACAGACTAGCTATGAATCCTACTCACAGTGGGGCGCGGGCCCTGCAGGTCTTTGGAAGATTTTCCCCTGCCCTCGTTAAAAAAATATTCCCTCCGACACTGCTCGCCATGCATTGAAAACATATTGCAGGATGTTCGGCATACGGGGGGATTAAATTGGGGAAGGTTAAAACAAACAATGTTACAAAAGAATGAGATTAAACGATGGGGAGAAGAAAAATGACTAGTGAAAGAAAGGAATACTTGAGAGCCCTCCCTATATTCCCAGTGAGGACGAGAACCGACCCACCTTGTCGGGCATTACATTATACAAGATGTGACATCTCCCGGGTTACAGGTTTCAGAAGCAAGTTTATTGCAGATATTACTTACAGCCTGTCTTAAAGATGGCTGAAGATTTTGGAAAAATGCTGCGGCATCTACAGGATCATTTGGGTTCGCTGTTGCTGCAGCCTGTCTTTGTTGTTCCATTCTTTGCTGTGCTAATACCTCCTCTTGTATGGCAGGTGGAAGAGCAGCAAGGAACTCTGGATTCACTTCTGTTACACTAGTTGGAGCCGTTTCACTGGATTGTTGAACAGCTCTTTGTCTCAGTCGCTGTAGTCTGAAACAACAATATATTTCTTAATTTGAATTTTGTATAAACTTTCAAAAATCAGCATTTGAAAAAAGGCTGAAGATTTATTTCAGAACTATTCAACAAATCCAAAACTAAAATCAAGCTTATGCCTACAGTTAACAGTTGTCAATGGTTTAGAAAATAGTACTACCTTTTCTCTATTTAGTATAAATCTATACAGAAAGTTCAGACACTCGTACAAGAATACAGCACTAAACGTAGATCTGATAATGAGCAAGAACATATAAACTGTTTGTACAAAAGCAAATTCATAATATAGAAAACATTTTCTTCAGACACAGTGCACACACTTTACCAACTGTACTGTGCTCTGGTGCAGCGAGGATCTACAATCGGCTATTAACGGCCTCTGCCGGAAGCCAAACTTCTTTACCAGACTCAGTGTAGTCACAAAAGTGAAGCAGCTGCACACAGTGCGAGTCTCAGGGTGACCATCTAGGAATCCCGAATACTAACAGTACTGAGCGCCAGGCTGATAGGGATAAAAGACAATAACTTATGACAACGTATGTTAAAGGAGAATTACTTCACATTCAATGCCAACAATAGAAAGATTTTAAGAAAATTCAGCAAGTAAAAAAATTGTGAATTTCAAGCCACTTGTTGCATGCTGGTTACTGCATGGTAACTGCTATAACATACAGAATTATTCAAAACGATTGTCAGGGTTTCGTGATTTTTTTTTAGAGACCTGGGGAAACAAGTACAATTATTATAGTTGCTGTGGTTCATAGACTAACTCTGGAAGTTTCGTTAAGCGATGTTTGTAGGTACCTCAGTTAACGTCAGATGGCAGTTACAGCAGTGTTCAAAAAATGGCAGTGAGCGGTAAGGAGAAAGCATTTTGTATTCATTGAGCATCATCAACATCAATCCATTACCATAATCCAGCACCCTTTCCGAATAAAATATGGGAAGGGACCTCCTTGTGACAACTACATTCGCAGACAGTACGTAGGATGACTTTTTTCCTATGGGGATATGTTAGAGATAGTCTATATCCCTCCTCAGCTGATGAATATTCTGAAGCAGCCTATCAGAGCCAGCTTCCTAAGCATCACTACTGAGACATTGGACTATATTTGAGAAGAAGAGGACTATAGAGTGGAAATGTGTCGAGTGACTGAGGAGGGCTCATATTGAGCATTTGTAATGTATGTAAAAAAAACTTTATGAGTTCTAGTAATAATAAGGTTCAAATTTCTAAGTCAATCTTCCAGTGTATTATGATGTTTGAAACCCCAACAATCATTCTGAATAACCCAGTATAAGACAATTTAACAGCTTGTGAATATAAACATGGTTAATAGCAAAGTAATTTCTGAAAATTATTTTAATCTGAATGATTAAATGAAATGTTTACTTTTCACTTTGTCAAAGTCATCAAACTTCATATTGTTAGAATAGATCCAAAATTTGCCAATCAGTTACTTCAAACTCTGAAATCTCCAAATTTCAAATGCCAATTATGTGAACTTAACATGTGTAACAGGATAAGTGTAAAAGAGAATCTAAACATATTCATCCACATAATTGTTGTAATTAGTAATAATTGTCTAACTCTTAAGATGACCTTGAGCTGTCTATATCTGATGGGAGGGGGGATCCCTTCTTTTCTCCCTTTTCTGCTTGCCCTATCTTCCTTTCCGAAAGTTATACTTAATCAAACTAAAATTTCCAGATGTGTTGCCTGTTTTATAAATGTTCCTACCATTGTTTTTCAAAGAATGATTGAACTTAGTGGGGAAAAGATTTTCATGTGAATACATTTGCTACAACTACACGATATCTGCATTGAACAAGTTTCTGTAAAGTTGGCATATTTAGATTTACATATATTTACATGTCCAAAAGAGAAATATTTCAGATAAGACTTTCAAATAAATGTTTCTGAAATTGTCTTTCTGGGAGGCAAAGCATTACATTTAAGTAAATATAGATGAAGTTCTTTTCTAAATATTTCAAATTAAGCCTGGGTAGTCTGTTTAAGATTTTACATTACCTTTCCAAGTCATGAAACTTGTAAATGGTGAGGTAACAATCAGCTACGAAGGCAAAAAAATATCATGTGTATCTATTATACCTAATATTCATGGATGTACTATTGGCATCCCCCGCAAATTTACTCTGCTATTCACACAGTTTTTTTTTTTTTAATGGGTTGGTAAAGGAGAAAATCTCGCCGGTCCGGGTGGCCGAGATCGCTGAGGCAGTAGTGCCGTAGCGATCTCGGACCGAAGGGTCGCGGGTTCGAGTCCCGCCTCGGGCATGGTTGTATTGTGTTCGTCTTTTCACCTCCTATCATCATCATATATCATATCATCCCCACGTGGGTTGGCGTCAGGAAGGGCATCCGGCCGTAAAACTTTCGCCAAAACCAGAAAAACAGCGACCCCTTAAAGGGAAAAAGCTGAAGAGAAAAAAAAAAAAAAAAGGAGAAAATCTCACATGAACGGAATTGTATTAAGCAAAGTGAAAATAAATAAAAATTATTGCTGAGATTTTGTTGCATGCGCTAATCAGCAAGGCTGAGCAGCCAGGCACTGTGATTGTGACAATCTTTAGTTGATGTGCGTTGTCTGTGTGTAGAGTGCATGTCGTGCATGTCATGCATGTCTGGCGTGTAACGTGTCTCAGTTATAAACAGTGTGCAAACAGGTTCATGTGAAAACTGTAAAAATCGGAAAGATTCTGTCGGCTCTGGTACACCTGGACAGTCTGTTACTGAAAAAAGAGAGAGCGAGAGAAAAAGAGAGAGAGAAAGAAAGAGAGAGGAGAGGGGAGAGAGGAGAGGGGAGAGAGGAGAGGGGAGAGAGGAGAGGGGAGAGAGGAGAGGGGAGAGAGGAGAGGGGAGAGAGGAGAGGGGAGAGAGGAGAGGGGAGAGAGGAGAGGGGAGAGAGGAGAGGGGAGAGAGGAGAGGGGAGAGAGGAGAGGGGAGAGAGGAGAGGGGAGAGAGGAGAGGGGAGAGAGGAGAGGGGAGAGAGGAGAGGGGAGAGAGGAGAGGGGAGAGAGGAGAGGGGAGAGAGGAGAGGGGAGAGAGGAGAGGGGAGAGAGGAGAGGGGAGAGAGGAGAGGGGAGAGAGGAGAGGGGAGAGAGGAGAGGGGAGAGATGAGAGGGGAGAGATGAGAGGGGAGAGATGAGAGGGGAGATGAGAGGGGAGATGAGAGGGGAGAGAGGAGATGAGAGGGGAGATGAGAGGGGAGATGAGAGGGGAGATGAGAGGGGAGATGAGAGGAGATGAGAGGGGAGATGAGAGGGGAGATGAGAGGGGAGATGAGAGGGGAGATGAGAGGGGAGATGAGAGGGGAGATGAGAGGGGAGATGAGAGGGGAGATGAGAGGGGAGATGAGAGGGGAGATGAGAGGGGAGATGAGAGGGGAGATGAGAGGGGAGAGAGGAGAGGGGAGATGAGAGGGGAGATGAGAGGGGAGATGAGAGGGGAGAGAGGAGAGGGGAGATGAGAGATGAGAGGGGAGATGAGAGGGGAGAGAGGAGAGGGGAGATGAGAGGGGAGAGAGGAGAGATGAGAGGGGAGAGGGGAGAGATGAGAGAGGAGAGATGAGAGGGGAGAGATGAGAGGGGAGAGATGAGAGGGGAGAGATGAGAGGGGAGAGATGAGAGGGGAGAGATGAGAGGGGAGAGATGAGAGGGGAGAGATGAGAGGGGAGAGATGAGAGGGGAGAGATGAGAGGGGAGAGATGAGAGGGGAGAGATGAGAGGGGAGAGATGAGAGATGAGAGGGAGAGATGAGAGGGGAGAGGGGAGAGGGGAGAGATGAGAGGGGAGAGATGAGAGGGGAGAGATGAGAGGGGAGAGATGAGCGGGGAGAGATGAGCGGGGAGAGATGAGCGGGGAGAGATGAGCGGGGAGAGATGAGCGGGGAGAGATGAGCGGGGAGAGATGAGCGGGGAGAGATGAGCGGGGAGAGATGAGCGGGGAGAGATGAGCGGGGAGAGATGAGCGGGGAGAGATGAGCGGGGAGAGATGAGAGGGGAGAGATGAGAGGGGAGAGATGAGAGGGGAGAGATGAGAGGGGAGAGATGAGAGGGGAGAGATGAGAGGGGGGAGATGAGAGGGGGGAGATGAGAGGGGGGAGATGAGAGGGGGGAGATGAGAGGGGGGAGATGAGAGGGGGGAGATGAGAGGGGGGAGATGAGAGGGGGGAGATGAGAGGGGGGAGATGAGAGGGGGGAGATGAGAGGGGGGAGATGAGAGGGGGGAGATGAGAGGGGGGAGATGAGAGGGGGGAGATGAGAGGGGGGAGATGAGAGGGGGGAGATGAGAGGGGGGAGATGAGAGGGGGGAGATGAGAGGGGGGAGATGAGAGGGGGGAGATGAGAGGGGGGAGATGAGAGGGGGGAGATGAGAGGGGGGAGATGAGAGGGGGGAGATGAGAGGGGGGAGATGAGAGGGGGAGATGAGAGGGGGGAGATGAGAGGGGGAGATGAGAGGGGGGAGATGAGAGGGGGGAGATGAGAGGGGGAGATGAGAGGGGGGAGATGAGAGGGGGGAGATGAGAGGGGGGAGATGAGAGGGGGGAGATGAGAGGGGGGAGATGAGAGGGGGGAGATGAGAGGGGGGAGATGAGAGGGGGGAGATGAGAGGGGGGAGATGAGAGGGGGGAGATGAGAGGGGAGATGAGAGAGGAGATGAGAGGGGAGATGAGAGGAGATGAGAGGGGAGATGAGAGGAGATGAGAGGGGAGATGAGAGGAGATGAGAGGGGAGATGAGAGAGGAGATGAGAGGGGAGATGAGAGGAGATGAGAGGGGAGATGAGAGGGGAGATGAGAGGGGAGATGAGAGGAGATGAGAGGGGAGATGAGAGGGGAGATGAGAGGAGATGAGAGGGGAGATGAGAGAGGAGATGAGAGGGGAGATGAGAGAGGAGATGAGAGGGGAGATGAGAGAGGAGATGAGAGGGGAGATGAGAGAGGAGATGAGAGAGGAGATGAGAGGGGAGATGAGAGAGGAGATGAGAGAGGAGATGAGAGAGGAGATGAGAGGGGAGATGAGAGGGGAGATGAGAGGGGAGATGAGAGGGGAGATGAGAGAGGAGATGAGAGAGGAGATGAGAGAGGAGATGAGAGAGGAGAGGAGAGAGGAGAGGAGAGAGATGAGAGAGGAGATGAGAGAGGAGATGAGAGAGGAGATGAGAGAGGAGATGAGAGAGGAGATGAGAGAGGAGATGAGAGAGGAGATGAGAGAGGAGATGAGAGAGGAGATGAGAGAGGAGATGAGAGAGGAGATGAGAGAGGAGATGAGAGAGGAGATGAGAGAGGAGATGAGAGAGGAGATGAGAGAGGAGATGAGAGAGGAGATGAGAGAGGAGATGAGAGAGAGAGGAGAGGAGATGAGAGAGGAGATGAGGAGAGAGGAGAGGAGAGAGGAGAGGAGAGAGGAGAGGAGAGGAGGAGGAGAGGAGAGAGGAGAGGAGAGGAGAGGAGGAGAGGAGAGAGGAGAGGAGAGGAGGAGGAGAGGAGAGAGGAGAGGAGAGGAGGAGGAGAGGAGAGGAGGAGGAGAGGAGGAGGAGAGGAGAGGAGGAGGAAGGAGAGGAGGAGGAGAGGAGAGGAGAGGAGAGGAGGAGGAGGAGAGGAGGAGGAGAGGAGAGGAGGAGGAGAGGAGAGGAGGAGGAGAGGAGGAGGAGGAGAGGAGAGGAGGAGGAGAGGAGAGAGGAGAGGAGGAGGAGAGGAGAGAGGAGAGGAGGAGGAGAGGAGAGGAGGAGGAGAGGAGAGAGGAGAGGGAGGAGGAGAGGAGAGGAGAGGAGAGGAGCGGAGAGGAGAGAGGAGAGGCTGAGGAGGAGGAGGAGGAGAGGAGGAGGAGTCTTCTCGTCGCTCTGAGCTCTTCTCTTCTTCTTCTTTCGCTGAGAGGAGAGGTCTCTCTCCTGATGCGAGCGTAGGGAGGAGAGGAGAGGAGAGAGAGGAGGAGGAAGGAGAGAGGAGGAGAGGAGAGGAGGAGGAGAGGAGAGGAGAGGAGGAGGAGGAGAGGAGGAGGAGGAGAGGAGGAGGAGAGGAGGAGGAGAGGAGGAGGAGGAGAGGAGGAGGAGGAGGAGAGGAGAGGAGAGGAGAGAGAGAGATCGGAAGAGAATAATAAGAAAAGAGGAAGACTGGTGAAAGGTGGGGAAAAGTGAAGGAAAGAAGGCTCAATTTACCTTAATTGTTCTGCTATCACCTCCTCTCTGACTTCATCAGGAAGAGCAGCCAAAAAAGATGGATCTACACCTTCTGGGAGTTCGGGTTCACCATCCACAGGTGGTGGTGGTGGAGGAGGAGCTGCTGCCATTGCCACTGTAGCAGAAGTAACTGATGCAGGAACAGCAGCAGCTGTAGCAGTAGTTGTAGTAGTAGTAGCAGCAACAGCAGCGGCAGCAGTAGTAGTAGTAGTAGTAACACTAGCAGCAACAGCTGTAGTAGCAGCAGTGGTAGTAGTAGTAGTGGTAGTAGTAGGAGGAGGTGTAACAGTAGCAGCAGCAGCACCAGCAGGTGGAGCAGCAGAAGCAGGAGCAGGAGCAGTAGTAGCCCCAGCTGCAGGAGCCGCACCATCAGATTGCATTGTTTGTTCAGCACTTGTTCTAGAAGAAAAATGCTCAGCTGTAAAATATATCTATTGGATTAATGTATGCACAATTACACTCACAAGTCAACTTCATGAATGAAACATGCATACATATGAATGGTAGTACAATATATTTACAAAATATGACAGTTCACTCAATCCCTTGCATTTGAAACAATTACATCAATATTTGTGGATACACAAAACATGTAACATATTTTTCTGGCACTTTCAATTTTGTAGAGCACATGCACAGTTACAGAATTATTTTATTTCCCTCTCACCCTTCACCTACACATAGAACTCTTAGCGTTAAGCATTCCATTTTAAACTTGTAATCCGCAGCACAACCATGCATCAAGAATACCATAGCTGTAATTACTGTAACAGTTCTCAAATGACTTTCTACACACAACTTTACAATACAAATTAAATCATCAATTTTAAGACCGAATTTGAAAATTTAGGTTTTGTTGGCATTATGTATCACAGCAACGTGTTGAGAGATAAAAGTAGCCTCGAACAGTTGTTTTGCATTGAGAAAATCAGTCTTAGGGAACGAATATAGCCGTCTCTTTCCCACAAGATGAAAATTTAAATAAAATTATGTTTTACAAGGATCCCATTGATACTACTCATCACACATGACAATTCAATGTGGAAAAGAATGTATGAACATTCACAGATAACCAATTTGTTATTTGGCATGGTTTTCTGAAACATGTTAAACCTTTAAATTTTGAGGTTAAATTACTATTCTGGTTGTGTATTAGTTACTCCTGTATTCAAAACGTAACGTTATCTTTGCTCAACACTGAAATAACGCAGTTTTGTATTCTAAAAGGTGCCTCAGTTGGTTGCGAAACTGGCCAACTACAAAATTAAAATATTATAAATAAATATATTACTAAGACTTTACTACTCCTTAACATTTTGGTAAACTCTTGTTAATAATATGCTCAGGATAATGAAAGTCATGCTGAAGTCATTTGTTACATAATACATTTTGAGTCTTTCCTGAGAATTTTGATTATTTGGAGACATCCAGTTTTGCAACAAGACAACTCAATTAACTTCACTCATTTTTGCCATTTGCAAATAACCAAGTTGTATTTATTATGACATCTGCAAAAACAATAAAAAAATTTATTTCCCATAACTTTTCTGTAAATTTTAATTATTATAACAGATGACATTGGTCTTGCTGCATAATCCAATTAAAATTTCCAAAGGATTGACAGTCAGGAGAGGGAAAACATGTGGTGTTGCCGTGCACTTATGTGACAGACAAGGTTCTGCCAGGCACTGTTCTCAGGACATTAAATGCAGTGTAGTACAATAGTAGCAGTAGCAGCAGCAGCAGCAATAATAGTAGTAGTAGTAGTAGTAACAGCAGCAGTAGAAGAGTGGGAGGGACCCCAACCGCACACACACAAACATTAAACAAAATGTAAAGGAGCTGTGACAAATTGTTGTAACAAACTAAGAAATTGAGGCTTTTGATTTGATAATAAGCGCTCTCTCTTGTTGTAACAAACTAAGAAATTGAGGCTTTTGATTTGATAATAAGCGCTCTCTCCTTCATAACTCAGTAGATGTCAATTCCCTTAGAAATTTTAGTTGGACAGTAAAGAGATCTAAAGATGCTGAAGATACTAACAGTTTCATCCATTCTATTCTACACAACTCAGCAAACATGTGTATCAGTCCACTCAGTCAAAACAATTATGCAAGTGATTTTGCAGTACATCGCTTATGACTTCTAAAAACCTAGAGCGTTATACATGTTTCATTTTTATTGATTCCTACAACTGTCATACGCAAACTTTTTTGATAAATGACCTACCATGAAACAATTTACTTCAACCAAGAAACTGTTTTTAATTGAAAAAATAAAGGTGAAGTAATAGATTTATTAACCACTTTCTATACTGATACTACTGTTTATAAAATTGAAAAGTCAGTACAAAAACAGAGCACACGCAAACTTGAACATGTTGAAGAGTTAACATAGTATATCTAATTTGTATGAGCCTCTTCAAAGTTATTTCTAGATAACTTATTTTTTTCACGAGTGTCAGGCAAAAAATTTTTAAATTCACAAAGGAAAGCTCAGGATATATGTTAATGTTTATTGAATGAATTCTAATAGATGGTCATCAGCGTATGGTTACAGAAACAGGCAACAAAGAAACTTCAACCTTTGGTTTGAAATGCATTTATCCTCTAAAAACAAGCAAATCACATATGTAAACATATGGCATCCAGAGCCCTAACAAGTGAACAGGGTGATTACTACACAAGAAAAGCTTCAAAAACTTGAAGACAATTTCACAGCAATGAGAGAAATGAGATCAGAAGTTTATCTCATGCTGGGGTTAAGAGTACTGGGTGGCTTTCATATCAGTAGCAGCATGAGATATATTACTCAAAATTCGTACTTAAATATTAACAAACATTTTGATTTTCCAAGCAAGCATTTAAAAATTTCTTGCTTCATCCACATAATCAGAAGAGAAAAGATTTCCAATTTTTTTTGTTTAGCAATAACTCATTCTAAATGGTCGGATTATGCAATTAATTCATCTATGTCTCTCAGAAGATTCTGCTCCCTGTATGCTACAATTTTTGGAAGTAAATTTTGAAATGTTGAGCATCTCTCATTAAACTGCAATGACCTCCAGTCAAAGCAATAAATTAATGAGCATTCTTCAAAAATATATACAACTTGTAATAACGAATGCAACAACAAAACACTAAGCTATGTATGCATGTGATCTCTTTCTGTGAACACTCGCACACAAATATCACTTATTTGGTGCAACACTGCAGTAATTCAAGAAAATCTGGCTTTTTATGAGTTGCCTCTGAAGTCTCCGGTTAGTTTTTGAAGTGTGAAATGCTGTAGTGTTATGCAACATTCTCCAAATAAATTTTCATATAATAGTTATTATTGTGTAAAGAGATTATTAACAATTAGATCTCTTTAACATCCTACTCAATAAGACTTTATTATTATCATCAAATTCTGAGTAACACCACTGTTGCATGTAGAGTGCAGTTCAACTAAACTTCCTTTCCTGAAATTAAAATTTTGTAACAAACAACAATTCAAATTAACAGAAAAGAAAAATTGTAGTAACAATGAACTAAGAACAAATAACTAAACAGAAGTTGTGCCTTCACCACGGAACATACATTTTTACTGATAAATACTTGAAACAAAGATTCATTGGTAAATTGAAAAGTGTTTTTTTGGAAAGACAATGCAATTAACAATGGCTTTATTAAAAATATTCAAATTTGATATTAAGTGTGGCAAAAGTTGTAAATTGGAAGATGGAATTTTAGTATTACATACTCTAATTTAAACATGATTTTGAAGTAAGCAATCAGAATGTTTTGTCAAGAATGGAAAGCAATGAGACTTAATTCCAGCAATAGGAAATATTTGAAGACCCAGTTCTTGGTAGCAATACTATGACAAGAGCAATATTTCCTCGCATTATTTGTAAAGAATGCCTAATATATTAATAAAGCATATCTAAGTAATTCATCCTGTAAAACAATCTCTTCTGCAAAAGAAATTCACCTTTAGGTTTTTTAAAAAGTTCATTGTTTTTAGTAAATTATACTATATTTATAAACCAATTTTGCTGTATTTGAGAAAAAAAAATACTAAAGAAACATTTTTCCCCTTGGACTCAAACCCTGTCATTGAGTTTCGTAAGACATAGTGATAAACATTTGTTTACTATTTGAATTTTCACATGGAAAAAGACAATAGGACAAGTTCCTCAACAAAAAATTAACTTCTGCAATTTTCAAAATTCTAGAGGCTATTATTAAAATCTGACATAAGCCACATTATTATGAGAACTATTCTCTATTTGAGCAAAAATATTGAAGAAAAATTTGGACCCCATTTTTTAAAATATTTTTTCATAATTTCATGTGTAGCATAATTATAATGCATTAACACATTGCACAAAAATGGGCAAAATAGAATTAGTGCTGCCTATAAGTAATGAGTAATAAACCCTCATCATTAATAACAGTTTTAGGAGGGGGTCCAAATAATTTTGAAGTTTTGCAATTTTCACAAATTAAGAGTTGATTTGAATTTTTACTGAAAATAAAGAGAAAATTTTGAAGATATCCTTGAGGCTTCATGTACTCCCAAAAGAACCTCTGAAAATTAAAAGATCGGTTTTGAATTCTTAGAGCTGTGGCATAAGTCAAATTAGTAAGAGAATATCCATTTTAGCTAAAATCCTATGTACTGTTTGCACAGTACGTGGTTTGCAGATGGACATTTGGGAAGAACACTTTTTTGGTACCAATGACTCAAAAAACTTAGATTTTGACTGTACTACACTACTGCATTAAAAGAGAAAGTAATTTACAATTTCCAGGAGAATGGAACGAAACCAACACATTTTGGTATCAAGGACCTATGAAAGTATTTCCTGCCAAAAACTAGCACTATTTTCTGTAGCATTAAATAATTTTGTGATACTATGCAATAATTTTTTATGACAAAAATAAAATTAAATGTAGCATATAGAAACTGAACATTTTTGAACTACAATACATTAGTTGTATCTTTTATGGAAACTCCCTTTCCTATGTTCCTTACCTCTTGATAAAGAATGATAAAACTGAATTTTAATATGCAGATGTACATTTTACAAATCATTGACCTTCTCCCTACATTACAACAATCACAAATATTTCCCATAACAAAAATCAAGAATACACGTGAAACTTTAGTTTAGTATTTACTTTTAAGAACCATCTTTGTCTAACATTAGACACTAACAGTTTCCACAAAAACATGTAAAATATCATTTCTCAAGTACTAACAATTGAGAATAACAAAAATATTGCAATTGGATAAAAATCGGCAGTTGTATGTAGTAATTTCAGGCTGCATATTATGACAATGTGAAATTCACCGATGAAAAAGAGAAGTTGAGAACAAGTAGTCAAATCCTGCAGTAATAGTTTTTGACAAAGTTCTATAAACTTTTTGGTAAATAGAATATTGTATTAAAATAGTTAATGAACTCTAATTTTTGCTTCTGGTGAATTAAATACTCTTCAAAGTAGGAATTGCCAAAAGCAATATTTTAAAGACCAACAAAATAATCACTGTTGCCAACTTCTTGAGAGTATTCATTGCTCATGAACTTTAGCATTCAGAAATATAAGAAACTGGGTATTAACAAGATCCTACAGTGTAACAACAGACATTAGTTTATTACATACTAAGAGATATGCAGATTAGTTTGTATATTATAATATTGTTATTTTCACATTATTTGTATATTATTCCTGAATAACACTGAAAAGGCATTATAATGGAACTTTTCTGAACCAATACAAACAACAAGAACAATGCAAAGGACAGGTTAAAACAAGCAAAACAACCAGCTATATGACAAATTTCCCAGGAACAATATGAATTAACACAACAAATTATGTGAAGTCTTGGTAACTTTTGGCTAAAATCATCCAGCAATGATAATAAAGAAATTCCATCAAAACATACAGGAATCTGTTTGGATACACAACAAAGAGAAGTAACAAAAAAAATATAGTTTTTATAAGTTTAAACTTGCATGCAGTCTATTGCATTAGCTATTAATTCACACATACAAAACTACATTGTAAATTTCATTAATCTAGAATGGAAATAAAGGTGATAGAGATGATGTTTATGGTAAATTTAAATTATCTGGTTCAAAACTAAGTAACTCTCCAGTTATAATGACAGATGACTAAAATTTGTATTTCTTTCAAATGTAATGTAAATTTCAAACAGAACATTAGTGCTATAATAGTACCTTCAACAGATACTATGATATCATTCAGAGTTTGAGTTTGAGAAGTATCTCATTCCTAGTAAGAGAAATTAAGTTTTATTTCAGCTATTGATAACTGGAGAATTAAATGGACATGAAAATTATGAAGAATCTACAGATAAGCAACTTATTTCAATCATGCATAACTTAGGAACAACATCCATTAAATGTGTTTACATAAGCTTCCAAAGAAATAAACAATTGGCACTAACTTGATTTTCCTCAAGTTACTCTCTTAAAGAAGATCCAAAGATGCACATAGTTAAATACCATTATAAAAATATGTAGAATACAGAAACAAAAATAATCTGTATGCTCATGTTAATTTTAAGTTGTGTGCTCAGAAATACAAACCACAAGATATGGAATCAAAACCATAGGTCCTTTGTAATTTAAGTGAATGACAGACAACAAATTCTAATTTTACTAATTGAAATGGAGAGAATATTACGTAGATCTACCTATTCATGTGTTCCTCAGGGTGGCCATTCATTTCCTGGAAAAAAATTTCCCGACTTTTCCTGGTATTCCAAAGCATTTTTTTTTCACTGATAAGAGTTTTAGAATATTTCACACTATTTTTTAAAATACATTCAAACAAGCATGATGCTTATTTGTCAGTTCTCTGATTTAACAATAATAAAGTAAATCAAAAACAAAATAATAATGAAAAAAATGGAGAATTTTTTGCTGGACTAAATATTTTTTAAGAAATAATACCTACTTTTATAACCATCTCAAAATTTTCCCTGCCTTCAAATGTTTCTTCTACAAATACTCTAGTTTTCCCCTGCCTAGACTATTCCCTAATTTTTGTGGGTTTTCCATGTTTTCCAGAAAGTGGCCATCCTGTTATTAGTTTTGCAATATACCATTATACAATTAAGATAACAATTAATTAAATTAATATGCAATTATCTAAATATGTCATCAAAGTAAATTTCTCCAAAGTTACCTCCAAAATAAATTCTTCACACAGAAAATAATTTCCTTTATAAAAGCCAATTCTGAAAATGCTCTAATTTTATTCAACTATTTAATCTTATAATGGAAAATTTCAAGCAAACCAATGACTGTTTTAAATTCAATTTGAATTTTACAAATTTCATCCTTCTGAGGTTAACTTCGGTTCACAGCACATTCAAATCATATGAAAAGAATTCAAGATTTACTAAATGAATGTCCAAGAAAATCTGCGTATCATCCATGAAAAATAGAAACGTGATATTTAATCAACATTGAATTAGTTGTAAATAGTCTTAGTCAATATCACTTCTTTGCTTTCAATTGCTTCGTCATTTACTGCAGTGACATTCTACATAGAAATTGTAAACTTTTTGAAAGTATTTTTTGTATTAATTAATTATTTGTTATGCAGTACAATCTTCATTATTTAGAACATATTTACTTCTAAATAAGTGCATCAGGAGAAAATATAATCTCAACCAAATTATGTAATTGAACAATTGAATTTTTGAGAGTCCAACAATCTTCCAGTTTCTCACAATATTCATAATGAAGACAAAATGCACTATTTGTAATATCAGAACCACAGCAATTAATATTTATAATTTTTAGTCAGAAGCTGTAGTATTCCACAATGAATTCCATTCAACACAATGTACAGATGAAATATCACTTAGTGCGTTTTTGCAATAATGGCTACAATACCATTTTTGCTACAGTATTTTTATTGAAGTTCATTGAGCAATTCCACTCAAACATATCAAATATGTAACATATGCCTGTCAACAAATAATGTAGAGGCATACAATGACATCCTCAAAATTTATTCTTCCTATTGTTGATTCTGTGTAGTATTCTTCTATTTGTTGTGTAAAGGAAGATTGCCACATTCATGATTTCAAATGCTTTTTATCATGATCCTGTCTCTTCAGTGATGTTTGCAACAAGTTCAACAACAATTTGCTCGATATTAGAGCTCCAAACCTTCAAAGAAGCTACATAAGAATACACAATAATACTTCAGAAAGCAACACTTACTGCAGAAATTTAATTTCTGCACTAATTTCTATTCTCTTCCACTATTTTAACTGGAGTAGAGTACATTTTGTTTTAATGCTTTAAAACTTCTGCTATGAATCAACGGAACCACATAGACCATTTCTTATGAAATATTAGGTGTGTTAGTCATGTACTCGGATTACTTTTACATCGTCACAAGTGTGCTCCTATGCTTAAATAACTAAAGCAATTGCTAACAGTCAGGCTAAGAATATCAAGTTAAGAAAAGGAATGATGTCAAAACAAATTATTTTTTATGATGTTTTAACTGATGTAACAGATTGACATAAAATAAACAGTGGACTATAAACATTCACTGATAATCATGACTGCCAACTTTGTATATCAAATATCACCATACAAAAAGTATTTTTTCTTTATAGAAAATAATTAATACAGGGAAAAAATTGAAACATTTCCAAGGAAATAACAATTTGTCATTCATTGTCATTGGAATAATATTGTATTTTACAATAAACCAAGAAAAATGAAAGAAATGGAAGTAAGAAAGTTAAAGTTTAAGAAAATTATTCATTGATACACCCATTCATCATAGAAATAAGATTCAAGCACAAAATATCAAGACCATCCAATGAACAAAACAGACAAAATGGTAATGAGATTGTTTGGTCAGTCTGTCTATCCATCACTCACTCCACAAATCTGGCAAACCAGGAGCACTCACTGTGTGTGTACCAAGCCAGACACACACTGACAAGTACATAAATATGCATGCATGTATGCACACAGAAACACACAGCCACAGAGCCCATCTAATAAGTGTCTTTTGAAAATTTCCACCTACCACCTCAAAAAACAAAACCCTGACTATCTGAAAATTTAGCAAACATTTCAAACACATTTGCTCACACGCCCCTTCTCTCTCTCTCTCTCCTCCAATGTGTCCGTGCACCACACAAGCCATCAGGCACTCCACTAGTCCAACCAACCCAGCCCTCATACTCATGTGTCATCAAAGGGTATCATAATCTTTCTGTTATTGGCTCTGTAACTGGTCATAGTTGAAAACTGGATTCCAACAACCGACAATTACAGTTATTTTACAACAATACAAATACATTTTGTCCTACAACTGTACCTAAAAAAGTGGTCTGAAATTAATTTTCTGAAGACATGCTGATTTTCAGGTTCCAAAGGTACTACAACAGCATTAACTTTCTCAGATTATTACTAACAGGTATGTAATATATCTTGCACAATATCACAAAAAAAGCAAATGATATGAACACAAAATTATGTAAAAATTACAAAAATACTTTGAAAAATGTTCATATAAAAGAATTTATAAACCTAACATAAGAAAACAGTGTGTTAAGAATGAAATCTCCAATTTTAATACACCAAAGGTGTCACAACATTATGCAAAAAGAACTAATATTTTAAACACATTGTATTTGACATTAATTGTACATCTAATTCTGAGTAACTGATTTCATTTAAAAAAGGATTCTTTGTCTTCAATACCATAGAAATGGGGAGGGGAGGGCGTTCCAACATTTTAAACTTTTGTGATTTTTGAAAATTCAGATATTTTAATATTAATAGGACCTACTTATAAAAGTGTATTTTATTATATTTGAGCAAAAAATTTGGAGCCAATGTGGAGCCATTTTTGAGAAAACGTTGAAAATGTTATTGGGATTTCATATAGAGTAACCACATAATTAATATATTTCTTTAAATTCAAGGGGCAGCAATATCAAATCAATCAGGGAATATAAATTTTGGTAAAAATTCTTTGAAGAGTTTGGGGACTAGTGTTTGCAAACGAACAGATGGATATTATTGGCAGTTGGCCAAAAAACAAGTTTTCAATATCAAAGTCCGACAAAATGTGGATTTTGACACTATGTAGTAGTATAGAAGAAAGTAAAAGCAACAATGGCATATCAAAACAATCTCTGTGTAAGCACAATAGACAGAATTTATACAAACTGTGCTTGTTGGAAAAAGGCTTTTACTTCACATCAAATCAAAAGAGCTTATTATTTTAATGAAATAGAAAAAGGCTACAAGAAAGGATTAAATATAAGAGAAACAAATAGCAAAAGAAACATTTACGACTGAACAGTTTTGTGGTTTTAATCATACTATTCAATGAATTATAGCTCAAAATATAAGTTTTCAGAGTGATAATTTCATGAAATCTTAAATAATTCTAGGAAGATGTCAATTACTATTTGTAACAAGGTTTTCAAAGGTAAATTTACACCTAAAAAATGAAATTAATGTTGATGAATATTAAATTTGTTTATCACATTCATTATAAAATGACAAATCAAGCTGCTTAAAAATCTCTTTGAAGTTCTAATATTCTGCCCATCCACTAACCGTAAAGAAAAAAATACCTCACCTGAAAATTCATATATAATGGAACAAATTCACATCACAATACCAGTTTTCATTGAAAACTGATAAAAAAAGATTTCCTCCTACAAGTTTTAAATTGTAACTGTTTAGGTGAGCGTTGGATTCCCAGGACTTTACATGCACTTATACGAACAAAAATATTTCATTTTTGTTTAAAAAATTATGAATTTAGTTCACTAAATTTGATAAACCTATTTACAGGTCATAAAAGAATGGATTATTTACTTCTAAATGAAAATTTGCAAATCAAACAACTGTTACAAATTAAGAACGTTTTTAAATAAGGGCATTTTAAATTACTATTAGATACATTTTGAGTTTTCTATTTTATTCAGTTCACTAAACATAATTGCAGCATTTTTCTTTCATGAAAATCATATAAACCAAGATTATTGTTCAGAAACATTAAAATTTTTTGGGGATTAACAAGAATTTTGTCAATTTACAATTTAAAACTATCTGCATGTATGCATTTATTTACATTTTCACAGACAAACAAAAATCAAAAGTCAATGTTTCTAATAAAACCTCTCCCTGCTGAATTGTGATAAAAAGAGCACCACAATACTAACCAGGCTCCAACATGGTAGCCACGGTTTTTTAGAAGGCTTAGTTGATATGGGGTAGTAAAATTGCAGATATACTATACTCATGAGAAATTTTGTAGGTGCCAGCTGACAGAGTTGAGGAGGCAATACGGGTGCTCTATGGTATAGAACTGCACTTCACGCAAATTACATCTAAAAACAGGAAAGTGCACTAAAAGCTAATATTCCAGTGTTGACAATTGTATTATTATTAATTTTTCTTCCCCCCCCCCCAAGTAAATTATCCATGCCCCTAAGCCAAGAAAACAAATGTATACATTTTTTATCACATTGAAAGCTTTGAAATTCGTGTTTTCAAATTACAAACACTTTTATTCTTGTGAATGAATGGAGGGTGTGGAGAGACATTTTGATCATTCAGGAGAAAAAAAGATAATCCATTTTGATTGAAAATTGGCAAAATTATGATAATTTGAATCTGGCCCAATTTTTATGAACTCTCAGGTGGGCCATTTTTTCTTGCAGTAGGGTATAAGGTTTATAACCTTGGCTAATTATACTCCAGGATCTGTTTGCTTTAATTCAATGTACAAAATTTCAGAAATGGTACGATTTATCAGCCCATTATGTGGAAGTCTTTTGTGGAATGTTTAGCAGAAAATAATTTACAGAATTTTAGAGGCCAAACAGCAATTAAAAGAATGTACAACGGTACTGATATTTTCCAGCATAAACTTAAAACAATGCTCCTCAGAACAATCAAAACAGTAACATACATGCAAACATACCTCATGCACACAAGCACAATGATATACAAATTCATCAATATACAACACAATCATACCTAACTCTGAATAAAGTAGTGGTTCTACAACTTAGAACTGCGCCAATTAAAGAAGTCAGAGCAACATATCTGGCAATTTATACTATAATACAAAGGTCTTAAAATTTTCCAAAAGAATGAAAATGAGACATCTTCTACAAACATGTCCAAACTTGAATGTGAGTATAGAAAGCAGATGCACAATTTTTTGTTTTTCCTCTGGTTTACAACAACCACAAAAATTAAAGTTATTACTGTTGCCGTGACTCCTTCACCTGTATAAATGTGTACTGTCAATTATAGAGAATGAATTAAAGTGAATGTATACTCCAAATAGTTACACCACTTCTCGCTTAGCCCAAGTTTTAAAACTGCTTGTACAGAAAATTCAACTTATTTTACAAATTTTGCCTATACTTCATGCAAAACAGAAATATTCATTAATATCTGTTGCCATGACAACAACATCCACAATCTTTTCCATTATTGAACACATGAGGACCATTATTATGTTTTTATTTCACAATACCACATATTATTCAGAAAATAATGTAGATCACAATATTTACCACATATATGCCTTAAAATAGCGAGGCATTCTTTCCTCTATAATATGGACATTGAAAATATTGTATGATCAAATTTCACTCGTTTTTCCTCTATATTTTTATATTCAGCCCCCTTCTAAATGTTTGTACTGAAATCATTCCTTTCTATATTAAGAAAGCTGAAAGAAAAATCTGAGAGGTGTTATTAACAAAAGTTGAAAATGTGTAAGCTCGATCATGTGCAAGTATTTGGGGCAAGGGTGAAGCGGCTGCAGGTATAGGTTCACCTGAGGAATTCCCTGCTATAAAAGGTTTTATTCAGTGACTCGACACTTTCAGACTTGGTGATGAAAGCAATGACCTTCCTTCACATTGCCCTATTACTGCTACTTTCCGTTGATGCATTGAAGATCAGCCAGTCTGGAGGACTGATATTTACACACACAGACAGACAGACAGGGACAGAGACAGACAGGGACAGAGACAGACAGGGACAGAGACAGACAGGGACAGGGACAGAGACAGACAGGGACAGAGACAGAGACAGACAGGGACAGAGACAGAGACAGACAGGGACAGAGACAGAGACAGACAGGGACAGAGACAGAGACAGACAGGGACAGAGACAGAGACAGACAGGGACAGAGACAGAGACAGACAGGGACAGAGACAGAGACAGACAGGGACAGAGACAGAGACAGACAGGGACAGAGACAGACAGACAGAGACAGACAGACAGAGACAGACAGACAGAGACAGACAGACAGAGACAGACAGACAGAGACAGACAGACAGACAGAGACAGACAGACAGAGACAGACAGACAGAGACAGACAGACAGAGACAGACAGACAGAGACAGACAGACAGAGACAGACAGACAGATCATGTGCAGTTTTAGCATGCAAGCTAGTTGCAATGTTGAAGCATGAGATGTATCACAGTTTCACTTTAGGCAGAAACACAACTGTTTCAAGAATAGGAAGATGGATAAAAAATTACAGATACATCAAACCAAAATGGAACACATAAACACATAAAATTTGTAAAGCTTAACATCAAGTAATGGAAGAAACTGTCACACCTATTTTTCAGCTATGATGTGTGTTCACATTAGGTGAGAGTAAAAAATGGCAGTTTTAAAGTTAAGGCACCTGCTTGCTTACTTTAGTAAAATAAGTTAATTTAAATGTAAAATACACAAACTCTATTTGTCAGTCATTTTATTGTCATTGAAAGTTCCCTTGGAAGTCCACTGAATTTATTTCTATTTTACAATTTATAAAGCAAACCAAAATTCTACTGGACCAATTGTTGTACATAATTCAGATGCACCCATTTAAAAATCATACCAATTCAAAAATGGTCTTGTACACATAACAAAGAAAAGGTCGACAGAATGACACATTCATTACATGCACATAGATCCCAATGTATACACCCCCCCCAGCTCCCCATGAATCCAGTCTTACACACAACTTAGAATGTCCTTTATATTTCCGACATTACCTATGAACTATTAATCCGTTAAAACGCATAGCCGAGGAAAACCTAATGGTTGAAACGAAAGATGACATCATGGTAAATAAAAAATGTATGTTGACAGACTGTACAGATGAAATGAAAGACTCATCACTCCTCATCGATTTTTCCACAATATATAAGATGATTTGATATTTGAGCTTAGCTTCAAGAACTTGTCTGGTTGGCCATGTTTTATGAGTTTTCTTCATAATTAATGTTGGTTTTCTGCTCTGATAATATTGTGAATTGTACAGTTGCACAGGATGCCAAGAAAAAGTCCTTGTGCTGATTATGAATTGCACACTTTCAAAGAAAACTTTGGAGTCTTATTCCATGAAATGCTTTAAAATCTATAACTGCATGTGCCAATACTTCACAAAATGTCAGTAGCTATTCTGGGCAATGATGAAACAATGAATAGTAATTTAGATGATTATACAAGATAACTAGTGATTTGTATCGGCCTTTCATGCTAGTCACAACACCAACACCTTCAGAGATTTTCATACCCACAGAAACATAGCGCAGAGTGGTTGCTGCCACAGGTGACCACATTATTACTTTTACATTTATCTGTGATTTACAATGAACTGAAAATTACAAACTTATGTTTGCATTACATATGAACATAGGGAAGACCACAAGGGTAAATACAATATAAATATTTTTATAAATGAATTGACATTACAGATTGAGGATTAAATTGCTGGATTAAAAATGTTTGCAGTTTCTTTCAATAACAATTTTGTTAAAGACCTAGATTTGTTGGGATTTGTTTTTTAAAACAAACTTTCTTCACTTTGTTTTAGAGCCATCCAAGACAACTGTTGCTAGTTAATTCATTCCAGACAGATGATTTCAGACATTTGTAAAGGTTTTTAACAATTTCAAATATACAATTTATTTTTGCTATGTAATCAGAGTTCAAACCTTGCCAAACTGTATTAAAAAAATAATGTGTAGTGCTCCTCTAGATGTGGATGACTAGCAGAACATGTTTTTTTGGAATCGTAGATCATGGCTAAAAGTGAAACTACTTCCTATGCCAACCGATTTTAGTTGATAACTCCATTTAACTAGTGGTTCTACAACACTTTCTTGTATTATGTAACTAATGCAAATTTCCAAAAATTCAAATAATTCAACAAAAATGGAACCTGTGTCATGTTTAAAAATTGTACTTTGCTCTATTCAGAAAAAAATGTTCAACGATTTTAAGAAAATATTTTTTAAGGGTTTTAAATTGCCTTTACTTAGAGCAAATATTGCATGTAAATTTAACATTTCCAAAAACTGCTTATGATGTTATTTAGAGATCTAATTTTTTAGAACAGGTTTTATTAAAATATATCTTACTAATGTTTTGTTCTTTTTGAAAATACAGATAGTTCACTAAAAATGGGATCTGCAGAAGTTTTATGACTGCTCTATTTGAGAGAAAAGAGAAAAAAAATTGGGAGTGGCTTTGAGAAAACATTTTTTTGAAAATTGCCTCCTCCATGCAAAACTTCTGTAACAAAAACTTGAACACAAACTTATTTAAAGATCTATCTTTGAACAGATTTTATTCAGGAAAGAATGTTTATCTTCAATATTTTAGTTGCAGGAAGATGCTAACAAAATTTTGAATTTCTGCAAGTTTTGAAAATTCAGAGTTTAACCAAAATGGATATTCTTTATTTCTTTTAAGCATTCTATTCCATTTCTGACAAAAAAATTGAAAATGTTCAGGCTTCATATAAAGTAATCCCAAAAACCAAAATATCCATTTCAAATTCTAAGGGGCTTGACTTCAGTTAGATCAATCAGAATATCAAATTTGGATAAAATCATCTGAACAGTTGCTCGCATTGACCACGGACAGATGTTTTGCCGCAATGTAATTTTGTGGTATTCAGAATCCACAAAATGTGGATTCTGAAGAGGATAATGTGTTAAAGGAAGTAATTTACTACATATAGGAACCATACTTATCAACTTCTCATATATCCCCACAACGAGTTTTTCAGACACACACAAAAAAGAAAAGCCACTTTCCTCTGCAGCACTACAATACTTCAATACTTTCTCTTTGCAATTAAGTAATAGGTGCGAAAATATAGAGCAAAGAATAATAAATGAAAACATTTTCAATACAATTTAAAACAATACGTCCAAGACTTTTGATGCAACTAGAGGCACATAAACAAGAAGATGAATATAGCATTGATTGAAGTAGTATCATACCCATGAATTAATACAAATTACCACTAAAACACATGAATATTTTGAAACAAATAATGAAAAGAATGAGAAAAATATAGATGGAAAAGACAGAAAAAAGAGAAATCTGGTAAAGCAATATAGAACAGAATATTAAATATTCATATGTAGATGTAACTTTCTAAGAACACTCTTCTCAGCCTTCACACTTTCCAATATTTTCCTACCTTACAAATAATTTGCACCTGCTGGACAAGTATTAAAAAAAGAAAAAAAAGAAAAAAAAAAAAAAAGTTTTAAAAAATTGAATAAAAGTAATGCAAGGAGAAAAATATTAGAACAAAAGTTAAAACAGTGAATATTAATTCTAAAGTCCAATTTTCAAACTGCTACAGAAAGAAGTAAAACGAAGTACTTACTGATTTTACTTTATGTGAAAAAATGTGTGTGAAATGAACGGAATTTCACAATGTTAACTGTGGAAATCCTGTATTAAACAAACATTGTGCAGAGCACAATACCTCAATCAAAGAAAGGGTTTCACTCACAAGTTATCAATTTCTTCTGAAAATTGTTGAGAGCAGTGGATGTGTTCAGGATCATGATCTGTACTCTGCCATGAATTAGAAATCGCATTATCTGCTGACGTAACTTCTGCTGAAGTCATTCTATCGTCTTCAAGTATATTATGATTTGAATGATCCAAAATAATTGTAGAAACATCATTGAAAGCAATATCCATTCTTTGATGCAATCTAGGTTCACTATCAACGTGACTTCTTGATGTTTCCACAGTTCTTTCTGCAGGGTCACTTTGTTCCATTCTGTTTAGTTCTTCCATTAAAATACTGGCTGCTTCACCTGAACACAGACTCATACTACCAATAATGTCTTCTTCATCTTCATCATCATCATCATCATCATCATCATCATCATCCTCATCATCAACACCACTACTACCAACAGCAGGTGCTCCAGATAAATCATTAGATTCATTGGCATTATTTTCATTACCAAAAATTCCATCCTGATAATCCATATAATCATTGGAAGGTTGATCTGAATTGAAGTTTAATCTCTCAATTGCTTGAAATCTGTTTTCTCTATTTGCATAATTTGTAGAACTATTATCAACAGTGTGCGTGTCTGAGGTTAGATGCAAATGACTGGCAGAAGCTGTTATAGTACGAATGTGAGTGGACACTGACTGATGTCTTACATGCCTTATAATTTGCACTTCGTCCAGTGGTATAAGAGGAGGAGGACGATCGTCTGTTAAATTCTCCAAAGGAATGAGAGGTGGAGGATGATTATCATCATACAATTCCTCTAAACAATTATACTCCTCAGGAGCTTGTAATATGTTACCATCAGTTGATGCCAAGTACATTGCACCATGTGAATGGTTTTCATGAGGAAAGTCGTCATCTGCTCCTGTACCATTAAACTGTGGGATATTAGAATTTTGTTCTAGAGTATTTAATGCCATTATGTCAATGGAAGCAGCACTTCTAGCATGATGAGCAAAAGAATGATTGCCACAAACACTGTCACTGGAACAGGTACCATTCCTGTTTCCACCACAAGAAACTCCATTTCCTCCTCTATTCCCATCACCATCACCAATGCCACCACCACCACAACCATCACCACAGCCACTGCTTCTACTACCACCACCATCGTCCTCACCACCCCTGCTGCTGCCGCCACTGTCACCACCACTACTGCCACCATCACAGCCATCGTCATCATCACTTATTGTGATCACAGCAGGAGAATCATCACCGATGGCAATCACAGAAGCAGTATCATCAGGGATGGTAAATGCAGGACTATGTGGACTGCCCATAGGAGTACTTGTGATGGTGATGACAGGAGGAGCATTGGAAGTGGCAGGTTCTGGTGGGGTATTTGAAATAGTTATCACAGGAGGAGTACCAGTGTTGATAGCTTGTGGAGGACTACCAGGAATTGTGATTACAGGTGTATTTGTAAAGGAATTCTCAGGAGAACTCTCATAAGTACGCTCTGGAGAAGAATTAGTAATAGTGATTACAGGAGGTGTATCTGTGGAACTAATGTCAGGAGAATCGGTAATGGTAATAACAGGAGGAACGCGAGCACTGGCATTAGCACTACCACTACCACCAGCACCAGCACCCATAGATCGCTCTGCTGAATCAGAAGCCTCAGATGCTTGATGGAATGTCATGAGCGAGCTGCCTCTAGAAAGATGTCTCTGAGAGGACTCAGATTCTGGTGAACTGTCATAAACAAAAACATCATCAGGATGTGAGTAACCAAATTCGTTTAGGGGGTAGCCACTTCTGGAATACCTCGGCAAGGGGTTCTGGGGAGCAGTAACTGAAGGCAAGATCTCAGAAAGAGAGCAGAGAAGTCCAGTAGTAAGTTCAGAAAACACTGGTCCATCAACTGGTGGTGGTTGAGATTGCAGTGTAGGTCGCAGAACAGACTCTACAATTGATTCAGCTAAACTTTCTGTAGCTGAGGCAACATCAGTGTTCCCAGTAGCAATTGAGCTACGTCTTGCAGGTTGGCCAGAAGATGTGCTGGCAACCTCAGTATCACCTGAAAAAGAAAGTTCATTACTCAAAAACATAAATATGAAATTCATAAACAATATTTTTGAATTTTTTTAATATCAACAAATGTTAAATTTGAACATGTCTACTAAATAAAGGATATGTGTGATATGTATAAGAGTCAAAATGAATTTTAATTAACATCTGTAACTATTTCCTTCATCTCTGTGATTGTTATGTTAAATTTGAGCAACTGGAGCAGATAAAAACTTCATTGTTTTTGGTGTTTTTTTTCTTCTTTTCTTTCTTCTTCACATTCTTGCTTACGATTTAACAACATGTTGCCTAAAAGAAGTTTTGGGATAAGAAACCCCTTAAGCAATAAAAAATTAAAAACTGACTGGGTCACAACAAAATCATAGGTGCTACTGGCACGAAATTTGATGGAAGAATTTAGTAGTTTTCGCGGCTTGCAATTTGACAACTGCAAGGACAAGTAGGATTTTGGTGTTCAAAAATACAGCAATACCACGCAGGTGTCTCTCATCCAATTCCAATTGATGAGGAAACATTACTTGTTTTTTTTCATTAGAAAAGTAAAACAAGAAGTAATTAAGAAAAGTATCACAATTAACAAAAGAAAAGTATCACAATTGACAATTACAAAAGAAAAGTATCACAATTAATCTTACACCTACACTTCATACACTTTTCTCTAAATCCCTCAAAGTTGGCTATTTACCAGATATTTGGAAAAAAAGTTTTATCATTCCAATTCATAAATGCAATGACTGTTCAAATATAAAAAATTATAGACCGATATCAATAATGAGTGTAATTCCGAAGTTATTCGAATCAATTATAACAATGAAACTTTCGACAATTGTGAATGCAATCTTGGTAGACAAACAACATGGATTTAGAAGTAAGCGTTCAACAACATTAATCTTTTAGTGTTATAACATTATATAATTGACACAATTGAAAACTATTCACAAGTTGATACCATTTATACAGACTTCGCTACAGCGTTCGACAAAGTTAATATTGATATACTATTGGTGAAATTAAATCATATTGGTATTCATGGGGAATTTTTGGATTGGTTGAAAAACTATCTTACCAACAGAATTCAGAATGTCAAATATAAAACCTACATTTCGAGAGACATAAATGTAACTTCTGGTGTTCCTCAAGGATCTCACCTTGGGCCACTTCTATTTTTAATATTTATAAATGACTTGAAGTTTACTTTGCCCGATTGTAATTTCTTACTTTTTGCCGATGATTTTAAAATTTACAGAGAAATAAAATCATCGAAAGACTGTTGTGAGCTTCAAGAATGTTTGAACTCACTTATGATATGGTGTAATTTCAATAAAATATCCTCGAATATCGATAAATGTAAAATAGTGAGGTTTTCCAGGTGCAGGTCACAAATAGTTTATCGTTATTCTCTTGACAATCATATTCTCGAGTCTCTATATGAATATAACGATCTCCGAGTTATTTTTGATCCTATTTTGAAATTTGATAAACATATTAATTATGTCGTTAATAAAGCCAATCAACTACTTGGATTTGTTATGAGAATGACCAGTGAATTCAGAAATCCTTCCATTTTAAAGACTATATTTTTCGTTAGTGAGACCAATTTTATTATATGCTTCTCCAGTTTGGTCGCCTCATTATGACATTTATTCGAAAAAAATTGAATCAACTGAACATAGGTTCTTTAACTATATTGCTTGGAAACTTCAACTTCCATCATCGAGGTTCACACATAATTATTTTCATGTTGCGAGCTTATTGAACATTAGCTCACTACATTCTCATAGAAAATTCAATGATTTTATATTTCTGCATAAATTGATAAACAATGATATTGATAGTACTGCACTGTTATCCAAACTGAATTTTAATGTACCTATGCGAAATACGAGAAATAACGATAAAACTGGAATATAATGCACCTATGTGGCATATGAGTAGACTAGTAAACACATGTGATATAGATATATTTTTTACATCACTATCAAATTGTTTAGATTTAGCAAGGAAAAAATATGTATGCGAATACAATTAACTTATATTAAGTAAATATTGAATGTAATGTATATTGGGCGATTACATGTTTGATAGATAGATAAATAAATAGATAAAAAATACAATTAACAATTACAAAAGAAAAGTATCACAATTAACGAAAGGACAGTATCACAATTAACAGAATGATTGATTAGCCATTCTGGGTGTGCAGGTCACTTTATTGCGGAAAGTGATGGTAATCTTCCCCTGGTGGATGGTGAGATATTGTAATATCTAAGACTACTCAACAGAACTAGCCCCGGTGTGGGACCAGCCAAATGTAAACTAACACGGGGAGGGCGCCAGGTTCAGCTCCTGAAATGTGACTGGATGGAAGAGTTGGGAGGTCATGAATTAGCACAGAGTCATTTGTGACAAATAACAATTTATTCCTGGCACCAAAAGCTGCCAGGGCAGTTACATGTCGCAATGGGCGACGCAAGTTTTCTACTAAATCTACTTTGTGGACTGATTGTCCTAATTACTATTTGCTAATTCCCTTACAGCTGACACATTGTGCTTACTCTTTGATGAAGCGTGCTTTTGATCATTTAAGGTCCGTAGGGCCTGAGCGCGGCCACTTGCAATTTCTCGCCGTTACGATTGTTCTGCGAGACGGCTTCGTCTCGTTTTGTTTCACCAGTGGCTGCGTTGTCTCCGCGAGCGGGCCGTGCTGCGGCTCCGGAGCAGAGGCGGCGGCAGCCCCGGGTCGCTGACCTTCAGCGGCGCGTCTTCTCTCGGCAGGTAGCGGCTCGAGCAGGCTCAGAGGGGCGAATGGCCACGGGCGTTGACGTAACGCGGTGGGCTGTCACTGGGCCCGAAGCGGGAGGCGGCAAAGGCTGGTGGGCCGATGCGGAAACGGCGCGGGATCCGGTAGTCTCCCGCCCGAGTGTCCTCCGCGACAAGTCCACTAGTCGCGTCCCAGCTAATTCGATTCTGGGAAAGTCTTTCCCGAACTCGCGTCCCAATCGTAAGTAACTGAGTGATCGAGCGGATTGGCAACCAAGAAGTATCTTGGAAGTATCTCGAAATATCTCCGAAGTAGCTCTAGGCAACGAAAAATTAGCTCTCCAAAAATTCTTAGGAGCGTTCCGAAAAATTCTTCGAAGTCTGGCCGAAAAAATCTTAGAAGTGTCGTCCACAAAAAAATCTAGAAGTCCCCCCTTTTTCACTGTGCATCGCGTATTTAAAACAAGTTCCTTTCCCCTTCCCAAAATGTTCCTAGCTCTGAATTTCTCCCCTCCCTCATGGCGAAGCTTCCCATTGGCTGAGGGTGGCTGCGTCGCAGAATCCTGATTAACCAATCATGTGGCAATTTTCCCGTGTTTTTCCGTCGATTGTTCTCTGTCTGACACTGGCTTCTCTCTCTCGCTCGCTTCCCTTTGTCAGTTATTCCAGAAGCTGCTCGCAGCTGTCTGGACACGTGCGCGTGCAGAAGTGCATTTCACGGATCCTCGACTGTCGGCATGGGCTAATCGACAGCCCACTGTATTTAATTTGTAAACAGCCCCTGCGGGAATTCTGGTGTCTAGCCCAGGCGCGTGCCACTTTCGGCAGGCATTGTTTGGAAGGGGATCGGTTGAGGCCGAGAAAGGTTTTCGCTTACGACGTGTCGTAAATGTGTCTTCCTCGCCTAATCGACACCCGGCCAAACTCCATCGGGGCTTGGCATTCCCCGGTCGCGCGGCTGAAGAAAGGACGCGAGGGTGCGCTTTGTCCGAAAAGGTTTTGGCAAGGGGCCAGCATGTATTTTTATGGGGGGGGGGCAATAAACAGGGTCGCCTCTGACAAGAGGCGAGTGCGGTCGGGGCGGGCCCGGCGGCGTGACGAAAGAAACCTTCGCGGCGGAGGCAGCGTCCCTTTGACCCACTTCTTTCTCGACGCGAGCTATTTCCAGCTGTAGGAATTATTTGTTATTGGCGATGCCATAATAAAATTATACTTAATTAATCGGTGACGCCACAATATGGTGCTGAACTACCTGTCGGCTTACAGGGTTTTTCCCCAATCATGTATCTCCCACCAGCGGGGCACCTACTACTTTGGCATTTGCCAAGTGCTAGTCAAAGAAACCATGGAAAACTACCGATGAGAGCATCCATCCGCTAGAATTCTCCTTCAGACAGTGACTGAATTCAATCCAACTACATAGCTAGTGTCGAAAACCCTGCCACTGTCTGGACTCGCACCCAAAGACATCTCGGTCAAAAGCATTGCAGTGACATCAATTGATGCCCTGGGGCGGTTTAACACAACAAAAGTATCACAATTATTTTTACAATTTCATGGACAATTTGTTCATGAAGTACACATCAAACTTTTGAAAATACTACATATGGGAATAAAGTTAAAAATGAAATATGTGACTAACTCAGATAGACCATAAAGAATTAAGAAAGTATAAAATAAACTAAAAAATATAAAATAAAATAGAATAAAGTGTTGTTAACTACAGGACACAAAAATAAACTGAAATACTAACAATGCCATGTTTTAAGAAAGGGATCTATCATCAGCATATTAATTAAGTGAGCTCCACGCAATCCTTTCAGAAACCAAAATGTTGGCACAGCTTCGGTCCATGTCAATACTATCAGCAATTGTATTTAGCAAAAGGGAGCAATCAATTTTACCATGTAAATAATTGACCAAAAAATTTACAACTAACTCTAAACTATTTCAGCAGAGGTACTCCAATTTTGAGGAAGAACGTTCTTTTCTGTCACCAGATTTTCTATCCGTCCCGCACTTGTTGATGGCCTCTTGTTTCTGTAACGCAGATTCGTATTCGCCAGGCGTAGAACCGACATTCCACAGGGCCTCGGCAACGTGTCAAACTCTCGACATTCTTTTAACGTTTTGTTTCATTTGATACAATGCCACTCGGTAAGAGATTTTCTTGGCAGGCCCGTTCCAAAATATCGGTCTGAATTGCCCAGCAAAGTCGCGGTGGATGGAGAGAATACGAACGCATACATAATTTTGTATTTTAGATACGCGCGATGTTTTTACTGTCTTCGCAGTATATTGGTCAACATTTACAAGTTTCGTGACATGAAATGGCAATGTAAAAACTTAAATCCTAACCGACCAGGTTTCATCTGTGAATATAAGATGACCCTGTGTATTTAGACGGAGATATTTCGGAAAAAACCTCGTCTTATATTCGGGTAAATACTGAAATTCTTTCCAGACACAACATGTTAATTTCATAGCTACCTTCAATCAGAGACCTGATGAAGATAACGTAAGTTTTACATTTATTAAGGTTTAAAGAAGACAATTATCTGCACACCATTTGGCAAAATCATTAATGACTGTTGCAGCCTTATCTTAACATGAGGTGACTTTATAACTCTACACCACATCATATCAGCAAAAACCGGTGTTGTTCTCTACACAATGCTAGACTAACATAATTAACAAAAATATTAAATAGTAACAGTTCAAGGTGGGAACCCAGGGGAACTCCTGAATATACGACAATCGGCCGAGATGAAACCTTTTCTCCACTAATGATCTGCACATGTAGCGAGTCGAATATTATTCAAACCAATGCAATAGGGCCCACAGATCCCCAAGCATCTAAAACTTTTGCAAAAGTACATAGTGATTCAGAATCAAGAGCTACTAAGGCCTGTGTTAATACTGTAAACCTGAAAAACCATCCACTTTATTTAAAAATAATAAAATCTCATTTGTGAAGTTTAGGTTTCTTATCCCAGAGTTACATGCACTGACACATAGATATACAATTCTGATTTCTTCTTACACATTTCAGCTCTGCAGCCTTTCATAGTTCTTATCAGTTCTGTGAAAGAAAACAATCTGACAAGGTGCTGATCAATGTCTTGTGTCTCGGCGAAGATATTTTCTCACATGCAGACAATGGTGTTATATTTCACAACACAGTTACCAAAAAGTATGTTTAGGATTCTCTCTCTATGCTCAGTTTTGTTTCTTATGCTTTTTTTAATCATAATTATTTTTAAAATTATATTTATGACTGGTTTTAATCCTTTACGCTCAGTACACTATTTTAAACAAAAATGTTGATTCCGCAAGTGATTATACTCCATCTGTAGTATACATTAAAGAACTGTGAAATTTTTGCCAGAAAACTATTACACAAAGATAATCCATAATAAAATAATAAGTACCATGTTAATGTTAGTTCAAATATAACACATCAGTAATGCAAAAGAAAAATATAGTCATATGTAATGGTGGGATGAACCTATAAAAGAAGTTTTTGTATTTTTATCCATTAACATGAGAGAGATTAATTTTGTAGTCCTTTTTGATAGGTTGATGTAGCTGTCAGTAACTCGCATAAACAGCAATTAAGAGAATTATCTTCTAGACAGCGGCTGAATTTGACCCAGCTATGAAACTAGACTCGAAAATTCACCAATGTTGGGACTGCTGATCATATTGGCTGCAAAGGCAGCAGTAATGGAAGCAATCAGACAGTAGAAGGAATTAGAAGAGTTAAGTGGTATTCAAAATTCTGAAATTTGGACAAACATCTACCCCTGTGGAACTACTCGATTGACACGATTTCTAAAGAACTACAAAGAACAAGTCACATTAGTCACATCATGTTCATTCAGCCATGTATGAAATGCATTTAACTTTCTGATTTTAAAAATAAAAAAAAAAAAAAAGAAGAAGAAGAAATTATTCATTAAATCTACATAATTTTATTTATATTTCCAAAACAAACTATGCCCTTTATGACATTTGTTAGATTATGTAAACTCGTGAATCTATATTGCAATTTCATGAACTTTTCTAAATTGCGAATCTATATTGCAATCCCCTGACCTGAACTTTCAAAACACAACTTACTATTGCTCTTCATGACTTTTGCGATTGACTTTCTGCGATTATGTGAGCACTTCTGTATTGACATTTTTAAGTTGTTTCTATTGTAATAATGCGTTATCAAGAGATCTTCTTGTCTGTTGTAATAAATAATGTATACTTTTACATTTATTTGCACAATTATCATTTTGTAATTTTCCCCCTTTTTCTCGCTTATAGAGCAACTCTGACTATGTGTGCATCCTGCTTCAGCAGGTACAAGTAACTTTATTGGGGGAATTAGCATTTTAGCTGAATCCCAATTATTATCCCCCAATATTGTTATAGGTATGGATGATGATGATGATGATGATGATGATGATGATGATGATAATGATAGTGAAGGATGAAAGGATGGCACACACATATACACATAAACAAATACAGCCATGGCCGAGGCAGGACTCAAGCCCACAGTCTTCTGGTCCAAGACAGCTACGGCACTACTGCCCTAACGATCTCGACATCTGACCGGCAATTTTGTATTATAAAATTAATAGATTTTTTGAAAATGCTGTACAATATATCTTCACTTGTTTCTCATCTTAAATACTAGTCATTCTTGATCTAATTGGCCAAAAAATGTTTGATCTTATTTAGTAATGTACTATACACAGGAACAAGATTTATCCACTTTTTTTTTTTATCAGGGTCCTACAATATGCGTTTTTCTGACCAAAAATCACCAGCAGCATTACAATACTGTGGTGACTACGCAGAAAGAATATTCGATTCTTTTTTACACTATTGAAAACTATGTTATTAAACCAAAATACCTATAAAAAGAGTAATTTCTGATTGGAAGATGGTTAAACAAGTACTTCAGGAAACAAATTCCTTGTGAATATTTTTTGTTGATACATTCCATGATGTACCAACAAATTCACAAGAAAAATAATGAACATAACAATCAATTTATGACTTTGAACACAAATCAAGTGTTAGAAATAATATACGGTAAAACCCCGCTTTTACGTTTTCCCGACATTTACAGTTCTCGTCAATCCCATCAGTTTCCGTATATTCGTAATGTTATAAATACCTCGCTTTTACGATAGTATAATTTCAATTTTCCCGCAATTTACAACAGACTGGAACGGGCGTTGTTGTCAACGCTCGTCCCCTAGCGAACGTCGCGCGTTGAAAGCTAGAAAATGCTCTTACGTTAGCTTGCGCTGTAGGCACAACGCACGTCACCAAGAGCGATCGTGTGTCGAATCGCCTAAGATACAGTGATAATTTACGACGCGCGTTAAGTAACTCGTGTGCACAGGCATCCACGCAGCTGGCGTCATCGGTTTTAGGTAACGCGCGTCAACGCAACGCTCATTTGACATAGTCCTAAGAGAGGTAGCCTCACGCTCAATTGTTTATTGCAAATCATCCTACACAATTTCACACTTTCTCATTCTATAATAAACATATTTTTTCTCATTATGTAATAGCTCAAGCACCAAAGTATGGGATTCTCCGTTCGTTTTTAACAGTTATGTTTCACGAACCCATTTGTCTATCGTTTCATAAATACATTTTAAAAAAAATACTAGTTCGAAATTATTACGAACTGCCGAAGACAAAATTTTTATTGAGTTGGGGAAAATGTAAACTTCACATTTATTCTTACAGTAGAAATACCATTGTCCTTCCTTGTACATTGTTGCATCATGAAAGGCTACATCAGTCGATGGCGGGGTCTCGTGAGAGTGTCGTTGCAACATTTAAAATTCACTAAGCGTTGCTGGTAACGCGTCTTCAATTTCCGGTGTCGTAAATTTCGGTAAGTTTTCTATTTGACCTTGTAATATTGTTTTAATATATATCTAATACTGCATATTAAAGCACATTATAATCCTTACTGATTGTGTATGTAAATATATTAAACAATACTCAGTTTTGAAGAAGAAAAAAAAGATCCCCTTATTTACACCATTTTTTTAGGATCCTATTAATAGTGTGAAAAGGATTTTACTGTAATAAAAATTGTATTCAACTTGTTGGACTTCCTGCATGAAAGGATTAAAGTTGCGGGTCATTACGTAAGACACATAAGCACCTAACTGTGGCCCCTGTTACAAGACAACTACCTTATTAAGTCTTTAATTTATTATTCCTTTTTCAATTTTTACAAAAACATGAGTAAATTAAATTATACACATATTAAATATATTTAAATGTATCTATTAAAAACATTTCATAATTGAGAATGCTTTGTATCCTGAGAAAATTACTACACACTTAACATCAAAGTAGTGTCACATGAACACTCTTTATAAATTGATGTATACACATTACATCCATTACTTACAGTACAACAAGTTTAAATTGTGGAACATCAAAAGAATGTAATTAAAATATAGAAAAATGTATGACTTCTGTGACTTTGTAGTAGTCTTTTATAATTTTAAAGGTTTCTATTAATCTGCTGTTGGCAGGTAATTGTCATTTCTAGTAGTCTGCATTCATATGAAAAACTTCTCAAACTAACTGGGAGTCTTGTGACTTTTCTCCATGTTCTCTCCAGGAGATCTAAATCCTTTACCAGGCATGGATGCCATTCCAAACTCCCGTATTCTAGAGTAGGTAGTATGAATGATTGGAAAATTGCATTTAGAGAAAGAGAATGGCCTGCCACAGTAAAGCAACGGTTGTGAGAATCCCTTCTTAGCACCTGCAAGCCCCAACATTCGCAGCGGCTCTTTGCGCAAATTGAATGCATGATAGGAACGCAATTAAAGGGCTCTGTTGTAATAATATCCCGACTTATTGAAGAAAAATTAAAGTAAAATGTATATGCTCATCCTTTTTATAATTCATGAAACTTATCATCACTTCAAAATCTTCTGATTCTCCTACAATTATAACAGATGTGAATCTTCATCCTTTTATGCGAGACCAAAATTTTTTATTTATTCTGCACACCTGTTTCTACCTGGCCACCATGGTAGTCAAACCACGGTATAGGTTATTGTTCCGTGGTACCTATATGTGACAGACAGTCATTCCCTTCACCATCACCCGCCGCAAAGAGGACAAATTTCGCATTTCAGGCATTTTGGCGAAATTTCGCAGTTCCAGTACTAGGTGGTATATGAAGAGCAACAAAATTTATTTTCTGGTAATACTGGACAACAAAAAAGCAACAAATTCCCATGTAATAATTTTTTTATTTTTTGTAATTTCTTAGTTTTCTGGTATTTCCTACTAACTTGATGTCCAGTTTGCCAATTGTTTACAGCAGGGTCAAATGAAGAGCGACAATTTTTTTGCATAACAAATTAGCAACAAAAAAAATAAATAAATTTAAAAAAAGCGACAAATTTCGAGTTTAATTCCAAGTTTTTTAAACTTTGCTATGATAATTTCACGGACCTCGTGAGGAGGTGGTCCAAGAATTCCAAATCCGACGTGCCACTGAAACTGTAGTTTGCAAATAGACAACTTTGCGAATGCCTTTACCAAGTTGCCTAATACTGACTGGCTCGCTTGCTCGCAGCCCTTTTTCTCTTTAAACTTCCCACTCCAGCTCCGCTACTGCTACTACTGATCATTCTTGACCCAAATCACCTCAGTTTACAAGACTTGTTCGAAGGATGACCAGGTAAAAATCGAAATTATTGGGAAACAATTTTTCATAAATTCAGTTCTATACTTTGGTTATAGAGGATACAAGAACATCTGCCCCAATTACACCACCAGTAGTGTGATTTGTGAAATAAAATAAATTTGTGATGCTGCAAAATGGAACAGACTTTCTCGAACTAGTTTGTTTCCTTATTTCCTTGCTCTGGACTATATTTTCAGTTATACTCCAACCTCTTCCCAGCTGCCATCCATTGCCACCTAAAGATAATTTTTTTCACATTTTTTCAATTTTACAAATCCCTCATAATAGAACTGAAACATGACTTTAAGAATACTATAGAAATACAAAACCTCCCCAAACGTACATTTTTGTTGAAAAAATTAAAGAAACAAAAGTTTGAGTATCTGAAAATGCAGAACCGTGAGCTCAATTTCTCAGAATACTTTTTAGTTTGGGAGGAACTTAATGAGTAGAGACCAGATTTTTATGTAATTACATATTTTTTGTCTTTCTACTTACTGATCTAAAAATTTTAATTTTGGCAAATCCTTCCCATTCTAACACAATATCAACATTTTTTGTCACATATTTTTACATATTTAGTACTATATTACACATTTTACTATTTTCACAAAATCTTTTTTTTTCTATCAATTTTCTTCAATTTTATGAAAAGTATTAAAAAACACTCTTATTTTCCACATTGTTACTGCATGCTGTCTACTTGAGGTTCGTTACATGAAGACGTGGTGGGATGTTCTCTCAGTCCTGCTCGTCTGCATCAGTTATCACAGTGGCAGGAAGTGCACGTCAGTGACAGAGATCAGTTTTCCCTTCAGGTGTGAGAACTATCACTGATGCTGCATCTCGTGAACTTCACCCCTAATTTCCAAGAAACTTTGCCGATCGTCGACATGTAACTCTTTGCTGAGAATGCTGCACGCTGCAATATTAGTTTGCTGATTGTAGATATTGCCAGCTTGCAGGATGGTTTCTATTGCATCTAGTCTGGCTGCCAAATGAAGATGAAGGTTTTACAACTGACGAGAAAGTTGTACGGTACAAAGCATGGATCAATTTGTACTCTTCAAATTTTTTTTACAACATTTGTATCGGCTTTAAAATTTATATTGTATTTTTTATAAATGTAATTTCATATTATATAATGTTGGTTTTATAATTGTGTATTTTAATATTACACATTTCATCCTATTTTACATATTCATAACATATTCTTACAGTTTTCATTACGTATTTATATACATAATTTGACATTTCATACTACATATTTTTCCAGTTTCTATTTACGAGACATTAATTAAACAAACGCAATAATGTATACAAGTTGACGATACTGTAAATATTAAGGACGCAAGAGAAATGTCGAAAAAGAATTGTGTAAGTTTTGAAAAATAAAAAAGAATAAAGCAATGCGGCGTTTATGTAATCTTACACAGGACAATAAGTAACATCCCTACCAAAGTTTGAAAAAAGATTCGGAACAGTTTTGGAGTAATTCTGGTTTTTGGTATTTATTGTGATGCACATATTTCATGCAATATTACACGAAAACAACTAAAATTTTCAAAGAAATGTGCAAGACGTCAATTAAAGAAAAAAATAAAAAATAAATAAATAAATAAATAAAATTTAAAAAAAGTTTTTCTTTCAATATTGTAGTTGTGAGGAGACGCTGAGAAAAATTCAAACATTTATAACCTTCAAAAAATCAAAGTTAACAGTAAACATCGAACCTATGCCACCTTGAAAACATATTTCAAACTATTCTTGCAACAAATTTGAAGTCGGTCAAAGTCAGAAGTCACAAATCATAAGACATTTTTGAGAAAATATAAAATGTGTCATTTAAAGTAACCCCAAATTACAAACAATATTTTTCGAAATTGTAAAGCTTTTAGACTGTTCACATTGACCAGTGAATATTCATTTTCAATAACATTGTAGGAATACTTGTAGTTTTGGCCCTAGTTTTGTTCACAGTTGGGCAGACAAACAGCCATTTTGAAAAGAAAGAAAAAGAAAAACAGCCATTAAGATATGCCAATTTGGACGATTGATACGGCATTGGATTCAGGAAGCACTCTGCCATCACGCTATAAGCTCACATCCCCCCCCCCCGAAATATTCCAAAACTCATTTTTCAATTTTTTTTTTATTTTTTATTTTTTTTAATAAAGAGGCTTCATAGGGTAAATTCTATATTAAATACAAACCACATGTCGTTTACTGATTGAAACTCCGACCACTTGTTCAGGCGCTAGTAGTAAAGTAATTTTAGCTTATTTTGGTGCTGTTACATGGTGGCGACAAATTGAACTAGTGTCGGTATATTTAGCCTTAAAGCAACTAGGCATATATTGGAAGATCCATTATAGTTTTGCTTTCAATGCAATTTTGTGGATATTTATTCCTCAAGTTCACCATACAATTTGTGAAGAGATGCACTTGTCGGCAGATGTTAGATTTCTGCTCCTACAGCTTCAGGGCATGGCCTCTCTATTTCATGTTTCCATGTCAAATGGACAATTTATTAAAATCCTGACTATCATAAGTCTTTCAAAATTATGTAGTTTGTATTAAGTACCCTCTCTTCTAACCAAATATCTTGACATCCACTTTCTGACATCTCCCTTCATACTGTAAATAATGTAGATCTTGATAAAGTTAAATTTTTAGTCTTTTGGATAAAGGAACTAGACTTTTAGCACATGCATAATTGGTCGTATGTACATTGTGTTAATTTGCTGCATCAATGTTATGTTGAAAACCGAGAAAACCTTCCAAATGAGATATATTAAGAGATTTATTAGTAGTCACAGCAACTTATTTGTCATGTTTGCCTACTAAAACCAGTGATGATTTCATATTCTTACCCACATCACTGGTGTATAACATGAACAGAAGTGGATCTAGAACAGATCTTTGAGATACACAAATTGTTACCAATCTTGAGAATGATGAAGTTTCTCCTGCTCGAATTTTCTAATTTTCCAGTCAGGTATTGTGAGATCTAGGCTGGATGTAATCTCCAAATTTCTATTTTTCCTGTGCTCTTGTTTGGATATAATGTTATTTTGTAAGGCATAATTTTTCTGAATTATAATTCTTTTCATAGCCTTTTCTACAACTCTGAATAAGCTAATAGCTCCAAAGTTTGTCGAAAAAAAGTTTTGACACCTTGCATTAACATGGGGGGAACAATTGAAATGGGGTAACAGAATAAGGTAGGCAAAAGGCACCTCCAGAAATAAAAAAAATATTAAGTTTCTCGTTGCATTTAAATCAATTTGCACAGAGTATTTCACACAAATGAAAAAGAACTTCTTATTTCAATTTAATTTTTTTAATCACATAGTGCCTTTGAATACCAAACTTCAATCGTTCTTGCGATTTTCTATAGACTATAAGAATATTTCGAGAATATTTTTCAGGCACCTTTATCACATTTTGACCCTTATAATCATTAAACAAGACAGGAAAACATACTTTCTTAAGAATATCTCATGTCCTGTCACAATCATAAAAGGATTAAATACAGATTCTATAAGTTTCCAAAAAGTTTAACATTTTAACTTGTAATTTGCACTCAACTGCTCTCGCACACTAATTTAATGTTAAAAACTATGTAACGTACCATGGGGGAAGTGAATTCTGTGTATGTTTTCTTCAATACTGGGATCCCTACCCTATCTTGTATACAAGTTGAATTCAGAATGCAGAGAATGGTAGAGGGAGAAGGAGAGAATTATGGTGAGGGTAGCAAGGAGGGAAGGTTACGATCTTACCTTCTGTGGAAATTTTCTTCTCTTCTTTTCTTTTTTTTGATTCTTCCTCTTCCATTCTTTTGCGAAATCTCTCTCTTCTCAAAGCAATTTCTTCAGCCTTTGTTATTTCAAGCACTTCAATTACTTTGCTTGCATTTGCTAAACACAAACGTAAAGATTATAATAAAATTTGTACAAAACAAAGCAAACTTTTGAATGTCCTCACAAATACCATGCACTTACCTACAACACAGTCTGGCTGTGAATCACCATCAAGCAACTTTCCTTCTTCGCACCACCACCACAAAGCAGTAGGAATGTTGCCAAGTGTTGCAGTTAAACTTGGTCCAAATAAGTATCCAGATTGGTCCTACCAAATCACACAATCCATTAAAATATTTTGAGAAATTTACCAAACTAATACTGCAGAAATACAATTGAGGACATTCTAGTCTTTTATCCACTTTTTTATATTCAAACTAACAACAGAACATAATAAGAAGGAACTATTCAGGCTTCTTATTGACACAAAAGTCAACATTACTAATTTTGGTAACTACAGTAAAACCCTACTTTTTATGTTCTTGCAATTTACATTTCCATGGCATTTACAACATTTCTTTCCCATTAGTTTTTGTATATTCCTAATGTTATAAATACCCTGCATTTACGACAGTATATTTTCAATTTCCCCCCCAATTTACATCAGTCTGCTTCCCACAACACCATCTGGAATGCAAATCGCGTTGCGCACACAGGCACTATCACTGCACTTTCCCACCACCTTGCCATGTTAAAAAACGGCCATAATAGAAAGAGTAGAAGATTTAAATACAGTGAAAATCATTATTGAGCAGCTAGGCCAATACAAATTTTCATTTCATGACTTTACTGAGGCTAAATGTGGGAAAATGCTTTGTTACATCATTTACTACAAAAAGGAATAAAATAATAGCAGGTTATAAAATTGAAGATGAAACTTTGAGCACAGTTGATTGTATAAGTGACCTGGGTGTCATGTTTGATAGTAAGCTGAATGGTATGCTTTAGGAATCATATTCAGAGCGTTATTTCTAAGGCACAGAAAATATGGGGGTAGACCTCTATGCAGTTCTGATGTGATGTAACCATTTTGGTTCACTTGTTAGGCCAAATCTTGAATATGCATTGCTTGTTTGGAGCCCATATACAAAATTGAGTATACCAGCCATTGAAAGACTTCAACAAGAGTTCCTAAGGATTTTGGCCCATAGAATTGACCTGACAATGGGCCCAGACAATCATGACTATGATCTCATTCTCCTAAGATCTAAATTAAATAATCTTTATTGTAGAAGAAAGTGAGCTGATACTAATTTCCTACATGGCATTTTGTTGGATAGAATAGACTACGCAGACATTCTTTCTTGTATATCGTTTAGAGTACCAAAGCGAATCTTTAGGAGAACTTCCTTTTTAGTTGATACGTCTGTGAGTAACTATTGCGATAATGAGTCGATGAATCACATTTGTAACTTGGCGAATAGCTTGGGCTCTGAATATGTTATTTTGACAACTGGAAATAATTCCTTACGAAGTTTTTTTTTTAATAAACATCTTAATTAGTTTCGATTATTTGGAATTTGTAAGCTGGTATTTACTTCTTTTTCCTCTTTTTTTCAAGCTTATGTTTGTACTACTTTCCGCCTATGTGAAATTTTTCATATTTTATTTGTTTCCTCAAAGGCTTTTCTCTGTTAATTCTTTTTGAATTTGTATTTGTACTATGTAAAAGGTGTTTCCAGACACCTCATATAACCAAGTTCTACTTACTTTTATTCGCTCAATGACAACAATAGACCAAGTAAATTTGACAAAATATTGTTAAAAGGAATTGAAAACAAGACTTACAACAAAATCAATTTGCTCTTCTTCTGAATTGGTGTTGGCAAATAATCCCATTCCATTATCCATCACTACAACCCTAGTCGCATCTCGATAACCAGCTTGGTTAGTGGTGATCGAGAGGTCATGGTTGCCTGGACCCAGAAGCCTGCAAACATGACAATAATTTAATTTTACTCACAATCACAAAAATAAAATGAGCAAACCATGAAACCCACAGGGCAAGGGAATTTCATATTTTCTTTTGTCATTGGGCCAAAGTGTAATTTTTCTGTGGATCAATTGTAAAATAAACTAAAATATATCTCCTGAAACATTGCTATGTGGTCAAGGCACTCAAACAGATAAACAATCTGATACAAAATTCCAAATACAGTAACTTTAGATTTTGAAGATCCAATATTAAATAATACATAATAAATTTTAAAAAAATTTAATTTTCTACATATTCAACTACTTTATTGTGGAAAAGTGCTGAGGTTCCAGAAGGCAAAGTTTGTCGAAAAATGAGAGACAACAAAGCATTTTTTGAGAATGTTCTGTTTTCACTAATAAATAACTCCAACGCTTTTTGGAATAGAAACTATTGTAGGTCATTTTATCACCTTCCATTCCTTTACATTAACTTTTTTGCTAGAATATACCATTTCACAGATCAAAATCAAATACAGGGAATAGGAATCCCATTTACTGTTTACCTTGTAGGTGTAAGAAAAATGTTTATGTCTGAAATCCTCCAAACACACTCAAGAGAACTTGAAAATTAAAATACCTTTTTAGTGATTTTATCC
This sequence comes from Gryllus longicercus, assembly GCA_038098605.1. Taxonomy (NCBI): domain Eukaryota; kingdom Metazoa; phylum Arthropoda; class Insecta; order Orthoptera; family Gryllidae; genus Gryllus; species Gryllus longicercus. Next base: position 3,046,459 of record JAZDUA010000109.1, on the reverse strand, counting down.
CAATCAAGTTAATTTTTTCATTTTTCCAATAGCTTTCGGATTGTTTTCAAGTACAAATAAAAATTCTAAAAGGAAAACATTACCTCCTGTTTCTGGCAATATTTGCCTTCTAGCACTCCAGCACTGTTTTACAACAATATTCATAGATTGCCCACTATTACTTAGTTAACTTGTTTCTGTCCCTAAAGATCTACTAGACATATGAAATCTTTTTTCCTGTGTAATTATTCTAAACTTTATACATCAAATAAAATTTTCTTTAGAACTTGCAAAATTTTAAAATAATCAAAATCTAGATATTTTAGATCTTAGTATGAGTTGATATGTTTGATATCATCAGTTCTTCAATATACATAAATAATTATATTTAGTAAAATCCCACTTTTACGTTCCCGCAATTTATGTTTTCCCACCTTTATAACATTTCTTGTCAGTCCCATCAGTTTCCGTATATTCATATTGTTATAAATACCCCGCATTTGCGATGGTATAATTTCAATTTTCCCCGCAATTTACAACAGCCTACTTGCCACACCACCACCTGGAAAGCACTGCGCGTTGCGCAAAATGGGCACTGCCGCTGCACTTTCCCCACCACACGAATTTTAATCTCATTCATTAGCATTACAGAGGTTTAAAAACTTAGAAAATATGGATAATATGCATTGGTAGAAGAATATAAGGTCTGTGTCACACGAGCATTGCGTTGGGTAGGCATCGTTGGGTAAGCTCTTGGCGACGTGCGTTGTTGCCAATGCTCATCGCGCGTGTAAAGCTAGAAAAACTTCTTGACTTTTGTTGTAGCTTGCAAGTCCTGCTTCAGCTGTTGGCACAACGCACATCGCTAAGAGCGTTCATGTGCCCTTTCGCATAAGATAGTGTTAATCTACGACGAGCGTTACGTGACGTGTGCAGTCATCAGCGTTAGGTGACGCGCGTAAACTTAACGCTCATGTGATACATTCCTAAGAGAGGTAACATCACAATCATTTATTTTACATCGTCCTCCTTCACAATTTCACTCCTCATTCTAAAATAAATATACAGAACATGCTGTAGGAGGCTATACCTGAGCGCAGACCTGAAAAAATGTATTACAAAACTTTTCACTAAATAGTAACATGTCCTTTATCGCACTTAACATAAAATGGAAAAAACCCTGAATAAAAGAAAATAAAATTTGAAGTTTAAGTGGAAAAACAGAAACTATTGGAGAAAAACGAAAAGATGTAGGAAGCTACTGTAAATACGAGAAAATGAATTTATAATATTCTGTCCAGATGAATCAAAAAACTCTCAGTCTTTTGTAACTTTTTGAACTTTTATACAATAGAAGTTTTTTAAGATATCAGTTAACGCATCAAATGCTTTAATTCCAACTACATTATGTCTTTTCAGGCACAAGGCTTTGTTAACTCTTGGTATTGTATATTAGGTAATCTTTGATTTTAATCATTCTTAAATATTAATCTTGAAGCCACACATAATTATGTAATATAGATTTTTCATTAAAGTAATACTTTATTTCTATTATATTGGTTTCTTTATATAAAGATTTTGTGGCGGTATGCTATTTTTTTATGAATAATTGTAATAATCCCTTTTTTGAATGTTAATTCAAGGTAGATTAATAATAGATTCGTATACTCTGCCCCATGCTACTATACCGTAAGTTATAATTGACGAAAATAAAGCATAGTTGTATATAATTAGCAGTTGTTTAGTTTCAGGAATCGATCAGTTTGTCAAAACATATATAAGATATCTACTTTATTGCGTTATTTGCGACACATGATATTTCCATTTCAAGTTATGGTCAACATAAACTCCTACATATTTAGTATCTTCAGCTCTCAATATATTTATACAATTACAACCTAAGTTATCACAGTTTGCATTATGCAGTTTCATGTTACATGACTCTTGGTATACTATCCAGATAGCTACCAAAAGTTATAAATAAAATATAAATAAAAGTCTTAAATTTAAACTAAAGAAGTTCTGACTTAGCCATTTTGCTATTGATGACAAATTTATTTCAGCTTGAGTAATCACATCTTTCCAAGATTTACTTTTAACAATTATACTTGTGTCATCAGCATAAGAAATTGAATCACCTTTAGGCAAAGTTTTAAAAAACATCATTTATATATAATATAAATAAAAGCAGTCTTAAAATATTACCTTGAGGCACCCCACATTTCACTGACAAATTCTCACGACACACTCCACCTATTTTCACATCCTGTGTTCCGTTTGTTAAACAGCTTTTGATTAATTTGCAGACAACCCCCTGAATCCATAATTTGTCAGTTTTTTTTAATAAGACCTCATGGTTTATGGTGTCAAGTGCTTTTGCCAGGTCAATAAAGACTGATATACATGGGATATTTTTTTATCTATGAATTTACTGATTTCGTTAGTTACATAGACAATAGCATCATCAGTACTTTTTCCTTCTTGAAACGCAAACATTATGTCTTATAATTTTATTTGTTTCAACAATGGAGTAATGATAACAATGAGCCTTTAATGAATACAAAAAATTCGGAATGTTGATAAATATCCATCTAATATAATAAGTCTTAATAAAAATATTGAAATTTAAGTCTCAGAGAAAACAACAAAAATGAAAATTTTTAAAATGCCAAAGGTATATAGAATAATGGAAAGTTAATCTTGTATGTAATTTTATCTTTATATTCTGAAGATCTTCTATTCCTTGCACTTTCAGTTAATTCTGGGTTGCTCTCAAGATCCATTTTACCCTCTCACACTAAATTACATTGCAATATGGAGTACAAAGAAAATAAATAATCAGTTTACTAACTGACCAATTCTTAGAAAATAATGCATGGACACTCATCAGTTTTTCATCAAATACTGGGACTCTCATTGGTCTTCCATCTTCAATTGTGAATCTCTCTGGATTTTCCACATTTTATGTGATTCTGGCTGTATCAAAAGGAACTTGAACTATTGATCTAACAGATGGCATTATAATCCAGAATTCATAAAAATTGGGCTTATTCCCCCATGTCTTCACATCATTTCCTTTGTTTCTGTGTGTTTCTCCCTGCCCTCTCAAGGAGTCATTCTAAATCTCCAGTACAAATTCAGCAAAGCCAGTAGCTTTACCAATGCTCTTCTAAGACATAAGGTGAAATTTCATGTAATCATAGGTGTTGAATAATCGGTAAATATCATATGTAATGGATATCAAGGTGACTACTTCCCAGTCCTCTCCTCCAATTATCCCACAAATTAGCAGAAGAGAGCAAATTCTCTTACAGATTTGAGAGTAGTAAGTAAAATTGAACTTTCACTCAAACTTAGGAATAATTATATAAATGTCTATCTAATCAAAGAATTGTGATTTAATGTTCCCAATGGGCTACGTACACAAAAGCCTACATTTAACACATTACAAAAAAATAATTAATGATAAGAATGTGAAATAATGAAAACTTTACAATTCTGCTTTTTTAATACAAATATTTGATTTCAATTGCATAAGTATAAGAACTGTGTACAAGTTTGAATAACTTGGCACACCATTTATGATTCAAATCAAGATGTGTAAATTTTGAAAGCATGTAATGGATTTTGTGAGACTTTTGCATCTATCTAGAAAAATCACCAATGTGTTCAAAATGTGTTAGTGAGAAACAAGATATTCCATATGAAAACTACTTATTCGTCCTCTTTTCACGGGTGACTGAAGTGAGGGACGTGTACAAAGCCACACTTTTCATTCAACTGTACTTGAAATCACCAGATGATTCATATTATTTCACTAATTAACAACCATACCTTTGTAAAATGACAGGAGGATTAGGGCTTCTTCCATTCAGCTGAAGATACTGATACCGACGTGGTCGATTTCCTCTTTGAGCTCTAGGACCTGTTAAATTATTTGTATCTGAGGGATGGCGTGCAGTCAGCAGTGGGTGGTTAGGTGTAAGCCTATTAACTGCTAGAAAAATTTAAGAAAGAGGATATTTTTTATTATTGAAGATGTCACGATATTCATCACAAGGTAAGGTGATGGGAGGTACAATTGAACAATTATACTAAATTATCTTCTTACCAGTAGCTTCATTTCCATTTCCTGGGTCTTCAAAAATTCCCAAGGGAATTGGAAAGCTATTACTGTTCCATGGGACATGAGGACCAGGTCCTGAAAGATCAGGATCTGAATACTGAATCATCAAGATATCTTCATTCTCTCTATCGAGTCCTGGGATGCGGAACAATCCATCATCCGACTCAAAGAATTCAAGCCCATCTTCATCATATCCTGACCCTCCTTCTTCGTCTTCATTATCATCACCTAGGAAAGTCTAATATGAGCATACACTTCCATTTGGTAGAAATATTTGAAAAGATATTTTAATTTTTACCCTCTTCGTCTTCTTCTTCTTCATCATCGTCGTCATCATCATCATCAACATTATTTACTTCCTCATCAGGGTCATCAGAAGGATTTGACCCAGAATCAGAATCACTGCTTTGTACTCTGTCAACATCCTGTGTATCATCATCTTCATTCCCATACGGCAGTGATGACTGATTTCTAATAGGTGGGGTATGAACATCATCAGTTTCCATACGATTACTTTGAGGTTCCGGCTCAACTGTGAAACTAGCATTCAAAATATTTTCTTCATTGCTTCCAACACCATCTCTGAAAAACACTCATTATTAACATTAGTGTGTTTCTGAAGGATTTTCAGCAAGTGGATAATAAAATAACCAAATTTCTATTTTTTTGTACGATGAAAAAAAAATTGTAGTGTTAATAATATAAAATACCTCTATTCTTTAATCAAAATGCAGAATACTTCATTAAAAAAGACAATTCAACCAGTCATACGAAAAAAAAACTTGCAAATGATCTTGGCTGTCCGGGTGACACCAGGTCAAGGCATCACAGGCTTGCCTTTGACACAGCGTTACTCTGACAGAAAGATTATTCACATGATTTTGGCCATGGAAGCTTTTGACAAAAAAAGTGGCCCATTGAAGAAAGCCCACTGTCAGATATCTCTTCATAAAAAAATTGAAGCAAAACACTAAGTAAATGTAGTCAAGCCAGTATTTATAGGTGCATTCATCAACAAAATTGTTTAAAAAATAGAAAACCTACAGAAGTTAAAAATTCTGAAATTATATAAAATATTTTGAATGTAATCAGTCTTATTCCTGTTAAGCTTAAATAGATAAATAAAATTAAAATACATAAACAATAACAAAGAGGAAAAGAAATGTTGGTATAAATTTGCTTTGCACTGATAATTGCAATTCAGATTCTGAAAATCTTACAAAAAGAACTATATATTGGTAGATTTGAAAATAATATTATTAAATTTAAAAAAATATTAGGAATCATAGTAGAACATAACGTTAATTTAAAAAACACCATTTAATAAATGGATTAGACTGAATTGAATTTTACATTTTTAAAACAAAACAAAATTTAAAAATCAGATTTAGATGACATATTATACATATGTTTAGATGGAAATAGGGGAATTTCAATTATAGGACACTTAAGTAAGGAATGATCCAATTTTATTAACGCATACCGGTTACTCATTTTCGCTACTACAGAATGTGCACACTCTAGGGAGCTCTGAATAATGATATAAACAAATATTCCTGAGGTCATTCTCTGAGAAATGCTTCGTTAGTAAAATGCAGTTTAATTCCAAAATCTCTCAGAAAACTCCAGACGTTTGTTCTTATGATGAATTGCATCACTATTAGTTTGTATTGTATTAATCAGTATCCGCCTCAGTGCTCTGCCAAGTATCACTGTAGAGAAACTCTACTTTCTTTGATTGCAAACAAAGAAAATTGTCATAATATCCATTGATTGAACTGGGAAGTAAATGGCTATGTGATCTATTGAATGGGTACGTGACTAAGTTCTGTCTGAGTCACCTACCACTGAAGTTCAAAAACTGCAATGTGAGCTCCCAGGTGTACAAATGATGTCCCACAGCTCATCAAGATCACTTTGTATCTCAGGAAATAGTTGTATTGCATTGATAAACCCCCTTTTTGGCTTTTTTCTCTCTCCCAAGTGGTGTTTTGATGAGATGCATGTTAGAACAGAATTTGAAAGTATCACTTAATAATTTTAACAGGTATGAGCGCCCCTGGAGACAAATTAATGGGAGGAATTATTTATTGCTAATATTAATAGGAGCGTGCTAGTTTTTGTTTTTCACCAGTCATGTGTAACACAGTAATGAACATCATATTGAATTATTAATTTTGGAGAATATTTACTATGAAGAATTTGAAGTAAATAGGTTGTTATGAAGTTCACACTGAAGGTAGCCTTCATTTAATGAAACTAGTTAAATATTTTAATTATGAAATGGAAAAATTGAAGATCAATAACTCCTGCATTAACTTACTTCTGGTATAAAAAAAAAAGAAGGAATTATAGAAGTACAAATGTCATTACCTTTCCAATAGCTGATCCATGACATCATCTAGAACTGCATCATCAACAACATCTTCTTGCACCTGACTTTCAGATGTTGGTTCAAGACTTTCAGCTGTACCAGATATGTCATGATCAGTGTTTTCAGCATCTTCAACAGTTTCCTCACCTTGAGCATGAGTGGCTTCTGAGGTTGTAGTGCCTAATTAAAAATGGAAAAGGAGGGAAAAATAAAAAAATTAATAAAGTTCTGAAAATTAAGCAACTGATCTACAAGTATTTCCTTCTTTTTCTTCCAAATCAACCCTTATCTACTTTTAAATGTCCATTTATAAAACATACCAGTGTGCTCAGCAGAACCATTAGCATGAACCTGAGGTTTAGCTTTGCCAGCTTTGGACGGTGGTGTTGTAGATGGTTGATTTACTATCCTGGATAGGGTTTCTAAGGGTTTAAGAACAGCATTGATTGAATTTACAACATGAGGGCTCGAAAGGTCCATATAATGAGCTATTCTTGCTAAATCTGTGAGGAGGCCTTTCCGAAGCATTACTTTAACAATGTTGTTGACATTATTACTGAAAAAAGGAAGAAAAATATACAGATTCCATCAAACAGTACCTTTTCACAAACAAATAATATTAACATATCAATATTAATGATCAACTATACGTGAATGTGCATACTTATTAACATACCTATACTGATGCAATTTCATTGATGGTGTTTGTGGTTGGTTAACCAATGGCGGACAATTCTCAATTGTATGTAAAATTATTGCTGACAAGTTTGCAATGCGCGTATGTTTTTCAACAGATTCAGGCATTGCTAAACTACGCAATAAAGCTGCTTTCAGCTGAAAACAACATTTTTAATGAGAATGATAGAAAATGAACCCAATACCAGATAGATATTGTGTAATTACATTACCTCACACACAAGGGTTGTCTGTGCTTCTGGAGTGTGATTACATGATGCAATTGCAGAAATAAGCATACGTGCAGTACTTTGACACTCCCTATCATACTGATTTTCATTGACAGGAATTAACTTGTCAAGTATGAATGCTAAAGCAGTACAATCCTGCAAAAACACATTTACAATTAACATCGTCCACACAAAATTCAAGAATCTTTAATAAAATGCCAATACAAAACTTACTTCAATCACTAATTCACTCATTCCTGCTGTATATGTATGATCTATAATAAGTTTAGCACAAGCTGAATAAGATCTGACAGCATCAGCCAAAATCTTCAGTATTGATGACTTGGGCATCAGTGGCCCACTTTTCTCCCCATCATTTCTTTGCGGTGCTTGAACTGAATGTTCTCCTTCTTCATCTTTACTAGTTTTCTGTGAATTGTTAGACGTATCATTCTGAAAAAGAAAGAAAATTATTATTATACATTTCCCAAAATTAAATTCTTACACAATGTAAAATTCACATTAAAGTTATTAGCCTTAATCTCAAGTTCTATATTTAGTAGTATATGCAACCGAAATACAGTGCACCAGGAAAGTGCCTCGGCACTGAGCTGAATTAGGGCCTCCTATTAAAACTTGCATTATGATGCTAGCAACCAGATCACTGGGAAACAAAGGAAGGAACAACATTTACACCATCTATTATGATTGTGATGAGTATGCAATTTAGTGTTTCGCACTGTAGCTCAATCTACCAACATAATTTCTGTTGCAAGCACTCTCACCAGTAAGGTGCCACTGCGGAGAGACTTTCCTGGCATGCTATAGAAACAAGCAGAAATAACCAAAAAGAAATTGGATTAAATAACCCTGTTTGTTTGAGGGGAAAGAGATGCACATAAAAATACAATGAAACTTGGCTTGAGCGGTCACCTATTGTCACAGGAAAAATTGGCCAATAATAGATGTGGTCACTTAATGAAGGTTATGAGGTTACTGGAAGCTTAACTCAAATGTAAAAGTAATAGTAATAGTAATAATTGTAATGAAATAAACTTCATTCTCCTTAACATTTTTATCGTAAATGAATCAATTAGATTTAAACAAGGTAAATAGGATCACTTTGCTCCTCTCAGATAATATCAAATCACACCCATGTCTTGTCACAAAATCTCGTAGTCAATAAACTCACTTTCAGTCCTCACCAAATTTAAAAAAAAAAAAAATTCTCCCCCTCCCCCTTTCCCTTGCATAACAAACATGTTTTTTGGAGTTCATCTTTGAAATTTTTACAGTTAAAAGGATAAATATCGAGCAATTAAAGAAAAAATTGTTAACATCAAAATTTTTTTTGCTCCAAACAACTTGTAGTTTATTAATTTAATTTTACAAATAAAAATAAAAACAAAATTTTAGTGCTAATTACTTTTTAAAGTCTTCTTTTAGATAAATAATACATGCTTTTTTTTTGTGTGGTAAAGAATATGATCAACACTGCTGTGCAGTCAGCGAACCAAGTATTTTAAATGTACTTTGTTAAGTTACTATGGACTATGCAACTTCACTATTTTGACCGATTCACATTGCCAGCATGGAAAACAACATACTGCAATCTCTCTTAATTTTAAGATGTCAAACATACGTTTTTGAGATACAAACATAAGTTTTTGTATAGAATGACCCTTTTGTATGTTGCTTACAGAAGCTACAAGTATATCTGAGTTTTGTCATGTTAGTTATAATAGACATGTGGAATCATATCACTGTCCTGTTACCATAGAAGTAGCACAAGATATGAAAAAAAATGAAGGGACGAAGTGAACTCATTCTAAAGGTTTGCTTATTGAGCTTTAATAATATTCAGTGTTGTTTTAGATTATTTAGCAATAGAATCAAATAACAATGCAAATTAATTTCGATCTGAATTAAGTTCATACAACATTTTTCTATACCCTTAATAATACAGAGAAGATATTAATATAAGTATGAATTCTTAAATACAGTTGGCACAATATGTGTTACAACTTCTACGGGATGGTTGAAGATAATCCTTCCTAACAATGAACATATTGTGGGATATCTCATTTAACCGAGTTACACATGTGACATTTCCATCATTGTGTCTGTTTTTTAGGCATCTCGTCCTACACTGATGATCGTCAAGTATACAAGCCCTCAAGGAACAAACTGCCAGACCCTAACATAATTAACAAATTATCTATCACCTAATACATCCATTAGTGTAGACCTGCCTACTTGCAATGACAACATTAAGTTCTTTTTCTTTATTATTCAACTTTGGCAACAAAAAAATCTACAGGGGTAGCCATAAGGTCTGATGAATGCATGGTAATGGTGGCGTACTTTCTGACACAGCCTTTTAAAAGTATCTCACACAGTCTGAATGCAGTAGACTGCGGCAGAAATTCTGGCCATCTGATCTTCCTGCATCACCAGTTTCTAATTGAAGAACTTTCATGTCCTCCCCCCGAATCTAGAGATGAAAATCTAACAACCCCTATAACCAAGCAATAGGATCACTTTGCCTATTATTTTATCACCATATAATTCTTTCAGGTACTCCTTAATGGATACGAAAAGATTTCCAGTACACCTTCCTATTCTAGTCGTATGCAATGCTTTGCAGCAAGTGGCACATCCTTCAGGACAGTAGACAGTGACTCCTGCAGAAATGTAAGGTATGTGGAAGCATTTAAGTGGATGTGGCTAAGTATACAGCCAAATTTAATGACACGCAATTATTCCTGTCTAATATATGCACATGATTTCCACTAAGAAAAAATGTGATTTTTCTCCTAGGCCCATAAAGAGCTGTTACAGGAGTTTCAAATGCCGTAGATAAAAAAAATTTGGCCTTGTCACTTAAAAAGGTATAGGGAGAAAACTCAGGATTACTTGAAGTACGCCACATAAAAGCACTCACAATATCTACAGATGCAGAATAGTCGATAAGCACTGAAAAAGAACTTTACCTGGAAAATCATCATACAAAATTTTCTTTGTGTATATTTATGTACCTAGGCACAACTTGAAAGTCCAATTTTTTTGATGTCCCAGATCCTATGCTAACATTGTAATGCCCAAAAAAAACAGTATTTTTCTGACTATTTCAGAGACGCCTATCATGCAAGGGTCTTGATGTCAGATGCCATATGTCACACATGACTCCAAAAAATGATATATCCTATCAAATGTTCATTGAAAAATTGTTATCATTATTGATCCCTTTCATTTCTTAACATCCATTACATTTATTTTGCACCAACCTGTGTATCAACTACATGAACAGCAATATGTTCTGTGCATTTCAGCATGTGTTAAATTGGACACATTTTACTACAGCATTTTTCACATTACAATGAAAAGAAAGAGATTTCCCCCAGGCGATCACAAACATGCCTGACTGGGTCACTAGGTGGGGACTGTTCTTGGCGTGGTTAGCAAACATCTCTTACACATGAGCAATATGATTGCTTTAAACGGGATACTCAAACATCTCTTTCCAATGAGAGGTGATATTTAAATTTCTTGAGACCTTCTTTTTAGTAGCCCTTCTTTTTAAGGAATTACATTTACATCTATAGTTATGAGGAATTTTGACTCAAATACATATAACTTACACTATAACATTTGACAACCCTGTAGCAAATCGTATAACACAAAGTTTCACATTTCATTTTGAAATTACTTCACAATTTTCAAGTCAGCGATTTGGCTACAGTCTGTCATTATATTAAAAGAAATGGTAATATAATGTAAGTGCTAAAAATATCCACTGTTGTAAATAATCTCAACTGTACTCTGACAACTATACCACTGATAACCACTTGTATACACCCGCTCGTGACTATATTTACTCTATATATGAATATACACATTAAGGAGTTATGTAAATATTATTAACTTTATCAGCTTTCTTTGGTAAAGGGCATTTAAAGTGATCCCCATCACGCCTCTAAAAGATATCTGATAAACATGCCACGAAAAGTACCCACCCAAAGACCATCCAGGAACGCTGTAATTGGCTTGTGGGGCCTTGCTCATCTTCCTTTTCATATTGAAGTACAATTTCGGGGTTGTGCAAAAGTGGGCATTGTGTAAGGATCGAGAATTAAGGGCGAAGGGAGAGGCAGAGGATGATTTCCCAAGGTTGGATATGAGGAGTTCTGCACTGTGACAATAAACAGTTTATTTAAGAAGGAAAGTGAAGATACGAGTTTTATTCCATTCCTTGGTTAATTGAGAAAAGTAGCTAAAATTACTCAATGAATGCTATCATTAAAGTTGGCAAACACATGCATGCAGGTTTTTTTGTTAAACGTTAACCTGTCAGAAACTTAAAATAATTGTTTCCTGACCAAATATTGACCCTGAAATATCTTTGAAAACGTTTTGCACATAATGCGTATTTTAGAGGTTCTGGCATGAAAATGTATTTATTTGCATATTTTTCAATTTTTGGCTAAAGGATCACATTTTTAAAGTGAAAATTAGAAATTAATTTAAAAAAATCGTACAATTTCTTGACAATTCAAACATGCAAATACGAAACCGACAGGTAGGGCAAAGAAGTAAAATTTTTTGAGGCATTGAGTAAATATAGAGTAGGTAAATGATAATGAAAAGATGATTCTCAAATGACAAAGTGCATTCCCTGTGGATGTACTTTTCAGATAATACATTTAGCACAAATGTTTAAAAGCATAAATATGCACCTATCACATTATCAGATGAGGAAAGAACTTTTATTAAAACACAAAATGATCTTGTCTAACAGAAGGCATCCTGAGAACAGAAAGTGTCAACTTATTTTTTAAGATACTCTATTCTTAACAGTTACACACAAATGTCAGGTCCCAGCAAAGTTGTTTTTTTCTCCCCTCCCCTCTTTTTTCCTTTGTGTAGGTAAGGAGTTACTACTACATCATTTAGGTCTTATTATTAGAACCTTTTCCAACAGTAAGTGATTGTTTTGGCTTTCAATGCTTATTGGATGTCGACAAAACCATTCAAAAGACACCGTGTGTAATTGGTAATTTATGGAAACTCTGACGTTCTCTAACAGCCAGCCTAAACATAAGATATGTTGCAATCTTATTTCAGTATCAGTTGATGTACAGAACAGTTATGCAGTCAGAGCAATGTAGAGAAATGTTCAACAAGTTCTTCCAAAAGAAAGAACAAGGGGAAAAAAGAAAAGAAAAAGAAAAAGAAATTTTTTTTGTATCCTAATGCTGCTCTTTTTAAACTTTTCTTTGTAAATTTCAAAACGTTTGCGGCAAATATCAGGGTTAAAAGCTTGCACAGACTTCCCAACTCTAGTTATTATCATAGATTTTTGAAATCCACTAATGGCAGAAAAGGTTTAACGTTATTCATATGTTATAATATATTCATGTATTATCTCTGCACATATCTTGTATCAACAAATATTTTCTCATCTTTCTAGTATTTAGACTAGAATTGCAGGATTAGAGTATAACAATAAAGTACACAAAAAGTAAAGTTTCTGAATACCCATTAGTTTTGAGGAAACAAATTTTGACAAGTTTTAGTAATGTTTTTACTTCCATGAACTTGCAAATGAAAGAAACAGAAACAGAAGGTATACAGAAGAAAAATGCTAAGTATGTCAATGGTAAAAAAGGAAAAGTGAAACACTATTCCTGGTCATCAAATTTTGACAAAAAAGTCCAGTTTATTTTCTGTAGAGACCATGAAAGAGTGTTATAGTTCCAATTTTTGTGCAGACATGCTAATTAATGCTGTTCATGTAGTTAGCAACTGCAATAATCATAGCTTAACCAACTCTCACTGTGTAAGTCTTCTTTAACATAAATTTACTCTAATAAATAAGGACCACTACCAAAAGAACCTTTCAAAGAAGCACTTGCACAGTTCTGGCACATTTTATAACCCACAGCAGACACCAGATTGAGTAGTTAACTTCTAAATATGTTCCTTTGCTTGTGGTCAAGTTATTATAATAATAATAATAATATAATAATGGCAAAAATGAAACATGCTTACATTTTGGTGAAACATCCTTACTTGTTCACGATCCTCAATAGCATCAGGAAGGAGAGGATCACCAGGATATCGATGCATCAAGGTGTTATGTACTGGCAATACATTGTAAGAACAGTAAACATTTTTCTTAGTTGGAGGTTTCTCTTTATCAGGTTCAGGTTCATCTGCTTTTTCTGAACATAGTACCACTCGTGTCAGTGCATTCAGTAAATCACTAATCACTTGCACTGCAGCATCTTCCTGCATAACTAAGGCTGTATTCCAACGAGATGGCTGTGCTTTTACGAGCAGTCTTGGATCATCCTCTTCACCTTCAACAACAACAAAAAATTTACACTTACTTGACGCTAGAACTCCTGGCTTACACTAACCCCTATAACACTCAGAGGAGTCACTTCAACTTCAAGACTTCCACGAATCTTCTTTATACGTGATATTGCATTAATATTAATCTACATTTAGAGGATATAGTTAAGTATAATGATTTATGGCATAAAACTTAATATGCCACATCATAAGCATATTTTAAACATTTCTTGGCATTCTGTGTCTACATTACATGCTAAATTCTGGACAGAGAGAGAGGAGAGGAGAGGAGAGGAGAGGAGAGGACAGAGAGAGGAGAGAGGAAGGGGGAAATTCAAAAGGTGTTGGACAAATTTGTCATATTACAGATTTTGTACAATGTCGCAGGCTATATTCAACTTGAGCTGCGATACAATTTTATTTGTTTAATTGATTATCCAATAATATTTTTGCTTGAAAGTTACTTGACAAGTTAAAATTATTAGTTACTTAAAAATTTAAGGGGGGGGGGATTTCCCCCCATATCCCTTCTCGTTGATCCGAGCCTGCAATTAGTATACATGAATATGCAACGATGCAATTAGTAGGAAAACGGAAATAAAAGTAAATACAAGCTTACAAATTTCACATAATCTTCTCATAAGTTTCACAAATTACACAAAAAATCTTGAAAGGCATTATTTCCAGGTGTCAAAATACCATAGCACGCTTCCTTCTACAAGGAAGATTACTTAATAGAGATCGTACAGGAACGACGGGATTGTCTGGGGTCAATTCTATGGACAAAACGTGATGGAGCTTGTGTTGAACTCTTTCAATGGCTGATATACTCTTACAGGTGATGCATATTCAATAATTGTTCAAATACGTTTTGGACAGGGAACCAAAAGACTCACAGCAGATCAAAATTGCATAGAGGTCCGCAAGACCATACCCCTTATTTTCAGTGCCTTAGAAATAACGCCCTGAATATGATTCCCAAAAGGCAGCTTACTTAAATATATTACCTTTCTTAAATATATTTCCCTTCATTAGAATTTTATGTATATTATACGATCACAACGACTGGCAACAATGAGAATCATTAGAATATAATTTGAAACCGCCAATTTGCAAAGTGACAGTGCCTCAAACAAAGCATGGGAATTTCAAATTTATTACTTAGAATTTTTTTCCAATTTTCAAAAATACAGAGTGCACCAAAAATGGTACCAGCATCACTTTCTTCACCGTTTCTTTGCAGGTGTACGAGTGCCATGAACGTGAGCATGTGCTCTTGCCCTGAACGCAAGGCTGCACCCGCAAGGAGCACAAGTGTGCTTCTGTGTGAGCAAGCCTGGTACTGTGGTTCAAACTGCCATGACAAGATTAAAAAAACCAAGATGAATTAATAAACTCTCGGCAGTCAAGAAAATGCTGTATTCCAGGCCATGTAACCAACATTTTAGCCGTCATCACACGATGCATTCGCCCAGGTGAAGGTAACAATTGAATAGTCAACATGTGGGATGTTACATCTCCCAGACAGCCAAGATTCCATTAAACTTGTCACAAAAGTTTCATATATGAACATATGAAATGATTTCAAGAACACTTACTTCTCTTTGGCAACAAATTGAGGTCACACCGCAGAATATCACAGGCTACTTCCAAGTATGCATTAGGATCACGACACACACAGGAGGAAGTGTTCCTCATAAGATAAAGGATTTCTTTGTATGGTGGAGGAATATTTGGCAAAGTCCTTGATCGAATGACCTGCAACAAAATTTCAAAATTAACTCTATAACTAACTTTGTGAAAAAAACCACAACTCTCAAAAGTATACAAGAAAACAATGACAACAATGAAAATTCTCTAGTCTTCACAATAAAAATAAATCTGATAGTTCAGGTTTAATAGCATGCTTTTCTTCCAAGTAAACATGCACTTTTAAATCCATACAAATTGGAGGAAAAGCTGAAAAATAATTTCAGAACTGTCCTATGGACACATCCCTTTTAGCAGTTAGAACATTTTCCCTTTGAATACAAAATATTTTATTCTACACACATACTGAAGAGTGAAGATGCATGTGAACTTTATATATCATTTCATAATACGGATCTTCCATAATGGTGCTGTCTGAATATCCCATAAATAATTAAAATGTTGTCATAACAAAATGTGGTAAATAAAAGGAAAAAGCCTAGTCTCTGCTCATTTAGCAAATTGAAAAAGAAAAATTTTGAAATGTTCAGCCTATGAATTTGAAAACCTGAGAACTCCAATATTCCTGATCCTACAAGAAAGCATGCTTTACCTTAGTTTCCAACAGTGGACCCATATCTTATTAAGAAACGAAGATGAATAGAAAATTCATGTAATTAATTTAGACAGAATAAAATACAAAATGACATTGATTCACTGAAAACTGTCTTTCATCACATAAAAAAAAGAAAGAAAGAAAGAAAAAGCTTCCAAACAAATGCAGATACCCTATTAAAGGAAAAAACTACCTAGCATATGTCATGTTTTCAAATAATAGTGGCGCAAATGAGACACAGAATATAATTCACCTTAAATAGCACTGTTCATGAGCCATGAAGTTATTAGTCAACAAGCCTTGCAAGAGTGAGAACACTAATTACAGAATTTATTCTGTGCAATTGGCATGATTTTACAGTGACATGATTTTATAATTTTATAGAATAATACTTCATACCGATAACTAAAAATAACTTTCATTATAGACAAATTGGTAACAAACTGAAATTTACATTTACACATGACCTAATGTACAGAAAAGTGAAAAATCATTTAATACTTCCCTAATCAATTTGCTCAGTGATTGCATTTCAGACAAGTATACAGATTATCAGCATTCCACACATGACTAGCATACAAGATCTTTTCTTTCAACACATTGTTTACTTGTCTTCATAGCCCTATGCCCTTAAATCTGCCCTCTCTCCTATTCCTTTTTAACATTAGAGTACCATTCTTTTCTAGTCACATGTGTCTCATTTATTACTCTCATCCTCCCCACTCTACAAAACTCCTCTTCACTTTTCCCTCCTTCATTCAGCTTTTCTCAACATCTACTTTCATTTTAATTGCTTTCCACAAAGAGTAAGAGAAGTATTTTTTAATTAACAGTATCTTTTATTTTTTCTACCAAACAATGAAAGAACAAACAATAAAGAACATTACCTTTTCCATTGCATGACGTAGAGTCACAGGTTCTTCAATTGCATGGCGTATCAACATTGTTGCTAATTCTTGAAAGCCTCCAAAAGATGATGCTTTTGTCAAGTTTAGAAGATAACCAACTCCTCCTAATTTTGCAAAAGTTCTCGCATTTTCGTACCCTCTAGAGAGTCTGAGACAAAGTCTCATAGCTGCATGAAGAGTATCCGTGTTGGCTGGGAGGGCCAGGATTCCCACACAAGCTCTGCAACATCAAACGAACAATTTATATCCACTCAATTTTCCGTATTGTTAGTGTTATCTGAGATGACATCTCAAATGCAACTCTGCAGAAAACATACAAGAAAGGGATGAAAAAGCAAAAGCAAATCTTATGAATGGCAGGTACTTTCCTTTATTGACACACTTTCTGTAGAACAAACATGACATGTGGCAAAGAAATAGAGTACTTCCAACACTATATCAAAGAATTGAAATCCATTACTTTTTTAATTTTCTCCAAAAGATCTTACACAGTTTCGAATAAATCAATTTGTAAAGCAAAAAGAAATGAGTAATGTGAATTACCTACGTAGATAGCAAAGATATAGTCTGATCTTCATATATCAACATTCTCTATAAATCAAATACTTTTTTCTGTCCCTTGAAACTTCCCTTTAAAAGCAATCCTATAAATCAAAAATGATTTGTATATATCAAACTCATTTTGTAACTCTGCTACTTTTTTCAGTGGAATAAAAATACACAGTACATACTACAAATTATGTTTCTAAAAACAATAGTTTTGTTTGATTTGATAGGAAAGTGCGAAAAATATAACTTCCTTCTGGACGTCTGTATAATTGATAAATGTGTATATACTTTCTACATCTAGTTCCCAGCTTTCCCGTGAAGGTATTTGTGCTATCCCTTCCGAAAGGAACTTTTTTAGAAAGGTCGTGGGAATGCGTTCGCCAAAGCGATCTGATGGTCAACCACATGCCCCTTCTTCTATTGGCCCTATGACGTTAGTTCATCAGATCAGTGCAGGTTCAGTTTGCTGTTACACGCTTAAAAAGCATGTTTGAAATGTCGAAGGCCCTTAATGTTACAGAAAAAGCAATATTAACTTTATGCTCCTATTCATAAATATATGGTACGAATGACAAAAATATTTGTTAATTATTTAATGTGTGAATTTTCTACTTTACTCAATTTTTCCAAAACTGTTATAGAGCATTTGCTAACATTTTATAATTATTTCTGAATACTGAAGTTTATAGACATCGAATATTATTGAAGGATTAATTAGCTATTAAACAGCAATAAATCATTTGAGATGTTTCATTCTGCTGTGCTGACGTGGCTTGACGCACCTTAAGAGGGGAATTATCACGGGAAAATTAATGCTCATGATGGTGAAGGCGTGGGCAGAGCTTTGAGACGAAAGGGTATACGAGTGACCTAAACGGATTGGCACATACTTCATGCCCCGCAGACCGATGGCATGTACCCTGTGTGGGAAAACTCCGAATTGGGCGCACCGAACGTTTCCGAGTAATGTATTTAAACATATAAACCTTTTAATATCAATTTACGTCTGAACAAAAAACACACTAATTTCATTCGTTTTTCAAGCACTTTTCATCAAGGAAAGGGGCAAAGTAACCCTTGAATTAAGAATTCGAATGTTCCTAACCACTACACAACGAAAAAGTGGTTTTACTTTCTATTTTTTGACGTATGTGAGTTTTATACTATATAATATTTTTCATGAAGTCTTTATTCATTTTTTTATTTCAACATTTCTTGAAGTACTTTCAAAGATTTTGCATATTGTTTACAGATTTACTGATCTCCAAATATGCAACTTCATGTGGCAATTGCGACCTGAACTTTTTACAATGGCGACTGCAAAAGAATTTGCAATAATGTCAATATACGTGGTTTAAAAACACGACACCTTGCATATTAGCATACATTGTCGTTTTCAACATCCTCGAAGGTCAGAAATCAAAAGATAACACGCGTTGCCCCTGATGAGTCATGTGCCGTTCCATCTGGGCTTCCAACCACCCTGTGATATCCACTCCACCCTAAGACCCTTTCCCCCACCGCGGAGTAGCCTGAAGCTACATCCCGGAAAATGATAGTCCGCAAGCCAAATTGTAGGCTGGCTGGGCGCTCGCCGCAGCTCGTTGAGAAATTGAGTTGTACAGGCCTGAATTAGTAACAGAGAACTCATTACCAAGTACTTCTTTTACGCAATCCAGTCACTCTAAAATGACCAATCGTCAAAATCCTGAATAACCTCTTGCAGCGTCGACCGCTGCGAGATGTGCAGAAGAGTCAATTCAGAAGAGGTTCTGGATGATACCGACTACAGTGCTGAGGCCAGCTGCGCTAAGTTCCTTGGTTGTGGATCCATGGCACGAACAGCCTGATCGAGATGGTCTCACAAATTCGCGATCTTTTGGTTTAAATTGGAGTTTGGTGATCAGGGGAGTACTGGAAACTCAACCTGCTGCTCTTCGAACCTCGCACGTTCACTACAAGCTGTATGATACGTTGCATTGTCCTGCTGGTAGATGCCGTTTAGCAGAGGTAAAACGATTTGCATATAGGGCTGGTCAAGATCCCCCAAAGGAGGCTGTATTCTTCTCCATTGTGCCTTCCAGATTGACGAGATCACCCAAGGAATGCCACGACATTTCCCACACCATCACTCTCCCTCTGGCTTGGCCCCGTCCAGCGATTGTTACAGGATGTTCGCGTTCAGATGTTTCACGTGGTATATGCCAACGACCATGTGTCCGATGGAGCAGAAAAAAAGCGATTCATCTGACAAGGCCACCTGTGGCCACTCAGACGTTCAGACGACAGTGAAAAGCAGTCAGCATGAGTGCATGGACCACGCGCCTAAGCGGAGGCCCCCATACGCAGCAACATTCGCTGAACGGTTGTTGAGGAGACCCTGTTGGGAGCCCCTTGGTCCGTCAGGGTGGTCAGTTGCTCTACAGTTGCACGTCTGTCCGCCCGTACAAATCTTCGTCCTCTGTCATCTATGGCGTGTGGTGCGCCACAGTTGCCTCGGTGCTGGTTTAGAGATCACAATTTTGACATGCACGGTTTACTTTAATCATGGTAGCATGGGGACCGCTACAAACTTGGCCGTTTTGTAAAAATTTCCGTCCTTGGACTGAAAGCCAATGATCACATGCTTTTGGACGTCCGATAATTTGCTTTCTGTTCTGCATTGTTTCTGTTTTGTTCTGCAGTTTCTGCATTGCGACAACCACTGCACTGCTTTCCGCTTCCACCCGAGCACCCCTTTATGTACCCCTCCACCGTTAGTGCTGCCACATTCTTTTGTGAAATGTTATTACATGTTTACGCCGGGCGTAGGCGGTGGTCACAATGTGACTGGACTGTTTAGAAAGGAAGCTAAATAGTGCCTTCGACAACTCAATATTCGTAATGGAGCATACAGGAGACAGCATGCTCCACTGATTCGTCTCGTAGGTATACCAAATTAAGTGATTCACTAACGAGAAGGTAGTAAGCAAAAAGTGGCAATGACCAATATGCAAACGAATGTCCACTATTTCTTCATGACACGCAGACCAAGCAGAACTTAGCCCAGGACCTTACAGAGTCCTTTATCCTACTCCATTTAAAATTTGTGTTCTGCCACTGTATGCAATGCAGGTTTGCAGGATTTTCAAAATTGATATTTCCCAAATGATTCAACTGATGTCGCAGCTTCTTGAATTTGAAATGGATATTATGATTCATGGGGGTACTTTACATAAAGCCTCAACAAGATTTCAAAACTCTCAGAAATAGCTCCAAATGTTTTCTTTAAATTATTTGCTCTGATAGAGCAAAAGACGTTTAAAGAAATGGTGTCGGTTGGATTTTTGTTTAACTCCCTGAATTTTTTTGAAAAATACACAAGTTCAACAGTTTTTTCAGCACATTCTTACAACTACAATAATGAAAACATTTTTTCCCCTCAATGAAACCGGTTCAACAAAAACTGATTTTTAAATACAGTGATGATCAATTTTTCAAAAACATGAGTAATTTTGCCTGAAACTTGTACAAATTTTAAAGAGGTATGCAGAGGTAATCTACCTCCCAGACTCCAGTGTTCAAAAGACAAATACTTGAACAGACCCTTCAACTTACAGCAACCCATTCCCTTCATCAGATATCACCATGAGGGAATGGCAAACATGACGAAATGTTCAGCATACAGTGAAGGCCAGTGAAAAAGAGGGTCATAACAAAGTAAAGGTGACATGCAATTGAGGGCAAAAGAATGTAAGGTGGATAAAATAACTTTTCTTTGATTTTATGAAAGTAGAAAAGTAAAGGTATAGTACAATTTATTTAGTCATGCACATATCAGCAATTGCGGTGTCATTTAATCGGGAGCTTATATGTCGCTACAGTGAGGTCACTATGGGGACGTTCATGCTCCCGATTGGATGAAACCATGAACAGCTGATTTACGTCAAGTGCACGATTAAATAAATCCCAGTATAGGGAGATTTTACCTCCATTCCTTTCATATTAAATATTAAATTAAGAATATATTTAGACTGAGTACATACCTGACTAATGCTTCTTGAACATCTCTGGCTACACTATTCATTTTCTTGAATTTCTTTCTCTGTTCGTCTTCTTCACTTGCATCAGTGTCCATTTTGTCAGGTTCTTTGTCATCTTTTTTTTCTGATCTTGGAGGATAATCCTTGCCTTCCGTTTTCTCACGACAAACTAATGACATAGTCACTGGACGGCGACTTCCACTTTCTTCATTAGTCTAAAGGAATTTATTTTGGTTATGCATTACTTACAGTTAAAGCTTTGTAATGAAATTTGCAATTAGTTTTAGAAATATTTTTTTATCTAGTATTTAAAAACTTAAATTTTTGAATGTACTCTTTAAAAACATAAATATAACAAACCTGTATCATATAATTAAAGTGAATAACATATCTTCTCCGTCCACAATTTAGTCGCACTGCACTTTCCCCATTCCAATAGGCTTCATTAATTATCTTGTTGTTTGAAACAGAATAAGCTGTCCATTTGCCAGATGTAAGATCAAACCATCTCCAGACATTATTTGTAACCTACGAGATAGAAAAAGAAAAAAAAATGGTCTCAAGTCATTTCGTAATGGAGGTAATCAAAACCAAATGAGAAGAAATTGGTATTCATCCAATTAGTTTAATAGTGTTAATTTATAATTTTGGAGGACACCAAGCTAAGACTATTTTCTGACTTGGTTCTCCCAATGTGTGATGGGTTTCTGTGAATGATGGAAATTGAATGGTATAACAGTCCCGATTCTCTTTGTAGTCAGGATATCAATTATTTTCAATGCTTTTTCAACTTTTTTTTACCTACTCACCCTATTTTTTTTTGCTCTGGATGAGCAACTAGTTTTCTTAACTTTTAAGGTTAAAGGAATTATCTCTACACTCAAGAAGGTACTGATGTAAAGCAAAGTTGAAATTTATATTACCTCATTTTTTAATACAATGACTTTTTTTGGTTATTTTTCAATCCTCCCCCCTTCCCCACAAAACAAGTTTCTTAACCGTACAATACTATTGATGAGTAAAATTTACTCACTAGCATATATTTTTCCCTATCATGATGTGTTAAAATTCTACCTTCTAGCAGAAGGTACCTTCTAGCAAAAGGAACTTGGCACACACTATGAGACCCAAGTCACAAAGAAAAAGTTACTTCCAGTACTTGCCTTTAACATTTCATTTTTCCTGTGAGTAATAACTGCAACTTTTTCAAATAGATCTATTAGCAAAATCAATGGTGCCATCCATTTAGGAGTAACAGGTTGCCCATGAGCTGCTAGAACTTTCTGGGCTTTAATTAGCAATTGGCTGCATCCTTCATTAATGCATGTTTGAGCCACTACTTCAATACATGCAAGTCTCATTTCTTGAGGACCCTGTAACCAAGGCTTCGGAACAGAAACAAAGTAAGACAACATTTAGCAGTAAACAGCAATGAATCCTCAACACCCGTCTTTTCATCTTCTCAGGAAAATAAATGTAGTACATAGCCAAAATTAAAATGAATGGAAGGGAAAATTATTCATTTTCACAACTTGAAACTACTTTTCATACATCCTATTACAATACATATGAATTTTATTTTTCTCGCAGCTTATGAAAAATAAGCCAAATTATCTTTCATATTAAACTAACCTGTAATTTCTGAATTTAAAATGTTTCACACTCTCAGCAAGGCCAAACATGAAAATAGTCTCACTATTTCTCGCAATACATCTTCACTTTTTGAAAACTTTCAAGCATGATCTTTGTAAAAGTGGTTTCAGATATCACTAAGAACAATTTTCATCTCTTCTGACTAATAATATATTCAACTTTCACTGCCAACTTATTCAATGATGTATTGTATTGCCAATGATAAGATAAATTTAGAACACAACATAAATTTTCCCCACATTTTCTCATTCACAACTAGTGAAATAAAGACTAACGAAATAGACAATTTGTATTCAATACTTCTTGAGAATTTTCTTGTACTTGGTTAAAAATTTCCTTAATTTCTCCCCTTCTTCATTTTGAGTTCCTTCAACCAGAAAATTGCTTTCTTAAAAGACATAGCAAAACTTCCTGCTTTTCTATGTTTATAAAATTTCATGAGTCTTATAATTGCTAAACCAGCCATTTCATGAAAAATTGTGAATCCAGACATAAAAATTGACTTTTTGAACATTTGTTACCCTTCTTCTATTACATATACCGCCAATGTGTTACATTGTAAAAACTACTCTAGACAAAACTACCATATTGCACTAAGACAATCAATCTCAGTTGCAAATGTTACTATCTGCATGTATGTGCAATTAACAACGATGATAGTACTTCCCATTAGGCCAGAAGTGCACCTCAAAATATTAAGCAGATTCAATAGGTTTTTCCTAACACTTGCCATTCATCTCTCTCAGATCATCTTTACATTTCATCTTGCATAGACTTTACGATATTGTTAAGAAAGGAATAAGAAAAAAAGAAAATAAGAGTGAATATGTTTCAAGGTATTATTACTTAGTTTGGAAAAAAGTTTCCCACCTTGGGAGAGATACTTCCAGTTATGTACTAGTTACTTGACTATTCATATAATGTAACATTATTATAAACCTTATTTTTATTCCAACACTGAAACAACTTCATTCTCTCAAGGTGCTTCTGGTCCTTTGTCGGCCCTATGAAAAGTTAAAATGAAATGTTTCAAATAATTACACTATCAAAACACTATTCCTTGGCATTTACTCATGCTACTACTCATGTTTACAAATGCTTAGCGTAATCAAAATCACTTAGGTTGTAAAAAGTTTTTTCTCTCTTGAAAATTTTGACTACTTGGAGATGGGCAGTTTTGCAACTAGACAACTCAAGTCTAAATAAAAATAAATGTTCCAAGTAATAATACAGGAAAAATTCCAATTTAATAATACAGGACAAAATTACAGGAACCAATTTAAATTAGGAAAAATTACCAATTTAATAATACAGGAAAAGTATAACAAAATTGTGGGGACCTCAGAAATTAATTTTACATAGTGAAGTAAGCTACTTCATAAAAGCACATAATACATTATATCCATTACAGGATCTAAATTACTTCGATGCTAATTTACAAAGAAAAAAGTTGAATATTTATCAGACCTGAAGAACATGAAATAATTATATACAGTCATGTCAATAAGAGGTTTATAACAAAATTTCTGCAAAATGTTGATTCCAATTTTTCAAATTGTTCATTTTCACCCTTATCTTACTGAAGAGTTATCTTCAACTGTTATCCAATGAAAATTAACAATGTGATCAAGATGCAAAATTGAAACATTCATTAGACAATTATAAACTTTGCACTTCAACCCAACTTCTTGCATCGGAAGATGTGCAAGCTTGTGCAATTACAAACTCAATGCATTTCAATTATTTTTAAAAAATGAAGTTAAATACAAGTAAATCAGAGAAATTTTAATTTGTTATTTTGAAATTTCTAATTTTATTAGGTACACATTATATAGGTACATTTACATGGGTAAAGACTTGGGGTTCTGGAAATAATTTCATAAAACTGAAATATTTGTTACGTCAGGTAACATTTCACTGTATACCCTTATTGTCACATTAACATTATGTCACCTTTAGAACTAACACATTTTCTTTTATACAAATTACAAACATTAAATTGAGTATATCGAAAGTAAAAGTAAATGTTCACCTCAAATAACAATGTAAACAGATGAATTCGAACAGCAGCCTTAATAGCAGCATCTGACTCGACCAGTTCAGTCACAACTTCCGATGGTTTTACTCTTGGAGACTCCATGATGCCAATCATGTAGTATATTCTGGTAGCAATCTTAAATCAATTTTTTTTTTTATTAAAACAAAAAGAAAAAATAAGTATTAGATATAAGAAAAGTCCTTAGGAAACAAAGAAAGAGCAAATAACCCACCTCAAATGTAAGATCATTTAACATTTCAAGGCACCAAGCTTTTCCATTTCGCTTGGCAACTGCAACTAATAGTTCACATGCACGGAAGACTGTATCAGGAATTTCATCCATTAACTGAAGACAGTCTTTTAACACATGTTCTGTAAATTTGTCGATAAGAAGGCTTTCATCTAGTTCCATGCCCGGTTCCTAAAAATTAATAAATTATCTTTTATACCAAAAAACTAACATTTACAAATAATATCCATAATATGTACTCTTTTTACCAAAGACTGTTTTTGAGTTTCTTTATTTTCAGAGTCAGAGGATATTTTCTCTCCCAGTGACAAGGATATAGCTCTTGACATCTGGTCTTCCTCTGTGAGATCAACATCCATGGAAGAATGCTACAACAAATAATAATAATAATAATAATAATAATAATAATAATAATAAGAAGAAGAAGAAGAAGAAGAAGAAGAAGAAGAACAACAACAACAACAACAACAATAATAAAATAGAAAAACAAACAAATGAATTAACCAAATCCAAAATACAATCCTCCCCTTAAAATCTGACCTTCAAGCATTTATATTTAATTTTAATAGAAATGGCAGTTTGGCATTGATCAGGCTAGTGGACAACATTTTTCACAGGTTTAAACACAGTTCAGCATCAATGAAGACTGCATGGCTCTCCGAAATTTGTTCTTCTGCTACTCAGATGATGAGATATGTTCAAGTTCTGATGGGTCAGTTCAGATCGTGCATACACAAGTTAAGGATAGTTTTCATGAGACCTTTACATTTAAATCATGTACACTGTTATGCAGACCATGGAGTACTTTAGATACTAATCTTCTACTTTAGATGCACGCAGATTCACGAAAACTTTCAAAAAGTGCTAGAAATATGATTGATGGAATAAAACTTTTAATACAATGAACCATCCTATAGTAGAAGGTACAAATAGACGCATGAATGGGATGGAGGATCTTTTGAGAATGATCCTTGCTAAAATGACAACACATTACTCACGATATTTCATAGCACATTAATTTGCAATAGCACTGCACAACATGGTCAATTTAGTACTTTCGTCTTCTCACTCTAAAAAGGGCTTGAAAGGAAACAAAAAATATTCACGGCAAGTGTTTTCGCTATTTAGAAATTCCTTTCCCTTCGGGTATCATTGAGTGATTAATGCACAGTTTTTCTGTAATTTTTGCTGTGGCTATTAAGAACTATGAACAACAGCCTTCATACCTGAGCACTAAGAAAAGTGAGAAAGGAAACGTCCAGAAGATGATAGAAGTGGAGAAAAAACAATTTGCAGATAGCTGATAGAAGAAAAATTGAAGATGAAAATGAAGTAAATTCAAGGCCACATTTACTTATTTACTTAAGCACCTACTTACCTACCAATTTACCTACTAACAAAACCATTAGTCAGTTTCATCAGTGCAGATAATCTAGGCCTCAATGGCATAATACTATTGACAGGTGGAATATAAAATTGTTTTGTATTATGTAGGTGAAATTGAGGAATCAATAACAAAATTAAATAGTTTGTGTAATACCCAGAGAAATTTAAAGCAAAAAAGAAAGTGTTGGAAATTTCTTCTTTTTCTAAGCTACTTAAATCAAAATTAAATAATAAAAGTTAGTCACTGATTCCTCTCAGAGATTCTAAATACTTGGCAAAGTGCCTTTGACACTTTTCTAAGTGTCACACACAAATCAATTCTATCTGATGCCCAGACAATGGATACACATACACTACCTTAGTGTGTACCATGGAGAAGTAAAAAACGCGCAAAATTTGAAGTGATCTAAATTTTCTTCCCATTCTCATCAAGTACCCAAGTGATTTATTTGCATTATTAACAACCTATTCTAAATGCAATTTAAATTTAAGCTGCCTTTCAAAGATTACTCCCAAGTCTTTCATAATTTGCACCTTCTCGAGCTCAGCAATTGTGATATTATAAGAATTATCAACTCTCAAAGTTCTATAATAGGACATAATTTGGCATTTGCTGAGGATTTTACATAAAACTATTTTTCTCACACAATTCTACAAACAAATCCAGATTTTGCTGTCCTCAGCAGAATATGTGGGTAGAAAAAGCATTAAGTCTAGGAATATAACTTATTTCGTATATCATTTACTACAATAGCCACAAGCAAAGGTCTTAAATTTGAACCTTGAATATCAGAGGCAGGGGAGAAAGGCTTCATAGTAGTCATAGTCTGTATAGTTCACTTTCACACATTTACACACCTTTCCAAATATGACTCCACCAAACACCAAATATAAGACGGTAAATCTAAATATTGTAATTTATTCATGATAACCACAAGACAAAGGATAGAAAATGCTTTGAGGAAGTCAGTGTAGATGACATCCACCTGAACAAAATTATTCAAATGATTCATGATAAGTTGCGAGAATGAAAGTAAAATAAGTTATCGTAGACCAAGACTTTAAACAACTATGCTGATGTTCAGAAATAATAGGTAGAAAGGCTGAGCACAATAAATGATAAATACAATACTCCAAGATCTTAGAAAAGTTTGATCAAATAGATATCGGTATATAATTTTTATTTACAGCCCTATTACCCTTTTTAAAAACTGGACATACGTAAGTTTCTTTCCAAATCTCAGGGCATGTGCCTGTGATACAGCTTTAGTTAAAAATGATCAGGTAATGAAAGTTCATTGTATCATTCCTTCAAAAGCATTGCTGGCACCCCATCTAAACCAAATGTTAGTTTATGTGGCATATGTTCCTTTTTATGCTTTACCACAGCAATGTTGCTAGATTCCACATTTCCAAGAAAACAGGTTTTAAAATTCTCATGTAATCAAACACGAGTGCTGGGAATTGAAAATGATAAAGAAAAGTAATTGGCAAAGTTTACGATATTAGTAGCTGTGTCTGAGTTACCAATATCAACATAAGTTAGATACAAAGGAATGCCACTAAATTTATTCTTTTTAGTTGAAAGTGATCTGAACAGATTAACAATAATGTTGTCTTGATACCTTCATTAAATATCACAAATTTCTCAAGAATCAATTTTTTAATAGTGATACTCAGGACTCCGACTTGTTCTAAGGATCTAAAATTACTTCAAGTCAGTCTAAATACTGATTTGGAGTAATCTTAGATTTCTTTTTAAACTCATTCTCTGTGTTCAAAGGTTTAATATAATAATATTTGACAAGTACCAACTTGGTTATTCTGAGGTTTACTCACGGCCACTAGTAACTTTATCTTTAATAATTCCATTTTTCCTTCCATAATTCCATTCCAGGTTTAACATAAACAATATCACATATCTTATTAACTGAATAATTACTATCTCTATCCATAAAACTAAACTAATTAACATTGTCGATTGGAGTTTAAAAAAAATTAAAATTGGCTATGTGGCTATGGGCTAATTTAAATGGCCTCAATTAAAACTAAAGAAAAAAATAATTTTTAGAAATACAAGAAAATCAATTCAAAGAGGTGAATGGAATGGATTGATTTTAAAAATAGAATCAATTTCTTCAAGAACCATGCAGAGAAAGTTTGGAAAAACGAGGTCAAATAAATTACCACTACAATTCTCAACATGATTATATAGAAAAAAGTTTTAAAAAATTGCTTAATTTAAAATTATTTACAGCTTAAAATCAGATGATAATTTAGAGATATCATTAGAAAACTTGGAAGAGTCAAAATCACCAAACACCAGTATTGTTGCCAAAAAGTTAATCGCAAACAGAGGACTGGAGACAGGAGCAGCCAAGCAATGTTAGCATTCCTTGAAACTATGTGATCCTCAAACAAACATCTCACTGCTGCCATAGAATGTCCATCAATAAGTGGGGTGGTTCCATCCTGTTGAATCCAAGTGAGCTACACAGCACATCAAGATTTGGAACAGAATGTAGCTTCGGAAACAAAAACATCTCTAGCATGTTGACGTAATGGTGAGATGTCATTGTGAGAGCGGAGCCCATTTTATCTTCAAAGAAGTGTGGGCCTATCTCACCCTGACACAACATTGCTCACCATAGGATAACATTACCTCTGTGCTGGTGAAGCTCAGCAGAATTCGTTTGTGTCCAGTAACGCATGTTTTGCTTATTCATGTATCCAGTCTGGTGAAACTGGGCTTCATGTGACATCCAATGATATTCAATTAAGTTAGATTCTTCAACTATTTTAGCCAACATGTTTTCACAAAATTGTAGGGACAATACCGAATCATTAGATTTTAGTTATTGAACAATCAGTATATGAAGATGAAATTGAAGGTCATGGATTATTCTTTGCACTCTATGATGTCAAAGTCTCAATGGCGAGGCAAGTTTTCACACCACACTATGACTCCTTACCAGCTTGCACAGCCTCCATGTTTTCTGGAGTACGTACAGACAATACACGACCACCATGATTTTTTCAAAGATAAATTCACGTTTAGATTGCGCATGCAGAAGGAACTTGACCATGGGGTGTGATCTCTCAGTGATGCGGAAACATACTTTGTGTAGCTCACACTGTCATCTGTCGGTAATACGCATTCACAGTGACCGCACGCTATGCACCATTCCATTGCAACTAAATGTCCGTTACTACATGACAGTGTGGCAGCTTCTTCCCACTTATTATACATCTAAAGGTTCCCAACATCAACTTCAAATGTTCCCATTATTCTGAGCAACTTGCTTTTTTGACAAGTGGTCACATAAAAACCCTCAATGTCAAAGTGAACGGCATGACAACTCTACACCACCTAAGAAGATCGAAGTCTCGATTCTTGAGTTCATCAAGCTTAGCCCCATGTGCATGGTGAGCTCAAGAGGTTAGCCATGTAATATACACCAGTTTCATTGATGTGCATGCGGCTCAAGGAGAAGTCCCCCACCCTCAATTGGCTAAGCACCCCATAAGAAGAGAGTCACGCACTTAAGACGTCCCCTGGAAAGTCACAAGTCGCAAACGCAGGAGCAACAACAAGAAGCAAGACACCGCCCAATCATGACTACCCTAGAAGTGTGGATATTAATCAAAACAAAAAAAATCCAACATGAAATTCAGGTGGAAACTTCTTCCTCAGTGACATCAGGAAACATATTCAAGTAGTAAGAGGTCAATTAAGAAAAGCAAGGAAGCCATGCAAAATCTGGGAAAAGGGCATCAAAGCTAGATGCCTTGGTGATAAAGATAATGGCCACTCAAATGTCCTTCACATTTGGAACAACCATGATCTGAGATCAACAGATTGCTAAACACTGAAATTCCAGTCTTATTTTAAAAAGGGTTTGGATCAGATGAAGATGATTATGATTATGATGATGATGATGATGATTATATATGTATATATATGGTCTCCAATCTGTTCTAACATTCTACTTAGAATTATGACAACTTTATTTCACACAGCCCTCATCATTCATTAAAATCTTAGAGCTACTTGAGCCAGAAATGGTCCCACCAGTTTCTAAAAAGGAGCTACAATGTGCATTCAGCAGAAATGGTAACACACAGGACTATTAGCATCAGCATCAGCACCAGCAAATACACACCACATTGACCTCAAGACTGCAATACTGGCTCATACAGATTTATTTAAAGATCTTCACAATTCATGCCTGGGAGAAGGTACATTTATTCAGATGGAGAAAATAAAAATTGGTACTTTCCCCATTCATAAGGCCCTCTGCAGAATGCTCTAACTCAACACAGTTCTACCCACTCCCTACGTACAAGAACTCTGTTGTGAAACACCTTAAGTCACCTGTCCCATTGGAAAGAATCGTCTAGAGATTTATAGATGATGGGGTTACAATGAGTCAGACATGACTGGCCAGCTTAACTATGAGCTCACTATTGGAGTTGTGACTTAACTTAGTCTAAAGCTGTATTAAAAATTACATCTACTTACATGTGCTGGCCTATTGTGTGTTAAGGGGTATGTCAAAAGATATTCTGTTGCTTGCTCAACACTAGAAGTATGAAATAATGCTTCCACACAGTGATCACGTGAAAATCCCATATCCATCAATTGGTTAAGAGCCTCTTGATTTACTTCTGGCTCAGGAGTATCCAAATCTACAGGGCGTCGAGTTGTAGTTGATCCTGATGTAGAAGAATCCCCACTAACATTCTGAGTAGTGGAACTGGATGCAGAACTACCTTCACCAGGCTGTGCAGCACGATCCTTATTTTTGCGACAATGTTCCTGAGGAAAGAATATCCAATCATGAACAGACTTCATATCTTACAATTTAATACTCTAAGTAGCAAGTTTATACGTCCAGCCTAATGAACAAGCAGGGATAGAAAAAGATGAACAATGACATTGGAATAGCTACCTAATGAACAAAACAAAAACAACAAAGTATATTCAATTCCTTACCAGCCAGATTTTTTCTCCTCTTAATATATGTTTAAAAATGGCCATCATTGTGTCACTCATTCGAGGACCGTAATGTTTAAGAGGCTTCTTGCCCCATAAATGTCCAACAGCAACAAATGCTCTCTGATAGAAACAAAGAGTTATGTAAGAAAACATTAATGGTGGATAATCAAATTAACAGTAACACACATACACACACTCTCACATCATACCTGATGAATTTTATGCAAGTACGATACAGCATCAAATGGTTTATATATTATACCATGCTTTACACTGATGGTATGTGGAGATTCTAATACATTTTTAGGGTTAACTAGCTTTTCTAAAAGCAGTAACCAAGCATCCAGGAATTCACCAGTTCCTTCAGGTAAATCAGGATGCTCTAAACCATTGTAGGCATCAAATTTATGTCCACCACTAATTGCCCAATAGAATGTGCTGTAAAATGTACATAGAACGTAAAGAATGAGAAATTTCGGAATATATATAAAAGTATTTTGTTTATAGTGATAATGATAATAATAATAATAATAATAATAATAATAATAATAATAATAATAATGATAATATCAATAACAAATAAATTAAAAATCCACAACTCAAATTACTTTTCATACAATAAAAATGTATAATTACTATTAATTTCACACCGTCCAGATTTGTCAAAAAATACAAGCAAACACAACAAACATTTATCAAACAAGTTTACAGTAATGACAAAATTAAAATTGCATCCAGTATTTTATTCTACAATTTAAAAACTAATTAGTAGTTGAACTTACAGAGGAATTTGAACATATTTATATCTGTGGCTTGGTGCAACAAGGGCCAATGTCATATTCAAATTTTTTACAGAATGGGTAATTATCTTACACCATTGAAATGACAAAACAATTTTAGACCAATGTAAATCAATGTGAAATTAGGAGATAGGATCAACTTCTGACTTTGCCTCTCTTGTACTGACAGAAGAGGCTTTTAAAGCACACATTGGCCATTGAAACCAAAAAATCACAAAAAACTGACATTGGCCCTTGCATCAATCCAGATATATATTGAACACTTTTCAATGAATCATGTTACGAAAATCTACATATTTTACCACTTGATCCTACTCACTCAAGAAATGCAGTAAAGCCCAAGGATCCAAATTTTTGAAGCATCAGATGATACGCACATTTCTTCTCATCCCCCAACATTGGAGATGTGAATCCAACTGAGCATATAAGGAAGGTGAATCTGCAATAACATATCGCAACTTTTACACCCAACCAAGGATGGTCCAAAATATGGTAAATTAATTTAATATTAAAGCTCTAAATCAAAATACAGTGAAACTATCAAATGGATTGTTTGTAGCTCCTCAAATTAAGTGTGTAATAAGTGAGCAATATTCATATTTAGGAAATAGTCTCATTTGATTATAGACAGTTTATTGTCGTGTAATACACAAGACAGTTAAAAATCACTCTTCCTACAACCAACGTTTCAACAAATGATGCCTGTCATCTTCAGGGATTATACATCCATCCATCCATCTAGAAAGAATTATAAAAAAACATTTTAATAATATTGTTTATAACCAGGTGTGCGGGGAAAGTCGAAGTGTTGTTGGGGATACCATTACCGAATGGAAACCTGAACTTGCCTCAATTATCCAGGACTACAAAAGAAAAAACACTTTCAATGTTGATGAAACAGGACTTTTTTATAACATTCTGCAAAGTAAGACATTGCGTTTCAAAGGTGAAAAGTGCCATGGTGGGAAGCTCAACTAACAGAGGGTAACTGTTTTGTTAATGGTGAATGCTGATGGCTTTGAAAAATTACCACCATTAATAATAGGAAAATTTTAAAAACCAAGATGTTTTAAACACATCAAAAATTTATCAACCAAATATGAGGCAAACAGTAGTGCATGGATGACCAGCAATGTCTTCTCCTCCACCATGCATGCTCTGGATGCGAAAATGGGAGCAAGAAATCAGAAAGTGTTATTACTGCTAGATAGATGTCCTGCCCACCCTACAGATCTGCAGCTCAGAAATACAAAAATTAGTATTCTTTCACCCGAATTGTACTAGCATTCTTCAACCACTGGATTGGGGCGTAATTCATTCTTTTAAATGGAAGTACAGAAAAATGCTGGTTGAAAAAGCTTTGTTTATGAACGATAATAGTATGGATTCAAAGTTGAAGACCATATCAATTCTTGATGCCATGCATTATGTGGCCAAAGCATGGTTAAGTGTGACTCCCGAAACAATTTCCAACTGCTTCCATAAGGCTGGTGTCAAGTTTGTAGAAGACAAGAATGTTGAACAGGAACATTTGGTGGAGCCTAATTACTGGTCAGTGATGGCAGGATCTTCATTTGAAGATTATGTAAATGTTGATGCTGAAATTATGACTTCAGTATTACCTACTGTGGAGGAGATAATTTCCAACCACCTGGAACAAGAAGTTAGCGAAGACACAGATCCAGAACCTGTTGTCCCGACAATTGACAAAGCAATGGATGCAATCACTGCTTTGAGAAAATTCATTGAGAGCGGATCAGGTGGTGAGGATGCATTCAAAGCATTGTATATAGTGGAGAGGCAGGTAGCAGAAATTCACTTACAGAAAAAATAAAAACAAATGACAATTTTAGATTTTTTTAAATAGTTTAAGTGTAATTTGTAAATTATTAAAAGTGTAATATGAGTAATTTAATTGTGTAAACAAGTCCTTGTAATAAATAATGTAAGTACACGCTTAGCCTATCGTTTTTTAACTTTCCTGCATTTTACGCCTTTTTTCATTGGTCCCCTGAAAAGTGTAAAAAAGGCGTTTTACTGTATATGTTAAACCTA
Organism: Gryllus longicercus; assembly: GCA_038098605.1. Taxonomy (NCBI): domain Eukaryota; kingdom Metazoa; phylum Arthropoda; class Insecta; order Orthoptera; family Gryllidae; genus Gryllus; species Gryllus longicercus. The sequence goes on along the minus strand of JAZDUA010000109.1, from coordinate 3,011,753 downwards.
TTGGCACATGCAACTCCTGCCATTTATAAGCACACTAACACTATCAAGAAAGGCATCCCAACTTTGGTTCTTATTTATGTTATAGGACTTGACTCATTTATCGCTATTCTGGTAAAAACGTAAATTTAACAGAAATAGCACTTACATCCTTTTTTATTTCAAGTCTTCAAATGTTTAATCACTCACGTAATACCTCTTAAATATGACTTTTCTGATGAGGACTAAATCAGTCACAAGTCAAAATTTGTATCCCAAACTATATCAGTAACAATAATTATTACTTAAGGGCAAGTAAATTCCCGAATAGTTAGTAAGATTTATTTTAAAAAAACACATCTCTACGGCCAGTTGTACTCTTTGCACATCATTATGAAACAAACTTGATTAAATAAACGTAATCAGTGGATTAGTCTTTTGTTTAGAATGGAATTTAAAATTCAATGAAATTAAACTTCAAGATGAAACCATACTTACTTGAATTTTGTGATTCTAGTAGAAGGCAACAACTTCCAATTGAGGCCATCTACAAGAAGATCAGTCAAAGCACCTGCAACTGCACGTGCAGGAGGAGAAGGGACTAATGGTGTGCTGGTAGTGAGTTGTTGGCCACGCCTCTGTCTCATAGGAGAACCCACACACAACTACAAAAAAGAAAAATACCAACAGTAACACATAAGAATGTGAGAAGAAAGAACAAAAGAATAACTGCAACATAAATACATACTTTGACAAGCAATCCAAACAGTTCAGCAAGTGCTCGTCCAAGACGAGAGGATGCTCCAAGTAAAGGCCTGATGTATTTCAGCTGAATCGCTGATGGTAACTGACGACTTCCTTCCTTTGTTTTGTAACCACATTCCTCAACAATGACCTGTATGTCATCATCAGTGTTCATTGCTTCTACAGATGTACTACTGCTACCAGCTTCATTTGGAGTACTGCGCCATGGGGCATCATCACTCTTCACAAGAAATAGTTCAATTAAAGAGAAACTCAAATGTACATAAGCATATTACACCTATCTTACTAGCTCTTCACCCAACACTTAAAAACAATTTAACTCAAAGTTGCACAAAAACTATTTTCTCATAGTTACACAAAATCCAAAACTTTAGAAAGGAATGTACTAAAGTTGGGAAAAAACAATAATAGTTATTGATTACATTACAATTACAACAAACCCTGACATAGGTAACTATCAGCAATTGTTGCTAAGTAATCCTGCTTTATAATTTGGTATATATAAAAATAACTTATTGAATAAAATATGATACAAGCTGTTGTTGTACAACTCTGTTTTAATTTCATAATTGTAGCAAAAGATAGAAGAGTTAAATATTTTTGAAATAAGTGCACATGAAATGATTAAAGATCTAATATTCAGCAACAGATTGCATAATATAAGAAACAAATATCTAATTTCAATATTGGAGGTGTTTAAAAAAAATTGAACAGGAGCAATTTTTGCAATTACAGAAGTATTAAATCAGAATCTAACGTGCTGTAGTACTAAGTGAACGTTGCTCTATTCAAGCCAAAAAAGTCAAGAAAAAATATGGGACCAATTTGGAGAAATTTCTACATATTGTGTTAACTGTAAAGTATTGAATATGAAAACGCACAACTTTATAGAAGTCACAATTAATTGGATCGAACATCAATAAAATAAAAAATTTAACATTTTACAGCAAGAATCAGCAGGAATCTTTCTAAAACGTAAACATGTTCCAAGTGATTCTTAGTATCTCCTTTGAAGCAACCGCGTAATTATGAAAATGTGAAAACGGTTTTTGAACGTTCATTACTTCAAATTTTCATTTCATATCCAATTAGGTTACAATGCATTCTTTTAAAGAACTGTTCCGGACATTAAAGTATCTAATTCAGATTAGATTTCATTCAGAAAAAAATGTCTATCCTCAGCAACATAGTTATATAAGAAGAAAACCAAAAGATTTTCACTCTTATTAGTTTCCCAAATTTCAGAAGATTCACAAAAAAACAAAAGAATTATGTTGAAAAGTCTCAGGCGGGACAGATTAGAGGGTCACCCATGTGTCAGAGAGTGGATGGGTCAGGAGGGCCTCAGTCAGTCGTCCGAGTCGAGTAAGTCGAGTCGAGTAAGTCGAGTCGCGTCGAGTCGCGTCGAGTCGAGTCGAGTCGAGTCGAGTCGAGTCGAGTCGAGTCGAGTCGAGTCGAGTCGAGTCGAGTCGAGTCGAGTCGAGTCGAGTCGAGTCGAGTCGAGTCGAGTCGAGTCGAGTCGAGTCGAGTCGAGTCGAGTCGAGTCGGTCGCGTCGAGTCGAGTCGAGTCGAGTCGGTCGCGTCGAGTCGAGTCGAGTCAGTCGCGTCGAGTCGAGTCGAGTCAGTCGCGTCGAGTCGCGTCGAGTCAGTCGCGTCGCGTCGAGTCAGTCGCGTCGCGTCGAGTCAGTCGCGTCGCGTCGAGTCAGTCGCGTCGCGTCGAGTCAGTCGCGTCGCGTCGAGTCAGTCGCGTCGCGTCGAGTCAGTCGCGTCGCGTCGAGTCAGTCGCGTCGCGTCGAGTCAGTCGCGTCGCGTCGAGTCAGTCGCGTCGCGTCGAGTCAGTCGCGTCGAGTCGAGTCAGTCGCGTCGAGTCGAGTCAGTCGCGTCGAGTCGAGTCAGTCGCGTCGAGTCGAGTCAGTCGCGTCGAGTCGAGTCAGTCGCGTCGAGTCGAGTCAGTCGCGTCGAGTCGAGTCAGTCGCGTCGAGTCGAGTCAGTCGCGTCGAGTCGAGTCCAAGTCGAGAAAGTCCAAGTCGAGAAAGTCCAAGTCGAGAAAGTCCAAGTCGAGAAAGTCCAAGTCGAGAAAGTCCAAGTCGAGAAAGTCCAAGTCGAGAAAGTCCAAGTCGAGAAAGTCCAAGTCGAGAAAGTCCAAGTCGAGAAAGTCCAAGTCGAGAAAGTCCAAGTCGAGAAAGTCCAAGTCGAGAAAGTCCAAGTCGAGAAAGTCCAAGTCGAGAAAGTCCAAGTCGAGAAAGTCCAAGTCGAGAAAGTCCAAGTCGAGAAAGTCCAAGTCGAGAAAGTCCAAGTCGAGAAAGTCCAAGTCGAGAAAGTCCAAGTCGGTCCGTCCAAGTCGGTCCGTCCAAGTCAGTCCGTCCAAGTCAGTCCGTCCAAGTCAGTCCGTCCAAGTCAGTCCGTCCAAGTCGAAGTTCAAGTCGAAGTTCAAGTCAGTCAAGAGAGAGAGACAGTCAAGAGAGAGAGAGACAGTCAAGAGAGAGAGAGACAGTCAAGAGAGAGAGACAGTCAAGAGAGAGACAGTCAAGAGAGAGAGACAGTCGAGAGAGAGACAGTCGAGAGAGAGACAGACAGTCGAGAGAGAGACAGACAGTCGAGAGAGAGACAGACAGTCGAGAGAGAGACAGTCAAGAGAGAGAGACAGTCAAGAGAGAGAGACAGTCAAGAGAGAGAGACAGTCAAGAGAGAGAGACAGTCAAGAGAGAGACAGTCAAGAGAGAGAGACAGTCAAGAGAGAGAGACAGTCAAGAGAGAGACAGTCAAGAGAGAGAGGGACAGTCAAGAGAGAGAGGGACAGTCAAGAGAGAGAGGGACAGTCAAGAGAGAGAGAGACAGTCAAGAGAGAGACAGTCAAGAGAGAGAGACAGTCAAGAGAGAGAGACAGTCAAGAGAGAGAGAGACAGTCAAGAGAGAGAGAGACAGTCAAGAGAGAGAGACAGTCAAGAGAGAGAGACAGTCAAGAGAGAGAGACAGTCAAGAGAGAGAGACAGTCAAGAGAGAGAGACAGTCAAGAGAGAGAGACAGTCAAGAGAGAGAGACAGTCAAGAGAGAGACAGTCAAGAGAGAGACAGTCAAGAGAGAGAGACAGTCAAGAGAGAGAGACAGTCAAGAGAGAGAGAGACAGTCAAGAGAGAGAGACAGTCAAGAGAGAGAGAGACAGTCAAGAGAGAGAGACAGTCAAGAGAGAGAGAGACAGTCAAGAGAGAGAGACAGTCAAGAGAGAGACAGTCAAGCGAGAGAGAGAGAGAGACAGTCAAGACCACCAGGTACTCGAAAAACACACGAAAACTATTATTTCAGTACAGTCGTGCTGACACAAAAGGTTTTCAGGAATACTTATTAGGGAACTACGGCGTTTGGGAATCACATGGTAGAAACGTAGAAGAAATATGGAACTCATTTAAACAAATAATGTTTATAGGCAGAGAGTTGTTTGTGCCAACTAAGATAGTTAAAGATAATAGTGATCCAGCGTATTACACGGCTAATATCAGAAAACTAAAAAGAAA